>CM057009.1:307064665-307794665 GCA_029891345.1 Dryococelus australis | reverse complement strand
TTTATTCGATGTTGACATAATAAACATATCTTTTCAAACAAAAAAAAAAAAGATCTACTCAGATTTCAATAATAGGGTGCTCACGTTAAAATGAGCACTTTAGAAAGCCCTGCTTAAAATATACTTGTATGCATGTTGGGTATTCTTCCGCCTTATGTAAAATTAACATTGCCATTGGCCTCATCACTTTATTCTTGCGTCGGTCAAGTGAAACTGTGAAATTATTAGGAAAGTAAAGATGTTATAAATCTTATAATTTTACAAACTGATGCATTGAAAAAAAAGAGATAGCGAAATAAATAATTTTAAATATCGCAAATGTTTACCTAACACTTTTTATTCGATATTAAGATATGGAACTACATTCCATCTATAGTTACCAATTATACCAGGCGAATGTCACTCAGTGCGCCCGTTGAAGTAAATGCAGGCAAGGGAAGTGTTTTTTTCTAAGGTTGAATTCAAAAGTGCTCACTTTATCGTCAACGGCCTTTACTTGTAGGTACCAGCATGCTATTGGAGTGAAGAGATCAAGGTACAGTTTTCGTTAAATAGTGTCCCTGCGACTAGAATCCCGACTCCGTCTTCAGTGGTAAGCAGTAGGCTTTGGCCGAATTATTTGCAGGCATCGGCTATCGGATTCTGGATGATTCTTGTGCTGCATTGGTTGACATCACAGACTAGAGTCGCGTTTGACGGCCTAGGATGGTAATGGTATCGACAAAGACCTGTTTTAGCCTTTAAAGCACATCAGGATTTTACCCTAAAATCGCATTTTCCTATTTTTTTTATATTTTTTTAAGTACGACCAGTTTTTGATCGACTTTATTTTTACGTTATGTCCGTCAACTCCCCTGGCCAGCACGATCACCTAACCTGTCCCCCATTGCACATGTGTAGGACATGATGAGATGCCATTTGGTGTGGTTTGTAATACTGGCAACAAACCTCCGCAAATTGCTACGACAGGTGGAATTAGTGTGGAACACTATATTGCAAGATGACATCCGACACCTTTATGATCGTCCCTATGCACAACTGCAGGACTGCATCGTCGCTAAAGTAGGCTAGACAAGATACTGTTATTGTTGTTCAAGATGAGTGTAGCCTCTGTTCATAGGTGCACGACCCTGTGATCATTGTCATATATAGTGTACAACTTGTATAATTATTCAATAAAACATTCATTCATGTGGGACCATTGCATCCGGGTGTTCGGTTTCCATTTACCACCCCGATGAATATAAGGGGGCTTATTTATACGTTCCCAGTTCAGTTCATCACAATGTATCGAAGATGTAAGATCAAATTTGTAAACGGGATTGCCGATACCCTGATCAACAATCTTCACTTCGAGCTGCAAATTTCCGGATACAAGTTTGGTGGGTCGTAAATGAAGATAGCTAAAAGGCTAGCACATAGCAACACAGTCATCAGTGCTCTGGATGAGGCATGCAAGGCCGGTATCTTTTAAACCCGAAATAATAATCTACAAGAATGACATCAGGAAGACAACTTACTCGCACAGAGTGCCGACGAAATATGCCATGCACAACTCACTGGACTTGGTGAAAAGAGAGCCATCTGAATAGTCTCTAGCATTATGAATGCCCTGGTGAAGATGAGCGTACGAGCAATGAGCAAGTGTAAGGCGCAGATGAAACAGAAAACGGCAAAGAAAAATGCACGCAATTCCAAGAAAAAATGTTTTGGCAATTTTCTGCTATTACTTCTGTCTGCTTGCAGAGCCCTTGGGAGCCTAATCAGAGCCACAAGCAGAATCGTTAGAGCTGTCAACTTTGTATCGATTGATCAGGAAGAGCTGTCCGAGGCCGAAATGCTCAATATAGCATCGGGAGCAATTGCAATGGGAATAAAAAACAGCTACGGCCTCTACTCATGAGCGTATCCAGTAAGAGCTAAGTATACAAAATATATGCATTAGGATACTTAATCAGAGAAAATAATGAAACCACTGCCTAAAATACATTAAATAAAAAAACAGGCCTAAACACGCACATGCGAAAACTGAAAATCTTCATATTCGAGGTGTCGTTCTTTAATACGAATTGCCCAATAAACCCAAATGGGACGAATGTGCCATAATTAATATGGACACTACTGTATGGGCCACTGCAGATTGTGTAGCATGTATAAAACGAGGCAAATATGCAGACAAACACAACAGTTTAGGTAATTTGTATCCTGCACCCGAACTTTGATGGTACCTGAAAGGAACAATGTTGACTTACAGCTACGAGATGGAGCAGATGCCAAAAATGTGGAACTGTGGATTTTTGTGTCTTTATTTCCTTGTTTTTCACATATTGCTATTGAATAAAGTGATAAAATGCATATATGTCGACCAGAAACCATCAGTCATGTCAATAATGCTTACATTGAAGAGCTGTTGCCCCGAGCTGCATGTAGTACACTTCCCTCCACTCAACCTGGAGAGGTAATGGTAATGGAGCTGTTAGGTTTTCAAAAGTACAATGCAATACCAATCATCGATAATATACTTGAAGCTGTACCATGTAGCAGTACTAATTTCTCCCACTATGTGACAGAGCCAGTGGATTCTTTTGAAATAGACAAGACAAAGTACATCGAAGTTATGCTGTCTCCCGATGCACAATTCGAACGTCATGGAAATCCCAATACTCTGAAGAATGTTATCTGATTTAGTGAAAATATTGGTTATAAAAAACCAGATTCCATATACCTCATGCTGGAATTCGACCCAGGAATTTCCAAATATGCAAACCACGAATAGCCGCAGCCCTTAACAGCTTGCCTGTTAACGTGGTACAAGTAAACTAGAATTTGGCCAGTGGCACATATCCCTATGGTAGACAAAAAAAATGCTACATGAATTTTCGCCGATGGTACAACCAAAATTTAAACTGGCATTAAAAATGCAAAGTATAATTTACATTCCAGTTGTCGCGAATAAATAAACATATAAAAAGTATTGTTGCATTAGTGCTACACATGTAAGGAGAAATTGTTAGGCACAGTTTTGTGTACAGGAATACAAGTTAAATTTTCTAAATAAGTTGACTGCGATATCAGCATTACCTGACCCCTAGTTTTACCGATGCAGACAATTTGACTGCTTTAAATATTTCAGTAAAAATAATTTATTTTCCGTTTGTACTCATAATTCGTAACAGAAAAATATGTATGAAAAAATTTAATGTGCGAAAATAATTTAATTTTTAGTTCCAGTTTTTTCTACTTGGAAATGTAACAGACATTATACAGGCTATTTAGTACTCGGAAGAAATCTATACACGCCAGGTTTTAAATATGTGCAAATTATTGTTGCATTTAAAATTATATTTTTGCAATAGCAATAACTATAACAAATAATATTTATAGCAAAATTATTGGCTACAGTCTAGCGTACAATAATAACAATTACAGTACATTTTCCAAATATGCTAACGGCAATGTTTTTATTCAAATCTAGAGAATAATATTGTTAGAAAAAAAATTTTCCGGAATTATTTGTCACGTTTTTCGCATATCCTCCCTTGTCTGCTAGTGTACAAGCCACAAACAGGTTTCCTACTTGTGAATATTTGTCACTAGTTTTATATTAGTTACACATGGAGATTTGGCAATGTGCGCGTTAGTTTTGACAAGCATCTGTGGAATATTCCCCCAGATACTTGGGAAAGGCTTTGGAACATGTGAACGTCTAGCTACATATGGTTAGGCTAACTTTTTCGCCAAAGAAAGTATAAAATATCTTCCTGAAATATTTTCTTTTGTTACATCCTTAGAGAGTGTGTGAGCATTGATACATGCTAAGTCAAGGATGTGGAAAAACACATGAACTGGCCACCTGTGGCTCATGGCTCTTGTAGCTTATTTACATGGAATTTGGTCAACAATATCAACTCCGTACTTTGTGTTATTATAGAACTGAATCTATTCGAGTATCTTCTTCTCTGCCTGCTAATCAATATCTACCGCAGAGTGAAGAGTATTCGGAACAAGCACTTTTTTTTGTCACCTTTCCTTGGTAAAATGTCAGGACCATGTCAATTTTTTGAGAAGGATAGTTGAATGTAAAGAGTCATCAGTATGTTTCACAGGGAATGGTACTTCCCGTCTGGCCCTATTCAGTGTCCCAACAAGCATTTCTTTTTAAGTTCGTTATTTAGACTTGCAGAGGTAAAATAACTGTCCATAGTCACATTTCTTCCCTTGTCACGGAATGGCTCCATCTGTTGGAGCACTACGTGTGCACCTAAATGTCTGTCAGCAGGTCTGGTTGCATCTTTCCCAATATATGGAAAGCCATTCAAAATGTTTTGATTTTCATCATCTACAACCAGCAAATATTTCACTCCAAACTTGTCCGGTTTGTTTGGCATATATTGTGTAAACGTACAACGACACTTCGAAGGAAAGATTTGTTCATCTATTGATATATGGTTTGTAACAGATAATGTAATTGTTCTCAAACTTTTCCAAATCTCGGATACAAGACAAAATTTGCCATTCTGCTTGCGACAAGAGCATGTGGCTTTCTCGTCGAAGCGTAGGAATGTCATTATTTCTGTAATCTGTTCCTGGACATTGTATTAGTAAAACAAAACTGACCCCATTTGCGAGACCACAGTTGAAGTACAAGAATGGTGTTGGCACCATATGCTCCTCTAGCATAAACTGTTGCTATGAATACTTCAAGTTATTCAAATTGAAGTGTCTAGTTATCATATTTCAGCACAAAACGAGCCTATTGTCCTGTGCAATTTTTTATTTGACGAATCATTGATTCGTTTATGAAAAAGCGCAATGCAACTGCTGGTGAGCTATTCTCGATATTGCACTTCGCATGTCGTGTAAGTCCAGACACTTCTCGAAAAACATTGTGATCACTTCGCCTACCTGAGTTTTTGCCTGGTGTGATGTGACTCCACACATTACCATCTGCAGCCTTCTCGCCACCAGCCAGTGATGATACTGCATTTTGGACGTGTTGATGTGTATGCAGCTGCATTGATGCTTGAGGTCCACGCCACCCTGCACGACCTCTTCTTCTTTGACGAGATACCCTCAGAATGGAAGGTGCAGGTGAATCACCTGAAGAACCACTGCAGACAAATTCAGTTGAAGGTCCTAATACTAAGAAGTTAACGCTTGTTTCCCATGAAAAAAATAGGTAATGACAGGAAGAATATATATATGTAAAGAAAACTAAAATATGATATCGAAGTACAAATGAAAATGTAAGAATACTTGCTTTGCGAATCGGATACAATGGATTGCTGCATAGTGTGTGTTTCTTGGCCCTGCTCAGTTCTTCGAGTGCACATTTTTTTTTTTTTTATAAATGAGATGGCGAACACACTGGGCCTAGAATCAATTGAAAGTGACAGTATATGAAAAGTTTCTTCCTTTTGGAAGTCTACAGAATCGTTACTAGAATCACCCTCACCTGTGCCATTAGGAATCAAATAATTAACACATTTACTACTGTCTGAATCGTAGTCATTTTTATCTTACTGCAGAAGCGATATATCCAGCAGGTGTTGAAGGTAATCGTGCATATCTACTTCAGTGAGCCCTTTTTGTCGTGCTATGTTGTCTAGAATGATGTGATGCGCCCATTGAAAGCCACAACTTTGGACTCGGCTGGTGATGCATCACTTATTTTATCTCTCAGGAATAGATGGTGCTGACTGTTTGATTTACAGTCCGAGATAACACTGTCCAACCTTGATGACTTCATTCCACAGTGCTCTGAAAAAGCAATAGCGAACAGCCGTCGAAGGGACAGGTAATATGGAAAGTAAACATACGAATAATTATTGTTTAATGATCCATATATTTTTACAAAAATATTATATAGCACGACACGCAATATACACCAGCAAAATAAAGCAGGACAGCATCATGGAAAATATAGCAGTCAAAGTGACTGCTCTGTAAGACTGTTTTGTTATGTGGCGAGTTCAGTGATGTGATTATTTCGAAAATTCGACAAGCACTATTTGAGATATAATGGGGTTTTCATAGGTGTATGAATTTGACTCTAGATGTAGCAGGGTAGGTTGTATCAATTCCTGGAAAGTTCAGTTGTGTTCCTACGTAGGTGACACACACTCTAGTGAAACTGTAACACAGGTATCTAACAATTGCGACCATTGTACCATATTTGCATTTTCTGGTGAAGCTAAAGGAAACACACACTATTGAGGAAAACTTTGATATGCTTATGATTAATGGTGAACATAAACTAAATGCGACAGCAGTGGCAGCATTATATACAGATATCCATTACTACAGTGTCAATAGCGAATGACACTGTTGAGACTTTGTAGGAAACTACTGATTGGTAGGGAGTGGAATACTCTGGTTAAATGCAGATGCAGGCAAGCAAAAGGGAAACACAGGCAATCAATATTCTGGCGGCAGTTGTCCATAATCCACATGTGAGCACAACATAAATTGCGAGTGACTCGGGAATAATCCAGGTAAGTGTTCTTTGCATTATACAATGGTAGAGATTTCGTCCGTACCATGTATCACTTCATTAGCAACTAGATGAGGTTGATTATGCGAGGAGGGTGGAATGTTGTTGTGCTATTCGTTCGGAAATGCAGGACAACAAACTCTTTTTTCAGCGAGTTATTTTCACTGAAGATGTCACATTTAGCAACTAAGCAAAGTGAACTTGAGAAATATGCATTACTGGTCATCTGAGAACCGATTATGGCTGAAGGCGATGGAACATCAGAGACAGTGGAGTGTGAATGTATGGTGTGGGTTGATGGTTGAGATTGTGATCGGTTCCTACTTCATTGAGGATACATTAAATTAAATCAAATATGCAGAATTTATTTCGGAAGTAGCACCTGCTCTCTTTGAAGATGTTCCTCTGTAAATGTGTCAGTGTATGTGGCACTGGTATGATGGGTGTCCTGCACACAAATCACTTGTATCTAGGAAAGCACTCAACAACATTTTTCCCGACCAGTGGATTGGGCACAGAAACATCATCCATGACCAGGACATTCACCTGATTTGACTCCTTTATACTTTTATCTTTGGGATACTGTAAAGGATAAAGTTAACTAGTAAGTTCCAAAAGTTCCAGATGATCTAATGCAATGCATCATTGAAGCGTGCACTACACCACCGAGGGCAACAGTTACCTCTGTTTTGACGTTCGCTAAAAGATCTGACATTGGCATCGCGGTTTATGGTGGTCTTTTCGAGCACATAATAAAGTAGGCACAACATGGATGTGCTAATAATTAAATGCAGATATGCAAGACCAGAATAACCTGTCACCTTTCCGGGAGCAACTAATTAAAAGATTCTGGTCATTATCGATGTTATTAGGAATATTGTAGTTCGACAACTACCTACTAGTCAATGATGTATAGGATTAGAAAAACATATTGGCACATATGCATTCTCCAAGTCCCATACAGTTGTTGTACTAGACAGTGTGCACGCAAATGGATGTTTGTTGGTTTTGTTGATGTTAGAGACAAATAAGGGTGTGTTTTATTTTATGTTCATAGCTTGACTAAAATTAGTTCACGAAGCAATCGTGTATGTTTCAGAGTCCACACCAATGTAAAAAAGCATCGAAACCTTGTTGTACATTGAATTATGAAATTATGTAACACACTTATACCTTTGGTTATTCTGCTCAATGCGTGCAGCCAGGTATGTGTAGGAACTCTCTGCTGGACACCTCCCAACAGATGATGCGACCAATCCTGCCACAGCGACAGTCAAATATATATACCTATGAAAACCCCCTTATATTTCAGAAAGCGCTCGTCAAATTTTCAAAATAATCAGGTCTCTGCATTCACTGCTTAATAAAATGTTATTCTATTGAGATAATTGGGTATATTCCTATTTAAACCCAGAATTGATATTGTTTTGTAAATAATTAATTACATACAGGAACAGGCAAACAGTGTCTTATGAGCCCCAAAGTATCATTTATGAATTCAAAATCAACATTACGATACCATAATCGGTTCGGAAGATATTTGTGGTGAACATCTTAGCTGAATAATCCTGTACATAAAGGCATGAGAATCTCACTACCATCAGTTGGCTTCCAGACAACAGAGAATGATGTACACATTTCACCCAGCAAACACTTATGCCAACATCACGTCCTGCTACTCTAATATCGGTTACAGGTGGGATGCTGACACTAACACTTTTACACTGAGACCGATTGCTGCAGCGACATGCAAAACTGACAATTCGCACATTTTCCCACCACCTAATTGTAATCGCATGTTGAAGTGGACTGTTCAGGACCAATGACATTCTCTGTGCTTCATATGACACCAGTCACACCTGCCCTGCCCAGTGGACCATTTAATCGCTCTGGCCCAGTATAATCTGGCAAGCTCTACTGTCTACATGCGGGCAGTGCCATGAAGCTGACCCAGGTACGGCCCGAAACTTCGGTGTCTTAAGGTAGTGTCCTGGAACCAGTGATGAAACAAGCCAGATGAGCATGTTCCATAGAGTGCACCACTGGCCCTGGGAACTCATTATGGATGGCGTCGCTTTCCCAGGTGGATATGCACCCAGTTCCTGATACGAACTGACACCCACTTGCTGATGCTCTTATCGCCCAGTGACATGTATGCTCATAGCTGCTGATGTTGATTCTGCCAGAGATGAACTTGATATCATTCCAGCAGTTACCATACCAGATGTCGCTAAGCTTACTATTAAAATGAGCGAGATATGCAGTGCAATGATGATGCGATGAATGGCCAAACTAAGATTGTGTGTATGGCTGAAAAATGAGGTGTAGCCTCTCATTTCGATGAACACCACTGCGATTCTGAGACTGGTGCTATGTTTTAGAGGGCGTTGATTCTTACCATAATTTTTGAACTGCTTAGATTTTTGTGTGACAGTTGAAACCTGCAGTTTTTCTCACACATGGATCTGGAATTATACACAGGCCTTCAGGATGAAACATGTAGGGTGTTGGATGGCATGACTGGGAGGTGTTTGGGATGGAGTGGGTGGGTTATAATGGAGAGTGGTTGTGAGGGAGAGGTTTAAGGAAGTAACAAAGGAAGGAAGTCGAGGAGGGAGGAAAAGATGTGGGGAAATTGAAGATATTGGGAATTAATAAGGGGCATTGCATCTTGTGGGGATTTCGAGTTCGCCAATGGAGGAGTGAAGGTACGGATCATCTTATTTAGCTTCTGCTTCTTTGCTTCTACAGTCTACATCTTATTCTGCATCACGATTTCTTAGGATGTCCGAAGGTCAATGGAGTCGTTGGTTGTCACAGAGACAATGGTGTCTGTGAAACCATATACTTTGTCAGGTGAATAACCTACAGTAATGTCGCAATCGCTTTCTTCGAGCATTGTGTCATGGGAGCCATCGAATTCGGGTGTGTTGCCTTAAGCAGCTTCATCAGCATTGTGTATCAAGCAAATGCCATCAAGACTTGATGAAAGTACTGTGGTTAAGACTCTGCGAATATCCGCAATATTCGATGATATCAATACATTTATGTAAGATGAACCTATTCCATAAGGCATGTAGGAGAAATATGTGATTTTATTTGCTTTCAGTGTTAAGCATTCCATTGTAAAGGGCTTATTAATGCCCCTTGGTGTTATACCCATGAAGTCTTATCAGGGGACAACTTATAAACTAATTTTTAACCTAATCTAAATTAACATCCGTGCCTTACCTGAGATTCGAACACAGAACCTCCCCCACCTCGGTCTGGCGGCGCACCAAATGACTGCATCATGGGAGGTCAACTGTCAAGTATTGACCTTTGAAAGAATGTAATGTACTTGTTCCTCGATCTGCTAAGAAAATTGTTGTATTGTCGTCTCCACAAAACTGTGACGAACTTGTCAGTCAATATTACAGTGCATTATGATGATGTAACCATGTCATAGTCACATTGAACAGTAAAGGAAGATACAATCATAGCGTCATTGGCAAGTAAGGACCTGCATGTGAAAAGCATCCCCAATTGGCTGCCAATTTTGAGAAGATCATGTCGCTATAGTTTTTGAGACCTTTAGTGGAAGTATGCTAATCGGCATGAGAATATTGTAAAGTGTGTGAGGAAGACCAGGCGTTTTTCTTTGTCTCTTTGCTGTTTTATGTGTGGACATGAGTTACACATCAAAGATTGTAGCGAGGCATATAACCATCATGCTGAGCAGTGTTCGCCTCCAGATAGTAAATATTTCTATGTTATAGACAAACAGAATGCTAATGGATTCGTGTTAAAGTAATCTAATTTTTTGTGGTAGACTGAATACATTTGTTATACAGAATTCGCTGTTTTGATTAAAGATATTTGGTCGTTTCTCTCAGATATGAAAAATAATTTTATAAATTAACTTATAGATGAACGGGAATACAGTTTATCTCCAAAATTATATATATATATATATTTGATGGGAATATATCTACTCTAAACAAGAACCATTCAAAGATGAAAAGTGTTGAAGTGCATTCTAGACATCGAATGTGCCTATGTTTAATCCGGATGATAACTAAAAAAGTGCTGAAGTTATTATAAATAAGATATGTCACGAGGAAGAACCAACAGTGATGAAGTGTTTAGGATGGACATAGGATTCGGTTGATAATTTACAGGTAAGGTCAAATATATGCTGCCCACATACTAAATAATGTGATGTCCTGTTCATCTTGTTTGTGAAACTCATCAAAAAAATGTTTTGTGTATATGCACACTTTGGTATATTAAGTAAAACTTAACATGTATGTGTTTTATTTAAATTTTTAAAACCCACTATGGAAAATTATCTTTCGCATACATGATTGACTTTGTCAAAAAAATGTGATGTAAATATTATTGGAATGAAATATCATAATAAAAATCAAAAATAATATCAAGAAAATACTTGAGAATAATCATATATACTTCAGGTTTCGGGGTCTTGTCGCCATTTAACAGAAAGAAATATCGAAGATAGTTTCGGAAATAGGCGACATGAGTGCTCTCTGGTGAAAGATGCTAAAAACCTGAGTTACCTCCACACCATAGTGGTCAATTCTGAAAACATGAGTAAACGCCACAGTCTAGTGGACAAATACTGAGACAATGGACGTCTAAATGGTTTGGTGTGGGTGGATGGTTATGTATTATATAAAGCCAATAATGGATTGTTATGGGGGTTAGTTTTGTTGGCATATTAACCGATTATGAAGACATTCATTATTTGGTCCTAGTCAGTTTTCTGTTGATTGCGCTATCGGGAGAGGATGTGTCCACTGCCATATTTATGAGAATCAAACCCTCGAATGTGGTGAATGTGACAAACACTCTAAGTAAATATTTTAAAACCATGTTTTAGTTCCTTGATAAATTTAATTACAATTCTTTGCAATTTTGTATCAATGCTCCTTTTACATTATCAGCTAATTTTTTAAATAATTTTTAGAATTTTTACAAATTTTATGGCATTTCTCTCGGAATATTTAAGATTTCATTCAATTTAAAGGCTACTGTGGTCATGGCAAGAACTTTAACATCAAAAATGACTGCCAGGGACAGTATTGTGAACAGAATGACCACTGTCCCTCTTGATCCTCTGGGCCTGGCTTGGAGCCCTTATTCGGCCTTTCTGCTTTGAGGACATTATAGGCCCTACAGTGAGGAGCCTTTAATCTGCTTTGCTCCTCGGAGGCGTTCCTGGCTCCCGCTTTGAGGAGACTCGAATATCCTTCGCTCTTTTTGAGGACTAGAGCAGAAAATAACAAAGGTGATCATAATTTGATAAAAGAATTGCCCATATTTTTTGACCATTTTTAGTGAGAAAATAAGATTTTGGGTTAAAATAAAAATCTTTTGTTGGGATTTCTGTGCTAAAACTGGTTATTTTGTCGATAACATTATCATCTCAGGAAATCTAGTTTGACTACTTGGGGGACATCAGCCAAAATCGAATCCAGCACCGAAATGTATGCATGTCATATTAAGTATAATACTTTTTATACACATGGTTGTTTATAATTTAAGAATGAATAGGACTAAACCCCTGAGATATGGAAAATATGAGATCATCTTGGGCGATAGATAATATTATCTTAATGGCCATCAATCCACTATTCCACCGATATTTCAGCCTTTTAATCAATATTTGAAATTTCAATGAATCTTTCATTCTTTCGAGTAGAATGTTTATGACGGATCTGGAACAAGGACATGGCGCACAGACACAGAATGGCCACCAGTTGTGATGTCAACCGATTGCCATATTGTGTCTGGGTGACCTTGAACTTAGCTTCACTTCCATGACCTTAATCCTGTTCCCATGAGCAAGGATAATCTTAAACACAAAAAACCATAAAATACTAAAATAAACCCAATTTTGAAAAAAAATATTGTAAAAAATTCAAAAATTGAAAATTTAATAAATACAAATTTATTAAAGTACTTACGCGCAGCAGACCGATGTTGGGTGGAGTGACTAAGCTCCCGGCATTAAGAACAGCAGACAACTATCTCACACCTGTATTTATTGATAGTTTAGTCGGCAAGTGTACACCCAACCACTTTTTTTTTTTTTTTTTTTGTTATTTCGTCGGCTTCCTTCCAGCACTCCTCCTCTCTGTAACTCATTTACTATCCATTGTTTGTTGACATTTTCCAACTAGAATATGATGATAAATAATAATTACATCAGCACCTACATGAGCACACTTGGTAACTCGTGTTTCGAGGGTCGGCCAACAGTGAAAATTTACTGTCTCTGAGAGTGCTACAAACCTGTACCGAATTATGATTAGGTCCATTCCTATAAAACATGAAAACTAAAATATTCAATTTTACACCATCACTTAATCGCTTACCATTGCCTCTTTTGTGTTTTGCATTGTCCACCAGAGTGCAATTGTGCGGGGAAAGTAGTTAATGTGAAAAAAATTTCCTTTTCCCACTGTTTCTTGTCTGATGCGAGATGTGACATATTACATCCTCTTTGCTCATGTTTCCAGCATTCAGTCTAGTAAATTATTTTCGTGTTTATTTCTTCAAACAAATTATGCAGGGTATTATTAAACATGCTCATTATTTAGTTAAAAATAAATTTCACATCAAAGTAATAACTTTGTCTAAAATTTCGAATACCAGTTCGGAACAGCGAGCAATTGGAGTGTAGAATAAAATATAAAGCATTAGTGTAATTATATGCCTACGATCAACATCCCGACTTAGTATTTGGTGAAATCTTCATTGACCCAAGCAGGATTGCCTATGTTGTCGATACTATTCGCGAACCATTAGGGTTAGATTCTAAAAATTGGAATGTAAAACATCTTCACATACTAAATGATATCGATATGTCTGTGGTCTAGACTACATGACAACCACATGAAATGTCCATACCAAACAACCAAATTAACTAGTCATACTAGCCATCCTTATGAACATGCCATGCCAGGCAAACCAGGCGAAGCCCCCCTATGAGTCAATCATATAAGTTATCAATACCAGCTAAAATTATGAACAATACATACCAGCTAATTACACAAGAACCAACTAGTCATACCAAATGGCCATTCCAGCTAAGAATTCTATCTATCATCAAGATAAGCAAAGCATAATCACCGATCATGCCGACTAATCGACCTGCCATACCGATGGACCATTACTAGCAGACCATACCAAAGGACCATAAAGGCCAACCAGGCCAACCAACCAGTCCAGCCAATAAGTGAAACTCCACCCAATACAAAATCCATCAAAGACTGACTGAACCTAATACTGACTCCACTATGACAGAAACCACCCAAGATTGAATCCACTCCAGACTGCCTCTACCCCAGACTGACAGCTGCCGAGACCAACTCCTGCCAAACTGATTACAAAAATAGTCAAGAACTCCGTCTGTACCAACAGATAATGATGACCAATCTCAAAATAGTCGCATAATACGAATCTCATTGCTCATCTCAACAAAACTTCTCGAAACATTTCAACCATAGCTGACCATACCAAAGGTACATGCAAACTGACCAAGCCAAATTACCAGTTGTCAAACCTATGTAAAAAAAGTTATAACCTCAAAAGGAGAAACCTAAAAACGAAACCTCAAAATGAAACTTAAAATAGAAACTTCAAAAATGAATCCTCGAAAAGTAAACCCCAAAATAAACCCTAAAAAAGCAACCCAGGAAACAACAACATCAAAAATAGAATCTTAATCCTAAATCTCATAACCTGAAAAATAAGCCTAAAACAATTAAAGACAAAACTTAATAAAGAAACTGCAAAAATCGAAACTACAAAATAAAATTTCGTAAAAGAAACACCAAATAGAAACCTAAAAAAAAAAAACATAAAAAAATAAAACCTTAAAAATAGAAATATAAAAAAAGAAACCTCAAAATCAACTCCAAATAAAAACCTAAAAAAATATAAACCTTAATGAAAACATCAAACTGGAATTTCAAGATAGAAAACTCAAAAAGAATCCTCATAAAAAACATTAAAAAATTACCTAAGAAAATAACACCTCGGAAAAGTGACTCAAATCGATATGCCAAAAGAAACATCAAAATGAAAATTCCATTAACGAAACCACACAAAGGAAACTTCAAAAATAAACCTTAAAAAATGTTTAGAAAAAAACCTCAAAATCAAACCTCAAAATAAAAACATCAAAATGAAACCTCGAAAAATTAAACCTCTAAAACATACCTAAAGAAAAAACTCAAATCGATACATCAAACAACAAATCTCAAACTGAAACCTTCAATTGAAACCTCATAAAAAAAGCAGCCTACATTAACTGGTTTTAGATTGGTGTAATGTTTTGGATAGAACCATTGTCCTATTTGTGCACTTGCTTTCAGATATGTAACTTAAAACCAAACCTTGCAATCGATATATTTTAAAACGTTGAATTAATAAGTGTTCCAAGGAAGTATTAGCGTAATGTTCAAGAAATTAAACATGCACTACTATGTATATATAAATATACGTATTTACTTATCTCATACACTCGAATTTTGCATTTCCTATATATTTGCTAACTAAGATTAATACCAAATGGTTTCATCCGATAGAACCCCTTTCCTTCAATCAGCTGATAACTGAACATATCTCATCAATTTTCGAAATATCTCCAACTTCTAGCAGGCCAATCAAATGTCTGATTCTGCATACAAGTTCATTCGGGTTTTTGGGGTATTGCATAGCGATCGTTCTTGGCTTCTGTCTTCTGCAGGTCACGTGTAGAAGCAGACTTCTTGGGGAGATATGTCAAAATATCAGGAAAACCACCATCACCTTAATCAGCGAAACTATTTTTACTATCGTCTTCGATATTTTTCTATTTTCCAGCACTGAGTTCCTTTGTTTTGGGTGTTGGGTCTTCGTTGGTGGTATTTGTCTTCGCAGATACTGATACGGCATTATTCTTTTTCAAGCAAACCAGTTCACGTGCCAGGTTAGCAAGGTCATATTTCATACGAATCGACTGTATGGCATGTGATTGACCATAGTTCTCCCACATTCTGTAAGCATTATGCAGTTAATTGACAAGATTTAGCAATATCGACACACTCTGTTTCTTGGTAGGAGAAGAAAACTATATTTACAGACCTTGGCATGTCTATTCAAGCTACTACCTAGAGCGAACAGCCTAGAAAAAGTATCACAATGCAATACCATACAATATGAGCTATGCAAACATACTCACTTTTTTTTTTCATGTGGGCCGGCTCTATGGCCAAAAGCACAAACTTTGTCATAATATCAGCACTGTCAACGATTCCACGATGAAGCCATTGGTTTTGACTCCATTTCCATTACATAATTCGTAAGCTTTCATATACATATATAATCTTCAGTATAACGAGAGTGATCACTATCAAATCAATGTTCACATCACTGTGTCAGAAGGAAAACAAAATTTTTTTCAATATAAAAGCGATTATTGTTACAGTAAAAAGCCCAGCTCATGCACACAGAAGGCCCTCTGCAAATACATTTTTTATGTAAAAAAATATGGCAGCACTGTGCGAAAACCCACATTTATGGATTTGCATCAGGAGAAAAATACAATTGAAAATCATACAAATACCTTCACATATGTATATATACACATAAATATATCTGATATGACTATACATAATTATCAATAGAAAAATTTAAACTTATTTTATATTTATATTTACATCAACACATATGCCTCCATACAAATTTCTTATTAAGGGTTAATTTTTGAGTGTTCTTTTTTGAAGTTTAATCATTTTGTTTCTGAGTATTTTTGAGGTTTGTTATTTGAGGTTATTTTTTATGTACTTTTTAGAGGTTTCATTTCTTAGATATTTTTGGAGGTTTTATTTTGAAGTTTCTTTATGGATGTTACTTTTTTAAGGTTGCTTTTGTGAGGTTGCATTTTGGGGTTTGTTTTTGTGGTTGCTCATTCCTTGAGGTTCCGTTTTTGTGGTTTCGATTTTGAGGTTTCGTTTTTTAGATTTTCCTTTTTGAAAAGTTAATTTGAGGGGTTTTTTGGGTCTCTTTAACAAGGTTTCATTTTGAGGTTTGATTTTTAGGTTTATTGTTGAAGTTACATTTTTGGTTGCTATATTTGGTAGTCGCATTTTTAAATTTATCTCGTCAGGCATCTTTTTTTGAGGTTATTATTGCAGTTTCGTTTTTGAGGATTAATTTAGAGAATTCTTATGAAGTTTCTCATTAAGGTTTCGTTTTTGAGGTTTTTAGAAATATTTCTAACGTTTTGTTTTTTGAGAATTTTGGTCTCTTATTTTGAAGTTTCTTATATGAGCTTTCTTTTTTCATTTTTTGTTTGTAGGTTTTGTTTCTGAGGTTACTAGTTGGAGATTTTCTATTTTTTTTTGTACACTGAGGTTTGTTTTTGAGGTCTCTCTTTGAGGTTTATTATTTGAGGTTACTTTTTGAGGTTTCGATTTAAGTTTTCGTTATTAAGTTTCGGTTTTCCCGAGTTTCCTTTTGAACATTTAATTTATGGATTCCTTTTTTGATGTTCATTTTTGAAGGTTTATTTTGACATTTGTTTTTGTGGTTCCATTTTGATGTTTAATTTTTGAGAATTTTTATAGGTTCTTTGAAGGTTTTATTGATTAATTTTTGAGGATTCTTTTATGTTGTTTCTTTTGAAATATATTTTATGAAAGTACATTTTTTGACGTTTCTTTTTAGGTGTGTTTTTTTTTCTTTCTGTGAGGTATGGTTTATTAAAGTTTTTTTATAAATGCCATTTGCTGTTTAATTTTGTGGTTTCCTTTCTTCGCTTCATTATGATGTTTCTTTTCACATTTATTTTTAAAGTACCTTTTATTTAGTTTTATTTTCTACAGTTTCATTTTCAGGTTTCTGTTTCGGTTTCTTATTTGATGTTAAATTTTTTTTTGTTTCCTTACAGGTTTCTTTATTGAGATTTCATTTTGGATGTTTTGGTCTTTGATGTTTAAATTAGAGTATTGTTTTCTTGTTTCTTTTTCAGGTTTCATTTTTAAGCTATTTTGTTGAGCATTATTTTTTGAGTTTTTATTGTTGAGTTCTTTTTGAGATTTGCAGTTTTGTTTTTTGCATTTTAATTATGTGAGGTTTCTTTGTTTGAGGTTTATTTTTGAGGTCACTTTTTTAGGTTCATTTTCTGATGTTTCATTTTAATGTTTTTTTATACACTACCTCCTGAGTTTTTATTTTTGTGGTTTCTATCTTGATGTTAAGCATTTTTTTGGGGGGTTTATTTTTGAAGAGTAATTTTGAAGATATTTTTGGGTGTTTATTTTTTTGAGGTTTCTTTTCCGAGGTTTCATTTTGAGATTTGGTTTTAGGCTTATTTTCGGGATTGCATTTTTTGTTTCTTTTCAGCGGTGGCTTTGTAAAATTTTATTTATTAGGTTTTTAGATTATTACTAAAGTTTCGTTTTTTGAGGATAAATCTCGAGGATTTCATATTTGAGGGTTATTTTGTAGGTTTTGTTTTGATGTTTCTTATAGGGGTTTCGTTATTTAGAATTTATTTTTAAAAAATAAGGTTTTGTTTTTGAGAATTTCGGTCTCTAAGTTTGAAGATTCTTTTTTTGAGCATTTTTGAGGGTTTTTTTTTAGGTTTGGTCTTTGGGGATTTTTTAGGTTTTTGTTTTGGTGTTTCTTTTTTAATGTTTCACACTGAATTTTTTTTCAGGTTTTTTTGTGTTTCTCTTTGAGGTTTAGTTTTTGAGATTACTTTTTGAGGTTGTGATTTTGAGGCTTTGTTTTGAGGTTTCAATTTTCCAATTTTCCTTTTGAAAGTTTAATTTGTGGTTACTCTTTTTGTTTCGTAAGGTGTTATTTTGAGGTTTTTTTAGGGTTATTATTAGAGGTTAAATTTTTTTCAATGTTGATGTTTCATTGCAGTTTACTCACTTGATGTTTCTTTTTTTGATGGTTTGTTTCTTGTGTTTAAATTTCAAGTGTTATTTATTCAAGTGTTTTTTTTTTCAGGTTTCATTCTTTAAGTTTCTATTTTCAGCTTTATTTATTCATGTTTCTTTTTTGAGGTTTCTTTTTGAGAATTGCGGTTTCATTTTTGAGGTTTTGTGATTAAGTATTCTCTTTTATGTTTCGAGGTTTTATTTTTGAGGTTTCTTCTTCAGGTCTCAGTTTTGAAGATTATTTTTTAGATTTTTAAATGTTTTTTTGGGTGGTTTTTTTTTTTTCGAGAAATTATTTTGAATCTCCTTTTTGAGATATTCTTTTAGTCTTTCTAAGTCCTTTTTATTTAACTTATTTTTTTAGATATGCTTGACAACTGGTCAGTGGACCTGCTCAATTTGTATCGCCTTTTTTGTATGGTGAGCTCTGGTTGAAACAATTTGCGAAATTTTTGAAAAGAATGTAACAATAAGATCCCTATTATGTGGCATTTTTTAGATTGGTCATTATCAACTGTTGGTACAAATGGATGTTCTTGATTATTGTACGTATCAGTTTGGCAGAATGTGAACTCGGCAGCTGAAAAAATTTGTTATTCAGTCTTGGTTGGATTCAATCTTTGGTGGATTCAGTACATGGTGGATTCAATCTTGGGTGCAGTTAGTCTTAGGTGGAGTCAGTTTTGGCTTGGATTTAGTCCTGGGGGGGATTTTCATTTGTAAGTTGGTTTCGTTGGTTGGTCTGGCTGGCATTTATGGTTCTTAGGTATGGCCATTTGTTATGATACTTTGTTATAATCTTCTAATACTAATTAATCTGTATAACTGGTCAGTTGGCCGGCATGATCGGTGAATATGGTTTGCTGATCTTGATGGTCAATAGACTTATCAGTTAGAATGGTCGTTTGGTGTGGCCAGTTTGTATGGTTTGATGGTCAGGTTAGCTGGTATGATTTGTTAAGATTTTTGGCAGGTATTGATGGCTTATATGGCTGGCTTGTATTGGTGCTTCACCTGGTTTTCCTGGCATGACTGGTTTGTAGAGCTCGCTAGGATGACTGGTTCATATGGTTGTTTGGTATTATCAGTTTATGTTTTCAGTAAGTTTCTTTGGCTGTTAATCTTTTGTCAATTATTGAAAAGTATTGATCAAATAGGTTTATATATGGGCTTTATCATAGTGAGATATTTCGATATCATTCAAACTATGATGATATACACTCCAATTCTCAATGTTATAACCCTAATGGTTTGCGAATAGTATCGACAGCAACATAGGCAGTCTAGCTGGAGTCAACAATGGCATCACCAAAGAATAAGTCTGAATGTTTTTCATAGGCATAGCATTAAACAAATGATTCATATTTATATCAACACTCCAATTGTTTGCTGGTCCGAACTGGTATTCGAAATTTTATGCTGAGTTTTTTCTTTGGTGTGATATGTATGTGAAATTCAATTACGATCACATTTAATAATACCCTGCAGAATTTTACTGAAGAGATGAACATAAAAGATTACTTACTTACCAGACTTAATTCGGGAAACATCAGGGAAGTGACTGTGGTATGTCACATCTCGCATTAAATGATAACCTGTGGCGAGAGGAAATGTTCACATTAACTACTTCCCTACACTTCTACATTGTGATGGACAACTCTAAAAATCAAAGTGGTATTGGTTAGGTTTCTAATTGGTCGTATTAACTTTCATACTTTGTGGGTAAGGACCATTTCGCCATTCGGTACAGGTCGGTACACTCTTGTCAGCATTAAATTATATATTTTGACCGATGCTTGAAAATCTAGTTACCTGTACCTTAGGGGGTGATGATGTAAACATGTTATCAGCACTCTGAAGTGGGCAGATGTCGAAAAACAATGGACAGTAAATGTGTTACAGAGAGGAAGGGGGCTGGGTGGGAGCCGAGTAAATAACCAGTTTTTAATGGCGGTTTGCTTACTAAACCACCAATAAAATTAGGTGAGGGTAGGTAGTATGCTGTTCTTTATGCTGGAAGCATAGTCACTCTACACATCATCAAACCCCGGACCTCCAGCATGTGAGTCTTAAAATATATTTTTATTTTCGAAATTTTTTTAATGTCTTAAATTTTTATTTTTTTTTTCTAATATTAAGGGGATTTTGTATTCAAAGTCACCCATGTTCACATGTATGGGTGAAGGTTATGGGCGCGAGGCCAAAGTCAAGTTCACCTGGATCCAATATGTCGATCGGGTAATGTCACAGCATGGAAGCCAGTTGGTGCCTGGCCTCTGTTCTCTGTGATCTTATCCTAAATCTCCCTTTACCAATATTCTCCTGCGATTAAATATTCAGTCATTATTTTAATTTTGTAATCAATATTTAAATATTTAAAGCAATATTCCTATAAATATTTTAATCAGCAGTGACTGTGGTGGTGTAGTGGTCGTACTACTCGCCTCCTACAAAAGTGTAGTTGCTCCCGCATTTTCGTAATTAAGGATCGTGCCAGATCAATGGGTTTACACGGGGATCGACCATTTACCCCACCCATGCATTCTGGCACTGCTTCATTCATCATTTTACCTTCATTTGCTCGCAAGCCCTCGCTGTTTAGAGCCCCCAATTATATCCACTCCCCTTTAATTAACAATTTCATAAATATTTCAATATCTGTACACAATCAGTTCATAGTCAAACCATCCATTTATCTTCTGTTTGTCATCCATACATACATCAAAACATTAATTGGAAAACTGTCTCCAAATTTGTAACTTGTGTGTTTATTTTTTTTTTTAATTCTACTGACCATTCTTGTATAATTACAGTATTCATAAATATTTCCTATGCATAATTTTGACCAGCTGGCAAGGCTGATCAGGCCAAGTGATCAACCAGGCCAATGGACCGGACGAAGCAGCCATTCCATCCAACTATACAGACTGGTTTCCAACTCAATCGACCATACCAAAATATCAGCCTTACTAACCAGCCATATAGACTGACCACCAGCTGGACATACCGAAACAACAATACTACCTCGCCGAACAAATGCTGATTCCAACTAATTTAACCAAACAATCAACGAGACTGGGCATGCCAAACGACCAACAAGGCCGACCGGTCATACCAAACTGCGATACTACCCGACCAGGCCGAGCAACCATATTAACCCACCATATCAGCTGGCCAACCAAAAGCTCATACCAGTCGACTGGACAAACTGATGATCAACACCGACCATCAAGACTGTAAACAATGACCACCAGGACACCCCACAATATCAACAACATAGACCGAAAAGACCACACTAGCATGGCCGTAACTACACACTTCAGAACAAAACCTCGGAAAGAAAACTCAAAATAAAACATCGATTCGAAACCTAGAAGATAAAGATCAATATGAAACCTCATCATCCATCAATGCCACTGGACACATCAATCGAGAAGCCCGATTAACTGCCAAGACCAATGGACAAGACCAATTAACAAAGCTGATCATATCAACCTACCAAACAAACTGATCTGACGAGCAGACTAGCCAGACAGGCCATACCAATAGACCATTTAAAATAACAAACAAGACCAACCAAACCAACCGACCATGCGGTGCGTTCAGGGCAGCATCCTCTCATCTTGGTGGTTGGCTACAGAGGGGCAGATTTTCTGGGTGCAATATGTTTTTTTTTTAACGATTATGTGTTATAAACCTGTTCTGGTTTCCCTTCCGCCTCGTGGTGAAACTGCTGAGAGCTTGTTTTGTTACTGTAAGCCCGTACTGATGTGTCCTTGCTGCTAACGACGTATTAGCATTCTTTCGCCGTAGGTGTTTGCAAATTATCCTGAACACTGCTGTGTCTACCTACGATGCGTTCAGTGAGTATGTTCGTTTAAAGGCAGGTTCACACTAGTGCCCACAATAACAAACGACCGACTGCACACCAACCATATCGACTGTACCGATCGTATCATCCATTTCGACCACACCAGCCAACCAACAATACTGGCAGACCACATCAACAACTAAGATCGACAAATAGAAAGTTTCAATGGGCAAGACCAACCAGCAAGAACAACAGGATCTACATACCAAATCATAAAACCTGACTAACCCATCAGACCTACCAGAATGACCAATCAGCTGGTCGGTCAATCTAGTCAAACCAATCATACAAATTATCCAGAAAAGTCATAGCGACTGGCCATACTAAAATACATCGTCGACCAATCTCGAAACATCGCATAACACCAATCACATAGCGAAGTTTTTCGTTAAAACTTTGCAAAACTTTTCAGACATCGTAATTATGCAGCGAACCGAGTAATGATCATCGAATCATGGTGCGAAGCACATCACGATCTATTTTGCGAACCAAGACCAGAACATTACAGCTTTATAGCAATAATGATTTCTGAGTATTTTTTGGCAAATCGGTGAAGACATATATGTAGTTGTACTCAACATACTCGATTTCGCTTCGTCAGTGGCTTGCAGTCTATTCATTCCAAAAACGTCGTACACTTAGACTTACTCCTGCAGACTAACGTCTGCACACTGACTCCTACAGACCGACTCTTGCAGGCTGGTTGCAGCAGGCAGGCTTCTTTTGACTGACTCCTGCCAATTTCCTCCTGTGGACTGACTCTTGCCGAGACTGACTTCTGCCTAGATTGACCACTTCCAGGACTTTACTCGTTAGCTGGTTAAATAACAACCAACCTCTGAGGCATGATTATATCCATTCAAATATATATGCAGATATTTCATCAATTTCATTGTGAGTTATGCTGGCTACCGACAATTTGAATATTACACAACTATACTTATCTCGTATGGCACATGGACAATGCAATGTGGCAAGCTGTTGTCCAGCAAAATCACGAGCGAAACGACCGGATGCTGGAGAACACACCATTGATGCTGCGAGCTCGCCAGCATTCCCATGACCGATAAAGTTTGCACCATCAGATCCGGCTCTAACTGGCGACAAACTCACTTAGACTTTCGATGCTTAGAAGCTTATTTCCATTTGCAAACACTTAGCAAAAATTTCCGCTAACCATTCACCTATTGTTCAAAATTGCCTCACAAATCAATTCACAAAACACATCGCCAACAATCCATCTAGTTGGCGATACATTTTTGTTACTGCTCTAGTAAAGAGACAATCTTATGATCACAGAAGTCAATATATTTTAAGTGATAAACTAATAAGAACACTCCAACTTCTATACACTATTCGAGAAAGCAGAGCTCCAGATAATAATAAAATATGCAGATACTGTCACCTACTCATAACCATAAATTATATAGTGCATTACGTTTCGTTTTATCAGTAACATGGATGCTTCTATAGTTTAAGTTTTGAGCTGGAATAGTTTCGTACTACTACAGCTATATGAGCAGGTGACAAATAATTGTTCCTGTTGAAGTATTTGCAAGCTTCGAATATTATTCAATGACTGAATTTATAACTTTTTTCTATGTCGCGTTATAAATATATAGAAATAAGCAGGAAATCCGTGATTGAAATTCAGAGTGCGCAGAAAATTAGCATAACATTAAATACGCCTTACTTCCTGCTGTTTCATAACAATGAAAGCTATTACCGATAAGGTGTCCCAGAACCCTTATAAATCTCACTTCGTATTTCGTAATTTCTACAGATATATGCAGGAGGAAATGGAAGACAATATAAAGCGTTTCTTTAAAAAGCCGAGCTTATTACAACATTTATGTATGAGTACTACATGAAACCTATACCAGTACAGAATTTTCAAAAACAAAGTGATTACAAAAAAAATTCCAAAAACATCTTGTTCTAAAGAAATATATTCGTTTTGAAAATTACATTACAACTAGGGAGCAGCGTTACGATTTATTAGGTAGATAATAACATAGTACATCCAAGTTACATCTTTGCAATGTACTGATCCTGCGAATGGTATTTCACAATGAAAGTTCAAAGAATATCCCTGTGGTTTTAAATCTAATTTTGTGTCTCATTTTGTAAAGCATTTCTTATTATCGAATGTTAGACTTGTAAAAAAAAAATTCTTAATTTTTGTGGGTTGTCCTGCTGATCACCAGTAAGAAAATATTTACTGTTGTGGCTTTTATTATATTGGATTTTTTCTAATATTTTGAGTCACACTTTTTAAACATATTATATCAATAACTGATAAACCAATTAGCTTAAAAAAAATTTTTCCCTACGTGTTTTCACTCAAAGGTAGTGTAATATATTGTAAGTATCTGGTAGAACTCTGGAAAAAAAAGCAGGAATGTATTATATTTATGCAAGAAATTAGGGAAATGTGAGAAGTTAATTTATTTACATAGACGTAAATTATAGAAATACTAACAATACTACTCCATAACCAGGAAGGTTTCACTATTCCCAGTAAGCATTATTAAATTTTTCCAAGTAGAGATTTTCGGTCAACTCTAGTTTAAGTACCCAAGCATCATTAAAATAAATAAATAAAAGAGGTCATGTGAATGTTTGCAAATAGACTATTATGACAAATGGAGGCAATTGTAGGCTTTCCAAACTACCAAGTGTAAAGCTAGTTTAACAAAGGACATTTCACTATCAGATATGGCTAAAAATAAAAATCAAATTTTATTTAATTCGTTCACTAACTACATCCTTATATTTTTCCCCTGGCTGTCATGCAATTACTACCCGAAATTATTATCTTGGGTGATTATTAATTTCACAAATGGAAAGTAAATCATGTTTTACATTTTTAAGTCTCCCGCAATTGTATTTTTGGTCCAAGGAATATAACACAACTCCTACAATATCGCAAGTCTACAACTTGTGGACTTGTAGACTTGTAGAAACAAGTGACGTAACACAAGCTGAGAGAAGAACATATTAAAAATTCACGCTTATTCTAAAATTGTTGATGAGTTGTACACTGTGACTAGCTGACAACTTTAAGTGTGCCTTTTCTGGATTACTATTATGTTGCTATTCTGTGATACCGTCCACCCTTAACAAGCCACTGGAACCCAATTTGCAGTGTTTTTGCGTCTGACAATCTTTAAAATATGTTACTTTAGATTTCAAGGGTTCCAGCTTTTTCGCCAGAAACTTTTTCAACTGTGCATTACTTAACCTGCATCTCTCTTTAAATGAAAATTGATTGACTGTCAACAACTTGTTTCTTGGCAAGTACCTCTATGGCTGGCATAAACATGCAGCATTGTCTTCGTCAGCCTCAAACGTCCACATATTTAATATAGAGCTACCATAAACACAAAAAAAAAGTGAACCCCTATTAAAGATTACAAATACAGTATATGTACATTCGGTGCAGACGAAATTGTAAACAATATCTACCTCGGGCCTCAGAAGTGCAGAAAAAAAGGTAACAATTGTGGATATTTCTGTAACATAACTCACATGTTTGAAAGTTTTTGTTTCAAAAACTTATCTACAAAGATGGATTTTAACTTGTAGATACGAGTCTCACACTAGTTTTACAGGAAATAAGCAAGTTCATAACTGTACTTAAGGATTTTAGTACCTGTAGCAGTAGTTTTTTTAGACTCCAGGTATTGTATTTTGTGTTGAGATATGTTGTTTAATGTGGCTAGCCTCTGCCAGAGCAGCTTCCTGCCACCATACATCAAGTATGGCTTGTACACAACCTAAGGATTAATTCTCGTTTGTGTTCCGTAAAATATCGGGGTATAAATTTCCAAGAACAATGTCTCAAATAAAGAGAATAAAATAAAAATAAGTATCTGTGTCAGTAGGTTAAATTGCGAGGTTACAAAGAGTCATATTAATATTTTTTAATTAAAACCATACATAACGCAGCCGGGCTTAAATGGATTTTTAAAATACAATTTTGGCTCAAGTTTAACCATTTGTAAGTTTTTTCACATGTAAAGTAATTAATTTTACATTCAATCCCAAAAAAATATGGCTTCTAATAAGTTATCTGTGACGTGCGAGAGTCAAAAAACCAGCAGCAAACATTCTAAATATTTATGTTGACTTGCATGTTGCTAAAAACGATTTCTTTTAAGTGGCACTTTTTGCACGTTTGTTTGTTACTACTTTCCCTTCTGTTTGCGCAAAATCCTTCTTTCCCCGGCTGTCCCAATCGGAGTTTAAGTTGGCCATTCAGCCGTCTTCGGTGAGGTTAGGTGTCAAGTTTAAGTGGCGCTCTTTGCCCATTTGTTTGTTACTACTTTCCCTTCTGTTAGCGCAACATCCTTCTTTCCCCGGCTGTCCCAATCGGAGTTTAAGTTGGCCATTCAGCCGTCTTCGGTGAGGTTAGGTGTCAAGTTATAAGTGGTGCTCTTTGCCCCTTTGTTTGTTACTACTTTCCCTTCTGTTAGCGCAACATCCTTCTTTCCCCGGCTGTCCCAATCGGAGTTTAAGTTGGCCATTCAGCCGTCTTCAGTGAGGATAGGTCTCATGTTTTAAGCGCAGCTAGACTTCGTCTGATTGCACGAGTACAGAAAAAAACATGATCATTTACCAGCAAGTAACTGACGAATCTAGTCGTCGCGTTTCGGAGCTACGAAAACGGACGAGTGTGAGGGATCCACTTAAGAGAAAGGTCAGTCATTTGAGCCCTAATCTGAACGTATGGCAGCTAACATAGCTGAAACTGTCGCATCTACTGTGTCAAGCAATATAGTTTGTTCATGGGAAACGACCGCGTTGCTTGCGTTCAGCAGAGTGGTATTAAGGGGAAATAAAAGCCGTACAAAATTAAAAATGGTTGTGTATAGTTCTAATTTTAGAAAAAGAATAGGACTCTTTGTAAACTCGCAATTTAACCGAACGAAACAAATTCTTATTTTTATTTAATTCTCTTTAATTAAGACATTGTTCTTGGAAATTTATACCATGATATTTGACAACATAAACGAGGAGAGGAAAAAGATACATAGTGAGAAGATGAAGCAGTACTGGAGGAAGAAAAAGCAACAACCAAGGACGAAGCATTGAAATAGGCTCGTGGTCCCTAAAAGACTCTAACGGATAATGAAGAAGAAGAAGAAGAAGAAGAAAACAAATAAAAGTGTTTCTTATTAATTTCAACATAAGCACTGAAAAAATTAGTAAGTTCTAACCAAATTAGCTGGTCATAAAATTATCGTTTGCCGATGTCTTTTTTAAATTTATTGTCTAAAGGATTTCAACCATCAGTCGAAACCTACTTTCTAACAAAAACATTTAAAACCATAATTTATCGCGTCTAAAGACTTCCCGCTTCACATATATTACTATTTCTGAGATACTGTTTATGGTTTTTATAAAAAATAACCCCAAAATATATGTTCAGAATTCACGCATCTTCACATAACTGCTGGCTTGAACAGCTGCAAAAAAATTGGTAACGAATTAAAACAGGCATTTCCATATTGTGGAGTCTTAGCAAAACGGCAATAAATGGTTGCTTTTGAATTAAGTTTCTCTTGGTTGCATGTTCATTAGAGCAAGAATTTGCGAGATAGCAAAATAGTTATATTCGCAATATTTGCACAGCTTGATTTGGTGGACGCACGTACACCGGCCATTAAAAGCTTTATAATTGTATTTATATACGTACGGCAAAAAATGAAACGTAATGGGCTGAAAGAAGGAACAAAGCATTATTATTTAAATTGCTAAATTAATAACGAACGAAATAAACAGACGGTAGGTAAATTTGGCCATGTCCGAAAAAAACTGTAATTTTAAGTAATGTCCAAAGTAAAACCATTTGCCAGCTTTCAACAAGCTTAGCGAAAATAGTTGGTACCGGCCTCGTGTAGCGACGGCACACAGCCAGAGTTTCGTCCGGAGTTTTTTGTGAATAGTGACACGAGTTACCGCAACAGAGATCCGCAAATCACATCGCTTCAAGCTCGCAGCGCTGAGCAGCGCGGCCTGGTGGACCAGGTCGCCCACCCATGCGACCGTGCAGCCGGGAGAGGCAGGAAGATGTAGGTAGCAGTGCGACTCGATAAACCTACAGTGGTTCCCCCCCAGATAGACACGATCCGCTGAGCTAATGCGGCCGTCACGTGGCCTACATTTCAAATGCCCGCAATTGAATTCACTCGGGGGAATTTATGCGAACACATTTCCTGAATGCCAGCAGGAATGTCCCCAAGTCCGCGTGTGCCTTGGTATGTGTTAATGCATATGTGTATATATGTGCGTCGTCGTAAATGTATATGAGTGGGGACATTTGGTTTTTGTGTAGACTTATGTGTTTACAAGTATGTATTTGTGTTGTTAGTATATGTTGGTCCTTCATAGGTACATATTTACGTATTTATGTTTGTATATAATGGTTTATTTATGTATTTACATAGTGCATATATGAATTTATGTATGTATTTGCGTGTTTATAAATGAATAAAAGTGATGTAAATGAATGCAAACATTTATAGTGGAAAGTATATTTTGAAATATTTGTGTATTTAGGAATATATTTATAAACCTATGTATGCGTGAATGCGTGTTACATTCACGCACATGTACATATATGTGGCCTTGTTTATATGGTTGTACAATTATGATCATACAAAATGAGTGACAGGCATATTTTAAGTTCCTTTCTGTAATCGTTGGGTGCAGAATAGTTGTATTGTCACCATCTCTTTTGCAATCTGTAGTAACAATATTAGTGTCCAGTTAAGCGACGTTTAATGACACCAGGATACGTTTCTTTATTTCATTGCAGGATCGTTATGACATCCAAACTAACACATAAATTGGCAGAAATATAGTGTATTTTAATTCGCAATTAAAACTCATACTCTCCGTTTCATATAACAAGAAAATTTCGACAGTTACCAAAAAGAAGTGTGGCGACAATGAATCCCTCCACCACAGTTGTTCTGTCGGTGAAGAAAACGTTATTTGTATACAAACTACGAATCCAATGACAGGCATTGAAATCCTGACACCTTCAGTCCAGTACTTAGGTTACCATGGTTGGTTGTCATTCACAAATGTTTTATTTTTGCTATAACCAAGTAATATACTAGTTAGGGTACTGCGTATTTAATTTGTGGTGTGGGGAACTATAGTTTAACGTCTTTCGTGAGACGTTATTGTTTTACTGTTTTTCTTATGAGAGAGGAGCAAATAAACTTACATTGTTTTGGTTATGTAGTGTTAAATGTTAGTCGTACGGAAAAAACATTTAAACAACTGTAACTCTAATGTTGTGATTTCATCTAAGGAACTAAATGCTATAAAAGTCTCACTGTTAATACCAATGCGGGAAATCCTCAAAATGTTTAGTGAAGTAGTACTCGCACATTCAAATTTATGGATTTTTTAATATAACGATTCACACTAAAAGGGCGATTATTAGGGCCAAACCTCCCGCAAGAACAAAACGCGATAAATACTTCGCTGTTAATACCGATGTGCGAAATACATAACGTAAACATTTTCAGCAAATTTAACTTAACAAGAATAACTCGTTAAGAATTTCAATAAAATATGTTAGGGCAAGTAATAATTTTTGAATGACAAAATGTATTTAAAATATTCCAACAACAATAAAAAAGAAACACTATTCGTTAAACACACGCTTACTGTTTATTTCGTACTTCCTAAACACATGGCGAACCTTTGATGATTACTTCACGAAAATCACTATTGTCGGCCACGGATACGAAATCGCTTATTGGCTGACTTATTTGATTAACATATCATCTGAACTGTTTACTGAAACCAACACATTTAAAATACACAACGTAAATAGTTTGTCGGCCGCGCTTCACGACGATCAAGGAAAATGGCGGACCAAAGCACACAACAAACCCTTTAACAAAGCGGCAAACACATGCGAGTGAGTGAAGAGATTTGGAAGACTCTTAAGATCGAGGTCTTGAGAGCCGACGAGGGTGATTAAGTTGAGAATGGAGCAGTACCGGAATGAAGGGGCGGAGAATCTGGAGATCCCCGAGAAAACCCGCCGACCAACGGCATCGTCCGGCACGATTCCCTTATGAGAAAATCCGGTGTTACACGGCCGGGGATTGAACCCGGATCACCTTGGTGGGAGGCGAGCAGGCTAACCGCTCAGCCACCGTGGCCCCCAAACACATGTCGATATCTCGTTTCACTGTGGATACTGTTTTTAATAATTACATATGGCGAACTGCATTTAATTAAATACGCAAATACTAAAATAATGAAGTATTAGAACACCACCAACACGGACTTCTCTCACATATAGATAAATGATTACGGAAGTAAGCTCAGTGTCCGGCATTCACTGGGCGGATGGAGACGTTTCACGTTACTGTAACGTTCGCATGCTCTAACATAATACATGGTTTTACTGTGATTTTAAAGCCCTCACTCTATAACTAATAATGGTACATTATTCTAAGAGCATAATATGAAACATAAATGTAAAATCATTTTAAATTTTCAAATTACAATGTTTAATGTCGATTACAATTTTCTTTCATAATCATCGCAAAGATTGCCAACATAATAACACGCATCCTGCAACAAACCATCAGCTCACTTAGTACTTTGCAAACGATGGCGTTTACTGTTTACATGTTGTGTAGGTTGGTCACAGTGTCTGTAAAAATTTACTGTGAAGAGTAAAGAGATTTGGGCGGCTCTTTACAGTGAGGCCTTGAGAGCAGATGAGGGTGAGTTAAGTGAATATGGTGAGGGGTGAGGCTCCGGACTGAAGGGGCAGGGGAAACGGGAGATCCCCGAGAAAACCCACCGACCAACTGCATCGTCTGGCACTATTCCCACGTGCGAAAATCCAGTGACCCGGCCGGGGAATGAACCCGGTTCGCCTTTGTGGTGAACAAATTTACTGAAGTAATATGAAACAGAGAATAGAACAAATCTCGTAGAGAATAAAGCAATGTAATATTTCAGTTCATCATAATGGCATTGACAGTCAACATTTAAAACATCAATTAAAATGAAATATCTGAAATAATGGGGATGTACGAACAAAAAAATAGATCCGATATATGTATTTGTATCCACGCATTATCTGTGAGGTGCAGTTAAATTTTGCTAAGGTGCTTGGAAGAAATAAAGTTCGCAGGCTTTTGCAGCCGTTGTCTGGCAAATCTTGGCTTCTGGGTAGTAGCCGCAACACTGTCGTTTTCCTTGCCTACCTTTCAGAAGACATCGCAGCCTCCATTTTCACGGAGAAGCAGCAGCAGCCAAAACTGTTAGCTTCTGTTACTACTGTTACCTACTTTGTTTTCGGAAGAACTATATAAATTATAAATTTCTACTGCTAATTGTTTTAGGGCATACAAAAACAATACAAAGTTGTATTTGGGTAGTTTGATATGATTCAGAAGAATGGTTGAACACTTGTGACTTTTCTGTGTTCAGCATTTACGAAACGGTATTGGTTCATTCATAACAAATATGTTGCTTATTGCGTCCACCTTGTGATGTAAATGTGACAGCTTCACTCCAATGAGGAGACCAAGTAGCTGTTAAATGTTTAAGTGTGTAAGTCATGTTAACAAAATATTGCATAGAAAACTTAAGTTAATTGAAGTTACCATATTAATATTTCTAGGTAGAAGTATTCCCGTCATCACATTAATTATTCAACCTAATTATTACATGCAGGATATTACATTTAATTTAAGTATCATACTGTGCTATTTAATTGATTCCCCCAAATTAATTACAGTGCTTTATGGTTTTATAACCCGTAACTTTATAAATTTAATGTGCTGTGTATAATATTAGGTATACACATATATATTTAACTTTAGTGGAATCAAATTAAAATATATTGCGAAAAGTTTAAGTCAATTTTGATGACTTTGTGGAAAATATTTGATACCAAAGAAATACAATAATATTTTTAAATACAAATAGTGAATAAAATATTATATTATTTAAGCGAAACCGTTTATTCTATAGCACGTTTCTCGTACCAAGGCACAACCAATCAGTAATGATTTTGTATTTCATTAGAAAAAATAAGCCGTTTTTCTATGATTTACAAAAAAAAAAAGCCATTATCGAAAATAATATATCGGTGAGGGAGTCAGCTCCAGTTGTTCAAAACAGAACAGATTTATTCTTGCTTTGCCGCAACTGCGAAATATTCCTCCTACTTAAGTAACTAGGTAACCGCACTTATTTTGTGTGTTCATGGCAAAGCATGGTAGCAGGATTAGGACAGCAGAGATACGAAAGTCTGGTACCTGAGTGTGTGGGGATTTATCAAGATAAAAATTGACTGCTAGAGCATATTACAATATATTGCTGAAATTTACAATGCTCTTAGTGCACAATATAATAAGTATAAAATTTAATAATGGTGTGTGAGAGTAATATAATATTCTGTGGGTACAAATGCTACTCTGTACACCACCAACAACATTTGGGAAGGGGAGGGATTTATAATATACTACTGCCCCCTCCTTCCCATTCCTTGTTCCCTCCTCCTTGGCCCTTATTAAGTAATGTTCATGGAGGGCCTGCCGACGTGATTTCGTGTTCTTGTAAAAGCGGACGCTCAGCTGTCTTAAAATTATGAAGGTGGAAGGTGGTTAGAGGGATATTTGCTCCACTACTTTAGACGTGACAAATCAACCAATCACGCACTTACTCCTAATTATTCAGCATTTTTTAGAGCCAAGTCAAACTTATGGAATTTTCGTCGCAATTAGAAATAGCACTTATAACTGCATAGCTTAGCGTTTGTTGTATCATTGCAACAAGCCAGTGTTCCGCGCGTTTGCGGCACAGTAGACACATTTAGTACCTCATCGGAACATTTTGTGTTTGGATACACGCGTCGATAGGATAAGGCATGGAATCGAACCGCATTGTATGTTATTATGAAGCAGATTTGCAAAAAAAAAAAATTGTTACAATTTACGCTACAAAGCACGGACATTTCAACATGAAAGAAGCTGACGTCCGAACTGACCCCATAAACATTCAATGGGCGAATAAAGACACGGATGGAAAGTTGGTTATGAAGGGTCGCACAAAGGGCTGTTAGAAAGTTTTCAGTGGAATTCAATAAATTATAAGAAACGCATATCTCTACCAGGACGAATCGCGATCACTTACAATGGTTTAACACATCATCACGAAAGAACTATGGTCGTGTGTTCCTTTTAAGTGAGACAGGGATTGGAATGTCCAGTTTCGTTGCTCGAATCTCGGTCACGTGGATCATCATTTCCCAAAGTAGAACTTGATTCGTCGTTAAATACAATATCGACAGCCTTCAGCTTTTCCACGCTGCTCTCTGGTTATGGCAGAAGTGACAGTTTTGAAGTTTTAAAGACAGAACATGTCGTTAACATCTGGACATTATTCTGGATGGGACACGATGCTCTAGTGAAGACGCTGCACTTCACTCAATGATGACCAAGAAAGCCGATGAATCTGTTCATGCCTGCCTGACAAACATACTCTTCTGCCTCCGTATGGTATGTCGAAGTCGTCCAGAACCTTTTTGGCATATATAGGTACTATCACGTGTACAGAGCTCTCAGTGCAATCTGAACACTATTTTTGAATGGCTAATTTTGCAGGCAGTTTAGCACGCGGTCCAAACTACCTCTCGCGTCCCTTTTCATTCAACCTATTTAAATCACTGCCAGATATTCATACGGCTGTCACGATTACTTTGCGCATCTATTTAGGTCATTTATCACGCTTGAAAACTGCTGTGTAGCTCACATCAAATCTGCTGATCTGGGGACTTTTTATGTCTGCTACAGGAAGAGCGAGGCACAGACCTTGTGCGGCGTATGTATAGTTGCACTCGTCATTGCAAGTAACTTCAACAGTTTTTATAGCTTCAATAAGTATCTTTAAGCAACAATATCCTTAAAAAATTACGGCAATACCAACAAATAAGCCTTTCTACTTAATATACATAATTCAAAATTCGAATAAAATCGGTTAAAAAAAACTTTATTTTCTTTTGCAAAATGTACAGTTTATTTCTGAAAGCTTATCGTTGGGGTAATAGCAATTACAGATGCAAATAATACCTAGTTTTACAAATGGATATATAATCAAAACGATAAGCACAAAGCCTCTTTTTAACAAATTTTCTTAATGGGGGCAATTTTTCCTTCAAATTCTTGTCAAATTAATTACCATATCACTCGAAATCCATACAATTAAAGACCAAAATTAAATATATCAATAGTTCAAATAATTAAATAATGTTTATTGAAGAGTGTGATATTGCCACCGCTTCATATTTTTTCGGACCTCAGAAAGAATACTGACACAATTTTTTCAAAGTCAGTGAGCTAAACAAGGTTAGTTAAGGATTGGAAGTCTTAATTAAATAAAAGAGTATACTATAATTTTCTAATTTTATTCACAATAAATACAAACAACTTTCTCTCGACCCAAATTCTCAAAATAAATTCTTATCACATGGTGTAAACAATTAATGATTTTAATCAATACACAAATTACAGTTACTTGAAAGAAATTAATGACAACAAATCAGTCCCAATACACAAAGTATTAAAACCTATTCAATTATTTTATAAATTATGTGTTCATATTCGACAGTTCCAATATTTACAATAAAGTCCTTATTACATATTTATTCAGTCCCACCTCAGTTTAGTCCAGGTCCCACCAGTCCGCAATGTTCTAGATCTCTCCGAGCGTCGCCACACAATTGAGTAAAGATATACACTAGAGTGGCCATGGGACAGGAAAAAGTCTGACCAGTTTTATGTGTTAGTTCCGCTGTTGATCCAGAGGAGCGCTAGTGTTCTCGATGACGTCAACCGCGCGGTGTTGCCAATTCCGCAGTCGGTAAGAGTATGTTATAACCCTGTCCTAGGCTCACCCACGTGTTCGTTCAAGATCTGCCAGAGGCGTGCCTGTCACACGCGAGTTACCAGAATTCGTTGCAGCTGTGTATACCAAACTCATGATTTACTAGTGGCGACCATGGCATGTGTTTCGTTTATGTCGTAGAATTATGTGTTTGCGGAAATATACAGTGATATCAACTACTGTTTGATCTTACGTACCGCTACGAAAATAAATTATCATAAATATATAACAATCATTGTTTTTAATTATAATCTATTATTTTACTATAGTTTAGGTGTTCATTGTAAAATACGAGTACTGTTAATTACAAACGTCATATTAATCATGAATGATGTCATACATCTCAATTAACTTTTCGTCCCGTTATTATGTGAAAGGAAATGGGCAGGAAATCATTTTTCAATAATGGAGAAATATATGTTAGACGCACGACGGTCTACAGTTGAACACAATGTTTACAGTTTGGGGTTGTGATCTACTACATAGGTGAATGTTCGTACAAATAATCATTTCGTTCAATGTGTCGATTCAACTGTCATTAGGGCTGTGTCCGAACCTAGGAATGTACTTGTTCATATAGGCATACCCCACTCGGCTCGATACGTGATACATTCCGATATACATGCGTATTTGCATCCTTTACAGCAACTAGATAGATCATAAGATTCTGAACAAACTTCAGCGAAGATTGGAGTATCTCCGCAAATGATTGTCGTGTGTAGCCTATTTGCATTGAGAAATAATGTGTGCTTGTGTTGTGCAATTTAACATATTTATGTGCTATTTGTAATATTACTGTAATATTGGCAACATATTTTCGCACTTGAGCCCTGAATGGTTACCATTCAGGGACTGGACAGTTTTCAGGCTTTTGTGAATGACAACTAAAAAAACACACCTACCGGAATTATAAACATTCTGACTGTGGACACTTTCCAGGATATTTGGGATGTGAATGTTGGCACAAAAATCCGGAATGGTAACCATTCCTACAATGAATACTTTTCAGGATTTAGTGACGCAGTGCTTTGCTAATGAAATCGGAACGGTTACCATTCCGGATTTTGCTGCGCAAGTACGGATGCAAAATTTCGGGAATGGTAACCATTCTGAATGGAAACTTTTCAGTCGCCCAATTTTGTTTGTCAACACAATCTGCCATTTAGGACACGGCCTACGTTTAGAATACCAAACCTAATGCATTTAGAATTATGTAGTAGGTGCTTCTCCGTCATACAAAAACATGTCTTCTGTATTTTCAGTTTTACATTAATGTTTTAATTCTTAATTCCAGTTAATTTTAACAGGCAGTAAGCCTGTCATGATAACTTTTGTTCGTAACAACACCTCGTAAAAAACAACCATATTGAAGTAGATCGTACTTCAAAGCCGACATTTGCTATTAGAGAAGCTTATTATTTGTAAACAAATATAATCGTCAACATGTGCACACACACGCCTTTGTCATATTTTTTATACTTACATTACTGTAAATAACAGTTTCCCACCAACAACACCGACTGCTCTGTGCTAATTGACCGTAGCTTCAACATTATCTAAAGATATTTTAAAAAAACGATTTCTTTCAATGCTTAAGGAAATCCCACCAACGCACACGACCTGATAAGTTCCACTGGGAACCAAAACATATGAGAACGCACATACGTTTCTTCTGCACACAACTTAACGCATAATATAATGCTTTAATATTTATATTGTACATCCAACTTTACTTCAGATGTCGCAGCTTACGCTGCATTACTGTGTGCAGGGGTATATAAACGCAGTCGTATCAATACATTTCTCTGTTCATAGTGTACAGTTGCCAAGAATAACAGAAAAAGTATTAAATATCTTGACTGTGTCAAACGTTTTTTGTGTATTCTGGAATTTTTGTCGTCTCCTAGCCTACAAATGTACAATGACAACAATTTATGTACACTACGTACAAATTGGAATGATCTGTGACACACATGTGTAACACACATTCTTGTGTGTTATCTTTGTGGCATATTTATATAATTATAATTTACTTTTCCTTAAGTAGTTATGTTATGTGTGCCCCATGTTTTGTTGAATGAATAAATACTTTTTTCATTAACGACCACTCATTTTGTTTGCACGATTATACTAAACTAACGAAATATATTTTATAACATGTACGATCATCCTCATAACAAGGAGTGTTAATTCGTACATCAAATGTAGATTCGATTCTTTTATTGTGGGTATGTTCTCCTTTTTACTAGCATTCCTCTACCACTTAACAATGTTAATGGTAATATGGTAGTATAATACTAGCAGAAGGTAGTGTATCATATTTTCAGAACCGTTTTTCTTCCGATATTTAAAAAAGTTTTAAGAAGTTTCTGGTGCCTAATTTCTGTGAGAGACGTGAATCGTTTAAACCGGCATTACACGATGCCCATTTTCTGCTACTTTCTGTTATACTCATGGGCACAGCAGAAGGCATACAAGTTTCTATAGCAGAAGGGAAGAAAGAACGCATCCGTCCATACCCACACGTTATCTAAAGTGCTAATAGAAACTTGTAAATGGCAGGCAAAACATCTCGCAGGGGTCAGGGGTACAAATGCAACCATGTAGGTGCTTTGTCGTGCATCCAAAAGGTACGATGATTATTTCTTCCCCCCCCCCGAAGACTGCATTGGTTTAGATTTTAACGTACGAGTAATATTAATGTATGGAAAATGATACGAGTAACGGCACTGCTTATGTATGGAAAACAAGGTACTGTACTTACAACGGACATTTATATGGCACTCATTAAAACATTGGCATATTATTTGAAACAAGGGCGTAGCTAGGAATGTACTCTAGCCCGCAGGGTGAAGTTGGGGGGGAGGGGGAGAGTGATTTATTATGTATATTTTTGAACAAAATACAAAACCTGTATTATTACAAATTTATAGTTACATAATTATTTATAATCTTCGGCTTCATTTACAGATATGGAACCACAAAATGCTATGAACATTCTTCATGTTCAAGACAAATCACATATTCCTTGAATTAACATATAATGAAACTTGTCATTTTGTTTTCAAGAATACTAGAGACGAACTGCCTAAGAAGTCGCCCCGTAGTTAACACAGACGAGACAACTAGAGAAGGTGGTGTGTGTGATGCTTATTGTGGTGCGGTCGAGATGCATGTGGTGCTGATTATGGTGCATGTGGCGCTGATTGTGGTTGGTTCATGTGGCGCTGATTGTGGTTGGTTCATGTGGCGCTGATTGAGGTGCAGTGGCGGTTATGCTATGGACATGGTGGGAAAAAAATTGAAAACTTTTGTTTTCTTGTCATCATCTCATCCTTCCGAGTAAATTTCTTGGACGGGGGCAAGTTCCGCAGGTTCTGCATGGTCTGATGGACTGGCCTGTTTGTGTGGTTTATATAGGTAATAATGATAATCATCTAAAGCCTGCCTACCTGACTGTGAGTGATGTCTCAATGCCTTCATGCGATTGGTCAGTTGCAATCACGTGGCACCTCGGTTATTGACTGGTCGGTGTCCGATTTATATATTAATGGTGTAATACGATTGGTTCCAAATCAAAATGACGTCATAGGGCTTGCATATTCCTATTTTATAAGCTGTAGGGATGTTAGCTGATAGCCTTAGATTGAAAACGTTTAACGTGAAAGGTGGATCGTCTCAGCTAGCTTCTAAGCCAGGTATTCCATGGCTAGTTACATTAAAGTGGATTGGAAATTGCCCGTCAATGGTTTCTCGCCATCAATTTCGTCGAGCGAGATGTCTCCTGTTTTACCAGCACCATCGACTTCTTCAGGTGTCGTGGCTCCGTCACGAGCAGCATCTACTTCCACGAGTGCAGTACCATCGTTTCAGATTGGTTTGGTGCCATCGACTTCTTCAGCTGTGACGTCTGCATCACTACCAGCATCTACTTCCACGAGTGCAGTACCATCGTATCAGATTGCTTTGGTGCCATCGACTTCTTCAGCTGTGACGTCTGCATCACTACCAGCATCTACTTCCACCAGTGCAGCAAGATCATCTACAGATGCTATAGTACCATTAACTTCTTCATCTGTCATGATTACGAATTCTTCAATGGAGCCATCGGATTATTCGGCTGCGGTACCTAGAATACCATTGTCGGCGTTACCTGCTTCCTTAGCTCCAGCAACTTTAACTCCAACCAATCAGTACGATTATTCGCCCGACCACTACGTCGTCATCGGTGTCGCATTTGTGATTAGACATTTAATTTCTGCCACGATCTATGGTGACGAGCACGTTAATATTGTCGCGAGCTCCTGTCGCATGTCATATTTGTGTGGCAGGTGCGGTAAGCTGTCCAGCCCTACCAACAGTTTACTTAAACATGCAAAGATCTATAAAGGTGACATTTTCTCATCAGTAACTCGGTACCAGATTTGCTGCAAGCAGGTCTCGTGTGGCTTTAGTACATTTCCTCAAATGTGTAGTATCCTACATAACCTACCATGCACAGCTTGTTGGTGCAATATATGTCACGATATTTTCGCACAGGACAACACGAGTGTGAATAGCGAGATGTATTTTATATAGGTAAGAATATTGTAATTTTTTTCGAGATGATGACCAACTGTAATCAATTAACTGATTAAAAAATTGCTTGTGATTAAAATAGGGTTTTATTTCATGTTTACTTAAGTTGCTACAGTAAAATAAATTTTAAAGCCAAAGAAATAAAAAATCAATTAAAATTATTATATAAAGTACCATTGTACTATATATACAAGTATATAATTAAATGAAAATACTTTTTTAAAATTGAACAACTTAAAATGTTTAATAAAACGTATATATTAAACAAATTATGAGTTTAGTAAAAGTCCGCATCATGCATGTAGGTATACTGTTGATTGGAAACAAGAGTTTTTGTATACGATGAAAAATTAAATATTTGACCTATATCTATAAATATGTGTGCAGTCAGCTCACCTAGTGATGAAATCGAGAAATTGATGTCACCTATGTGTTGAATGTAGCATCTAACATGGAGGGCGCCGACAATGCAAGCTATACTTTTAAAAACATAAACAAATATGGCATCACCTAGTGGCGATATCGATAATAAATACACTAGCACCACCTAGATGCTGAAAAAATTTGAAATCCAAATTTGCATCCTCCAGCAATTTATAAACAAATGACAAACTAAAAAACCAATATAGCAACCTCCAGCAAAACATAAACATATGACCAACGAAAAAAACCAACATGGCATCTTCAAGCAATGTATAAGCAAATAAGAAACTAAAACAAATATGGCGGCCTCCACAATGTGTGAACAAATGACAGATGAAAAAAACAACATGGCGGAATGAGTATAAGTTAGTTGAGGGGTTGATGGTGTTTTCGGGGGTGGGGAGGGAGGGGTCCCCCGTAATTTAAGTTTTTAAAATAATTTTTAAATTACGTTTTTTTATAATTAAAATAATAAATTTTTGAAATTTTTAAAATATTTTTAGATTGATTTGGAAATTTTGGATCAAAAATCACCGGGGTCAGATCTCAAAGGTCAAGGTCACTTGAATCTAAGATGGCCGCCGTCCAATAGGAATGACAGAGCATGAATTGCTCTGAGCTCCGGTCCCAGGTGCCGTTGCCCCGGACATCCTGAAGTTAGTTTCCAGATGCTAGAAAAACCAGAGTTATTTCTAACTTCAGTTTTGCAGACAGAGCAATACACATCGTAGTATCTTGACTTGTAACGAGTGGACTTATTTGCGCAGTATATCTTCGAATTCTTCTGGTAAAAGTTACATTACCTCTTTACATTCCTGATGATCCGTTTACTGTAGCTCTTTAAGAATAGTGTCTGATGTTCCCATTATTTTATTATTCAACCAAGCTCGTATACACTTGGATCTTCCCTTTTTTTCTGTTCTCTTCTAGCAATTTTTGTAAAAGTTCTTCACACGCAACTAAAGAAACTAAACGCACCTATCTTTGAAGAATTACTTGCCTATATGCACACGCCATTTTTTTAATGACGCGGAGGCCACCTGTCTTCATTGACTTGCACTGTGTTCACAATGCCTGTAACTGGCATTAGCCAGTAGTACCTCAACTTGCATGTCAGGTACTCCGTGTGAACAGCTATTTCCAGTCACTCACAGGACCAGTGCTGGCATCGCCAGTTCAGTTCCTCAATTGGCATGCCAGTAACTGGCAACGTGTAAATGGGCTTTTACTTCTCTCTTTCATTTGCAACAGAGCTCAGAGGCACAGCGAGCTGGCGGCCACTGTATATATGTATGCCTCCCGGCCAAAATATTTAGTAACCTTATTCAGTTAAGGTTTTAGTAAATTTAGGCTCACGCAAATGCTGTTGCATGAGGATTGTAGGGCTGTAAGTGCCTGAATAGTGTGCCACGGGATTCATATATCGCGAAGATTTTACAGTGAATGTCCCGTATGATGTCTGGAAATGGAGAGCAAAGCAGATGCTAATATGGGCAAAAAGAAGTTATTGCACTTGTGCGACCGAAGTAGCCGAATTTGTAAGTGTATCGAAGCATACGGTCGCACCGGTTTTACCTCTAGTGGAAAAATCCCACTCCACGGGAAAGTATTATCAAGATTGTGGCCGACGGCACTTATGGCCAAGGACCGCCGGCACGTTTCGCAGTTTGTGAATACATATTGCTTCTCCTGAAGAAATAATTGCTACTAAAAGTCAACGCGTGTGCTTCGCAACTTACGAAATAACTCTCCGCTGGGGAAACAGCATGCCATGAACATATGGAGTCCAGTGGCATGGAAAAGGCTTTTGATCTCTTCTGCACGCAAAGTTGCCCGGTTGCCATGTACTTGAAATGCACAACCATTAAAGTGTTTACAAATAGAAATATGGCATTTCATGACATTAATCTCGTTTATGCCTGTGTAAGAATCGTGCTTCTATATGCTATTCAAATTACAGTGATCACATTTGAAAGCCCTGCTTCTCTTTGAAACGAACAACTTTAGAAATGAAACCAGAAAATTATGCCACAGTAGTGAGGCAATTACGAATACACGCATCACTTAACCCAGACTTCAGCACAGGAAAAAAGGCGTTCTCTAAGTTAGCGTGCAATCCACTGCATTATGAAAGTCGGATTTAGACGATAAACTTCGGATTTAATCAGCCTAATGTTTCGGATGATAGGGTTTGCTAACTTAAAATATTTGCAGTGACGTTATTTTGAAAAGAAGTGACTGAACAACATAAAACTTGTAAGTTTGCATGGCCTGCCGTGTGAATAATTAGATGGAAATTAATTGTTTGATCCCTGAGATATAACATAACAAAACTTAATGTTCTTATTGATGCTATTGTACAAAATAGCCAAAAAAAAAAAATTATATAATCAATCATTCTAATGTATACTGTCTACATACAAATACTGGTTGAAGTTTGTTAAATGGTTTAGTTTAGATATCAAACTTACCTGGATTATTTATGAATTTCCCATTTTGAACATCGTTGTCTGACCCATTTTTATCCGGGAAATTTACATGGATTTCTGTAGCATTTATTTTATTTGAAATGTTTCAATGTAACATCTGGTAAGAATCGGTTGACTGGTCGTCGAGACATGGCATAAGACATCCATAATTTTCATGTGTCGATCTTCATAAATGAAGGACAAATATGTCATGTAGTAGCAATTTCGCTGATTGTGTACTGCCAATATACAACGTTTAGTTATAATATATTACCTAGTTTCGTTGATATCGCCCATAAAACTAAAATTATTTTATAGTCGCCATTCTAGAAATAAGTGTATCCTCTTTAAAACTTGCATTTATTATTATGGGATACCACTAATCAACATCTTTGCCAAATTTTGTAAGAATGGGTTGATTGTTTTCCGAGATACGTGATAAAATAATTTTATTTATTGGCAGTGCTATCTTATAAAATTGCAGAGAAATGAGGGACTGCATAGACAAGTTTGATGGTTGTAATAGGTACTGACAGAATAAAAATTTGATTTGGAATTTGTTTCGTTAGTAAAATACACTGAGCTAAAATATGTATAATGCCACTATTTTGAAAATAAGTGCCTGACCTACATAAGCATGCCAGTTTACACCACCTGCTGCAGTACTATATGTTTGACAAATTTGAAAGGTTATCTGTAAATTGTGTCACGAGGTATGACAAAAAAAAACTTTATTTGCTCGCTTTGCGCTAGCAAACAAAATGGGGACAAGTGATGCTCTATGCACACACAGTTGATATTTGTAATATCTACTGCTAGCATACAAATTTTAGTGGAAATTTATTGCATGGTTTCGACGATATAGCATTCTAAGCTAAAAAGGGCTTTACGGTCGCCACTTTTAAAGTAAGTGTCTGGCATGCTTAAAATTAACCACGCGATATCATATGCCTACTTGCTTGACAAATTTAAGAGGAATTGGTCAATTCTTTCCCGAGATATGACACACAAACATATTTTTACTAGCATGGTGCTATCTTTCAAAATGACGGACAAAAGATGATCCGTTTACATACACTTGATAGTTGTAATGTCTACTGCCAGCATATAAAGTTATGCTGAAATTGATTACATAATTTTGACGATATGGCATTGCAAACTAAAATGTCTATATGGCCGCAATTTTGAAAATAATTATCTGACATTCTTAAAACATATCAACTAACATCACCTGCGTCAGTACTAGTTGATTGCCAAATTTGGTAGGAATCAGCTAATTATTTACCGAGATATGACATAGGAACTTTATTTATTCATATGGCGCTATCATAAAAAGGGCTGAAAAATGTGGTTATTTGTTAGTATATACAATGTTTATAATAGATATTTTCAGTATACAATCATTGGTCGAAATAGGTTAAATGGTATCGCAGATATACCAAATAAATTTAAACGTTTGTATGGCCGCCATTTTAAAAATAAGAAGCTAACCGTATTCAATCACTTGCGTTTACATTGCCTACCATAGTAATAGCTACATGCAAAATTGGGAGAGAATTGGTTGATTAGTTTTCGAAATATAACGTAAAATATCAATGTTTAAATTGGTTCTATTATCCAAAATTGTGGACCAACAACAATATGCATCACGGCATTCAATGTTTATACAATGATCTGATAACATACCAAATTTCGTTTAGATCAGTAGATTGTTTCCCGAGACATGACATCACCAAAATTTAAAAAAGTGACCACCATTTCAAATTCAAGTGGCCGACGTGGACTAAAACAACAAAATTCAGGTGTCCTTACTAACTATTATATGTCTACCATATTTAGCGAAATTAGGTGAAGCTTTCAAAAATTGAAAGTTGGGGGGGGGGGGGGGAGGGACACACGCGCAGACGTGCACACACACACATACACACCTACAAACACAGACACACACAGACAGTAGGCTAAAATGTGGTTATAGTTTAAAAAACGGCTGAACGGAAAAAGTAATTACGGCCTCAGAAGTGCACACTTTACCTTGAACAACCTATGTAAATTTTTATTATGGAGCTTAAGAAACTTTCAGCTAGTTCTACGTACAAGGTGTGGTTCAAGATGGCGGTAGTTTTTGATACTCTGGAGGTGTTTCAATTGTGGAGAAATGGGTTCTTTGATTGTGGTGCAAATAAATTGGAGCCAATGGCTACATTGAAATGCCACACAACTAGGATTTCTCTTTTGCTTATGATCTTAGCAGGGAACATGACATACCTACCCATGTATTCCACGATGGCAAATCTCGCATTCATCGGGTTGCACTTGCGACTGGCTGGCTTTATGAATATTCAGGAGCATGTACGACATGCGAATGGCTCGCAGAATATTCAGATTTCAATCGCATTGAAAATACTTGGACTACATAAAATAATGTGTATAATGTCATAGGATATATCCACGAATGTGGCCGAATTGCGGAGATCTTTGATACAAGAGTGACCGAACATAGATATTTCCTACATCCGGATGCTTATACAGTCCATGCCAAATCTATTCGCAGCTATTACTTATGTTCGTTGCAGTTTTACACTTTACTAAGTACGTTTTAGTTACAAGTAGCTCTTTTTATTGCCCTATGAGCTTATGTATGAATCCACACACGTATGTTATGAGACATTTGTATTTCATCCACATAGCTATTCCCGCTTTATATGAGGTCGATCAGCCTTGTAGAGGCTGTTCACGATAAAGTGAGCACTTTTGAAACCAACCTTAGAAAAAAGCCGCTGCCCCTACCTGCATATATTTTAACGGGTGCAATGACTGACATGCGCCCAGTAAAGTTGGTAACGATTGAGGGGAAAGTAGTTCCATATCTTAACGTCGAATAAAAAGTGTTAGGTAACAAATTGCGATCATTTAAATTATTTCTATCGCTTTCTGTTTTTAAGTATGCACCGAAGTGTAAAAATGAGCGGATTTGTAAAGTTTCTTAATTCAACAGTTTCCTTTGGCCGAGAATGAATAAAGTGATGAAGGCCCTTGGCAATGTTAATTTTACATAAGGCGGAAGAATACACAACGTATATAAAAGAAGATCTTAAGCAGGGCTTTCAAAAGTGCTAATTTTACCGTGAACAGTCTCTAACTGTTTATAACTGTTGTTGGACATTTTAAAAGTGGTTTTGAAATGTTGTACTATTTTCGCTTGCTATTATCGCCAAAATCAACGTGCGATATTTATTTGTAGTTACGAAACTAAAGTGATTGCACTGACGAGTCGTGGAGTTTACTAATCACTCTCTTGTATGAGCTACGACAATGGTTGGCCAGAAATCAGCAAGTGCCAAAGACATCCCCACTTGATAAAGCGGCCAAGTGGGCCGACTCTATTTCAGTCATGGTTGGCTCACACACAACTCTTGGTCGGCGGTCTGCGTGTAGCCGGGGGGGGGGGGGGGTTTGGGGGGTTGGGATCGCAATTTCCGTTTCCTCTGTTCCGTAGCAGCCAGCCGGGAACGGACTTTATTGATTCGCCTGCATCTTCGTTACTGGTTGAATTAAGTAAGGGCGCGTGATACCACTCAATTCATTATTTTATTATCCTACCAATTGCTACTCAGTTTACAGTGTGACTTTGTAAGCAGTTATTCCATCAAATTAGCTAGTATTTTTTGCATGACTCCTTTTCAGCGCAGAATTGTTTTTTTTTTTCTGATATACAAACGAGTAAACCAAACTACGGTATTTAGCATTATGAAAAACAAAAATTTTTGAAAAAGTAATTAAGTAACGTCCATAAGCTTGATTACGGCATCTTAAATAAGTAAATTTTATAAAATTAGTGGGTGATATTTTTGATGCATTTATTCTTATACCTATGAAATTTAGTGCTTTAAAATGAAGCCGTAGAACAATTACAAATGCTTAAAATACTTTTTTACTTGCCAACTGTAAGCGGGGCAATTCTTTTATTTAAGCTTTATTTTGGTGGGAAAGAAGGTTTTAAGTAACGATTTTCCTGTCTCTATGTGTATGTGTAAACAAAACCCCTCCCGTCTGTGATATATTGATACTCAGTAAATAAGAATTTTTTAGTGGCAAATTCGTTTTCTAGGCTTAAATCATCTGGTAAGAGTATCAAATGTTCAAAACTGTTTGACTAGTACCAATAAATTTACATGGGCATAAAATTACTTAGTTGGCAACCACTTCAAAATTTTTAAATATCCAGTGTACCTTATACTTCAAATTGTTTTCACTTTCATTATTATTATTGGACATTTGAAATACAGCTATATACTCTTTGTATATAATTTCATTTTTAAATGTTTTGTAATATTTTTGTTCATAATTACCTAATTCAATAAATAGTGTGCGTTTTTGTTTAATAATTAAGTTACTTCCCAAAGTTCATCGCATCCGATGGCTCATTAATTATTAATGAGGTCATTATATGCATGGTAATACCATGTTTTTAAAAGAACTGCAGCATAATAATGAAACAATTTGGAAATTTAATTAAATCTCTGTTTGGATTTTCTACATCATTGGTCAAGAAAACCGCCATTTAAATTATTGTAGTAAGGAAAAAATATTTCAAAAAATGAGGTTTTTCGTAAATATCCTTTTATCAGACATTAGTGCTTATTCACGCACTAAATCAGAGTTTACGGAGTACCTGTAGCAGCAAGACTTGAAAGTAAATTAAGAGTTGGGAATACATTGTGTTCCTGTCTGGATCATCATCCACCTTTAAAAAATGTCTCGAAATAATAGCCTTTGAGACAGTCCGCTAGATACTTACATAGTTAACGTGTTGTTTTTACTTTTACGTCCGCCAATATTAGTATTTTGATATAATAAATTGACGAACACAAAAATCTTAGAATTTATGTAGGGAGAACTTCAAATGAAACTTAAAATACTTCACGGGAACACGTAAAAGAATAAACTATAAAATAATCCTTCCCGAAAAAAACCCAGATACTAGCGCGGTACACTCTAAATTCGAATCCGTAGAAAACCACTGATTCGCAATAAATTTCAACTACTCGAATCAGTGAAAATGTCTCCACTTATAATCTGCGGAAAAACCACTGAGTGTTACAGAGAAAAAAATTTCACTGTCTGAATTCGTGACGTGAACAAGCTCACTGATTGAATATGTGGCGACCAACTGCAGTGGCGTATTAAAATTTGTTGTTTTTATAGAATTTGCCCAAATAGTTGCGAGAAATAATCTATCGCCATTTATATTGCGAAATTTACCGTAATTTTGAAAAGGAAAGAGATTCTCGGAGGTGGCGAGGATTGAACTCACACACGTTCCACTTTACTGTAAGGCCGTTACATTGCCATTTCTTTAAAAGTTGACTTGATTGACATATTGCCCGATACATTTTGCCGTTGGACATAGTGTGTGTGATGTTTGACAGTGTGTGTTGTGACGGCTGACGAGCTCACATTAGATCGCCTTGATGACAGGCGCGCGATATGTGAAGGGAAAATCTGCCGTGGAGGAACCGGGGCGTGAACTCTCTACCAGTCGACTACAAGTCGGCCACTCGGCCCCTAAGCTATGAGAGCAGAGCTACCATCTGCGCTTCCAAGTCACGTTGATGAATATGAGGAAAATATATCTCTTATAATTGTTTGTCGAAAGCGTGTAGTTTTAATTTGTATGCGCTTAGTTTTCGTTTTTCGTTTAATTCGTACCGTCAGGATTGTTAAAAGGAATAATACACATGACTGCGCTCTCTTCGCCACTTTATATGCAATTTGAACCTTCAAACAGAGCTGATTACACGAAAACAAAATGAAAGATGTAAAAACGGAATGAAAGTCGGAATGTTTATATTACCTCTAAAAATTGTGTTTCGAGAGACGAAACACATATTAGAAAATATTTTGTATTGGTTGTATTAGTTTATTCGTTGTTGTTTCACTTGATAGGCCTACACGTTGTTTAAAGGCCATTTGTAAAGGTTGTTTGACGGCCAATTTTTCACGCTGTTTAACTGATCCATCAGTCAAAAAAAAACACACCACTGAAAAAACAGTGAAAAGAATGACTAATGAATCAGTGGGAAATGTCACTGGAACAATGAGCGAAAGAAAACTGGCGATTTTTCACTGATTCATCGGTTAAAATCATTGAAGTGACTGTTGAATCAGTCAGGCACTGTTTACTGTTTTGGCACAGTGAAATTCTCAATGATTCAGATTTGGAGTGTGCAATTTGCGCAGAGTTCATCGAGTTTTTGCAAGTGGTCTTTGTCGCTGAAGACGTCGCGTCCTGGCGACACAGAGAAAAGCGCATGTGATGCTGAGCATCGCGCTGGGTACCTGGCTCGATGTTGATGAAGCACTTTTACAACCCTGCATAGCTGAGTGTTTCAGATCACTGCGAAACCTTTCACTTAGTGTGCAATTTGCGCAGAGTTCATCGAGTTTTTGCAAGTGATCTTTGTCGCTGAAGACGTCGCGTCCTGGCGACACAGCGAAAAGCGCATGTGATGCTGAGCATCGCGCTGGGTACCTGGCTCGATGTTGATGAAGCACTTTTACAACCCTGCATAGCTGAGTGTTTCAGATCACTGCGTAACCTTTCACTTAGTGTGAAATTTACACTAATATGCATGTGACAAGAAAGCACCACTGTTAAATTGATAAAAGAAAATATATCAGTATTACCTTACTTTATACGCAAATTAGTACAAAAAACCAGATCGCCTATACACACAACTATTTTGAAGAGTACATTGGAATACAACGCTAGAATGTGGCATAATTGGTCTTTTTTTTTTCTGTTAGAATTACTGTAAGTGATCCAGTCATATTTTAGCCAGTATTTTTCTAGGAAAGATAGTCTAAGTCAAATGAGTAGCTGTCCGTACGTTATTATTAGTCATCTCAGGCCACATTTGGTCATACTTGATCACACTTGGTCTTATAACATCATTTAATGTTAAGTTAGCCGATGTAAGTAACAAACTTTCCAGAGAAATAGGTTTATAGAGGGTAACTAAATGAAGCATCCGATTTCACATGGCTATAACTTTTGCACGGATGAAGATAGGGCCTCGCGGCAAATGGTAAAATACACATCGCGGAATACAAAGTTTCCCATTGTTGAACTTCGCCGGTTCACTTGGTTGCCGGTAGGTGCCGCCCCGATGGCGCTTCAGCTGGTGCTACTAGCACGATCGTTCAGTACGCGTCGGGATCGCGATAATAAGGCAGCAAAAATTGTCCGTCTTAACAAGTGTGAGTTTAACAAGTTATAAAACTGTTAGGCGCGATTTTTGTTGACAGTTAGGCACTGCACCTCCTACTGCGCAGGCTATCCGACGATGGCACATGCAGTTTCAAGGGACGGCTTATTTATGTAAGAAGGGGAAGTGTACAGGTCCCCCCCCCCCCCCTTGTACCTGAACAAGACGTACAGCACGTCCGGCAGAGTTTTTTTTACGAGGTCCTACATAAGTCCACTCGTCGTGGCAGTCGAGAGCCGGCCGTCTTCCGTATCAACGCCTGGCGTGTTTTGCGTAGAAAATTGGTTTTCAAACCGTACAGGACTCGAGCACTACAAACCCTTCGTGACGGCGATGAACAACTGCATCTTGAGTTTCGGGAATTAACTGAGGGCACGGAGATGGACAATGAAATCTTTTGTTCGCGTTTGGTGTTCAGCGTTGAGACCACGTTCCATTTAAGTAGAAAAGTCCACCACCACAACGTACGGACATGGGGAACACAGCGGCCAAATACCATAGTCGAGCTTGAGAGAGAGAGAGAGAGAGACAGACTCTCCAAAGACGAGTGTGTTTTGCGTAGTTTCCCGAGAGCAAGTGCACGACCCGTTCTTTATATTTTTTTTTTTCGGGAAACAACGTTACGGGAATGTCGTATCTGGATATGCTGGAGATCTGGCTGGTCCCGAAATTACGAGAACATTCCGATATTGTCTTATTTCAACCGGAAGGAGCTCCACCAAACTCGCACCTGGCACGCCAGAGGATTTCTCAACAGCGAGCTTCCTGAACAACGGATCAGCCATAATGGCCTTACGGGTCGTGCGTTCTACCACTTGCCTCCAAGTTCGCCTGATCTCGGTGTATGTGATTTTTTTCCTTGTGGGAGTTTGTGAAAGACCCCGTCTATGCGACTCCCCTCCCAACAACTGTGCGCGAACTGCAACGCTGCGTAGCTCTCTCATCATTGCCGAAGCTCAGAGCGGGGGATGTGCTCGGGCCCTTGTACCACCCATACGGTTGCAGCAGTTGTATCTCTCTCTGCGGGCTGAGGAAGTTTCCCTCACCAGACCGCAAAGAACACATAGCCCAGAGGTCAGGACGCCCTGCACGTCCCGGCGCAACTCAGACAGCCCGCCAGTCAGACCAGCAAAGCCGCGGTAACGCTGCATAGCAACAGCAGTGACTGGGCTTAGCAGCTGACATGCTCACACGAGTATGGTACGAGATTGACTACCGTTTATACGTATGCCATGCGTCGAGTGGAGGGCGCATTGAACATTTGTGAACAGGTAAATTACAACTTTGTATTCTTCTAAGAACTGTAGTTTAAATTTCACCCGATGGATTTATGAGCATACCTGTAAAAGTTACAGCCTTGTGAAATCGAATTAATCTTATTGATACGCGCTTTTTTTTTTGCCTAAAACCTAGAGCCGGATAACAGAATACACATATTCAGTTCGTTATTATAAAAATTTACAACTCTTAGAAAGAAAAAATTTTGTTTTTCAAAATATTTCATAAAATTAAAAATTATATATTATAATTTTCTTATTATTCTTAGCATATACGAAATTTAAACAACTTTTTACCTCCAACAGAAAAAAATCGTTACACTTAGGCCTACAAGCATTTAAATATACAGTATGCTAGATTTAAAAATTATTAAAAACAAATTATATTACTCTAGACATGTACACAAAAAAACAGTGCTTGAAGTAAATTAAAAATGACGAATATTTATCCTCAAATCATTTCAACATACGCCAGTGCCTTGAAAGCCCAGAATTCACTCCCATCTCTGGTTGGCGTCGTTTGAAACTACACTGAACACTTAAATAGTAATGAGCGCAAAAAATACACATTGACTTTTAAATTTACTCGCTTAAAATTCAGGGAGGCGTGGTTTGAAAACTCGTGCTGCCGGAACCCAACCTACTCCACGACAGTGTTCCGCAACTCACTTCATTTAACTTTCTCGGCCAGCCGTAGTTGGCGCGGGGTAGGAAATCGCTGTTCAAAATGTGCAAATTTCATGTTCTTACAAAGTAGACGCCGGAGACTTCAAACTCGCCCTAACTGCACCACTAAGCCCTAGCGAGTTTGTTTGCGCGAGTGAAATAACATCGCAAAAAAAGTGAAAATTATAGCGGAGATTGTAAGACTATGGAAAGTTAAGCTGAATAAGGCTAGTCTAGGAACTAAAAAAAAAATCGAAATATATTTTTGACATTCTAAAAATTCTACCTCGACAGATTCGTAAAATATTTATCAACAATTTTTACAGTGGTATTTGCCCTAGCAATATTTTCATCTTTATTCTCCCGTCATTGATTTAAATATTTTTAACTGTACTAATAATTACCACACAAAGGTTTTTCAAATGATAAAATATCGTCGACATTCAAAATTCTAACCAACTTTGTGAAACGCTGAAATTATTCTTTACGCTAGACACCCGCAAAAATTGCAATACAAAACGTGAAACAGGACATAATACAACAAAGAATAAATTGAAATCCGTGACACTTATCAAGGCATTAAAACCTGACACTTAACAGGAAGCGTCCCATCGCTTAATTTACGGACCTACATGGACCAAGTGGTTGTGCCTCCTTCAAAAGCGACCGATTTTTGAATAAGGGACTTTCACAGAGAGCTTAAAACATTATATGGGAGTGTATGTGGAATTTTCATATTACTATCCGGCAACAGGATAGATTAAATAGTCCTATGTGAACTCAAGTCTGTTTAATTTGTACATGAGATTCTGCTGTAATGACAAGCAATTTCTCGTCTGGCTACCCTATTAACGATTCGGGTAAGCAGTCTTTAAGAGGATTCTTCACAGATGCCATAATTGTACACTATAGTAGTTTTGTAATATGCGCAATGGAGTGCATAATACTTTATGCAAGAACATTTCCTAACAGCCAATCAAAAAAAAATGTTTCCTTAACTATTATAATGAAATAAAATCGATACTTTTTTTAATGGTTAGATAATTTAATGAGCAACAGATAAATCCCTTCGTCAGATATGATAGGTAATTTATTTCTAAAAATTTCATTTAGATATTTTTTTTGTCTTTGGTTCATTAAAATCATTGTTACGACTTTTCTCGCTATATTCCCCGTGGTTTTTACTGGAAAGTTTAAGAAACACGGTTGTTACAGGTTGTTCACAATAAAGTGAGCACTTTTGAGGGCCTAGTTGCTTTTTCTTTTAGACATGTTCTATCCTTTAAACACATTTAAAAATAAATATCGCTATGTATGTAATACGCACACGGTGTGTATTCCCCCGCACTTGGGCGTTAACTTCCAAGGGTAAAATAAAATACATTTACTAACAATTCCAAATCAAAGGCATTTCAAAAGTTATCACTTTACAGTGAACAGCCTATAAAAACACATAGCACACCTAACAGGAGAGTAAATAAAATGGTGCAAAAGGCGACAGCAAATTGCCACAAGCCAGATAACTATTGGAAGAAGATGAAACCGATGGCTAGTGCAGTGATTTTTGCCGTAATCGTGGCATCAGCAGGAGGTTGCCTAGCCATTCGCAGTACGCGGCCGAGCACAAACAGACATTTTCTGTCGGTGGCGACGCCTCTTCCATATGTTTATTACTATTGCTGTCAAGTCTACACTGTAGTCCAATAACGAAAGTAATTGCCGCAAACAGGTGCTGAAGTTAGAACCTCTCACCAAATAACCCGAGGTGAAGCCCTCTGTGGAGAAGCCACGAAGAACAACGATGGAGAGAAGCGAGCTGCCCGGAAAAATCCCTCCCAAGGTCCGCCATGTTCGCCTTACGCGATAGGTCCGGACTCAAGTCAACCCCAGATACCAGCAGCAAGAATCATGCGGCACTACATGGGGTTCTACTTACGTAAATGTAAACAGTTTGGCGCATGCTACAGTTAAGGGTAGTCAAGAGACTAAAATTATAATCTATATATTTAGCATATTACATAATTTTTCATTATGATAGGAAATGATAATCTAAAAAAAATACAGTTAAATAAAATTACTTTTCGATAAATAAAACAAGCAACAGAAGTTTCTAAATTTTTTTGTAAAAATCTTTAAATTTAACAACAGTTATACGCTGGTATACAGCTCAAATTATTTTTCATGTTAATACAATGCCACGAAAAACATTTTTCAGAAATTTATTGTGAATTTGACCAGTATATTATTTTTGAAATTTTATCTCAAGTTAGCCAAGTGTCATATTTCAAATAAATTCCAATCTACCGTTCTCGTGACTTCAATAAGCACTCCATTTGAAACCAAACTTCCGATTGAAATGACTTCTTGGAATTTGCACGGAACAATACTGTAATTCTCGTTCTACAGTAAAGGTACTTGAATTTTTTTTTTCCAGATGAATTGGTATTTTAATCATTGTAATAGTTATCGTTATCATAACATATCGTCAAAATGAATAGGAAAATTGGTTCTTGAAGATCCTAAACTTGTCCGAAGTTTTGGCGATGTTACAGAACGCTGACTGGTTTTGTGGGTGTGTGGCGTCGTGTCTCTTTTCCCCTGATGTTCCAGTGTGCCATGTCCCTTCCTTTCCCCCTGCAATTATTATATTTTATTTCTTGGTGTGTTGATTCATGGTAAAATGTGAAGAATGTTCGATTATTAAAACGCGCAGGAAATATAAATATACACAAGTGTAATGACGACCCAAAACTAAAATGGATGTAACTAAATACGTGCCAATAATATGTAATAATTCTAAGCTACACCTGCTTCTCGAGCTAAAATAAAACGCATTCCTGAGAATTTATTCAAAAATGACCTTAAATAGCCATATGAATGTAGCAAAAAGTATTTCCAATTGCTCAAAAAGAACCCATTAACCAATTAGTAAAAATATTAAAAAAGAAAAAAGCGAAGAAGGAAAGTTTTAACATCGCACGACATTTGCAGTCCTCTGGAGTCATTTTTCGAAATGTGCTGGTTGGGACACCCTCGCTAATCTCGATTGTGGCAGCCCTTTATTGTGTGAGGCTCGCTGACGTCAGAGAGCAGAGGTGACAGGACAAAGAGACAGGGAAGTCGAGGGACGTGCTAATTGGAGCAGGGTCTCTACGGCGCCCACAAATTTGTATGCATCTCTTTACCCTGCAGAGCAACGACCCAGCGCGCGGTCAATTTGCTGTGCTGCATGCAAATGCACGGGCATTTTTTACGTGGTCAGCCTATAACTAAATCGGCTAACATTTTGGAACGACGTTCAATGCACGGGCCTGACAAGTTTCTCTTAAGGCCGATTCACGTTGAAATTAAAAAGGAGGATCGTTACGTTACATTTGTCTTAACTCTATGTCAACATTTTTAAAAAAATTAAATCATGACTGTGTTAACACTGAAAATTTTTCTTTTCTTTTCATTATTTAGCTTCCTGGTAACACGTAACAAATGTGCTGGGAGTTGTCTGTTAATAAAATACTAGTTACAGTGGCAATGTACACATATGCAGAACAATTCAATACACATATATCTAAATGTAAATGTATTGAAAACTGTAATACAAAATACATAAATGACCAAGTTAATGATACAAACCGCAATAAAGTTTCTTGTAATAATATCAGAAATTTACGTCGTCATAGTGTTACGCCACTTTAGGGCGTAGCAGGGCTAAAGGAAGGCAAGGAGAATGACGCAGACCATTAAAAAAATCAAGGAAGCATGGACACAAAAATTCCAAAATCAATACAAATATATTGAACCCCATCTCTATATTATCACCAAGAACAACAATTTTGCAAGTTGATTTGAAAAATATAAAATGCCTTTGTAAAATTTTGTTGCTTGTTACCAATCGGTAAACTAGGAGACGGAGAGAACACACATGCGCTGGAGCAAACATAAAAACAACAAAATTAATATATCTTGAGAAATCACCCAACCTGAATAAACATTTGTGAAATCCCATCAATAAAGGTAAAATGACTCCCTGAGGAAAGCAAGCACCATTACACCTTTAAAAGTAAAGTACGCCTGATGACTCACTAAAAAGTACAACATGGAATACTAATTTCAAGAATACCATTGGGAAGGAGCAAAGACCCTCATTACATTTAACCACTAGCATAATGGCACGCCATAAAATATCCACTAAACTCCTTGGCATATAAATTCTTTTGGCAAATCGTAGTCCAGGAGACCATTCCTACAGCACGGCAAAAAAAGGAAGAATCCCCCTCTTACAAACATTGCCATAAAATAGCATATTGAAAATTCACACAATCAAAACAGTAAAGAAACACTTCCCGACGCAAATCCGTAAAAAAAAAAAAAAAAATACACCACTACTAAAAAGCAAATATTTATACACGAAAACGCTGCTCGGGAAGGTTAGGAGGCGGCGGGAATAGCGTAGAGGCGTATGGAAGGTGCCAGAGTTTGCGAGACTGAACTCGTTGACAGTAGTAGCCACCAGACAGCGCTCGGCCGCGCCAGGAGCGCCACGCGCCTCTCTTCAGTATAGCTCAGCGTTTGGAAGCGTTCAGACGTCACTTCGCGCGAAAAAAAAAAGAGGGAGGGAGGGGCGAAGAAAAACAAAGTACCTTTCCTGCAGCAAAAATATTGCTTCTTCAAATAGTAACCCCTCTTCAAACAAAATAACAGTTTATTAATCTGGGCTACCAAATACAGACGTGGCAAATAACCAAGCAGACTTGCTAACCAAGTTCATTAACGTCATGTAGTTCTGTAAACTCACCAACCCCATAATAACACCTTTTAATCGTACTCCAGAAAATTGTGAGCATCACACATTTCACCAGCTGGCGGGACGAAAAATAAATCGTTCAGGCAGGACAGGAGTACTCACATAAAATTGCTCGAGTTTGCTAATTGACACGCGTGTCAGACTTGAAGCAGGGTCTCAATAACATAGCATAAATAAGCAATTAATATGGATATGTTATAATTAAAAGTAATTATATAAACTGTAGAGAGCCTTTGTAACAAGATACATTTTTTTATGTGTTTTAAAGATTGATAACTTTCTAGTTTTGAGAATTGATTGCAGATGTGGTGGTAGTTTTTGGATTAATTTCCTGGCTGCAACAAATGGACTTACCATATATTTATTAGTTCCATAAAAACATTATGCATATCTGATTATGCCTAGTATCCTGATTTTTTACATAGGTTACAGTAGTTAAGCCCAATATTATTGTATAGTAGATATATAGACTAGATGAAATAAGTATTTCTAAATTTTTTTTAATGGAGTTTACAAGAAGAGAGAAATTTTATATTTGCAATAATACGTTCTTTTTTTCCCCTGCAATAAACACGTTCTTCCAGTTTACTGAGGCACCCTACATTATTATACCATAGGTAAGTAGAGAATTTACTGTTGCAAAGTAAAGAGTAAGATTTGTATTACTTGCTAGAGTTGAAATTTCATTATTAATTTGAATGGCCGATCCAGAAAACTTATTTTCAATACACATATCATTAGCATAAATGAAATTAGGGAAGATTTGCTTATGTTTAGGATTAATTTATTGTTATTGAACCATAACTCCATGAATTGTAATGTAGCTTTAATGTTCTCCAGAAGTGATTTATGTCCTTATCGCATTACGTTATTGTCGTGTCGTTGACAAACATAAACACTATACCAAAATTTAAATTGGATAGGTAAATAATTAATGAAAATTAAAAATAAAGTATGACCTAGTATAGCCTTGTAGATCCTTGGGGCACACTTACTGTTGCTTTATTTGTGCATGATTTGTACTCAGTGTAGTGGTTTTTTTTTTTTTTCAATATAATGTAGAAGGCTGATCTGTTGTGATATGTTTGAGATATATGACGTAGGCATTTTCATGCTATGCTACTAGCACCGTATTCGCTCATTTTATGCAGCAAGATTTGATGGCCAACAAAATCGAATGTTTTTAATAGATCCACAAAAATTCCTGCAACAAATGTTTTATTATATATCTATTTTAATGCATTATTTAAAAACTGATTTAAAGCTTGTTCGGTGGATTTTTTTTAGGTTGAAAATCAAAGTAATTACATATTGTAATAATACTGTTGTGTATATAAATTGAGTAGTTGATTGTGTAAATTTTTTTCTCAAATTTTTAAAATATAGGAAAAATTTAGATGGGTCTATGATTACCTATATCCAATTCATTTCCTTTTATGAAGAGCGGTATAACTTTAGAGGATTTTAACCTATCTGGGGGGGGGGGGACCCTTTGCGATTAACATTTGTTAAATATATCTGTTAGTGGACTTTTTATAGTATGGGCCCAGGAGTTTATTATTTTTGTGGGTATTTCGTCTAAACCAACCGAATATTTGCTGTTTAAATTTTTAATGATATCAGTAATTTTTCATTTGTATGTGTAAATTCAAGAAACCCGTGGTTATTTGAATGAAATAATTTTTATAACGATTGTATTTCGAGTTATTTTTAGATTGGAATTTGAATCCAATAGTAGCAAAGTAATTATTGAAGTGTTGTATAATTTTTTGTTTATTTGTACTTATTGTTCCATTTATTTGTGTAGAGAAATCTCTGACTTGTGCAGGTTCGTTTATTTGATTAATGATGATGTTCCACATAGCTCTAGATCGTCTCTCAATACCTCAATGTTAAGAGTCGCCCAAATCTCTTCACTCACTTAAAATTTGTTATTTGACATTTATAGTGTTTTGTCAATATTTAACTTTTTTTTGCAGTGTACTATAAGGTTATTATAATTTTTTTTTATTTCTTACTTTTAATTTTATCGTTTAATTCATGACTCCTATCAACTACCCCCTTTCATGACTTGAAATGTATTAATGATGTAGTCAAACCCTTAGTAATCCAAGTTCTTTAGCATTCATTTAGGTTTTTACCTAATTTTGATTCCTTGAAATTATACTATAAAATTTCTGCATAAATATATTGCTAAACTTATTGCATGCAAGGTCTGGATCTGATTCAATATAAATTTTCCACAAAATTTAATTTGCTATGGTCCATTCACGGTAAAGTAAGCACTTTTTCAGGCCCTGCTAATTTTTTTTGTTCAGCAAATTTCCATGTTTCTGCCACTTTTCAAAATAAACATTACCATAGGACCAATACACACAGTGTATACATTCCACCACTCCCAATCGTTAACGTCTGAAGCTGCCATAACATATATTTATTAATGGTTCCTGCCAATTGAAAGGACCTTAAAAAGTGTTCACTTGACCGTGAACAGCCTATAGCAAGTTATTTAGAGCTTCCGTGTCTTTAACATTAAATGTTATTTTTAGGATGAAGAAATATTTTCGTATCTTTTCAATTTTTGAAGGAGTTATATAGTCTAGGTGAATACAAATGCTTTGTGCTAAATGGTCATACAAGTTAGTTTTTGTACTGTATTCTATGTATTATGTCGGTTTTTTGTTTGTGAGAACATTTTCAATGCATTTATTTCCAATGCGCTTTTGACACTTCTTCCTCACAACAAATTTTTCCCATGCAGGATTTTACGGCATTTTCGATATCGTCTCAAATGTATGCCTTTCGTAAACTTTGTCGAATTGAGCCGGTTTTGCATAGTTGTATTCAGGCCGTAAACTAAATTACATTTATCCCTCTATTTCATGTTTTGTAGTGAGCTAACAGTGAGTTATTCTCTAGTCGGCTCAAGATTGTCTAAATATTATTTGACGAACTGTTCTAATTTTGGCAACATATGTATACAGATCTCGATGGCATACAGTTTCAGCATCCCAGACTCCACTTTCATTATCAATCCCAGAAACTGCTAAGATACTGAGGGCGTAATATCCGCTCGAGAGATGACATATTGCTGTAAGTTGTGATGAAGTACATAGTACATTTTCGCATGTGAAGGACCTAGAGCTCTAATGGTGGAGCGGAGAAATTTGGCCCTTGACAGCGAGATACCGAGAACCGATTGTGGTGGTTAGGTGAGCATGGAGAAGCGCCGGGATGAAAGGGCGGGGAAACGAGAGATCCCCGAGAAAACCCGCGGACCAGCGGTATCGTCCGGCACGAAAATCCGGGAGTGACATGGTCGGGGATTGAACTCGGTTCGCCTTTGCGGGAGGCGACCAGGCTAACTGCTCAGCCAAACTAGGTCCCCAGTTCTACATATGTGAGCCGCAATATGTAATATTTTTGATTTTTGAGGACATTGGCCGATCGCAAACGACTTGTCAATGTAGCTGCACAGGTACCTAGGTGTCGCCATTGAAAATGAGATTGGTGATGGAAAAGTCAATTTAAAACTATGAAGGCCTTATTGTATGAAGTTGTATATATACCTCTAACAGTGGCTCTCTTGTACGAACAGGTACTTGAAATTCATATATATAATATATATGCATATATACACTTATAGATTACTTACGAGTATGCACGGTGATACCCGGCGAACTTTTCGAATGGACTAGATGTATATAAGTAACTTACTGGACCGAATGCTAAAATAGACTAGGGAAGAGCAGTCATACTTCACTTCTCGCATCAAAGAACTGTGACGTGGCGCTACTTTGGCTTCATTAAACATTTTTACTCATTAGTGTGCTCTAGCAGACAATGCTGAAAACAGTGGGGGGTAGTGGTAGGGGATGAAAGGGATTGAACTAAATAGAATAATTAGCCGAACTGTAGTGTTGTGTGTGAGGGCGAGAAGAATAAATAAGCAATGAATAGCCGGCTTAACGGATTGAAAGGATGGTGTGTGATCTTTTCAAAGCTAGGCTAGGGAAGGCGTGAGTAAATGGCGATAGAATGAAAGGAGGAGGGGTTTTGGGTGTGACATAAAACCAATAAAAATAGGGTCAGTTTGTTGATAATCGTGGCACTAGGATGTGTGCTCCATCAACTCTATTTAGAACCCCAGACTTCTTGCACGCAACTCTTTGGATTGTTTTCACAAGTTTTCGATTTTTCCTAAACATTATTAAATTATATTTTTTTTATCATGAGATTTTTTGCCTTTCGAAAAAAAATACGTTATTTATTTTTTATATTGCGATATTTTTGAATTTTTTGTATGATAGGACATCCCAAGTTTAAGGTAATGGATATACAAGATGGAGGTCGTGGACGATAATTTAGGTACTTTTCCCCCCATTTCTAAATTCATTTTTTGTGATTTTTCTTTATTGTTCTTGTCCAAGGTCACTCGAAATCAGGTCAAGATCAAGGAAATTCAATATGGCGGTCGGGGTATATTATGTAAACTAATATAGTGGTCGGGTCCATTATGTACACAAATACGTTAGTCGGCATCCGCGGTGTAAACAAGCATGGCTGCTGTCCCTCCTGGCCTACCGGATTTGACTCTGGACTTTGAGTCCGCCTAGCTGATTGGGAACCGTTTGGCTAGTACATCGAAGAGCTTCGAATACATTTGCTGAATTAAGAAATTCAGGAAAAATTTTACTTTTCATTTGAAATTTCGTGGAGAAAAAAAAGTTATGTATTGGAAAGAAACGAGACATTTTGAGGGGAAATGGTAGGCCTGCATATTAACGCGAAAATGTTAAATTCTGACGGAAAAATTGAACACTTGACATGGCGCCCAGGTGGCATCGTCTTTGGTGCCAGATGCCTTTGTCTCAGGACCCAAAACTCCTCTACTTATACGCCCTTTTTTGTTTAGAACGTATCAATAATATTCGTTGTTGAATTAATTTTTGTAATGCAATGTTAGCACAACATAACAAAAATTAACCATAACCATATGTTGTGTTGACGTCATTTAAATACATAAGCAACAAAACATTTTTTAAAGGAAATTTTATTTACGAACACTACATATGGTGCGAAAAATTGTTTATTTAATATTAGAAACGAATTTTCATTTTAGTGACATTATAATGATCGTACAATGTTGGCCCTACGAAAGTATAGAATTAAAATATATAACAGTATGTATTCCAACAATTAACGAACATTTGACTTGCAAAGTAAATTTTAAAAACGACATTGTTTGTGGTTTAACAAACCATTGTTTTTTTTTAAGAAAACATACGAAATTATTTTAATTAGTCAGAAATATAAGAATTTACATAACTGGCATATGTTGGCTACACGATGCTGGCCCAAATTAAAAATAAGTACCAGCAACGTACCATATTGTTCCCAAAATTGATACAGCATATAAATAACTGAACATATTTAAAGAAAAATTATCTCAGATATTGAAAAGCCTATATAGTTTATGAAAGACAGAATAGTTGAAGTTTCACCGTTCAAAAAGGTTTTTTTTTTTTTTTTTTTTTTTTTTTCATAACATGTTGGTTCCAGAGAATTGGACCAAAATATAAATACAAATCACTATCCAAAAGTTTGTTTATCAACTTTTGACCAACCCTGAACTCACCCATTTAGTGGTTAAAAATATTCACTTGCGATACGTTCTGATATTTTTCGATTCATTGCTATCATTTTCTGAGGGGTGCTATAACATTTTCGTGGTAGTAAATTCTCGATGACATCACTTTGGGCTAACATTTATTAATGCGCGTGTTCCAGCCCAACATATAGCCAACCTTTCTAACCAAATTCCAACCGTTGAGCCAATGTAGGTTGGTACTGGGGAAGTGGTCAATGTAAAAGTAAGAGAGTGTAATGTTGAAATCGTCGGGATCTGTAATCGGGATGCAATAGTAGAACATTTGTGGTATTAAAATTTTTTCGCACAATCACTTGAATGACGGATGAGTGAGTAAATGACCAGTGAACCAGTGCGTCATCGTAATGTTAACTTTCACAGAAGGTGGAAGTATACGCTAACACAATGGACACCGTTGAGAAAGTTAACAGAGTGTTCAAAAGCATTCGTACGACGGCGATGCTGCTAGATCCATAGTTCCTTACTATGAATAACAGCAAGTGGCAGGTACTATGGAAAAATGAATGACAATCTTAATGATAACTGATGAAGTTAGACACCTAACGAGGTCGTCTTTGGGGAGGTATTTTCGTGTTTGCGTCAGAGAAGCATATGAGAGATAAGGGTGACTTTGCCACACGCATTAAAAGCCCTTCAGCCAATACGAGCAAGGCTCTGAACTGGAGTGCAGCGTTCTTGTCGTGCTGCATGTAACCGTGGAGCTTTAAGCGGTGACGGTATCATGTTATTGATGAAATGTCTGGCAACTAAGTTCAATACATGTTTTTACCGTATAGTGTTATTTAAGATAGAGCAGTCTGAAATAGATATTTATAACGATGTTGCGATGGAAGTAGCAGAAGAATTATGAGTATGGCATAAGGGGGTGGGGGATCGGATTCGAGTTAGGGGCAGTCGCCATGTTGTGATGTTACCGGATCACCATCTTGGATGCCATTAACCTTTGACCCCTGACCCAAGACCTTGAAATTTGACCCCAAAACCACCAGAAAAACCTACAACATCCAAAGAAATCTTCAAAAATCCTAAATACGTTTCCAAAAAATTCTAAAAAAAATATATATATTGTTAAAAAAAATTTAAAATATTAAAAAATTATTTAAAAAATGATCCCCAAAAATTCAAATTTTTCCCGGAGTAGGCGAGAGGGATCAGCGACCCAGGGTCAGGCATAAGCGACCCAGGGTTAGGGATCAGCGACACAATTGACCTTGGGGCCAGGGTAAGCGTACTGGTCAAGACCTTTGACCTTTGACCTTTTACCTTGACCTCTGACAATAAAAATCCAAAAAATCAGAAGAAATTTAAAAAAAATCACAAAAAATTTAAAAAAATCCCAAAAAATGTTATTCGAATTATAAATAAATTATTAAAAATATTTTACTACAATTATTTAAATATTATTTAAATATAATTAAATTTACCAGAGGTCAACCCTAGCACATACCCATTATGCCATATTGGTAGGCGACTACCATCTTGGTAGACATAGCTTATTTGCCATATTAGATGCAGGTAACCTCGAGCTGGATCCTGTGAACTTGAATGACCTTGAAAACAAAAATTCGACCAAAAATGCACAAAAAGTAAGCAAGCATATTACATTACAGGCAAATGACATCATATTAGATACATACTACCTTGACATTGTAGCCATGACTCTGAATGTCATTGAAAAAAATTCGAGAAAAAATACATAAAAGTGAGCAAGAATATTACATTGCAGACGAATACCACCATATTAGATGCAAACTACCCAGGCCTTGATCCATGACCTTGAATGACCTTGAAAACACCAACTCGAGAAAAAATACATAAAAGTAAGCAAGCACAATAAATTACCGACTACCACCATCATATTAGAAGCAGGTAACCTCGACTTTGACACCATAACATTGAATGACATTGAAAACAAAAACACAAGAAAAAATACGCAAAAGACAACAAACATTTTTAGAGGCCACTAACACCATAAATAGATTCAGGTGACCTTGATATTGTACGTTTATATGACTAAACCAGGCCCATCATACTAACAGCGACCACATGTATGAGTGTGTTATAATCGTGGTATGGATCAGCATTTTTATAGACTTAATTGATTCTTATTTGAATTTCAATACTTCCAGGCCCAGGAGGCTTCAAATGTATGAGGACAGCTGGAATATTAATCATCCGTGCTCTTCTCAGACACCAATCCACAACAATTCATATCAATTCCCACCAATCCACACTAGTCCACACACCAATCCACGCACCACTCCACACACCAATCCACACTCCAATCCTCATCATTCCACACCAATCCCCACACATCCACACTAATCCACTCACGAATCCACGCAACAATTCACACACCAATCCACACACAATTCCACACACCAATCCACACCAGTCCTTCAATCAATCCGAATCCTCTGATCAATCTTTAGCAATCCATGGGCTTGTCAACTGCCTCTATTCTTACATATAAGAAAAAAGGATTCACTGCTGTCCCCAAAACTTGTACATTTCAGCAGAATTAATGTTTGTGTATTCAGTTATCTATCCATGTATTTTTGTACTGAAGTCTTTGTTATTATTCTATTTACAGATGTCATGTTTTATAAACGAGTGCTAACAGCACCACTTTAAAGTTGTGAGGAATAAAAGGATATGATACACAAAAAATAAAGAAAAAATACCATGCTATTATAATAATTTATTATTACTTTGTAACTATAGTTTCTGAATAAATCAGTTTATTATATCACCTGATATAACCCCGATCCTTAAGTTATCTCATAATGGAAACCATATATTTCATGTTCGAGTAATCCCCGCATTTTTGAAGCTCAATCAAATATCTAGGTCTGCCTACAAGTTTATTCGGGTCTTCGGTAAACATATCGTCAGTATACTCGGCGGCTTCTGCCTTCTTCGCATCACTTGTAAAAGGAAACTCGTTGGGGTGATGTGGGGGACAGTGGAGGGAATAATCTTCGTCTTCAACATTATCACTTCAGTCATAGTCATCATCAATGCTGTCTTCATGGCCATCTTCACTTCCTGCTTCGTCATAAATATCAAGTTTTCTTTTCTTTGTAGCAGGAGTTGTGTGTTCATCAGTATTTAGAGCTGATGGTAGTTTATTTTCAAGTTTGTCAATTTCATGCGAGTGTCTTGCAAATGTACGTTCCGCACAAACTGGCTCTACTACATTCATTCCGTCGTTAGCATTAACTGTCTCGTAATAACCGTCAGCAGAAACAGTACCCATCAATGTAGCAGGAGGTATTGATGATATCACCTGCTGGCTTCCAGTAGAAGAACCCCTGCAGATCTGACTATCTTCCTTCATTGCATGATCTTGCAAAAGCTGCATGTGACCATTGCAGTAATGCTTCATTGCACGAAAAGGTATCTTGGTACAGGCCGTTCTCTATTGTGGTCGAGCTTTTTGACCATAGGTGAATACTCGATGACAGAGTCGACACTGGAGACAACCAGTTAGCGATGATGCATGTCGCGGTTCTTTGACATTTTGCTAGGTCCACTGAGTTGGAACACAGTTATAGCATACATAGATGATATATTTATAATTGGTAGTACATTCAGGGAACACGTAGCCAACATAAGAAAAGTATTAAAATGACTAAGAGAATTTAATATTATTGTAAACACGTAACAGTGCTTATTCACTCAACAAGCAATAAAAATCTTAGGACACTACATTACACCACAAGGGGTAGTCACAGACCCAGAAAAAGTAAAAACTATAAAACAAATAGCACGTCCAGGAAATGTAAAGGAACTTAGAGCATTTCTAGGCATTACATATTATTTACGTAGATATATACAAAATTATACAACAAAAGCTAAACCACTTATGGAACTTACAAAAGAAAATACACACTTTAAAAAGGGAAAAAAGAAAAAATTTAGAATTCAAGAAAGCAATACATAATGCCGCAATATTACGATTTGGTGAAAATAAACACACCATATCAGCTTGCGATGTAACACAGACTGCAATAATAGCAGTCCTAATGCAACAGAAGTACAACTTCTAACAAATAAATATTATATCCTTTGAATCAAAACATTTTCATTGAATAAATTAAAATGGTCCATAGCAGAACGTGAATTAGAAGCTATCAAATACCTCTGTAATTATTTCCATCAATAGTTCTATTTAAGGTAATTTATTATTGAGAAAGAACATACAAGCCTCAGATACTTAAAAACCATGGCCGATCCAATATTAGAATACGAAATATGGCGATCGCATTAGTAGAGTATGACATTCACCCAAAAATTGTAAAAGGTAAGCTAAACACATTAGCAGACACCATGAGCCGTATCCCCACAGCGTGACAGGCAGAACTAAAAACTATTGAAATAAATAACAGCAAATATAATATTAAAACAGAAATGGGGCTCTGTAATAATATATATTTATAAAGCATTAGGAAAAGCTTATAACAAAACCCACAAATAGAGTCAGAAATAAAACAAATTATAGCTAAGTATATAAACAATAACAGATCAAACATAAAAAACATTTTTACAAAAAAAAAAGGAACACACATGTGATAAGCAAAAATCAGTCAATCTGTCTTACATTTAGATATCATTCCCCTTCTAGTAATTGCAGAAATTATAGAAAAATTTATGAAGTAAACACAGAATTGATAAAGGAAAATAACATAAACAAAATCAAAGCTACTAATATAGACCCATTATTAAAATGCCAAATTATTCTAAGTAAAGTCAAGGTCATTATGTATCATTTTACCCATGTATCAACACGAACAGTAATATGTAAGAATTGAAAACGATAATGAATTGTTCATGTGCCCAATAAATACACAAAATTCCCCATTTCTGGGGAATACGAACGTGAACCGCACATACAAAAACTAAAAATTGCATTAATAGATCTAGCTACAGCCGAAACTAAATATACAAATTAACAAGGTGTTATGGAATAGCTGCCAACAGAGAGATATGTTAAAAAATACACAAACCAGTAGGAGAAAATAAACTTACACTAGTCCCAAAGTAATATGTCAACGAAATAATATCAGCCCACCATTATGCCCTACTACGAGGAAGCCATTTTGGGGCATTTAAAACCCAAAAAATATATATATATTAATGGGACAACATCAAGAATGATATAAGATACTCTATAGAAGAATTTTCGTATCTGTCAGAAAATTAAATCCACCAACTAGAAGCCTATCAGACAACTTCAGCTAATCCAACCACCACCATTATTACAATTGTGGATATTAATAGCAGTCATTGATGCGCAAACTTGCCCAAATTTCATTAAAGTGTTAATACTCACATATGGATACCCACAACAAATATTAAGAAATAGGGGGACATAATTTAATAATGAGTTAATAACAGAATTGCTAAAGCAATTACAAATCAAGAAGCTGCATACCACAGCATAAAACCCAGCATTTAATGGGCTTGTTGAAGCCAACAACAAGGTATTGGGACAACAGCCAATGGCATATGCGCACAAATATCCCATATTTGGGATGAATACTTAGAATTTATAGTATAGAACTATAACACCACCATCAAAGCAAGAATGAAATTTACACATTTTTATTGCCATACAGTGCCGAGGCAACACAACTATCACATGTTATAGCCAATAAATACTCACATGAGGGCAAGATTGGCGTGAAAAATTATGTAAAGATAGATAACATGCAAGAGTGAATCTAATGCAAGCACAACAAAAACAAAAAATTCAATTTGACAAAACACACAACCCAATAATACAAAAATAGGCAACTGGGTTTGGATGAAGAACAGGGCATGCAGTAAAGCACTTACTTTCAAGTACAATGGCCCCTACCCACTTACAAATATTATTGGATCCTCTACCTGGTTACGATAAGTACAGCACCATTAACACAAGAAATATAAAACTGGTGCATACAAAACATTAAATTCCTTATGTTGGTGTTACAGGTAAAAGAAGCAAACAATGACAAATACCACAAGAAGAATGTCTGCCATTTTACTAATCACTTTTGTACACTCGCCAAGTTTTGCTTCCTACAGAACACACACGGAACTTTACTGGAGAAAGATAGAGACAAATTTATATTACGAGGAAACAATCCCACTGAAATATCGAATACCTATACAGCAGCCAACATCGCCACATGAACTTGACATAGGCTACACAAAGCATGCACAATTAATTCAACAATAGTGTGTTCAAATGCTAAAGCAATTCCTAAAAACACTAGAGCAGTAGTAGCGGACAATCTTGTGCAGCAGTTCTTGAACGAGATTACAGTACCTACAAAACTCAGTGCACAATCTCGACCACGCAAATACTAATAAAAATCCAAGTACCACTCAAAAGCACTAATGCTGAGGGGCAAATCTTCAAAATAATTGATATGACATACTGGTACGAAAATGAGACGTGTACTATAGACACGACCAATACATTGATTGCGATTCAAAGTACATCTAAAACAATCAAAGAGATTCCAGCAATACCGGATAATGAATATAATATTTTTTATATACCAAAAGAGATAGCAAATTGTGACAAACACGATTGTGTAAAAGCAGCCATTGAGTTAGACAGATATCACAAATTAGTGGCCAAATGTAAATTCTCATGCACGTAAGGGAAACTTTTTACTTTAGTGTTCCCACACCAATTCGTTTTAATAACGCACACCGCAACGTACGAATGGTGTGCACAAATAATATTCTGCATACAGACATTCAAGCACATGTGGTTGGCAGTACCGAATTGCAAATACCAGGCGGATGCGAACTTGTGACAAACACACAGGTAATCATAGAAGCCACACTTATTTGTGACACTCGCAGAAATTGTGCATACAGTTTTGCCAATTCATTGGCTTGCCGAAAGTAAGTTTGAAATCAAGCAGCTCAGGTTAGACAAGAGCATTCAGTTTTACAACATAAATAAAACCCTGAACATGAACTGGAAAATTAAGCATGCTAACCCACCAGTCATACCAAAGTACAAAGAAATTAATAACATGCACCACTTTTAAACAAACAAAGTATTCATGTTCTTAGAACAAAGGGATTATAATTATGTCGGTAGTATCATAAATACAGTTTTGGCACTGGTGCTAATAATGCTCTACATAAAAGTAATAAATATTTCAGTTCTATTTAACAGGATATCACATAATACACAATGAAATATATAAAAGTGTCCTACCTTTTCCAGTGAAAGCCAGCAGGATAATCCCATCACCCACAGGGCAATATTGACAAGGCACGCAGAAAGTCATAATGAACCAATGTAAGTAACACAAAAAAGGAGCACGCCATTTTTAGTGATATCAGGCAAGAAGGCCAGTGTGCAACAGACAGCACAAACTTCATATCGCCCATCAACATGTCACACAAACTTTTATTCGAATTTAAATTATGCTCGGGACTGCAAACTAAACACGTGAATTAGGAGAACTTATGAAACATAATTTCACTGCATCAAAGCAGACTGCAGAAGTTAAGATGGCTGGCACATATATATAACTTAACCACGTTTGTGTACAATTCAGTTGCAACTGTAAAAATAACTTGAAATATACAGGTGTTATACAGTAACTACATCAAATCCGCTGATGCTTGAAATATCTACTATGTGGCAAAGCAACAGTAAGACGCAGTATATGTCGCCAATCCATGACGATATTTTAAAATGTGTGCTAAGCCTTTTTCGCGCTCAGGTTTGAAAACTCATCAACAGAACGCATCAGTGACTAGCACAGGAGGTACGAAAAGCAAAAGAGAAATAACTAGACATCGGGGTTTTTTTTTTAAATCAATAAGAAGTATGTAATACCAGTTTTAAAAAATATATATATATGGTCATTATTATAAGTACCACAAAAGGTGGTTGTGTAAATTATCGTTGGAAAATATTAGGGTAACAAGATAAATTCAAATATGTCAAATAATTTTTTAATGCTTACGATAAACTAAAGAATTATAAATATATGTATCAAGACACTAACGGTGTGGCGTGTCGCACTATAATGTGCGCATAATAACCTGTAACTCAACCATATGCCCGGTGATCGGCTCCCTGGAAAAGTTTTTGGGAGTCAATTGGTGCCGACCACACTCACCTTTCCATGTAACGACACAAATCAACAAAGTAACCACTCATTAAATAATAGGGAACATTGAATACTGCACACATGAAAACTAGAATAAAAATTGTAATAACAAAGAATGTAAAACTATAAATTATGCAAAATATCTCAATATGATATAAACAGTTCTCAACTATTAATGTAAATAACTATGCAGAACTCCAAAAATACCAATAAATATAGTAATAGCATATATATAATGTAGGGGCCTGTTGCGGAGGCGTGATGGTTAACAGCGCCGAGGGCCAAAGTGAGTCGACGAGGTGCAGTGTGTGGTGTTTGTGGTGTTTGGAGTTACGAGAGGTAAACTAGGGGGCGGCAGGAAGAAAGGAGGCCAGTGGGCGCACGAGTATATAAAAGGGTGTTGCGAGGACACCCCTTCCCACCAGAAGTCTCCAGAACACCACGATAGAGAGGTGAGGCCGAGGTCAACACAGTTTGGCTGGGTCCAGATGTCCGCTGAAAGCTAGCTTCTAAACTTACACAGTGGTGTGTGAAATCTCTTCATAAACACTAGGCCGGGCGAGTATTGTCAGTTAGACATTGATGCAATACGTTTCCTACAGCACTAACTGTTTGTTGGGGTATAACAGAGTAGATTACGGAAGTGATAGTGTTAAATCGATGGTTATTCCCTCCACGGACCCACACATTTCCCCAATGGGTTTCCTTCGACAAGTGATGACAAGAAGGCTGAAAACACCGAGTATACTGACGATATGTTTACTGAAGACCCGAATAAACTTGTAGACAGACTTAGACATTTTACTGAGCTTCAAAAATGCGGGGATTACTCGAACATAAAATATGTGGTTTCGATCGTTAGAGAAGTTAACAATTGGGGGTATATCAATTGATGTGATGAACTGCTTTCTTCTGAAATTGTAATAACAAAATAATAACAAATTATTGTTATATCATTTTTTTAAATTTTCTTCTGTGTCATATGCTGTATCCCTTACATGTTTAAAATGGTGTTATGAGTACTCACTTATAAACGTTAATATCTGTTAGTGGAATAATAATAAAGAATTTAGTACAGAAATGCATGGTTTGCTGACTGAATACACAAACATTATTTCTGGCAACATATATAAAATTTTGGAGACAGCAGTGAATCTTTTTTTCTTCTTATATGTATGGATAGAGGCAGATGACAAGCTCATGTATTGCTAAATATTGATCGAAGGATAGGGATTAATTGAAGGATTGGCATGGATTGGTGTGAATTGGTGTGGATTGGTGTGGATTGGTGTGGGTTGGTGTGTTGATTGGTATAGATTGGTGTGTGGATTGGTGTGGATTGGTTTGTGGATTGGTGTGTGGATGGGTGTGTGGATTGGTGTGTGGGTTGGTGTGTTTTGATGTGAAATGGTGTGTCGATTGGTGTGTGGACTGGTGCAGATTGACACGTGGCCTGGTGTGGATTGGTGTGAATTGATGTCGACTGGTGTGGATTAGTGTGGGTTGGTGTCTAAGAAGATCACGAATGATTTTCGTCCTAGGTGCCCTCATACATTCCAAGATCCAGGGCCTGGCAGTATTGAAATTTAATTCAGGGCCAATTAAGCCTATAAAAATGCTTATCCATAATATGATTATAACATACTCGTGCATGTGGTAACTCTTAGTATTGCTGCGAGCACCACCAGGACAAGGGTTGCCAGGACGTGCGAGGAACACAAAAGATGTCGGCCATGACGTTGTCAGTTGTGGCAAACAGCCAGGATAAGGTATCCTAAACAAGACCAGATGGCGAAGTATAAATGGCGCGAGTGCTGGAGAGTCATGGCCATATTTGTTCCTGCCGATGCCAGAGGGCTGCCTGCTTCAATGTCACTGCAAGGGCCACCAGTCCTTGGACCATAGTTCAACATGGCAAGGGGGCAGCCGTCGATACGAGCCTGAGCGAATCCAATTCACTGACAGTGGGTAATTATCCATCCTTTTAGGGTGTCTTAAATTATCTTCAGGCGATGGCGAGAGAAGCGATAAATAAGAGCTTTATCCAAGCAATCCTTGCAGCCTTTTCACATAATAGTTTCCTGTAAATTCAGTAGAATTGAGTCACTTGCATTGATATAAAGAAATAACATAATAACTTAACGATTTACTGTTTGTAGTCATGATTGAATCAATAAATATAGTGTTTTGTATCAAATGGGTGTTTGCTTTACTAGACTATGCCATCCCCCTTTTAAACGACTGTGTTACCTGTTAGTTAGAGTGGGGTCATAGCAACTTGTGAAGGCGCCTCATGCTGCCAACCTCTCGATAAGCTAAGTTTGGAAAATTAAAGTCAAATTTGTAGCAATCAAAAAACTTAAATTCTATTTAAAAATCAGAATTGCAATACAAAGTAAAGAAGCGACTATAAAGATATCAGTGAACAAGCTTCACATTCATATGTCAACAGTTCATTCAAAAGAACTTGAATTCTTGCATTATGTGATTCAGGGTCAGGTTATTATGGTCAATGAGCATACTCGCGAGCAACCATACCGCACAAGCAAAACTGCGACCGGACAGAATGCGTATTGTACTGTAGAAGTAGCATGTGTGTGAGATTCTTCGTTGTTAAATTTAATGCAGGCCTAATAACAGAACGACTCTTCGGATCCATATGCTTTTTGCATATGCAATTCTCCACAGTAGAGTGTGTGCGCCAGGTGGAGAATATATATAAATGCTTTGTATAATGTGTGCATATTAGTTCATAAGTCCACACAACTTTATTGTGCCTAAAAGTGCGAACAGACAGTACACAAATATGAGTAAACAAGGGAAATCTGCCTCAAAATCAATAAGAAAATTGGTCAAAACAGTCACACTTGATTTCAGCGATGCTAAGCACACATTAGATAAACACAATAAACAACACATCCAGTTAACCAGAGAGATTACAGACTTAGCAGTAACCCTTACACTGCACCCACTCAACAAAAAACCGTACTCGATTACTCATTTCCTGACACACACGACCACACTATGTATGAGGCAAGCACAAGTGTATATCTTAGACTACATCCTCTCAAAAACATACAGGTAACAGAACCATTTTGAATTTCCATACCAAACAATAACACTTATTCCACAGAACACCATTATGTTATTATAGAGGACAACACAGATCACACTTAACAAACATCAGACACAACAAAGCCAGTACACATAATTATAAAACTACGACAACAAATCACCACATTCATAGGTGAAAGTAATGAACATGAGGAGGAATATCTGGACAGTGACAACACCACCAGCGAAATTAATGGATGGAACGAAATTGAGAAACGTAGGGGCCTAAAGTTTTATCTACAAGGCACAGCCAAAAGGGCCAATGAAAACGCATATTGCGCCAATGCAGAACAAATTTCATGGCAACAAATTTAAAACAAATTATTAGCAACATTTACACATATTGACACAAAAGACAACTACAGACACCTCCTACATACAAAGAAACAACTACCAGGCGAATGCTGTCAGTCTCACGTAGAATATTTAATCTTCTACAAAAACAAATGTGAACCGCAGTTGCCAAAGCCTGAATTCATAAAATAATTTGGAAATATCTCTCACCAACAGTTGCAGACAAGCTTGTAGCTCTACAAAATCACACACTAGAACAACTGCTAAACAACCTGAAGATATTGAACTAGGGATATACTGGTACAACCAGGTCATGGAAAATAATTCCCTAATTTCAGAAAATGCCAAACTCCAAGAGGAGATTACAATTTTAAAACAGGAAATGCGCAAACTCACAAAACGAAACAAAAATACCACAAATTAACCGGAAAAAGAGAGTAAAGTGAAACAACTCAGATTCCATGCAAAAACAAGGAAACCCTACCCACAGAATTACTCCAATTCAGGTCATGTTAGACAGGTCCATGGCATTTAAAAGGGAACAGAGTAGGGAACACTACAGAAACCCATCCACAAATATGCAATTTTGCAAAACACAATCAGGTAGGCCCCTTAAGGGTACTGAAAAGATGGGGAGTACATAGAAGAAAGAAATCAAAGTACTTGCAGAAAAGAAAATCTAAGGTAGGAAGGCCAAAGAAAAATAAAAGTGACCCCCCCCCCCCCCCAACCCATCATGCAAAACAGGAAAATCAACACATGCAAAGTTTTATTTAGTAAATGGCTACCACAGCCATCGTATGCAGAAATATCTAGATTTAACTCGAAAAGTGAAAACTTTGTATACAGACCACCTGCAAAAAAAAAAACAGACCATCAAGGATAAAAGAACCAAACATCACATAAAATAGGACACACCAAGTATCGAATTTCGGGTACAGAAAACCAGGCCAGGGAAACCTAACTACAAGGCCAAATTGGTATACAAGGACCATCAGGAAACTAAACACAGTAAGGAAGCGGATGCAAAAGAGGTGCGTGATGTGTTTCAGGAATGCGAAAGTCAGCAATACCGCTCCGAGCACAAGGACCGCAAGGCCTTCATCGGGCCGCACATCCAAACAGCGATGATATGTGTGCTCTGTTTGTATACAGGACACTGCACTGCAGATTGTCCATTGTTCCTAAACCGAACAATAGAATTCTGCACGGACATTGGTAAATGCCTCCGCAGGTTCAAACACAGGTTTGTGATTGGTCAAGTACGAATCATATTAGCACGTGCGGGAAATAATATGAGTAGGCAAACAGCCCAACTAGTCAATTTCACCACCTAATAGAGTGGCAATGATGAAAGGCGAGCACGCGACCTGAGCCATGACAAGTTCCGCAAACCATCGGGATACAAACACAGAACCCCAATGAGCAAGCATAAATGTCGCCAACAGTTTGTACAATCATCAACACCATGCATCCTTGTTCGAATACGATGCAAAGAATACAATGCACTTCGAGATACAAGGTATCCCAGATCTTATATAGCTACAACAATCATTACGAATCAACAGTGTGTGCTTGTTACCAAAACATTATCTCTAGTAAAAGCCACACATGAAATCGAAGCTCCTCAATATAAAACTCCCATGCATGTGATCATATCAGCACATGCATTCATACAAGACTTTCTCCTCATTGATAGCAGTTGATTTCATAAAGAAATATGACATCATACCAATACTCAAAAATATTATGTTCATACATTCCTCATAACAAATTATTAGAAGTTCATTTAAACACCACCACCATAGATAAGCATATGACCCATAGCATAGAATTTTGCAGGAACAAAATTGAGAACATTGAGATGAGAATTCCTAATATTAAAATAGGAGGAATCAACAATAACTGTTCCACCAAGAAAGGAAGGCCCTACAAGAATTGCTATACAAATATCAGGACAAGTTCACGAGCACTATTACAGAATTAGCCAAAAAAAAATTATGAAATCAAATTAGAGCTGACAACAAATAAAGCCATACACGCTAAACAATACAGAATCAACCCCAAACTAAGAGAGGAATTACAAAGTCAAATACAACAAATGGTGGAAGCAGGGATAGTTACGTCGTCCGAATCCCTATATGGTGTGCTGAGTTTAGTAATTAAAAAACATCTAGGCGAGTTTCTGGTTTAGTAACATAAACATACAATGTCAACATCACCTACTTCTATTATGGTAGTAGGTGTCTGCAACATAATGTTGGCCGATTTTCCTGTATTTTTCCTCAAGTTTTTGTTTTCAAGGTCATTCAAGGTTATGGTATCAAGGTCAAGGTCACCTACTTCTAATATGGCTGTAGTTGTCTGTAATTCATTATGATTGCTGACTTTTATATATTTTTTCTCGGGTTTTTGTTTTCAAGGTCATCAAATGCTATGTGTCAAGCTCGAGACAGTAATCTGTAATGTAATATGCTCACTGACTTTAATGTATTATTTCTCAGGTTTTTTTTGTTGGCAAGGTCATTCAAGGTAATGGAGTCAAGTTCGTGGCAGTCTATATATATATATATATATATATATATATATATATGGTGACAGTAGTCTGTAGTATATAATGATTGTTGACTTTTATGTATTTTTCTCGAGTTTTTGTTTTCAAGGTCATTCAAGGTCATGGAGTCAAGGTCGAGGTAGTCTGTATCTGCATCTAATATGGTGGCAGTAGTCTGTTATGTAATATGCTTGCTGACATTTATGCTTTTTTCTGGAGTTTTTGTTTTCAATGTCATCACAGGATTAAGGTCCAGGTTACTTGCATCTAATATGGTGGATGGGTGATGTCTACTAAGATGGTGGTTGCCTACCAATATGGCGTAATGGGTATGTGCTAGGGGTAACCTCTGTAAATTTAAGTATTTTTTAATACTTTTCAAAAATTATTTCAATAATATATTGTTGGTAATTGTATAACAATTTAAAAAATAATTTTTTTTATAATTAGGAATATTTTTGTTAATTTATTTTTTGAATTTTACGGATTTTTTGGATTGTTCGGGTCAAAGTATAAGGTGAAAGATTAAAGGTCCTAACCAGTCTGCTTGCCCCGACCAAAGGTCACTTGAGTCATTGACCCCTGATCCGGGGTCGCTAATACCTCTCGCCTGCTCTAGGAAAAATTAGATTTTTTGGGGGGTCCTTTTTTAATAGTATTAAAAATAATTTGTAAAATAATTTTTAATAATTCTTTGATAATTTTTCGTTTTTTTTTTTTTCCAGAATATTTGGGATTTTGTAGTGTTTTTGCGGTTTTTGCTATCAAATCTCAAGGTCAGAGGTCAAGGTCAGATGTTAAGGGTCAGGGTCAAAATATCAATGATATCAAAGATGTCGGTTGGGTGATATCACAACATGACTTCTAACCCGAATCTGAATCCGATCCCCCATCCCCTTAGACCAGACTCATAATTTCCCTTCTACTAATGGATCTAAAATAATATTTATAACACCCGCGATGTCCTGAAAAGTCCATACCATTCTGTTATCCTTTTTATGTAGTCAAATACATTGGGGACACGTATGATAGTGTCAGCAAAAATTCCGTGTTTAGAAAGTACTTCACTATATTTGAATATGTCAGGTAGGCAACAGCTATAAAATGACAGAACTTGTCCGATTTTTCATTGCAGTTGATACTATATGTGTAAATGTATGTATATTTTTTGTGTGCATAGGTAGTACGGTGAGAGATCTCCCACTACCCTTTAAAAGGGGAAGGCGTATTATTTTTTTCTCGTCTTGTTTTCTTAAATAACATACATAAGTGACGGGCGCAGTTTAATAAGCTCCAATAACAGGCAGAAACGCACCACTCTTTTATTAATGAAATATTCGTCCCGTTTTAATTTTAAGAGCGTCGGGAGATTCGTAGGGTTTCCCCCTCCCTCCCTCATAAGATTACTATAACCAGCGATTTGTTTTGTTTTTTTTTTCAGTTTGGAAACAGATACGTAAATTAACTGTGTGTACGCACGATAACTGTTATGCAGCCGAATTCGCAGATGGAAATTTCGTAATTTCTTGAGGTTGCTGGCTATACAAAATAATTGTTGTATTTTGTGTGAAATTCATTTGGCGTGGAGAAATTATATGCAGTGTCATTTCACAAAAAAATATATATATTTAATAGTTTTTGCATTATTTCTTATCAAAATCATAATATTTCTGTATTTGGCATACACAGAAGAAAACACTCATTTATTCCAAATTGAGATTTTTTTAACTTAAATTGTAATCGGAAACTTTAAACGAGCTCTGAAAGCACACTGAGATACGTTTTATTTATATTCTTCAAAAAGTTTTAAATAGGGAAATTTTTTTGCATATATTCAACCGGTAGCGGTTCTTAATCACAACTTCAAATGAACTAAGTCAAATGTTGAGCTTCCTTGCCTTCAATTTTATTACATCGTTTAGGTTATTTGGTTGTCTGATTTTCAAAAATTTTACAAACTCGTTTTTTATGTGTTAATTAAACAAAGGTAATATTATTCTAACACATTTTTACTCGCTGGAAATTTTACCACTTATATTATATACAAAAAATAAAATTTTTTTACGTATGTTTATATGAACTTCATTCCATCCGACGTCCAAGTAGTTACGTATGCACGGAATTAAGTTAACATTTACGTTTCAGCGTGTATCTGGCGTAAAGGCAGTCGCCTTGTTAGCACTGGCCTCTCTCGTTAACGCTCCATTCTCTACTAGATTTTTTTTTTTTATTCCCGCCACCTCATTAGCTCGAGCTGCTGAGCGCTCTACAAAACTGGTTAATTGGTAACGACAGTTGGTTCGTCCTCGATCAACTGTGCACTTTTCCAAGTCCTTCTTCCTCAATGATTTCATTCCACTGTGTATCGTCCGCTGCGTGAGAAACCAACTCTGCCACTGATTCGTCGACCGACTATCACGGTGGAAATTTTTATAGGCTGTTCACAGTAAACTGAGCACTTTTTAAAGCCTTACTTGAGAACTACTTCCGCCTTATGTAAAATTAACGTTGTTATGGGCCTCATCACCTTATTCATGCGTCGGTAAAGTGAAAGTGTGAAATTATTAGAAAAGTAAATATTTGGAAATGTGCTTATTTTACACTTCAAAGCGTTGAACAAAAATTAAGTTAAGTAGGAATTTAAGTTATTCCAGATGGTTACCTAGCACTTTCTATTTGACGTTAAGGTATGTAATTAATTTCCCTCCATTGTTATAATCTTTACTGGACGTATGTCAGTCAGTGCGTCCGTTAAAATATACGGAGATTAGAACGCTGACTTTTTTTAAGGTAAATTTAAAAAAGTTCTCACTTTATCGCGTACAGCCTTTACATGCCGGGTGTTTCTAAAGAATACAGAAAGGGCTTAGTATGTTGCGTGGGACGTAAAGCCAATAATTTTCAAGGGGGTGCCCATGTCTGGTAAAGCATTCATTAGTGGAGATAAAAATTATCACATTGTTATTAATATAACCATTAAATGAGTTTTAATAACATTCATACCAAAATGGAAAGTTTTACAAACTAGATATGTAGGAAAGACAGCGTTTTTTTTCACATAAGCATATTCAATATAAGTAGAGAAAAACTTCAAACTTATAAACAATGCATACGAATTAAATTGTAAATAATGCATAAACATCTCAAAATATGATATTTGTTCAAAGTTGCTATGAAAGTACAAACCGCGAACGAAGTAAAATCAAACATTTCACATTTTACCAAACACAAGAGATATAACTAATTACAAACACTTTTGCAATGATTATTTTTTGCAAACACAATAATGCACAAAAGTTTATATAAAGAATCTTTGAAATTAACGTAAATGTTACTGCAATATGTGTATTTAAAAATCCTGATTCAATTTTTATGTAAAAGCATTCAGGAAAATGAAACGAAACAATAATATTGAAAGAACTTGTTGCGAACCCCTTACTATTGACGTCAAATGAAAACACACAAGATATATTACAACGGTTGAGCCAAACTTGAGTCGTCACTGTTATTGCATATTTCTTGGTCAATTTATTTGTCTTGATCGGAATAGGAATCACATGTAGTTCAGTGTCACTGTCATCGCCTAATTTAAATTAGGAACTCGTCAACAGCTGTCTCCATGAGGTGGTCATTTTCCCAGTATTCATCTTCAATGTTCTTGACATTGGTACAAAATCCAACCCAGCCTTCCTTCGTTACATATTCTACAGCTTCCATCATCAGATGTTGAAGGACTGTCAACGGCAAATCTCACGACGTGTTGTGTGATCTGACGCAAAGCTTTACCTCAGCCCAAGCAAGTGCAATTGCATTTATATAGGACACGTATGGAGGTAATCGAACGACAGTATGGCCGTGATGTTGAAATAATCTATCTATAGCAAAGATGTTTTGTTCCGTGCGGTGCTGCTCAAGCAGGTGAATGAGTGTGGGATACGCATTGTACCATCACAAGCGACTCTTTTTTTTGCAGCCAAGCTAAAATTTCTTGCTTGACACTGTGCTTTGAGGGAGGCTCTTCTGCTTGTTTGGAATGGTACGGCGAATTGTCCATAACAATAACTGCATGAGGCGGTAAGTTTGGCAATACTTCCTGCGTAACCCGCTTATCGAAGTTTACGGCATTAATTTGCCCATGGTAGTCGCCAGTGATGGCACTTGCCTTATCAACTAAAATACCTCCGGAAAGAAAAACTTCACTGGATCCTATGTGGACAACAATCAGTCTCTTCGCAGCATTTCCACTTTGTATCACACCTTCAGCCTCGCCTTCCTTCTGCCAGTACTTCTTAAATGTTAAGTTAGTATCCATCCACGGTTCATCTAGGTAAAATATTCCATGGCCTTCTCCTATAAGTTGTTACAGCGTTTTTTGATACATCGAACGCCAAACTACGACAACAGCTCGTTCTACCAATAACTTGCGTTACTTTTGGTACTGCTTCCACACGAAACCCATGTCTTTCAGGAGTCTTCCTAGTGACGATTGGCTCCACTTAACATCCAATCCTTTCGCGAAGAATTGGCATAAGTCTGACTACTTTCTTCACCAAATAGAATTCTGCTGTAGCGTCTCTAATGAATCATCGATCAAAGCTGTCAACATCGAGTTTCTTGGTCTTTTTCGGTCTGAAATAAACACAAATTAAGACATTAATTAGTTTGCATACATTTATAATGTTACGTATACTATGAAAACAGCGTGTCACCGAACCTCGTGCCACATCCTCGCCTAGGTTTTCAAATTTCAATCAGGGGGTTGTAGATGTCGAGGACAAGTTGCAACGAGTTAATAAATTAGTAACAGAATATTATGTACTGCTGCATTCAAATTATTGAAATACATACTTTGGAAAACTATTTTCTTAGTGTGTAACAAACGTATTTTTTCTTGTGCCACTAAGTGTATGGCTAACACCTCTTTTACTATTACTTCATAATGCGACTAGTGTCGAACGATATTATGTTAGTCAGCCTTTATTAGTTCGATAGGGCATTTGGATAGTCAAAGGCTGATCGTTAATTATTGAAGCATGCTATCGGCTTTCTTTCCTCCTAAGGAACAATATTGTTCCTTCCTCTAACATACATTTCGTCCAAAGTCAGTAGCACTACATAGGTTATTTCGGAAAGAATTAAGTCATTTACAGGTTTGAATTTTAATGGCATAGGAATTGTCAGCTCAAAGATAAATACCTAAATGCACTGACATAGTAATTATGAACCAGTCAATAAAATATCTATCATAAAAGGTGGTCTAAAAACAATGGCTCGTCTAAAGAAAATATATGTTCTGTGAAGACAATTATAACAGCTGCAACACTCAGGAGGCGAGTATTAGGGCAGATTACTCTCCAATTCGTTATAACGGGGCTTGCGGTTGTATGGTTATTTTGAAACTTGATTTTAAATTTTCAGCTTAAAGTTATAGAAATCATTTGTTTTCATGGTGACCCTACATGGGACATACAAAATGTGCTGATGGCTCAGTTCTCTGTGTGCCCGTCTGTCGCGCACATAGTATAAACCTACAGTGCTTCGAAACTTGGGGTAGTTTCTCTGCGTGATCACAGGCGAGAGTAATTCAGGTGTGGCATAATATTGAGGTATCAAGGGTTTAACTTATGCATGCATACGATGTAACTCCTGCGGCGACCTGGTAGCAGAATTTTATATTCCAAAAGGGGGGGGGGGGGGGGAAATTTATCACTGCCCTTCGAAACTTCGTTAACGTTACAGGAAATAGTTATTTATAAGTACCATTTACATACACTGCTCAGTTAAAAGAATACAATATTTGCGTAAGTAGTGTATTAGCTGAGCGTGTCTGCCAACTTTGAAAACATGTATCATATTTATTGATCATTATGAAACATACTAGTTGTTATCATCTCTTTAGATAAAAACGAAATGTCATGTGCATACACACGTGTGTACTCGCAGATAGGAAAACAATTTCATTATTCGTCCTTCAAACTAAGGTCTACTTTAGGTGCCCGCCCGCCTACCTGAAGCCATTTTAGATATTTGAGGCACAGAAGGGAGTGGGCGACAAGAGCCAAGCAGTTACGCGAATCAAGTGCCCCGTCGCCTCTACACGCAAGCAACTGAACCAGTGTACAGGTTTACAGTCGTGCTCTTGTAACTATGGGACTTTACGCGGTGACGCTATCATTTTTGGACGCGAGTATACAGGAAGTTTCAGTGCAGGTTCCTATGGTAGATTTGCAGACATGCATGCAGTATGTTTTAAGATATAGCATTCTGAAAAAGCCGTTTTCGGCCATGTACAAGAGCGCCAGAATAATATTTGTAATGCGCGAGATGTATTTGAAAAACCATTCCATCCTAGTCTGAAGTGTCATTTATTTTCCTATGAAAACACAGCGAACACGTGGCTTAGATTTTTATATTTTTTTTTTTTTTAGTAAAACGTGTATTTAAAAATACACTCTGCTGCAACGTACTTCGTGCGTCAGGTTGGCGGGCGTTGTAAAGTAGAAAAAAAATGGGAATTAATTGTTTTAGTTATAACTGCATGAGTTCAATAAGTGGTTGTAGATATATAAAAACATCGAAAGCGAGTGAACCCGTAGGCCGCAGTGTTACCTGTTGTCTTTCAAACCTTTTATGAAACCTTTTTAAGCAAGTTCATTAGGTTTCTTATTCTCGAATGAGTTCAGTTTTGCAAATAGATCATCCAATATTGTCGCAACTGTAGTTAATTATCTCCAAAAACATTTAGAATTGATGTCTTGTTAAAAATTTCACCTAAAATATAAATATGAAAGCAATTCACAAAAATAATACGTATTTTAAATTTCGTTCAATTATAATAAGTGATAAAATTTGACCGTGAATTAAAACAGATAATGAATTGGAAAAAGCTTTATGAATCCAGTAAGCGTTGACAGAACTATATTACAGTTTTTTCGTCAAAACGGACCTACAGCGTTAGGTTTCCAGCTGCGTCCCATAGGTGGGTGATAAGATATTTGCGTAAATGCTAAAACAAAGAGTAAAATCTATCTTGTACTGACCTTCGTTTTCCTCGAGTTCTTTGCTGTGAACAGGGATTTTCTCTACTCTGCCTTCGAAGTCGTTCGATAGAAGACTTGCTCATGCTTGTATAATTAGCTGCTCTTTCTGTTGCTTTATTTTGATGGACAAGTAAGCATTTATTTTTCGCTTCTTCATCGCACACTCTAATAACACTAATAATTATATCTCTTTCCTTGCTGTGCAAGAATTAGTTGAATCTTTACGGTCGCGCACCACAATCCATTGTCAACAACCCCAGCTCCGAAGGAACTGTAACTAATATATTTTGAACGCATGTAGCATAGGAGGAAAGAGAGAGCAGGCCCCTCTTCCGCCCATTCGTCCCCTGGCAAGCGGCTTACCTAACCCCCTCGCTAAGAACCTGCACGATTTATGGAAGCTACAGTATTCCAGTTGCAGTCATTTTCCCAAACATCTGACAATGTTACTAAAAATTATCTAATAAAATTACTATATAATGCCTGCAGTTATGGGGAATGATGTGTATGGTTTATCCAGAGGTGACTAATCTAAAAAAAAAAACTATACATGCTGATGTATTTCCCGCAGCAGCGAGTGTGTGGACCCTTGGAGGCCTTGGTGAAACTGCAAAACGTTATGAATAGCCGGAAAATTGTTCGCTGTGAACGGTTGCCATGCTGTCACGCCCGGAACATAGATTATATATTAGATTGTGTGTGTGACATGCAGTGTTCGGTGAAATTACATTAAACACGGAGGGTTGGAACACGACAGGAGGCCAGCGGGGCTAGTGTATAATTGACGGTGTCACAATGTCAGGAGAGAGACATAATCAGGCCACTGTGATGCCGGCCGGGTCCACCACGACTGCAACGCGGTGCCCCGAGAATTCGTCCGAACAGAGCTGCATAGTATTTCCTTAAAGTCTGGATGGTTACTTTAAATCAGAGAGTTAACGTAACGTAATTATTGTATTGCTGTAACAGAGAGTTAGCATAATGTTATTAAAGTATTTCTGTAATGGAGAGTTTAACACAAAGAAATTATTGTATTGCTTTTAATGGACTTGTTATTGTTGATGATTTAGTAAACAACTAGCTTTGATTTAACTGTGGACCTTCACTGATTATGTCACCCCCTACACATTTAAGATTATGTGTGTTGCCCTTAAGGGAACGTAACACTGGTAGAGGCACCAGCCATCCCCAACCCCTGGCACGCCAGCCAAATAAGGCAGATATAATTAACGAGATGCCAATATAGTACAGAAGTGCAGCTTTTATCTTGTAAGTTTAATGCATGCTGGAACCACTCTTCGGATCGAACTACAGATACCAATTTTGCATTGCATTAGTATAATAAATAAGTGTGTGGGTTTTAAAGGGAATACAGCTTGCTAAACAACACCATATTGTTTTATACTATAAACACTATATAACACACTTCAGTCAACCTTACATTACACCAAACAATGTGCATGATGCCCACAAGGACAAACAATATGTATCATCGGCAAGGAGTTTACTTAAAACAGCAATTATAGATCTCTCACAAGCGAATCAGACACAGTAGATCAAGCAGAAAACGACACAGCAAGAAGATTGAATTCATTAATAGAAAAAACTGAAAGATATAAACAAGAGAACCCAGACCTTTTCTCACACCTAGACACACAATCTACAAGGTTAACGAGAAGTTTAGTATCAAAAATCACTAATAAAGGATAAGTACCACAAACACCAGAACAACAACCAATCTATGACGAGGTAAACTTATCATTAAGGCAGATTCACGACACCATACCTCACACATATGTGAACACCGAATCCCCACTCGCAATAAACATTGATGTATAATCACAAGAAAACACAAAACAAAATGGTGGACCCACAGTAGTTACAAGTCATATAACAAAAAGCAGAAAATATACCCACCTTTTCAGGGGATGCAACCTATCTAATTCACGAATTCCTTGATCAATTCATGGCTACTAGCAACATAAACGGGTTGAATGACAAAGATAAATGCAGACGCGTCAAATTTTTCCTCCAAGGAATGGCAAATAGGGCGTAGGAAAATACAGTGCAGAATAGGGTAGATGAAATAACATGGAATGAAATTGCCACTAAATTCAAGAACACATTCACGCCATTAGATCTAATGGACAAATACAGACAGTTGTTATACACCAAAAAAGCAGCGGATAGGGGAAAGCTATCAATCACATATTGAGGACCTCACCTACTACCATAGAAAGTACAATCCAGATATTCCAACACAGAATTCATCGAAATCATTTGGAACACACTCTTGCCATCTATTGCAGATAATATTATCGGTTTACAAAATGACATGGTCGAACAGCTTACCAACAACTTGAAAATAGTAGAATTAGGGTTAAGCAGATATAATGAAGTCATTGCGACCGTATTACACAGCCCAGAAACTGAAAAATTGCATTCCGAAATTACAAAATTAAAAGAAGAGATTGCCAATCTCACCTTAAAGACACTAGAAACCCAAACCTCACCACCAAAGAAACAACCCCAAATGTATGAAAAACTAAATTACAGAAACCAAAATAGACCAAACTTCCAAAACCATAACTACCAACATTACAGGCCAAATAACACTATAACAAAGTACGAAAAACCCACATCACATAAACGAACATCAAAAATTTTATTTACAAAAACACATCTCAGGAATAAAGCAATAAAGAAAACAAAAGATAAGGGAAATAGCTTTCAAAACTGCATTAGGTCACAGGACAAACTAGTGGAAAGTTTAGCACAACCAGAAACTATAAAGGACGGCCAGACATATGAGTGCGGGAAGGCAGGAAACCAGATCACACAAGGCTGTGTGTTGTCACTCAGCGACACAGTAGAGGCGGACATGTAATAGGACCGTGGAGCAAGAGCCAGGCAACCTGTGCTTTGTGCATGTATATGGGACACCACACCAAAGACTGCGACCTATTCCCGGAACTGAATATAGAATTTAACACCGACATCGCTGCAAGATTCTACAGGATTCAAAATAAGTTGGGGTTGAGGCGGTGTAAATTACACATCCATTCAGAACATGATACCGGCCGTGAACCCAGGCAAGAAATACAAAAACAAAACACAAGGTAACAATGACAAAGGGCCGTCAGCAATGATAGCTGAGTCACCAATCAAAACAAACCAAAGACACATGACTGTCAAGCACTCGTATAAACATCAACGCCCCGCATACCGCTTAAATTCCAGGGCAAAGAATACTATGTGCTATTAGACATAGGATGCAGTCATTGCGACATAGCTAGCACACTAATTACGATGCAAAAACTTCTGCCAATAACAGAACAATTCTCACTGGTCGGAGCTACAAATGAAATACAAGCACCCAAGTACAAGACTAGCCTAAAGTTTAGCATTACAGGCATTTCTTTCACTCAAGAATTTTTGGTAATTGATAATTTGAAAATATATATTATATTAGGAGTTGATTTCATTAAAGGCTATGGTGTAATCCCGTTCTTGAAACACAATATTATGTTCATAAACATTAATAATAGTGATACAGTAATGCAAGTCCTGCTACATACATTGGTTATAGAAAGTGACAATACTATCCAATATTGTATTAACATAATAGAGAGTATAGAAGACAACACATGTGAGGACAGTAGGAGCAAAATTCATAAAAATTTAGACTCTTACCAAAAACAAGAATTAGAAAAAGTCATAACAGAATACAAAGACAGGTTCGCTACCAACATACTAGTGTTAACACAGGCGAAAAATTATAAAATTAAACTTGATTTACAAACACATAAGCCCATTTTCATGCGACCTTGCAGAATCAATGCTAAGGTTCGTGATGAAATAGTACAACAAATACATAATATGGGGAAGGCCGAAATTATCGAAGCATCTGACTCAGCATATGCCGCACCATCATTAACTTTTTTATTAGAAAAAAGTCAGGTTGTACTCGATTCCTTACTGATTTCCAAAAGCTGAATCAGTACTTAACAAGAATCCAATACCCCCTCCCTATAACTGAAGACATACTGAAAACACTACAGAACACAAAATACATAACATCACAATATCTTTTTTCAGGATTCTACACTATCCCAGTTAGGAAACAGGTTAGACATAAATTAGAATCTATGGTGGATGGAGTAGGGCTGTTTCAGTACAAAAGAATACCAATGGGCCTCTGCGCATCACCACAATACTTTTAACAATTCATAGATATAGAGTTAGGCCCCCTGAGGTGGAACACGACCCTCGTGTGTATAGATGATATTTTCATCATTGGTTTACAAATTTCGGAACACCTAGCTAATATATGTAAAATGTTAAACATATTGAAACATTTTAGGTAAATGTAAACATGAAAAAATGTTTCTTCACTCAACAATAAATAAAGATTTTAGGACACTGCATCACCCCCGAGGAATAGTAGCTGACCCTGACAAGGTAAAAATTATAGATCAAATGGCTGCACCAGGGAACATTAAAGAGCTGAGCACATTTTTAGGAATGATGTCATGTCTAAGGAGATACATAAATAATTATGCAAGCATAGCAGAACCCGTTGTTGATCTTACTAAACAAACACAATATACAAGGGGGTATAAGAACACAGGACGTTCCCAGAATTGAATAACACAATACAACACACTCCCATACTAGACAAGTTCGATGAAAACAAACAAACCACACTAGCTTGTGATGCATCATAAATGGCCATTGGGGCAGTTTTGATGCAATAAAATCATGATAACAAACAAAGAACCATAGCAACTTTCGTGTCAAAATGCCTAGCACCAAATGAATTGTGTTGGTCCACCATCTAACGAGAACTAGGCGCTATAAAATACTTCTGTAACTACTTTAGACAATACCTATATGGCAGGCGCTTCATTATAGAAACAGACAATGCAAGACTCTGTTACCATAAGTCCATGGCAGAACATAATATAACGATTCAGAAAATGGCAGTTGTTCTAGTAGAATATGATTTTGAGGCAACAATAACTAAGGGCAAGCGCAACACATTAGCGGACACCATGAGCAGGATAACCATGAACCCACAACATCACCTTAAAATTATTCATATCAATAAGGTTAAATATAACATCAAACCTGGGGCACTACACTACACTAACATTTACACAACACTAGCTGAATGTTTATTTCAAAATCCACAGAAAGATAAAGAAATTAAAAACATAATTTCTAAATATATAACAAATAATTGGGCAGAAATAAGAACCTTAGTAAACACCACTGAGAATTCAACTGCGAACCAAATACAATTAAATAAGTCAACAGTAAAAGGTGACAATATCACTTTACAAATAATACCAACAAAAATTGTAGCCAACATACTCCACATCACATAAAAAATTTAACAAGAAAAGCCATTAGATAACTTCCAAGCCACTAGCATGGACCCAGTTCTTAAATGTGAAATTATTGTACACTAATACAAAGATACTACATACTATATACCAACATATACACATGAACAAGAATACATAAAAATATAAAATGACAATGAACTGCTCATGTGCCCCATACAACACAACACTACAGACTCACCATTCACTGGGGAATATGAACATGCCCCCCACATTCAAAAGTTAAAAATCGCCCTCACTGACATAAACAAGGCTGAACCCAGATATGTCAAGCTAGCCAGGCGATACGCATTAGCATCCAATGGAGAAATATACATAAAAAATTATTACACCTTTTGGACAAAAAATTCTTACACTCATGCCTCAGTACTACACAAATTAAATCATGTCTGCCCACCATGATGCATTGCTAGGGGGCAGCCACTTCGGGTACTTCAAAACACTTCACAAAATAAACAAGTTTACTACTGGGATAACATGAACAGAGACATTAAGAATTACATCAAAAAATGCCCCACATGCCATAAAATTAAACCCAACACTCAGAAACCAATGGGTCAATTACAACCCATCGAACTGCCACAAATGCTAGAAGTGTGGGCTCTTGATATGAAGGGGCTCCTCCAGACGTCAAGGCGAGGCAATAAATATGTCTTAGTTATGATGGAATATGCTACTTGCTACGTTATTGCTAAAGCAGTTCAAGCCATCGATGCGGTAACATATGCCTTATTCATTAAAGAAGGCATTCGTAAATACGACTGTCTGCATCAGATATTAACTGGCAGGGGGGTATCATTTAACAATGAACTCATTTCCGAACTATTAAATAAATTACAAATTAAAAAACTTCAAATGACAGTATACAATCCCGCTTGCAACGTCCTAGTGGAGTCTTTCAACAAATTACTTGGACAACAGCTGACAACATGCGCCAAAGAAGACCCTGCAAGCTGGGACGAATATCTAGAATTCATTGTTTTCGACCATAACACTTCTATCAATGCCAGTACTAAATTCGCACCATTCTATTTACTGCACAGGATCAAAGCCATGCAACCTATGCACGTGTTAGCAGACAAATATTTAGCAGGGGGAAACAAATGGTGTTTGAAACTAATAAAAGACAGAGAACAGACAAAAATTTACCTAATGTCAGTACAACAGAAGCAGAAATTTTTGAAAAAACACACCAGCCTAACAAAGTAAAAATCGGTGACTGGGTCTTGGTTCGTAACCACGCACGACAAAAATCACTCATATTTAAATACAAAGGACCATACTATGTCACCAATGTAATGAGCCCATCCACAATACAAATAATAACAGGTAACACAGGAAACTACAAATATGACACCATAAATACACAGAATATTAAAATGGCTCATATCACTAACTAATCATGTTCTAATACTGTGTTACAGGCAACAGACTTCATCAACACATGGTGTATAGTCCAACAAGCACAGCAGCAAATATGTTTTAGGAAAGAAAGCTGCACCAGGACCATAGCAAGATGGAGCCAGAGCACCAATGAAACGAATTCCCAAAAGGACGCACAGCTCTGCAGAGCCACTACGAAAGGTATAAGCGGCACTACACAGGCCATACCAGCAGTGTGGCACAGCACTGTGCAAAATGCCAAGCAGCAGCGCTACGCAGGCAGCGCGGTGCATGCATGCCCCCTTGATCAGTGTGAAAAACATGCAACGCCACTTACAATAAGGTGGACTTACAAGCACGCTTAAAGAATTAGTGGACCAGCCAGTAAAATTGCAGCTTAAAGAAGAGCCATCACGCCCACAACTCACAAGCAGTATGCAGATCATGTTATGTCATAAAGTAAAATGTTAATAACACAACTGGTGAAAAGGTGAACTACAGCAAAAGTGTTGTTACAGCAGTCTCGCAGGGCGGCGGAAAGCCACAGCAGCTCGCAGGGGCCCAGGCACCGGCCCGCAAAACGTCAAGTCAGCCGTTCTTGGGGGTAGTAACCCATTTCTCCAGTGCACTGATGGCAAATACTGTATGAAGCTTCAAATAGTACAAAAAAATTACCCCGGGGTACCCACCAAACTGTTAACAGTAAATAACGGATTAAAATCCAAGAAAGATAGTTATATGTAGGCAAATTATTCAATATAGGGTATAAATTAGTATCATAGTTTAAAATGTAAAATATATCTGTGTAGTTAGCATGAGAAAAGTTTGACCAAAGTAAAACAAAAATATGTATATAGTCTTAGCAAGTGTTCAGGGTACGATAAAAATGTGTATATACCATCAGAAAAGTTTCTTCTCTAAAATAAATATTTGAAAAATTAGGAATTCGGTAAAGTAACATAATATAGGTCTAAGGGACAAATTGTAAATTGTAAGATCCAAAATCCATGGTATCTAATACGAACAACAGATATAAGTTGGTTACGGAGTGTCACTACATCATGTGCACACTAAATACCACCTTTCCCTTCTCCCAGTGGCCAGAGCCATGTTACAGATTAATTTAAGTTTTCCCTTATTATTTCAGCATGACTACACTCCAATTCCTAAGTAATGACACAAAGTAACTTAGGCTACGAGGAATTAAATATCACAGGTATTTGTAAATATAAGACTGAATTAAGCAGAAGTCCAGAAAAAATTTAGAAATTAAAGTGTGCACTAAAAAATGTAACAAAGTTGTATATAGTACAAATCATAATGTCTTACAAATAACAGCCGATAAATGGTATAGTCTGAAGAAAAGCAACCTTCAGAACAGGGATTTATCCCACCCTCACAAAATTATTGTAAACTTTACTCTCGGCCCCACGTCATGTCTAAAGATCGCATAGTGAGAAAAGTGCGCGAAAGACATTCTAAAGACTCTAAATGCAAACCACTGCACCATAACCTCACGACTACTGCGAGCGTGTGAACGAGGTGGCACTGCCAGTATGCACCACGGCGGGCGGTCCGAGCCCACGGCCCGCTAGTTATTCCTACCCTCCTGCGCCAACCCTCACTCTTACAAACAAAAACCGCACTGCCCTTCCACTATGCTCGAGGACGAGCAGGTGTTTCCTGAGAGGGGAAGCCATGTTGCGGGCGCAACAAGACGCATGCCGAGGAGAGCTGCCTCGGGTGCCAGAACGAGGTATCCAGAGCGGCATGCGGTGTTCGGTTAAATAACATTAAACACGGAGGGTTGGAACACGAAAGGAGGCCATTGGGGCCAGTATATAAGGGAGGTGTCACAAGGTCAGGAGAGAGACATCACCAGGCCACCGTGATGTCGGCCGGGTCCACGACGATGGCAACGCGATGCCCCGAGCATTCGTCCGAACAGAGCTGCATGCTTCACAGTGGTAATTGACTTCACTTTAGTGTGAGACGGGGCTCCTAGACTTAACATGTCAAGACAGCTTATAGTCTTTATTTAAAGTCTGAACAGTTGCTATCCGTAAGACAGTTAACATAACTTAATTATTGTATCGCTGTAACAGAGAGTTAACGTAAAACGTAATGAAAGTATTTCTGTAATGGAGAGTTGAACATAAAGAAATTATTGTATTGCTTTTAGTTGACTTGCAATCGTTGATGATTTAGTAACGATCTAGCTTTGATTTAACTGTGGAGATTCACTGACTACATCACCCCTTAGCTTTAAGATTATGTGCGTTCCCTTCAAGGGAGCACAATACTTTGTTAGGGAGCCATCCCAAAAATCGCCTGGAGTGATTTCGGAAAACTTTGGAAAACCGAAAGCAGGATGGGCGGACTGGAAATCGAACCCCGGTTCTTCCGAAGGTGAGTCCAGTGAGTTACCACCGCGCCACCTTGCTACACAACATGGTGGTGGACAGGTAAAATGGTTTTATCATTTTCCCCTCATGTACCACCACAGTTAAGGCCACTGGCTGGTGAAAACCCAGACTTTTTATCAGGTGTATCCGCAAGAGAGTTAGCGCTTCAAGCGAGCGTGGCTTACCTCGGCCATGGACCACGAACGCAGCTCGCGCTCTGTATAATGCACATTCAGGTGACTACCTGGGTAGGCCGCCGAACAGTATGCAGAGCTTCAGCAGAAAACGTTTTATTAAAAAAAAAAAAAAAACAGCCCTTGTCTGAACGAGGTCTGATTACGACTAGCACTGAAGAAACATTACGGTTCTGTATACGTTTGTCAGTTCCCCCATTTATCTCTAAAGCATCTTTTTGTGATAGTGAAAATGTCTCCAATGGGTGTTGCATTGTTGTACTGAGAATGAATTAATTTAATATTGAATCCCCACTTACAATTTAATATTGAATCCCCACTTACAATTTGTGGATGCAGACTTTGTAGGTAGCACCCTATATAACTCTTTTCATCAACTTGCTGTGAACTCAACAATATCCCCTGCACATACGTTCTTATAAGCTGTGATATTTTTCTAAAGTTAGTTTCAAAATGGTTCGCTTAACGTATGCATTCTAGATGCAATGAAACTAAAGCTCTTTGGCAGAAGAGCGCGTGACTAGTTATAGTCCATTCACGCTTTCTTCGGTTTTTTGGAATCGAACCTTTGAAAAATCACCCTAGGTGTATTATGTCAACCTGTTTTTCCAATAACTTGCATTCACAAATATTTGACACTGTGATTAACTTTAGAGTACTGTATTAATGAAACATAAATGAAACTTTACCTTATTATCTATTATAACTTCTAATATTTATTTCGTATTAAATATGAATTAACAACAGCGAGAGCAGCGACGTGTTGGCAATGGCCGGTAAGAAATAGTTCACAGTTGCAATATTTTTTAACCTCGTTTTATGTATACAATTTGTAAGTTAAACGTTGCCAATTGATATATTTGTATTGTTAGGTAGCACTGACGGAAACACATTTCATTGCTGCAGTTAAAAACATCCGAGCATATTCCTGTGTGTAGGCTGATGTTTTTTTTTTTTTCGTCCGGAATAAAGGTTCAATAAGCGAAGCAGAGCGTGTCGCTCTCTCTCGTTCTCTCTGTCTCTCTTCTCTCTCTCGGGAAGAACGTACCACCTGTGTAGGAAAGGTATACATTTTGTTATTTCGAATTTCAGCACATTTCATACTAATAACAGTAACAATATTGATGCTTGAGATTGTAATTTACAACTGAAACGAGATGTTATTGTTTAAATACCTATTATATGTTATATAAATGCAACGACATATTTTAGATGCGATGACGCGACACAGCTCGTTGCGCGACACTTACAAATCCAGCAGGTTGGCAGACGTGGTGTGGAACGCGTTCCCAATATGGTGTCGGCGGGCGATTATGCCCAGTGCATTGCGATTGGCAGTGGCGTGGCGACGTACTATGGCACGACGTTTATTTTAATGAAGCGTCAAGTTTGTACTCGTGTTTTAAAACACCCTAGGGAAGTTACAATGTTGTGACAAATATATTTCCACGGCACGGCAGGGCTGATTAATATACTGTAACGAGTGTTGTGATCGCTGCGTGTGCACGGGCGTAGCCGCCATTTCCGTCTATGGCGGCTGCGTTGTAATCGTTACGCAGGCCTGTGGATTTCAAATATGTGCAAAGTTTATACGTTTCAACCGTGAGCTGATGTTGTGACGAATGCAATTATTTATATTCACGTCTGTTTATCACAACGTTGTACCTTTGCGCTACGTGTGTGAAACATAGTTGTGTAACGAGCTTGCATTTCTGTGATTTGAATGTATGCAACAATCCCAACGAAATGCTAGGCCCACCGAGATATATTTAAATAAATATCAAAATAAACCTACAAACCAGTAAGTGCGGCACTAATGCATGCAAATATTAGCGGAATAAATGTTACGGTAGGCTTATATGTTTGCATGTTCACCACTATCTTGTACGTTTGTCGATATTACGTAGTACAATAAATAAGCGACACGAGATGCGTGCCGTTTCGTTGAACTGGTCGTCCCTTCGTTAAAATTTTTATTACAAACACATATTAATAACAACAGCTTAAATACTACTGTTATTTCTGCCACATTTGTAACAAACACCGCCGTGGCAAAGTATTCTGTATTGTGTAACGAATAGTTATAAAGCTGACCTAAATATTGGTATAGGCCTAAATCGTGAACATTCGTAGGAAATGGTTTCTGCAATACGACACAAATCTTTGAACAGCTGTAAACAGCAACCAACGCATTTGACAGTTATAAAAGTAGAAATCACATGGCAGTGTTTATGTTTACGTGTAGCGGAAAGATGTGTAATCAGTAACCAATAGTAGAATATTTTGCAGGGCTTCAGGAAAGGCCGAAGTTATCGTGAATCAACTATATCGCCGGTGTCAGCGATCCATCGTCCACGGCGAGGCGATGGATCGTTGAGTGGGTTCGGCACTTCAAGACGCGTGCCGACGGGAGCCAATCGCTCTCCGAGCTGGATGTAAACACGTTGAAAGTTTTGTTGTTGCTGGAAGAAGAGGAAGCTTGTCAGGAGGAAATTAATTTAATTCTATTAATTGAAGAATAATTTGCAATGTTCTGGGAAAGTGAAGCGCATGGGGCGTTCAGGGATCTAATTTGTAAACAATTGGTAGGCAGCGATACAAAATTCCACTGATATTTTACGGTTACGCCGGCTCTGTTTGAGAGGATACTGAGTTTCCTGAATGATGATTTGACTGGAAAATTGAATAACAAGCACCACCGTCAGATATCCCTATGAGAAAAAGTGTACGTGGCGCTACGGTAGGAACCGTATTACGTAGTAATTAATAAAAATATACATACAATTATTTATAACTGGTTTGTTGGTCTTTGCCGCAGATAATTGTTTGCAATGCAATATGTGTATTATAAAACTGAAGGAAAGTGCAAATGTTGTGAGTGTCAGTAATGTAATATGAAGTGAGAAAACAATTTCATTATTCCTCCACCAACTATTGTTAGGAATGACAGATTACTTCCACGCGTGTTAGTAGGTGATGGGATTTTTGCGTTATCTCAGACAATGATGAAGCCGTATTCCCAAAAAAAAAAACTGCAACCGCCGATGAGTGCGAACGTATTTTCAGTTATCGTCTCAGCCGAACAAGAAGAACAAGCGAAAATGCCTTCGGTATTTTGGGGCAAGTGTTTCGCATATTTTATCAACCGATTGCTATCGACGTGGCAAACTATCGATTACCTCATCATGTGTCGCTATGTTCTACGCAACATGTTAACAGAAGAATACTGCTGTGCACAAGGAACGCAGGACAGAGGGCTTCAACATCCACAAGAAAATCTTATTCCGCAGAGAGTCACACATGCACGTCAACCTGCGAATGTGGGTGAGCGAGTTCGCAAACAATTCGCAGAATACTTCTGCATTGAAGGTAGTGTTCCATGGCAAGGGTCGTCTATACAGGAACGTACGTGCTGATACAACATTGGAGTCAAAAGAGTGCACAATTCTTATGTAATATTACAATTTCTGTTATAAGTTCTGATTTGCTGATGTATGAATTTCTTCAGCACTATTTGTCAATTTATTTACATGGGTTCATTGTTTATTATTATTTCTTTTCTCAGCTACAGTTGGTATGTGTATGATTTGCAAAAGTAATCATACGAATTAATACATACAGAAAACAGGTTAGATTTACAATATTCTAATACAAATATGCTTAATATTAACACACTCACTATCTACCTGGTTTTCCCTCAGCTACTATCTTCCATATGCCAGCCTCAGCACCCGTATCCTTGTATTTTTCATCCTGCAAGTGGTATATGAAAGGATAATGTTGAATAAATTACATCAGAATATATTCTTCTTCAAAGCTGAACAAATAAGTTGCATTATTACTAGCTGTAGTCTTGACGCCTACAGACCGAATGGCAAGTATCACCAAGTGACGGCGACAGCTATCTGACTTCAACAGATCGGAGGGCGACGGATAGCCCAGTTGACGACCGATCACTGCCTGAGGTGCCGGACCGGCCGCTTCATACTGGATTTTAAAGGCGAGCGACAGTTTTGATTTTTTCGGAACTGTCGCTGGAGATGGCTAGCCACGTGCTCTGAAGTTCCGCAGCTTAAGGTAGGTAGGTAGTTAGTTTGGCTTAACGTCTCGTCGACATCGAGGTCATTAGACATTAGAGACGATGCAAGTTGCACAGGGAAGAGGGATTGGGGAAGGATTGGGAAGGAATCGGCCATGGCCTTTGTTTGGGACCCATCCCAGCATTCACCTGGAGTGATTTCGGGAAACCATGGAAAACCAAATCAGGATGGCCGAACCGGGCATGGAACCCGGGTCCTCCCGAATGCGAGTCCAGTGAGTTACCACTGCACCAACTCTCCCAATGCAATGAAACTAAGAAATTGGGCAGAGATATACCAGAGCACTGGCCTTTATAAACACTGTTATAACCTAGAATCCTGTCTACGTTGCGGATGTTGTAAGAGGATGGGTATCGACTGCGCACCACGCGTGCGCGCACTACCCTGCCTTCTCTCTACGTTCAGCCCGGGGTATTCAAGCCCACGTGATGGAAGCAGAGCCCATGCGCACGCGGGCAGTTGTCACTCCCGGCTCGTCGCCGCGGCAGAAGGGGGTCGAAAGGATCTGCTTCGCCTCGCCCCCGGGAAGATTTTACGACGGCATCGCACCGGCGTACTGCGCCGGGGCACTTACTCTCGAATTACACCTCCTACGCCCTCTTCGCACGCGCCGTGCCGAGATGATGATGTCTTGCTTGGATCGCGGGTCTTGTATTTCAAGGCAGGAACAGCGGCGTCTCGGGCGGAGTCAATCCACGTGCCTGTCTCCCCCGCGTACAACGGGAGTTCGCTGTCAACATCCGAGATGGAAAATACTCCGAGCAGTTTAACGTCCCACTCCCGGCTAGTGGATATACCATTACAGAGAACTGGCTCTTATGACGTGCCTTTCAATCATCCTTCCGTTACCACCGCGGTCGTATTTTATAAACGACTCCTTTCATACACTAAGCTTTCGGGCGCTCTTAACTGTTAACAGGCTAAGTACGCACACTTATCAAATGGAAATTGCATTAGAAAGATTGCAGTACGACACCCCTTCCCCGTGTTCGGATATAACCAAAGCGGGATTCTCGCAGCACAGTTGCAGTAACACAGAATAATTTTTTCCCATGTTATCGAGGTATCGTTCACTTATTAACATAAATTATTCAAGTAACTTTTAATTTTCGGGAGAGGATTATTTTAGGAAACCCTGCTTAATAAAAATTGGCTATAGAGCTTACGTCTTCCTACACATATTTTCTCTTATCAATAAAACAAATATTTATGGCCATAACTATTAATTAGCATACATATAAGTGGAGTTAGACGAATACAGATATCAAGTTTTTTTTTTAAGCACCGCGACCTATGTTAGCGCAATCACGTTAAGATGAAAGATGAGAATCTTTTCATTAACTTTACCACAAATTTCGCTACTTTTCGTGTTCTAGATTGCTAAAAAAAAGTATACTGGTTTCTACTGAAAGGCACAGGTTTCATTATTGTGTAGCCGGCACTTTAGAGGCTCAAGCGTAAGACTGTTTACTTTATTTCGACATAGAAGTCAGGATTAGTCAGCATAAAACTCGTCACTCTGAAAACTTATCCTGAAATAGTCCATCTCTGTCAAGTAGTGAATACCATATCACAATGTATGTTCTATTAAAGAATTTGAGTTTGTGCAATTATGATTTTATAAACAATTTAATTGCATAAAATTTTAATTTTCTATAAACTGTATATAAGACGAAATGAAGTTACAATTTGTTACTAACAGGTTGTCAATTTCAATAATGATTAAAATTTGAGAATCAACTAAATTTATATTTCTCGTGCACCCGTTTCCGATGGACATATTTACCTCCAGTTACAAGAACATTAAATCACTTCTCGTCCTTTCGATCCGTGTGAGTATCGAGGAAAGTTAAACGCTTGCGTTAGTGCGAACTTTTTTTCGTAAAATGAAGCGAGGTTTTATTATGTTATTTATTGCCGCTGTAAATTTATACAGCCTATTACCTCTTCGTGCATTTAAGTTCGTCACGACGAAAAATGAAAGGATGGCGAGGAGTGTAACATCCGCAATACATAGAGCATTAACAACCAATTGCGCAACGAGAGGAAAAACTCCGCAATACATAGAGCATTAACAACCAATTGCGCAACGAGAGAAAAAACTCCGCAATACATAGAGCATTAACAACCAATTGCGCAACGAGAGAAAAAACTCCGCAATACATAGAGCATTAACAACCAATTGCGCAACGAGAGAAAAAACTCCGCAATACATAGAGCATTAACAACCAATTGCGCAACGAGAGAAAAAACTCCGCTATGAACTACGAAATAGACGCAAGCAACTTGAGAGAATCCCACACGAAGGAGTGAACGAAGAAGTGTCTTTGATGTTTCGAGCCTTTGTGTCACGTATTGCATTAGACATACTCATAGTGGGGGAAAATAGGCGGGTATGAACACCACTTTTTGCAAACTGAATAAAAATAAACACTCTGAAGCTGTTAATCAAGTAAATTTAAAATTAAAAAGCTATAGGAAAATAATATTGTATTTGCTGTAACTCAAAGCCCGAAAATAATCCATCACCTGTGTCACTGCTTTATTATTTAATTTAATTAAACTGCGAACTAATTTAATACTTTCATTAATTTTTTAAGTGATATACTTGACCACGTGTTTATAGATGTGTCTTATGGTGGCTGTCATTTCGACGTTAGTTTCTATTGTTTTTATCATTAAGTCGTTAAACTAAGGACAAACATTCATTACGTAATATGTCTTTACTTGTTAGTATATTTTTCTACGTTCACCCAGAAATAAAATTTTCTATTGTTTATATTTTGTTGCAGAACTTAAATACCTTACGATATTATTATTATTATCACTTCGAAGTTAGAAAGTAATAAGTGATATTTATGTAATTTTTTTATTTAAATTACTCGTAAAAAGCACTCAAAATTTATACTGTATACAACTCAGTGACAAAATAGCCAAAACGTACTTACGAAATGCCAACAGAGATGCATTTTTTAAGTACTCGTAATGTGAAATCTATAACATATTAAAGCAATATTTTCACTCCGTTATTCAGTAAAATATACTTTTTGTAATATTACAAAAAAAAATTTGAAAATTTATCTGATTATATTTTTATAATTCATTATACCGAATGTTTCAAACACTGCATCTGATTTCAAAGGCTGTAACTTTTAAACTTAGTTACAAAGAACCATGCTTTTAAGCGCGAAATACATGTATGACAAAAGATTTAGGTTAACCTTGTTTAAGTCATTTACTGATAACCATTCTAGACACAGGCATTTCCTGAATCGCATGACTACGTTTGTTCAGTGGCTGATTCTGCAGTACGGAGTCTTTTCTTGCATCAGTCGTAGCCAGTTGTACATGATCCTAGCATGCTGTTACCGGCGTGGCATTATTTAAATTAACTCTCCCGAGTATGTGTCACGTAAACGTACAATACCACAAATATTTCTAAAGTGGTTTGGAGTACAGCCTGGAGATAATAAGTTCTCGAAACTTGAATGACTCGTCATTATTTGGCGTAGATCAATAACCATGAGCTTGGATATTTCTGGTATAACAGCCATGCACTTCGAGGAAGACTCGCTACGAAGGTTGAAGAACTGGCTGTTGGCGATAAGCTAATGAACATTTTGCATGCAACTGCTCTGAAGAAATGATGACGAGTGTTAAAAATATTCCAGGGTAGAATATGAGGGCGAGCATAACGTGTTGGAAGATTTTTACTGCCGAAGGCATGAGATAAACATTTTTGGCCTCGATTCGAATTTCTTCACATTCGACCCACGTATTCCTGTATGTGTGTATTTAGTATATGTGTGTGTATGTAGGCTACGTAGTGAATAAAAGTTTGAGAATTTCTTTCTAAAGAGTGGGGTGGACCCCCGCTTCCAAGGGCAAGAAGCGAGGGTGCCATACGGGCGACACTACACGCACTTCTAGTGCCACATCGCTCCTACGCGCAAGGCGTGCAGTGTTTCCGTCGTGACGCTGTACTGTGCAAATTAGATCTGTAACAGTGGGACTGTATTACACGCGACGAAAGCCCACAGACTGAAAAACTAGGCCTGTTTCTTTGTACTTTTCTGTTGCCGCTTAAGGAAACTGCATAGGCAAGCTTCGAAAAAAAGCGATATTTGACCATTTTCGAGCATTTTTTTCCTCCAAGATTACACTTAATATGACAAAAGTATGAAAAAAATGGCATAAATTACTTTTTCTATCTTTTTAGACGAAATTTTGTATTTGCAGAAAATTTATTTACCGAAATATGTGTATTCGTGCAAATAACTATTTCACAAAAAACGCGGGGATCCCTCCCATTCTTTACCATGTAGCGCAATTTTTATATATTTATTAGCCATGTTTAATATGCACTGATTGTAAAGTACATGAACTCTTATTGAGTGTAATCGTTCTTTCTTCATGCATTTCTTAATTTTTTCATTGCCTCGAAGTTTACTGTAGTATATGCGTTATTGGTAGTGATATTTTCGTATGTTTTTTTACTTGTAACTCTATTTATGATGGTTACGTGGTAAGCAAGGCTATAGGCCCTAACATTGCTACCTTAATGACGACATTATTATTAATATTTTTATTTTATAAGTTCTTTTTGAAAATAGAATTTCAGAAATTCCTTCCCTTAAATACGAAAATTTAAGTGAAAACAAAGTTTTCTGTACCATTTGTAATGTTGGTAGCTAGTCATGGGAATTATTCGTATCTTTTAACGTCCCGTTAAAGAAGTGTTGTTTAATGTAAGTGCATGACAACTGATATCGTTCTCTTATCTGTTTGACAGAAAGAAAACCCAGCAATATGGCAACAGTAACGCTATCACGTTCCTTTTGAAATATCCCGGTCTCTATCCTGCGACCTAAGTACGCTAGTCAACACGCCCGCTGTAATCCTCATTGGTCCACAAAGCGGAACGGAACGAATTAGAAAGGAATAGTTAGTGGAGTGGAGTAATGAGTTCATCGTGACACGCTATCACGTTCCTTTTGAAATATCCCGGTCTCCATCCTGCGACCTAAGTACGCCAGTCAACACGCCCGCGGTAATCCTCATTGGTCCACAAAGCGGAACGGAACGAATTAGAAAGGAATAGTTAGTGGAGTGGAGTAATGAGTTCATCGTGACACGCTATCACGTTCCTTTTGAAATATCCCGGTCTCTATCCTGCGACCTAAGTACGCCAGTCAACACGCCCGCTGTAATCCTCATTGGTCCACAAAGCGGAACGGAACGAATTAGAAAGGAATAGTTAGTGGAGTGGAGTAATGAGTTCATCGTGACACGCTATAACGTTCCTTTTGAAATATCCCGGTCTCTATCCTGCGACCTAAGTACGCTAGTCAACACGCCCGCTGTAATCCTCATTGGTCCACAAAGCGGAACGGAACGAATTAGAAAGGAATAGTTAGTGGAGTGGAGTAATGAGTTCATCGTGACATGCTATCACGTTCCTTTTGAAATATCCCGGTCTCCATCCTGCGACCTAAGTACGCTAGTCAACACGCCCGCTGTAATCCTCATTGGTCCACAAAGCGGAACGGAACGAATTAGAAAGGAATAGTTAGTGGAGTGGAGTAATGAGTTCATCGTGACATGCTATCACGTTCCTTTTGAAATATCCCGGTCTCCATCCTGCGACCTAAGTACGCTAGTCAACACGCCCGCTGTAATCCTCATTGGTCCACAAAGCGGAACGGAACGAATTAGAAAGGAATAGTTAGTGGAGTGGAGTAATGAGTTCATCGTGACACGCTATCACGTTCCTTTTGAAATATCCCGGTCTCTATCCTGCGACCTAAGTACGCCAGTCAACACGCCGCTGTAATCCTCATTGGTCCACAAAGCGGAACGGAACGAATTAGAAAGGAATAGTTAGTGGAGTGGAGTAATGAGTTCATCGTGACACGCTATCACGTTCCTTTTGAAATATCCCGGTCTCTATCCTGCGACCCAAGTACGCTAGTCAACACGCCCGCTGTAATCCTCATTGGTCCACAAAGCGGAACGGAACGAATTAGAAAGGAATAATTAGTGGAGTGGAGTAATGAGTTCATCGTGACACGCTGGATTGAAGCGCAGATTTGGCACATTCGCTTTACACTCACTATACAATAGTTTTAGACACGGACACACGATATCAGCGACCGCCATCTTGAAATGGGACGCAGTCTTTAATTAATCGCAATCACATGAAAGTGTATTTAGTTAAAATCAACAGTAGTTGGGTCTAGAAAGATTGAAATAATATTTTTTCCTGTTTTGAAGCTTAGGAACCAAGCTATATAATACTACATAAATATAAAGATGCTGTTTGCGGCAATGTATGCACTTTTGAGGTCCTAGTTTTTTATTAATTTTTTTTTTTCATTTTTCATCCTTTAACCACATTTTAAAATAAATATTGCCATTAAGTAATAAACACACTGTGTATATTCCACCGCATTACGAACTTTACGTCTAAGGCTAAAATAATATATATTTTTGTTATTAATCCAAATGAGAGGGCTTTCAAAAAGGCTTAATTTACCTTGAATAGCCCATAGCATAATTATTTATTTGCGTGAAACTAAAATATAAAATTTTGTTATTTCGCTCACAAATATGTTGAGAATTATCACGTTTTACACCGGCAAGGATACAGAAATTGCGTATACGTTACTTTTTGAAGGGTGTGTAAAGAGCTTTAATTTGAAGCACGAATTACTGGATTTGAGCTACAATTACACAAGTTTATGTGATTTCCGCGAAAAGAAGTTGCAAATCGATGGCGTGCATTTGCGCAAATGTGCATATCTAATCGAAAAATCACTGTTATCGCGTTTTTAAACTGCTCCATGAAACTTTTTCTGTTTATAAGGCGCTAGTACTCTAGATATATGAATCAAATGTAAAAGATATGTAAAAAAAAAAAATTTAAAAACTGAAAAATCCTAAATATGTCTAATAGCTCTGTGCGATGTATACTGCCTTGCATTTGCGAGAACTTCTGAAGCCTTTTCTCTTGCATTCACTTTGTGTATTCTTTCACCACCCGAAAATTAACACTTACACGGGCTTGATCACTTAATTCATGTGTCAGTCAAGTGAAACTGCGAAGTTATTAGGAAAGTATATGTTTTGCAATATTACTCATTCTTACACATTTAACATTTAATAAAACTAAAAGGCAAAATAAAAAATGTATTAATTTGCGTATGCTTATAGGCTGTTCGCAGTAAAAAGAGCACTCTCGAAAGACCTGCTTAAGATCTACTTGTGTACACGTTGTACATTACTCCGCCTTATGTAAAATTAACATTGCTATGGGCCTCATCACTGTATACTTGCGTTGGCGGAATGATAATGTGATAATATTAAGTAAGTAAATACTTCACAAATTTGTTCATCTATAGACTTCGATGCATTACAAAATACAGAAACTGAAAGAATTAATTTAAAGCTATCTCACATTGTTACCTAACACTTTTTATTCGACGTTAACTCATGGAACTACTTTCCATCAATCGTTACCAACTTTTCTGGGCGAATGTCATTCAGTACTCTCATTAAAATATATGCATGCAGGGAGAGAGATATTTTTCTAAGGTTTATTTCTGAAGTTCTAACTTTATAGTGAACAGCTTATACTTAACTTTTAAATTCAAAGTTAAGAAGTAGAACTATTTTCTCTCCGTCGTTACCAACTCAACTGGGCGCTTGCCAGACGTCGTGCAGGCAGGGGGCAGTGACATTTTCCCAACGGTTTATCTGAGAAGGTTCCCCCAGGATAGCTGCGACCGTGGTGGGGAACTGTTCCCACCACGGCTGCGAAGGCCGCGGACCGCGGGTTGCAGACAGCGTGGCAGCGAGCGACCACCGCTTCGCCGACTGCGGCCGAGCAGCAGGACGACGGGCAATCGATATTCGCGGATACCAGCCACCCTCCGCGTTATTGATCGCAACTTGGCGAGATTTATTTTCTCGCGCTGCTCGATGCTTCAGTCCGACGCGACCAGCTTCGCCTCTTCCCCTCTCCCCCTTACCCCTCTTCTCCTCCACCACACCCACATCATCCTTCGACCCGCCTTTCAGCCCTGACCTAGTCGACTAATCCCGGCGCCGAGAATGCGGCACACCTCTCACCTCGCCGAGCGATGGAATCTCGTTCCGCTTCGCCGTAAACTCACGTGAGATAAACTGTTCACAGCGCGTGAACGGATGAGCAATGTACACTTCATCCTCTGATGATTCTCAGCGACCGTTGTCATAGGCTCGACGAAGTGGTTCCGGGTATAAAAAGACTGCGCATTAGGGAAGCGCCGAAACACTAATATTCTCCTTTGTTGTTTTCAACTTCCATACACGCGATAAATTTAGCGAGGTTGACAAGATTATCCATTTTGTTTGCTGGTTTCGCGGTACTAGAGAACGACGGCCTGTAATGTCCGAGAAAAAAAATCGCGTATGAGACTACATCTGCGATAGACTTGGCCAGTTAAAGCAAGGCGTTAACTGAAGGATCTTTAGACTGGAGCCCTTCGTTATCACAACACTGGCGGACTCTGGCAAATCCTACGACCATAATTGTCCAAAGAACTCATTTAAAAATTAATACAATTTTGAGTTTGAGGAAACAAAAAAAAAAATGTTTGTGACCAATGATTTAAACTGCACACGAAATGCATCATGACGTGATAAGATATATACGAGCTTGCCTGTCACCATCATTTACACGAACCTTGAAGAGCGGTTGCTTATATAAGGTATATTAAAGTTTTATGGGGACGGCGTATTGCCTAACGTTAAACAAGACGGGGAGCCGCGGTGGTCTAGTGGTTAGTCCACTCGCATTCCACCAAGGCTAACCGGGTTCAATCTCCGGCCGGGTCACTCCCGGATTTTCGCATGTGGGAATCATGTCGGACGATACCGCTGGTCAGCGGGTTTTCTCGGGGATCTGCCATTTACCTGGTTTACCTAGTTTACAGGACAAATGAATTTAAAATAAATTCTAAATTAATGTATGACAGATTGTAAAGTATTAATGCGAAGTAGCGTGTTTTAATGCACTGCGTATAACCTGACAAGAGATAGAATCATCTTTCATTTTCGGCGAAGAAAATGCGTACAAAGAGACCAAATTTATTATGAAATGGAAAATCATATTTTATAAAACACAAATAATTAAATGTATTTGGCTTAAAAATTAATACGTGTAAGACAATTTTCGAAGTAAATATGTTTCTTTAACAGTCGTAGTTTTTACTGGAAATTGTAAGTGATACCACTGCTAGTTTTTTTTTTAAATATATTTGCGTAAATGTGAATATAAAGCCACATCCAACACAAAAACTTCAATTCACGTATACACGAAAGATTATAAAGAATAATATTTAATGAGAAAAATATTACGTAACTAGGTTTCTATGTTACAAACATGTTACACCTTCAACAACACACCTTTAATGTTCTTCTGCTGAAATTGCCATAGTTAAAACCCTGTAATTTATCTGACTAGTTTTTAACCACGTAATGAAATAATGCACAAGTCGTTTATGTGAACGCGCGAGTCTGACTCTCCGAGTTTCGACGCGAACTTACGGAAGCCAGCCTTAGGTGTTCACATAAACGACCCCAAACAAATGAGGTAGCGAAAGTCAGAAAGTTGCTACAAGTAAACAAATTTCTAGAAAACGCACGCATGCAAATTGCAACAGAAGATGCCAATATTAACACACCAGTTACTTATGACTTCACGTGAATAATTCTGTTGCTATCGTCACTATTTCTGAGCCTGTAGCAGAAGAAACTAAAAACTTGCTTTTTGTCATTTACGCAGCCTTTTGTATTTAGTTTTATAGCTGTTATACTCGAGAATGGCCTCTCTTGACAAAATATCTCCTTGTCAAGTTAGAAAAAAAGAACGTTATTAAACTGGAATTATTTGTCTAAATTCTTTTGCAGAAATCTCAATGTAACAGTATATGAATTTAGACAAAATAACAAACTACTTAGTTTAGATAAACTTCACCAGGTAAAATAACAAACTACTTAGTTTAGATAAACTTCGCCAGGTAAAATAACAAACTACTTATTTAGATAAACTTCACCAGGTAAAATAACAAACTACTTAGTTTAGATAAACTTCACCAGGTAAAATAACAAACTACTTAGTTTAGATAAACTTCACCAGGTAAAATAACAAACTACTTAGTTTAGATAAACTTCACCAGGTAAAATAACAAACTACTTAGTTTAGATAAACTTCACCAGGTAAAATAACAAACTACTTAGTTTAGATAAACTTCACCAGGTGAAACGCCGTTTGGCCAAATGTTATTAATTAAAACGCTGTTAAATGAAAATGTTTGCTTTAGTTAAATCACCGCGGAGGAAAATGTTTTAGGCAAAACGTCGTTTGGAAAAATGGCAAAGAGCGAAATGAAGATTTTTGCGAAAAGCAAAATTTCAGGAAGAACTCAGGCAAATTGCAATGAGACAAAACACCAAAAAGGCTCAACGCCCTTAGGCAAAAAACACTGCTAGGCACGCAGTAAGGCAAAATGCTTTCAAGCTGGACACTGAGAAATTCACAACTTTAAACAAAACGTTGTTAGACGAAACAACTTTTACTCGAATGTACCGGAAGTAAAACAAGAACTCGGGGAAAAAAAAATCGAGTATTTGCATTGCTACACATAGCACAAGTAATATCATGTGAAACACCAGATGACATATTTATGAATTTACCGCAAAGAATTATTCATTGATATTTAGATAACTGTTACAGGCATGCATTTTTGTACGGAAACTATTATGAAGACTTAAAATTTCATAATTATATGATGACATAAAAGTATCGCAAGAAACGGGATTGTATGTCCTTGCAATGTTTAGCGCAATGTGCAAATCATTAGGACGTGCAACAAAGTAAACAACGTTTGTACCTAGTGCAACAACTTGTACTGTAGCGCACAGGAATAAAGGCTGTTCACGGTGAAAATAGCACTTTCGAAAGCTCTGCTTGAGATCTACCTGTATGCACGTCGTTGTGTGTTCTTCCGCCTTACGTAAAATTAACATTGCAATGGCCCTCATCACTTTATTCATACGTCGGTCAAGTGAAAATGTGAAATTATGGAAAAATTATATATTTAACAAATCGGCTTATTTTTACACTTCCGTGCATTAAAAAAAAATCTTAAAACGTAAGAAAAAATTTAAGTTATAAAAATGGTTACGTAACACTTTTTATACTGCATTAAGATACGGAACTACTTCCTATTCATCGTTACCAACCTTACTGGGAGCATGTCACTCAGGCGCCCGTTAAAATATATACAGGCTGGGGCAGTAAATTTTTTCGAAGGTTGATTTCCAAAGTGCTAACTTTATCGTGAACAGCCTTTCTATATGTTCCCAGGAGAGCAATGAAAAATTAAGTCATCAGTGCGAAGTTCTTCCGCTTAAAAGCAATATCCATTTCTGAAACGTAGTGGTTTAATTGAAAATAAAATTAACTACGCCAGTTTTTCTACAGCAAAGTTAACACATTTATTTTCATATTCTTCAAAAATTGTTCCATTAACTTTTAGTATTACCCATATGATGTTCACGAAAATCAGTTTGAATGCGAAAATAAAGACTGATCCCGTATTACAGCACGTGCGAAACTACGAATAATATGGCAGCTTTGCGGCTGAGTTCTTGTAAGATAAACTTTCTAAGAAACCCAAAGTCTAAAATGCAAGCAGTCTTATTTGCGCACAGAAGGGCCATTTATGGAATTATGTTAGCAGTTTCTTGTTCCACGTCTGAAGGGTTCTGTCTCGGAAGAATGTTACGTGACCGATGCCTTAAATCGCCGGCTGAATGTTCACGGACGCCCCAAATAGGCCCTGCGCGAGCACTGAGTGGATCAGAGTGGGGAGGTTTCGGCGGCTCTTGCATCGGGGTCTTGATAGCCGACGAGCGTAAAGTGGGCTGAGAATTGAGCAGAACCAGTTAGTGCGTTCTGTTAGTCTTTTGGTAGTTCATACTTGGATACCGGCAAAAAATACGGAGGCACAACTCGCACGAGCCACTGCGTCTAAGCGGTTAGTCTGCTCGCATCCCATCAAGGCGATCCGGGTTCAATCCCCGGCCGAGACATTCCGGATTTTCGCACGTGGGAGTCGCGCCGGACGATGCCGCTGGTCGGTGGGTTTTCTCGGGGATCGCCCGTTTCCCCCACCCTTTCATTTCGGCGCTGCTCCATACCCACCTCAATTACCCACATCGGCTCTCAAGACCTCGATGTTAAGAGCCTTCCAAATCTCTTCACTCACTCACTAACAACTCGCATGTCCCTCCAGAGCGGAAAAAAATTTCAATCAAAAATAATGTTTTTAGGATTTATAAGAAGTAGTACATTTAAACAAAAAAAGTTTCCGATAAAAATATGTATCATAAAAATTTCATTAAGAAAGTTCCCTGGCATTTTTATTATTTATTTCCCCAATTGGTCACAAAATTGAACTTTGCTCTGTTGGGAACAATGAAATGCATTATTCATACTATTTTAAACATTGTAAGTCGTTAATGAAATGTCTGACATCAAAAGTGAAGGAAACAATATTTTTTAACCTAAAAGTTTTTACTGGTTATCTTATTAAAATTTAAAAATTAAAAGAAATATTCATTTCCAAAAATTATTGTGATTCAAATTTAAAAAGTGCAGAATATGAAAATAATCACCAATTAATATATTAGTGGCAATGCATTGTAAGAAAGCTCATAATACATCTTCTTCGTAAATTTTACGAGCGAACATAATCAAACATCATTTAGATAATTAAATTCACCATCTTCTTCACTTCTTAAATACTCAATTGAGAAGGAATGAATTATTATTGGCTATGTTATACACAAATTCTGTCATTCTTCTTTCAGATATTGGCACGTTGTTCCAAGACAAAATTTTTCTACTTGTAATAAAAAAAAATACAAATATTTTGTTCACCTATTCATAGGTGAACAGAGCATGGAGTCAGTGTTCCATTTGAAAGAGTGGATAGTTCACTTCATAAAAGTTGCTTTATCCTGCACATTGTCCGTCATAGGCACACAATGAAGTACAGGGAAGACAATTTCTCTCACACTTGCAATTCCTTGAGCACATGGATTTGCAGTGGCAGGAAATAAACTCAGAATGTATATTTTTTTAAACTTCCGAAATAGTTGTCCAAATTGTTTCGTATCCAAAAGAGAAATCTATTTTCCACTCAAAATAAGTAATTTGTGGACTTTCCAATTGGCGTTCTAGACATTGTTTCCAAATCGTCGCTTGCAGTATCGTACGCTTCACATGTAGTCGTCAAGGCGTCTTCTGACGGTGGGATATTCTGGATCAATCTGTTTTTTTTTTTTGTGTGAACAAAATCCTGCCACAATCATTTCTACTTTTCGTGGTAATTGTTCAGTCTTACAGAATAATTGTGAACCATTCGATAATGATGAAATTTTCTTCATGTGTTTCCATAGATATTGAGAGTGGTTGAAGACTGATGTATTATCTGGCACTTCTTTCTTAAAACTCCAGGCCCTCTATTTTCCAATCTCATAAAATGGTGAGAAAGTGTCGTACCCTGTGAATGCGTGGAAGAACGATATATCTGCTGGGATGATATTTGGAAGATTATCTAAGAATATACTCGGTGAGAAAAATGTCTCGTTCTTACCGCAGTAAAATTTAAACAAATGGCTTTGCAAGCCCATTAACTCTATTTTCAACAAGGCAGCTGCTGCAACAACTACCACATCAGAATCCACTGTAACAAGGGCACCATTCTTATGCAGTTTTATGCAGTATTTCATATGTAAGAGAAGCTTCGTCATGATTGCATGGAGCAACACCTTTACTGCCGAAAGTTCCACTGCCAGAGCTAGTAACTTGATCTCCGTCACTGCATGCAAGCAGTTTCTGACCTGTTTCACATGTTGATATCGCTGTAGCAAGAAGATACAAGAGATTTTTTATTTCGTTATCATCGAGAAGAAATTTGGTGTATGTGTTCGGGAAAGGTGTTCTAGGCTTCACAAGCACTTTATGTTCCACCACCTCGTTTTTATCTTGTATCGGATATAAGGCTGCCTTCAATGAATCGATCAAAGATAATGTAAAGTCTTTCAATATGCTGGAGGCGATCTTTCACTGTTGGAAATAAATCTTTGTGCGTGATGTCGTTGTTAAAGAAGGATGCCACAACTTCACAAAGAGTGCGCCATCTACAACACAGGCAGTACAATGTGCCAAGCATTCGTGATGTCCTTCATTTAGACCAGATGTGATGCCGTTCATAGTGTCGGATTGCTGAGATGGTTTTGAAGATTTCCAAACTCGCTGATTGATGGAGAATACAATTGGTTTGCCCTGGGAGAATAGCATACCTATATCAGCCCCGTGTATTTGACTGACTACATAGAACTTGCAAAACACATTTTCATATTTTCATAAAGCCTTCAATTGAAGATTTTTTTAAATTGACTGTTCTACTTTTTACTTTAAACATAATCAAATTGGACCTTTTTATGGCATCATGAACAAACACATTGCCTTCAATAAGTATTTCCATTACATTATCTTTATAATAAACTACTCCCTTCTTCTTGCCCTCCCGTACTGATTTTTCAGCTTCTTTTGAGAACCCAATTTTACTCACTGCTTTAGAGAGCACATTTTCTTCAAAACGACTCCCATGCTTTTCAGATAAATTAACAAAACTGTAAACATCTTTCTTGATTTTTTTTTCACGCGATTTGTTGTCATCTCTGTGTTTGTCATGTAATTCATTGTCATCGGTATCATGTGAGAATAGTCTGAAAAATTGGTTAAGAATGTGACTCGCATCTGACCGAGCGACCAGTCATTTCAGAAGTGCATATGGAGATTCGCGCACTTCTGCTGCACCAGCCACTCCCTTGATGTCTTTGTTATTCTGTCCATGAAGGTGCTCATCAGCTATTGCAGGAAACTTTCGGCTTGATGATTGACAAACAAACTTTCCTTTCATGAATTTAGCACGAATGTTTGGATGATGGATTTCTAACTCATTCATAGATTTTACAAAAACTAGATTCCATCTTGCATAATTCATATGGTTTGAAGCAAACTTCCATGGGCACAGCTTCACGAGAATGCTTATGTAGTTTGTGAATTTTACTTCACGTATACTTTGTACAAATTGCAAGAAATAAAATCTCAAGTTCCCACACTGTTAACCAGTAAAGAAATTGAGCAGAGTCTTCGTCACATTTTTCACACCAGACTTTAAAACTATCACTTTCCTTCTGTGAAATTAAGAACATATTGTAGGATATGCTACTCAAAATACACAATGAAGCCACTGTTATTTGGTGAGCATATAGTGTTCGTTTTATGTGAGCACAAGTGAGGAATGACTCAATTCTACCAGCAATTGCTGCCACACTTGAATCAACCAAGATGTCCGTCCATCCAGATCCTATTAGCCATGACCCTATCATGCTCAATACTGCAATTTTTATGTGGAGCCCCCCCCCCCCCCCCCAATTAAATAAAACTTAAATTTTACAATCTCCAAACAATACTGGAAGTTTCCATTTCAGCAATTTAGCAATGACGCTTATTGGTTTATCACCTGTAATTATAAGGTGTTTGTCATTGATATTTAAGTGTTAATTGTGGAAAATATAATATGAATGCAGTGAGCTATAAGCGGTGGAGACTTTACATATTTTCTCAAGAGTGAGAGCGTAACTTAATTGCATATAGGCTGTAATGGATTCATTATCATTTCTGATGTAAACAATTACCATAATACTCGATTATTTTCAGGATCATTTTCTTCTTGATAAGTGATACCTTCAACTTTTATCAGCCAGAAATCTTCAATTCTTGAAAGTCCTACACACTCCTCGTTTCACCATACTAAAGTATATATATATATGTCAGGGTATTTTGTGCTAACAGCCAAATCATTAACAGTAGTATAAGAAGAGGATAGCTCCTTTTCAACTTTCTTTTTCCATTGTGAATCTTCAATTTGCAGGTTAATTTTATGTGGTTGCACAGCATCCGGATGTTGCATGATGGTAATGCTTGTGCCATGAAAATGAGATCCTGCTGTATTTGATGCTTTATGATCCACATTATATATGATAGCCATGATGAATATATTCGGATGTCATTATAATGGAATCACATTGCCTGTGGAAGAGTATGACCCACAAACAACATTCGTCATAGTAGAGAACACTTTCTGCAGTCGATTGTACGATACAGTCAGTCCAAGAGGGTTCAGCTGGTCTGTTATTTTCTTATTTCTTTTTTCTGAAAAAAAAAATCATGAATCCAAAATATAGAAATAAAGGTGTTTCACATTCAACTAAATAAATTCAATTTCTGTCTTTTTGTCTTTTGTATTTTAATTAATTGAAACTAATGAGTTGAGTTAGAGACAAGCGGGGCCTAATCTCTGCTCTAGTCGAGTACTCAGATACTCCTTTACCTTCAAATAGCATTTTCAAAACTAAAACCAGAGATTAGCAGGTGAACTTTTCTGGAACAAAATTCTCTGGAAATGATCCATGAAACTTTGGGAAATCCCTAAGTAAATCTATGCAATTATATCATCAGCATGTGCCAAGCATAGTCCATCATTCATGATATCATAAGAACCACTGTCAAGAATAGCATCTCCATCTGAAGTCTCAATGTGCAAAAGGATTTCTTTTCGTGATATATTGGCTGTGAGACATGGAACGAACGAAATTAGTTCTTCTTGTAGTCTAGTCCTGTTGACACGATAGCCTCCTATTCCCAGCTGTGCCAGCATTTCTTCCATGATTTTTGTGATTGTGGCCAACTTTATCACTGGTGAAGTGCTGCTGGTTAGTCGTAGTTATTATATATACTGAACAGTATGTTCCAGGGCATAACCATGTACCAAACCGCATTCATCTACCGCCTCCACTCCCTTTCTTTCTTCCTTCCTTACATTCCTTTACACGAACGTGATTTCTGAAGTATATGATATTTTGCCTCTAAAGCAACAAAGTCTGTGGATATAAATTTCTTCATATCTTTGTGATCTCCAGGTTTCACCGGCAGAAACCTAACTGTTGGTCCGATGTCCAGTGTTTGTGCTGATACAAGTGTTTCTTTCTCACTTCCTTCGCCGTCAAAAACAGAGATATTGTATATATCCACAGAATGTGTCTGTGACCTCTTCACTCGTTTGAAAGTTTACACATTTGAATTTTTATTGGATTCTTCTTTGTGTTTCACTCGATTAAGCTGTTGTTTAACAAACATATTTCTGCAAACCTTAAGAAATTTTGCACTATGTGAAATAAATGTTTCTGCTACACCACCTTCTTCATCAAATTGTGGGAAAACTACCGATTTCGGTAGATCTCCGCGAGTACAAAATACCTTCAGATCTTCAGCTAACGACCTTAGCCCATTCTCTGATGCATTCGCTAGTTTTTGATCATTGACTTGTTATGCATTAGTAGGAGGTACGGATTTTGAGTCCTCTATCAAAACAAGTTTCCTTTTCGATTCGGACATGTTACAACTTAGTTTTCAACAAACCTGTAAAAAACAAGTATTATTCCGCTATTTATTTAAAGTTGACAGCTTCAGGAATAAATAATAAAGGTACAAAACACCACAATAAAGAATATTTCCGAGTTGAAAGATATATTTTCTTTTTCATAGGACAATACAGCATTAGTTACTTAATTGAACAACAAATTAAATAAGTTATCAGCCAGTAAATAAATATATGAAAGAATGGGACACCACTCAAAAAAATCAAACAAAGCATTTTACGTTGATAATGAATTTTGTTATATTTAATTATTATAACTGTCGATTTGAATTATTTTCGCTAAAACAAGCAGTTCTGTAAAAAAAAGGTCGAAAATATGGTTTTTATACTCCAATAGCCTCCCCCTCCCCTACTTCCCGTTCAGTCGACCAAGCTGTTCGGGGAAAATACGAGTTGGGTCGCGATGTTTTAACAAGGGCATGTTAAAGATAGTCTGCACAAAATTTCATGCTGGTATCCCAATATTAGCCAAATAGTCCACTAATTCAATGCACTAGGAATACAAGGGCGGGCAAACGGGAGATCCCCGAGAAAACACGCTGACCAGCTGCATTGTCCAGCACGATTCTCACGTGCGAAAATCCGGGAGCGACCCCGCTGGGAATCGAGCCCGGATTGTCTTGGTGGAGCTCGAGTGCTCTAGACTCCGCAAGGTGGTGAGCTGAGTCTTTACGTCGACGAACAGCCTATTGGAGTTCCTAACGGCAAGACTATCATTTTATTGGCAAATATTAAAGATAAATATCTTCTGCGTCACTCAAACACCTTAGATTTACTGCACAAGATATTAGTGCCTAAAAATTATTGTGAAAACGCCCGTTCCAGTAATTTTTAATCGCGCAAAATACAAATTAGAAACAAAAATAGGAACGGAAACATGTTAGTGGAAAGTTTTGTTAATGCTCTTCCTAGGTGAACATATTTTACGCACGTGGAAACGTTTCAATAAGAATTTGTTTCTTTAAGCTCTGTATACAGTTTGGTGCCCTAGCCAGGCGAAAACTTAAAAAGTCGTAACAAAGACCCAAGCCGGAAAATGAGTAAGAAATTAATTTTTTTATGCAGCTGATTTGTTACAATTGAGAATTGTTACTGGGAATACAGCTGAGAATTGTTACAAAGTTAACATTTTTATTTCGAACAGTTTCGCGAAGTCACTTGCTCAGTGATAAAAATATGGGAGATTGATCATTGAAAAATGTTATATTTCGATGCGGCAAAATAATACACAATGAGTGGCAAGTACGGACACGATAAAAAAACTTGCAACCTACGTTCCTCAATAAGATGTCTGGGTATATTTCATTCAACCTTTATGTAGATTTAACCGAAAAGTATTGCTACAACTCCACATTTATTCACTGTAACTATTATAATATTTTCCATGTCATTGATAGGTTAGACGCCTTAACAATGTTTGCTCATCAACTGTTTTTACCTTATGCCTCTGCTTCCATGTATGTTTTAAAAAGTTCATATGACTAAAAAAAGTCTACAATTTTATCAGTGCTATTCATCACCATTTCTATCATTTTGAAAGCGTTAGTAAATAAAAGTGTAGGATTTGAAACACAAGGTTTTGTATAAATTATGTGCAGACACATGGCGACAAGAGTAGTGAAAGCGGTAGGGTTTCAGACTACTCGTGCAAGAGGGTCACAAGTGCCGGTTGGTGTTTAAAGGGTTAAGTGTATAAAGAGTTAACTACTTTGATTAATTGTAGGTAAAGGGTGAATTACTATGGTTAATTATATGTAAAGGGTTAAAAAGGGTTAAATATATAAAAAAGAGTTAAATCTTTTTTTTAAAAAATGTCAAATTTAATTCAAAAGAGTTAAATTAATGTAAAAGTTTCCAAGGGTTAAGTGAGGTTATGTATGGTGCCCAAGGGTTAGATGTTACCTGTTTTGAGTATGTTAGTCGACTGAGCTCTGAGGGGCGGAAACAGCAGCATATGTGGGCTTACCCCTCCTTGTAGCAAAAATGTCATAAGGGTCATTTTCGATGTTGACAGTTTGGAGTTTGGCGACGGAATGAGCTCTGGGGCATGTTGAGAGGAGGGAAGGGGTAGCGATAGTGGCAGAGGTACATCCTGGTCGCTGGTCGGTAAGGGAATGAGCTGTGATGATGGGTGTGGAGGGAGGGGAGAAGAGCTGCAGGGTAGGTCCGTCCTTTTGGGAGTATGTCGAGGGAATGAGCTGGGAGGGTGTTTGAGGGGTGGGAGGGTAGAGAGCAGCCGGGCACGTCTGTCCTGGTCGATGGCCGACGAGGGAATGAGTTCTGAGGGAGAATTGATGCTGCTTCTTCGCTGTCCGCCACGCGAATGAGCTCGAGCGCAGTGATGCCGGGCCGAAGGGCGCATAGAAAGTGAGATCAAAATTGTGAAATTAGAGAATTGTAATAATCCAGCATTTGAAAAAAATAACAAATTCTGACCGCAACAAAATATGGCATATGAATAATAACGAATTGGAATATTGAACAAATTACACGCACCAAAACATAAAATATATTCCGAGAAACAAAGTAGCAATGAAACGTTAAATATAATTAAAACAAACAAAAACACAAATAAAATTAATCAATCACAAACAGAGAGACATTAAATATATTTCGAAAAATATACTATTAAACAAATCAATCACAAACATCGAGACATTAATTAATCAGTTACTAAGCATGTGCAATGAGTACCTACACCCTAAGTGCACATCCACACCACGCCACTTCTAATTGAACTCAGAATGTATTTTGTCATTTATTTTATCCCAAGCCCAGCCCAAAAGCCCCAACACTTGTTATTTAATATATTAAATTAATATTCAATAAAAGTGCACACCACTTCATGTGAGGGTCTACCATGTTCCTTTCTATATATTTCACTTGTTAAAATATGAGTCAATTGAATGCCATAAGTCTGTTTCAGTAAAGTGTCTTATAATACTTCCCATCATGTTTAACTGAGTTCCCATAACTTAAATTGAGTAAAATATCTTTAACATATTCCTTCAGTAAAATGTAAGTTTGAATGTACAATAGTGTAAACTAATATACTACTTGTGTAGCACAACACAACAGCTCACGTCTGTATCCCATCACCCAGGCACATCGTGTGCAAGACTGCCAGCCCTCATCGTCTCTCACGTTCTGGCCCCACGCTATGGCACGCCCTGTTCTTTATGCCACACGCAAAAAAAAAAAACTATTTATTTAATTACGTGGTTTTTTTCATATACTGTACGAATTTGTTACTTAATTTTCACACATGTATCGCAACCCTACACACCTTGTTTTTAAATCAATAAAAAATAATTAACAAATAAATTAATGTTTAAAATCATTAACTACCATTCAAACGTGCTCCTGTTATTTAGAGTACTCAGTTGGGTGTACTCGCATAAATGTTTGATAATTATTTTTAATGTTACATGTTTAAATATTGAATCAATCAGATTTACTTCCATATAATGTTCCTTGACACTTTATAACCTAACCTGTGTCCTGCATTTATGTTATGAACAGGAGCTCAGCGGGGCAGATATTCAAGTTATTCTTTCACCCTGAACTGCTCCAGCCCGCACAGATACAGCGCAGCATCTGAGTAGTAAACGGCCCCGCCAGCAGAGAGCGCTGCTAGTCGTTTCTCTCCCTCTCTCTCTCTCTCTCACTTCCCCGCGCTCATGAACCCTCCAGGCGTGATCGTATGCACAGCTATTCTCTTTGCACAACTGTGTTTTAGAAATATTTATAGTTACGAACACATATATTCGTTTTAAGTAAACTCTTGTTGGCATCACTATTTATTGTGTAACACTTACTCAAAATTAACGATGCACCCATCAACCTTGAGAGGCTAGCCAAACATTTAATATAAGATACCCATATTTGGTTCGCAACCAGCGTTTAGTTAATGTTAACAGAGAATACCATTTGATGGGAAACGAATAATTATAGTCAACTCATGCAATATGTATACTCACATCTTATAGATATTTATACATAATCATTTCTTATACATAATTATATACAATCATAACTTAAGATAATTATTTAATACAATCTTTATATATGTATATATACACCTATGTCTTTTATTCTAGGTGAACATGTCATTGGGTTTTCTCAGAGTACTCCAAATCGTGAAGGTCTTATGACTTTTCTGCGAAATCAAAATTTAGCTAAAAATGATATTTATGTTTTTTGTTTTAAACAGTAGATTTTGAACTTAAGGTTAAGATACTATTACATCGTCCTATGACATCAACCAAGGAAAAGGTAAACAATTTTCATTTTAATGAAACGTTTTCTGCTATTTTCGGGTTGATTGAGCTGTGTAAGACATCGGATTTAAGCTCTGGTTCCTTGTATGGGAGCGTGGGTTCAAGTCCCACACCTGACAAATAATTTTTTTAAGACTCATATTGAGATAGTTGAGATGGTGTCATTCGCAGTTCGTCTGTCGTTCGAAGCAGAGCTCTGGTCCTCTGACTCAGTTCATGTGACCAACAAACCAATTGTTCTGTTGTGATAACAGTTTATAAACATGCATCCAGTATGAATGTTTTCACTTCTTCGTCGGTTGTGATGGAAGGCAGATCATCACCAGTGTAATCATCTAGCGATAGTGTAAGCATTTGTAATATGAAGACCGCAACATTGCATGAAGACGTACCATCTTTAACACCATCAGCAAGGATCGCTGAAGAGTCTCTAGAAGCATTACAGAAACAATGTTATTACTGTGGAAATACTTTTACTACAAGTGGTCATACACGTCGACATGAACGTAGTCATTGTTTGTTCACTCCAGCATACCAGTCATTCCACTCTGATAAGTGCGATGCTGTGTTAATTTGTAGTCATATCCTATATAGACATAAGAAGTGTAAAGGTACTGTTTTTTCAATCATCGGGAAGCGAGTGCAAGTATTGTACCAAGACATTTGCGACTAGGAATAACATCAGACAACATGAATATAGTAACTGTCCATTTACCATCAGCTACACGACCTACACATGTAAAAACTGCAATGCTGTATATGCGAATAGGGCTACCTTGAGTGCTCAATGTAGGAACTGTTCTTTAACACTAGACTAAATCATATGCATAAAGTAAAATGACAAGAAAATTGGTATGCGACGACAGTGGATGGCAGAAGGGGTAGTGGCACAATTCTAGTGACAAGTGAGTGCAGTATGACTGCGGAAAAAGTGCTCAAGGAGCAAGTACATGGTCACTGACAATCCCAGTTCAAAATCTCACAGATACTGGAACTGATTACTTCTCTTTTTATGAAAGATGCGTCACAGTAGTTATCGAAAGATTCAAACCCTTAATTAAGTGGTTTAATCTGTAAAGAAGTGTAACTTTATGAGGTTTTCATATTCAGCATAAATGTGTAGCATCCAGTTGCAGAATTTGCTAACATACACTAAATCTGCTGGAACCAACATCTGTGCCTGCTGTTAACTGCATGGGGAGTAATTAGGCTCAAGTAGATTTTTCACACTGGTATTTTAAGCACAGGCTCATCAGTGTATGGTTTACAAACTAACCTATTACCTAATTAAAAATAACACCGATGCATTACCTAGGATTTTAACCCAGAACCTCCTGCACCCCAGAACTACGGCGCACCAACCTACTGCGCCACGAGATTTCCGCTATATTATTCACTGCTTCGACTGTTTTGTAGACATAAATATGCCACTCAGAATTTGTTTAATGATTTTATATGTGACCAATCGAAGCCCATCATATGAGCAGCGACCATCTGCACAAGTATGTTATAATGATGGTATGACTACATCTGCCAAGACATTTATAGGCATACATATGTTATAATTTAAATACCAATAAAGCTAGGCCCTTAAGATTTGAAATGTACGAGGATAATGCAGGCACTTTTCAGGCATCAATACTTCGATCAATCCCAATCTTCTACAATACTCACCAGTCTTCAGCAATCTTCAGTAATCTTCCTCCACAATCCTCAGCAATCCTTCTCGGCAATCGTCTCCAAACATTATACACAGAAATCCTCACCAATCATCAGCAATCCTCAGAAATCCTACTCGCCAATCCTCAGCAATCCTCCTCACCAATCCTCAGCAGTCCTCGGTAATCCTCCAAACCAATCCTTTTCTGTAATCCTCCTTAAAAATCCTCACCAACCCAACTCAGCAAATTTTACCAAACCTCAGAAACACTCATTAACCCTCCTCATCAGTCCTCAGCAATCCTCAGTAATCCTCCTCGCCAAACCTTAGCAATACTCCTCCTCAGTAATCCTCGCCAATTCTCACCAATCTTCATTAATCCCCCTCATTATACCTCAGCATTCATCCTCCGCATTCCTCCTCCACAATCCTCCATAATCCTCACTAATGCTCACCAGTACTCAGATAAATCCCAATCCCTCGATTGATCCATCGAGCAATCCTTCGGGTTGTTGCATGTCCCACACATACATATACAAATTATATTAATTAGCCAAATGTCTTTAAATTTGGACTTATCAATTGAATTAATATTTTGTATGCAGTTCAGTATCAATGCATTTTGTATATTTAATCCCTTAATCAATATTAATATGATGATCCTCACTTTTATTGTCCCGTGCTCATAGCACCATACTAAACTATGAGGGATGAAAGGATAGAGAAAATAAAATAAAACACAGTTATTTCATTTTTAAAATGTTATTCTTATTTGTACACATAACATTATCATAAAAGAGCATTTCATCACAGTATTTGTATTTACATTGTAACCAAGTATTTCTATAAAAGTGTTGTTAGATGCTGATCCATACCATGATTATAACATACGGTCACTACTTGTATAATGGGCTTGGATTGGTCATATATACTGACAATAGAAAAACATCTGAGTAGCATGCACTCGAGGCATTCAAAATGTGGAGTTTCTGACATAGTGTAATAATTAGACTTCAAGCGAGGAGAGCAGAAATGAAGTAACTTAATGAGAGACTTTTGCATGTTTCTGCAGTACACTATGTACAATTTTGATATGAATTACGAAAAAAAAATACAAAATAAAAATTTTCAGTTATTTTTAATATAAAATATTTTTAATTCGTATAGTAAAAATATATATGACATACATATATATATATAAAACCAATACGGCTTCAAGAAACATACCCATATATTTGAAGGTGTGGTCGTAACTGCTGAGCACCTGCGGGTACATTTTTCTTCCGAGCACCCCCTGAGTCGAGTCGGAGACTGCCGAGCTCGTCCAAGTCAAATCGCGCTGACACCCCCCCCCCCCCCCAGCCATCAAACAAAATCATTAAAAATTATATTGGCCCAGATTTCTCCAAACACCACTACTACACAGTGTTAGCAAAGGATATATTTTGGAATATGATGTAATTAATTATGCTAACATATATTAAGAAACTGGCTATTGTTACATTATAACAAGTGCCCAATAGGTTAAAAAAAAGATGATAAACCATTGGCAACCAGAAGCTTATAATTAGAACTTTTATAGTTCAATCACAGTTTCTTCGAATATTTTCAAACAAAGCTTTGAATAATCTTCCCAGGAGTAACATGACAATTTGGTTTTAAATATATTTTATACCACAAACACTGTGATTAATTTCAAAGTATTATAATTTTGAATAAATGAAACTTTAACTTAGTATGTTCAATAACTTGTAATATTTATTTCGTATTCAATACGAATTAAAAAGAGTGACGAGTGGCCAATGGCAGGTAAAAAATTGTTCACAGATAAAATATTGCCTTAACGTAGTTCTTTTGTATGCTATTACTAAATAAAAACTGAAAAGAGAAATAAAGGTTTGAATACTTCATGTAATATATTTAGATGTGACGTCGGGATTGTTACAACTCTTAAGTTGGCGGAAGTGGCGCTGATGAAGTGACGAGATGACTTTGCATGCTGCTTTACCTGAACGAGGTGTTAATTTTTTCCTGCGAAAAATGCTTAAACCTACCTAGGCAAGTTACGATGTGCTTTCCTTTGCTCTGTTTCAAGGGGATTGCGTCATCAGACAAGATTGGCGGTTTTGATCATGGGCGCACATGATGTGCCAGCTACATCACGCATGTCCGTTGCATATCCGTGCTCTTGTGGACAGCAGCTGGTATCACGGAAATGGCAGAGTTCGTCGCACTGCCTGTTTATAGCGATTTGCAGTTGTCTTCACCTGAGCGGCTGATAGAATTTACGCTCTTTTCCTGTTCTATTTTACATGTTCTATTTTCCTGTTCTATTTTACATGTTCTATTTTCCTGTTCTATTTTCCTGTTCTATTTTTCCTGTTCTATTTTACATGTTCTATTTTACATGTTCTATTTTACATGTTCTATTTTACATGTTCTATTTTCCTGTTCTATTTTACATGTTCTATTTTCCTGTTCTATTTTACATGTTCTATTTTCCTGTTCTATTTTACATGTTCTATTTTCCTGTTCTATTTTCCTGTTCTATTTTACATGTTCTTGCGATGCTGCTGGACACTGTTCCACCTTTCGCAGCCAGCCTGTTGTCGTTTCAGGCCCGAGTAGTTTGGTTTAGCAGATTAAGGACGAACAGTGCAGATGGGATAAAAAGCAAAGTAGACTATCTGCACCTCTTGGCCCTCGTCGGTGTGCATTTGTATGACCAATGTGTAAATTTTTTATGTTTGGAATTAAATTGCAAATAAGTTCTGAGGTTTGCTGGGTATTGAAATGCCAAATAATCAGGTAACTATGGCCAGCCTGATATTATGTAGGGTTTGTAGCTTACATAGGCATTGTTCGTTAAAGTGAAGTTTTTGAGCCAGATGTGGTATGTGTATTTGAATTCCGATTATATTTAAGTGAGGCAGAAAATTTTTTTTTTTAAATTGCAGAGGTCTGTAGATTTAAATTCGTATTAGGATAATGAACTCTTGAGAAAACCAAAATAATTTTTCTGGGGATAGAGAATTTTCTAAAACAAACTTAATAGTTTGAAATATATTAATAATATTCTTACCTGAGAAACTTTGTTTTTAGCTAGTTAAAATTTGAGCATTCTTTTTACAGGATAATGTTGTCTTATCTTTATGAATCTAACTTTCTACGTACATGAAAATTTAATGCTAGTGAAAACTGGGAATATTTTATTTTAATAGTCATAAATTAAGAAACAAATTCTATTAATATATTTGTTGTATTTTATAATAATTAGTATCTAGAAAGATCGAGGAAAATAAAATAAGGGTTAAATAGGAAAACCAACTCGTCGACTGTTCTTTCAAAAATTTCCTCTCTTCCCATCATCCTTCTGACTTTAAAAATGTTTAATTTATTTGTATTTCGTTCTCAGTAAAGACTGTTCATTTCAATTGGAAATGGAACACATTAATTGAATAGCAAAAACAGATCGTTCATGACAAAACAGAGTATTGGTAAATATCAGAAGAGAGATACTGGAATTTATAGAGCTGTATGGTTTTCTCACAGTGCTTTTGTAATAACGAACAGATGAACTTATGCTGCGATAGACTGTATATAAAATCAGATTTTTATTTCACAATTTGGGAAACAATTATAAATTTAAAGTCATTTAAAATGAAAAGAATATTTCATGATATAAATAGTATACAGAAAATATTTTTAAACCTGCATAATCTAACAGATGAGAGCTAAGCAGTCCATATGCAAAAAAAAAACTGCACAGCTATTTAATATGTGCTTATAAATAATGTTCAAATTGAATACCAAGACACAAATTTTTTTATTCGTTAGATTTTGAGAAAATACATAACATACGCAGTATTTAGTGCAGCAGTTGACATGAGTATCTACTCTTGAAACATTTTTATGAGCGATATTTTACAACATGAATGTTTATTCAACATTTAGGCTGTCTTTCTATGCGGAAACGAGTATTTACTTCCGTGCCGTCATGTATTGCAATAGTCTGCTGCCGGGTACTTAGGCCGTGTCTCGATTTGAAAGTGTGCTCATTCTCTCTCTCTCTCTCTCTCTCTCTCTCTCTCTCTCTCTCTCTCTCTCCCCTCACTCACTCTGGCATACTCTGGTTCACTCTAGCGAATTGAGACTTGTGCCCTCTGTGAGCCATCGGCATTATTTCTCTGACAATAAAGGTAATAAATAGTGACAATATAAAAATTTAGGCCTTCATTATTTTCGAAATATCACCTTATTTCAATTTTGTGTATTTGTGTGTGATAAAATACTTAATTACTATGTGCAAAGTGAAGTTTTATAATAAAATGCGAACAATTTACTTAAAAGAAAACTGAACATAATCACACTGCAATTTCTTATGTTCTATATCATATATAATTTTGTTGATAATACACATTCACAATCGTAATGATTGAGTTAAATCAATAAAATATTTCAACAGTGCTGTAGAAACAAAAAATACGTGTCTGAATGATTGAGGTTAGATTTGGAAACAACATGGCGTGCGACAAGAGGGTGCGAGAGTAAGTAGCAAGTGAACATCGTCGTTCCTTCTTTCTCTCGCACTCTGTCCTCCGAGTTGGGACCGTAGAGAGGACTCACCGTGACGTCAAGAGTGGGGTATAGAGTGCTCTCACGGCGAATTAGGACGCCAACTTAGTTTGATTTTGGACATGGCCATTTGTTCAAAGTATTATGTGGAACATTTTTCACGAATAGGAGACTGTAGTAAAGCTTCGGTTCGTTAAAGTAACCCATATATGAATGTTAACTACTCACCATGCTACAAACAACTACAAAATGTATTTTTGTATTATAATTATATGTATGCTATATTACTGTGCAAGATATAATTTCCAACATCATAAAAAGGCATTTGATAACTTAATAGTGCACATGTGAGAGTAGTATAAAATTGGCGTTTCTGGCGCAACAGGCTTCAGACTTCGGACTCCGCGGACCCAATTAGCATAATTTCAAGCATCGGGATGCGGACCCCAGGAGCGAGAATTTCCCTTTTTGCCCTTTTTCTCCGTCCAAAAAGTCCGATTTCGTGTATGAAAACGTCATTATTCCCTTTTTTCCTTCAAAATTCCCCTTATTTCACTCCCGCCTCAGGCGGCCATCTTGACAGCCTGTGCTAATTCGCATAATCCAGGCAGTTTGCCCTTTGCGGCGGAGGTTTGCACAATGGAGCAGAATCGGTCGGAAATTAAGAAATTCCTGCCAAATTGGGAAGTCATTCCCGGTGGCCATCTTGGTATCACTACCTATGTCAACCCAGGACAATTGGAGACCAGCGAGAATATCGACCATTTTTGGAGCCAGCACCTCGGTTGCAGCGGTGGTGGGGCATCGAGGCATCACGAGCTATCGGATCTCGTGTAACGCTGCCTCCTCATTAAGTCTGTGTGTGTTTGTGCATAATACTTTTAGGCATAGTTGACTGTTATTTCCGAATCATTTAAGTTATAATTGTAAAATTCATAAAATAGGCATCAACCATGACTAGGAGAGGGGTCGCACAGACAAGTATGCCCTATGACAGTGTATAAATATAGTTGGGTGTAATTTCCGAACATATGAGTTATAGTTGGCAAAGTCATAACATACACATCTGCTACAATGAGGAGAGGGGTCGCAGGGACAAGTATGCCTTATGCCAACTTATAAGCATAGGTGGCTGTAATTTCCTAACCATTTGAGTTATCCTCTCCAAATTCATAAAATAGACATAAACCACTACTATGATACATTGCTGTAAGTTATGAAGCATTTGAGATACAATTACCAAAATCATAATACATGCATAAACCCTGACGATGAGAAGGGACATGTGGACATATGTCGACCTGCATGTTTCCCTGTTCTTACTCAGCTCTGTCTCTCATGTCCTCTCAGTGCCACTGCCTGGCAACACACACTTCCTCACGCATTCCGCCCTTGGCAACTTGACCGGCGACCTACCACTCGTCCTCGCGCTCTCTATCCCTTGTCCTCACCCCTCCACCTGCCTACATCAACTATGACCATACATTCTCAAGCGCTCACCACTGCCCAACTAAGTGCCAGTGACTCGCAGTACGCCGACATGCTGCACACTTGTGTAACTGCTTACTTACTTCCAGACATTCGGTCAGTACCACCGGCCTTGCACCTATGCTCCATGTATGGAGACCTCAATGTATATTTGAATATAATGATATGTCACTCGCAATGGATACACAGTCTTCGCTTGACAACTTAGTTCCCACACATACAACAACACATGCTAGAATGATAAACTTCCTATTACGAAATGAATTATCCCTTACCTTAACTTGTGTAGCAGTGCATACGCATAGGCCACTAGCATATCTCACCATTGTCGTCGTCTTCATCGACAATGTGACCTTGCTGGAAGCAGAGACCACAATGACTGGCCCTGCATTTCTGTGCATTATAGATAGCAACCAAGTACTACATTCCCACCACATCCCCCTTATCATTGTACTTACCAGTACACTATTGAAAGGAACTAATGCATGTACCCTGAATCATCCTCGAGGTATCGCAGTTTCGATTCCAGTAGAGAGTGGTCACACACACAAATAGAGACATAGTCATATGCATCATTCTCTGTGCTTTCTCACATCGTCCACTATAGTGCACAAAAGGAAACTAATACCTACCAACCTGCACGTGTGTATTGCACAAGCGACTGCTAGACAAGAGCATACATCGTATGACACTCAACAAAAGCCATGTAATTCCACCACTAATACAAATTGACAGGTTGGCAGAGCGGCCTAAGGCACCTGATATAAGCTCTGGTTCCAGTAAAAGGGAGAATGTGTTCAAATCCACGTACCTGACACTTTTTTTTTTGTTTCTGTATTCTACTCGAATAAATATGGTATCTTATGTTTGAATCCCATTGAGAGCACTACCAGTCAATTGTCGGTCCCACTGCCCATGAAGAGATACTAGCATGACAGTTATACTCTCCGACCTGCACTCATTTACCGACCCATTAGCAATTACAGACATACTCTATCGCCGACCTGTACTTATGATCCGCCTTTGTTTTACAATTATAGACAGTGATACGCCACATAGATCGCTGTAATTTCCGAACCTTTGAGATACACCCTGCACTCGTGTACCGAAGCAGGTAATAATAACCGGGAGCAGTCAGGGAGGGATCACCTTGCTTGAAGCAGAGACCGCAATGACCAGTCCTGCCTTTCTGGGCACGGTCGATACCGACCAAGTACTGCATCTGCACCACCACCTCCCCTTGTCAATGTACTTACCAGTATACAATTGAAAGGAAACAATGCATATACCCTGAATCAACCTCGAAGTATCGCAGATTCGATTCTTGTAGAGAGTGGTAATACAAGTTGTCATAAAAACCGGCATGTTGTCTACAACAGTGTCAGTAATTAAAAAAACAGTCAGTCCCCGACCTGCATGCATGTACCAAGCCCATCACACACACACACACACACACACACACACATACACACTTGTACTACACAAGTGATGACTAGACAAGTATGACGATGGTGTATAATCCTTGAAAATTAAGGCTCCAAAGGTTCGATTCACATTAAGAGTGTATGCTGACACGTCTGCAAACACTCGTTCAACGTTGATCCCACTGCCCATGACGATGACAGACATGTAGCGCCCATGAAAGTCATACCCTGTCCCCGACCTACAGACAGTCATTCTCTGACGACCTTATCTGCATTTGTGTACAGACCGAGACTTTTTTTTCTTACAGTCAGAGGAAGCCATACCCCACAGCCCTACCCGAACCTTCAATGCATATACCAAGCCTTTGCATTTATAAGGAATCATACTCTGTAGAAACTGCCCGAACCTTCAATGTATGTACTCACATCATGTACCAAGCCTTTGATATTACAAGCAGTCAACCCTTCCTGAACCATTGATGTATGCACTTAGACAGATTCCATCCAGCATTACATGTTAAGCCGTACCACTATGATTACTACGATGTTGTGTGTTCCCATAATGACAAGTCTTGATCCCAGGTCCCTAAAAAGACCTGCTTGCTCTCCCCAGCCGAGTTTCAATGGGTAGTAACGAGCATATTGTGCAATGTATATATTATTCACAAATACTTACAATCATTGGTCACACGCACTGTAACAAGACGAGACACGAACCGAGTAAGGAGGTATCGCAACACACACACTCACTTAAACATGTCAACTATGTTATGTACTCTGCTCTTAGACAATGCAGAGCAGAGATGTTACCTTAATGAGTGTAGCTGTTTCAGAAGACCTGCAGGTCGTGAGCACATATCATCATCTTGAACTCACTGGAAGCAATGACCACCTTGCCTTTCCATAAACACAATACATTACCGATTACATGTTCACCCGCAGACAATAGTTCGTCGGAGGGAAGCAAGGCCCCACTGCCAAAACATTACGAAGAGCCATCATCTACAAGCCTTAATCATATGATGCAGGCGAAGTGTGTACCTTGTATGCACACAGCAGGAACAGTTCGAATGAAGACTAAGCTGAACATGTACGAGTGTAAAGAGGCCCACCTCATGGCCAGCAGTTGAGACATCGCAAACTAGCATGACAAGTGCCTAATTATAGTCATAGTCTGTCTCTGACCTACACTCATGAACTCAGCCTTAACAGTTAAAGACAGTCATGACCCTACCAACACACGTGGATCGACCGAGCCCTTGAAATTACAGACAGTTAAACTCTGTCGACCCTGCCTATGCTCAAACCTTCGTTGCATGTACCACAACTGTCCAAGTAAAATCAGTCATACGCCACTGACCCTGCCTGTGATAGAACATTCAATGAGCCTAATGTAGCGACCAGGAAGATCCGCTCGCGAAAATACCACCTAAGCTTCAACGACCGCAAGATAATATACCACCTACGCTACAGTGGGATATGGATTGAGGAAGTTTTATAAACACACAGTGCTGACCTACTGGGCGAGGCATATAAAACGGCTATAGACGCCGCTCCCCACCCCCCAGTGAGTTGACGATGCTTGAGGTACCACGACATTAGTTGCTGGAGGTAGCAACGAACGCATCATGACAGCGAGGCCTAGAGGAGCTCTGGGTCCCTCTTCTGTGCTATTTGGTGAGAATAACTCTAGTAAGCAGCTAGGGCATAACATTATCTTTCGAGACCATGTTGCCCCCTTTAAGCGCTAATTTATATTAACTGGCAAGGTTAGGTGCATTGAGAATAATGTGAATTAAATGGCACTGAGCCGCCTGTGAATAATTGTTAACTGGATACTTATTAATTTAATCATTTATTGTAATGTGTTGTATAAGTTCCTATATATTTATATATATTCTCTAATGTTCAATAAAGTAGTTGTGTTATGAACTTGCTAAAGTTGTTAGTGAACTAGTAGAGCTATATCCCCGAATAAGTATGTCTGCCCCATCCTGGTATTGACAACAGATTGAATGCGATATTATTGGTTCAGTGATCAGAATAGGAGTTATGGAAGGGGAGATGCTAGAGTATGTATAGGCAGATTCCATCCAGTTGCCCAACAATTCCACTGTGATAACTGCGATGCTATGTGTGTGTGTGTTTGTGCCATAATAATAAACTGTGGCAAGTCGCGAACTCAGTTCCCTACAGACAGCTGTTTTCGCACTCACTCTCCAGTCTCTGCTGCCTTGTTAGTGTGTGTGTTACCCGTGTTACATAAGGATTTCATGTGTGCATAAATCGAGGTTTTATATATTTGCAGTCACACAAGCTCTCTGGCTCATTCGCAGTTAGTCTGTCGTTAGGGCTAGGACAGACCTGAGAGTGTATAGTTTCATGTTAGCAGTTTGTACCATAACTACACCAAACAAACTTGTCTTGGAACATAGCGAAAATAATGGCATCCTGTTCTAGTGTTCAGAATATTCTATCAGGTATTGTGGCATATGGAAAGCATAATTTACTATCAGCACTCGACAAAGAAACTGAGCTCGCATACTTGCATAACGAATTCCTTCTGACATATGCACGTAATGAAATCCAGTATGTCTACAATCACCTACCCACATATTTACAACAGGACGAAGACATACGCGACTGTCTCCCATGTACGGAGTGTTTGCAAGGATGTACTACTGTTATGGGCACACCACATTCCAGAGGTTGGTGTAATGTATGTCGGAAGAGTGGTGAAGGATCATTCAACACAGATTCCATCCCTTAGGAACTCATGAAGGACAGATATGATGGTTTTAGTATAGGGTTGGCCAGCTCAGTTGTCATCCAGACTTCGAAGAATGAACATCAGCAGTGGATAACATGCTCGTATTCATCGATGGAATAGGAAAGTTATTCGTGTCGCTATTGTAAAAAGGTATTTTCTTACATAACATCTGCAGACAGCATTAAGTTTATTGTTATCAGAATGCAGGTAATATTAAGTTTGCATGTAAAAAGTCTACATCTCAGTTTGGTCGACATAGCAGCTTGAAAATACATCATGCAACAAGTACGGGTCGTGCTGCACAACCTGTGAAGCAGTTTCTGAAGCTATTACCAGCGCCATGTAATGGTTCATTGGATAGCAGTTCTTTAGTACCACCATGCCATCCATGCAAATATTGTAACAAGACATTTACATATGCATATGCTGAAAGAGGACATGCACAAAGTTCATGTAAGAAGAGTATCATTTGTAAGACATATCGATATAAGTGTCGAAGAACATATGTGCATGTTGGCACTTTAAAAAGACGTTTGAATCTGTATAAGCATCAATAAACCATTTAAATAGTAATTTAAAACATTGTAACAGAAAGAATACGGGGACTGCTGATGATGAACAACCTCAAAGTTATTCTACACCTCTGAAGCCAAATGTTAATATCTTCTTCCTGATAGACCCCACCATTAGTAAATCATTTAGAGTTGGGAACAAGTGGGTACTATCAGCTTAACGAATATGAACAAACGATTTCCCTCACCATAATACAGCATTGTTTTGTCTCTGACTGCCGAATGCAGGTATGAAATACTGTAACATCATTGCTGTGGAAACTGTATAAGTTACAAAAAAACACTTGCTCTCAAGCTAACACTAATAGTACATTTGCCAGGATGTAATGGCAATGTGGTATAAAACAAGCTGGAATAGGTCAGTCAGCTCAGTTGCTGTTGAGACCTTGAAGAGATAACATCGGCTGTGGGCAACATGTTCGTATTCGATTATGGGAAAGGAAAGTTATTTGTGCTGCTACTGTACGAAGATGTTTTCTACAATAACCAGATGCAGACAACATGAAACTGGTTGTCATTAGAATCCAGACCGTACTATGTTTGCATGTGAACAGTATAAATCACACAGTATATGGCAACTTGAGATGATATCTTGTAACCTACAACGGCCGCCGTGAACTGCCTGCCAAGTGAAGATTAGCAAAGAAACATGCAGGTTTATCTACAAATGTCTAAGCTAGTTTGTTGCTCAAGCCAACACATCCATGCAACAATTGTGACAAGGTATTTATAAGTGTGTATAATGCTAGGAGACACAAAAATTGTACTTGTGTGAGGAATGCCATTCATAGGACATATCAGTGTGATAAGTGTCGAAGAAGGTATATACATTATGCAGATTTAAGTAGTCATTTGAAACTTTGTAAAGGAGAGTCCACTGATAAAAACCCTCAAGAATATTCACCATCTATTAATCGTAGAATTAATGGCTTTTTACTGAAACGAACTGCATTCAGGATACACCACACAATGTATTCTTTTTCCTGACAAGTATGAGCCCTAATATAATAAAACAACTTATCGACAAGGTAGAACAAAATGTTCCTGTCAAATATAATATGAGGCTGGACTGTAGCTATACAAAACCAGAGCCTCGCGATGATTAATATCATACCAGAACCTTCAAGACTTCGGCTGTAGCTGTGTCGCATTCATCTGCAGCAGAATACGCTATTGTTGATAGTATATGCTAGATATGTCAAGAGGAAGAATAAATGGTGACCAAGGGCTCGGGTTGGACCCTGGCTTCGGTAAATCCTATAGAGTTGAGAACTAGTGGGTACAGTCCACTTCACAAATAGAAGCATACCGATTTTCCCTCACTATGGAGAAGATGACAACATAGCTTTATCTTCAGATGTTAGAAGGAGAGGTATAAATTACTCCAACAACAGTCATTCACACACAGTTGCTAAACTGACTTATACGACATCGGTACAACAAGCAGTCATCTGTGAGGAGGCAGCAGAATGAAGGAGACATCAATGATGAGTCAGCATCAAGAAGTCAGCCGTGAGGAGTCAGCATCAAGAAGTCATCCTGAAGAGTCAGTATTACATAGTAGTACATATGTGTGTGTTTGTGTTCACACATATGCTTGAAAGAGTCATCGGCGAGGAGTCAGCATCAAGGATATATCTGTGAGGAGTCAGCATCAAGGAGTCATCCATGAGGAGACAGCACTATGTAGTAGTATGCGTGTGTGTGTTCATACATATGTTTGAAGAGGATGCAATCGAGTACACCTACATGTGAAACTTCCCAGAGCAATTAACAACTATGTGGTAAACAGTGTAGTTACTGATACAAATTATTTAGTAAAAGTTGCAATGCTCGCCATCACGAACAGAGTGACTGTACAAAGGCACCGACCCCTAGAATACAAACATGTAATATATGTCCTGTGACATTTGGTAGATGTGATAATCTAAAGATACATTCTGGTATGTGTAAAAGTCTTCCTGCTATTCGTCATGTACTCTAATGTTACTTTGATCGCCCATATCATTATATGGACCTGCATGGTGCCCCAAACCAATGTGTGAAGAAGGGGCCACAGGTGGTGCAGAGCATGGGACATACAGATCGTCAGAAGCTGTGAACGACACTCCTGTGCAGATATCACGTAAAGTGAAAAATAAAGATGGTACCCAGGATGTTGTTGAGAACGACAATGTGACCTCCAAGTCCTCTGAGAATGATAATGGGACCTCCAAGTCTGCTGAGAATGATAATGTGACTTCCAAGTCTGCTGAGATCGACCATGTGCCCTCCAAGTTTACTGATTATAATGTGACATCTGCAAAGCAAAAGCATGTTACTGAGATCTACTCAACTCAGAAGAAGAACATAGACATATCTATATATCGTAAACATTCTGCGAAGAGTGACATGAAGTCTGGCTACTCGGAAGATCCCAATGACCTAGTTGATAGACTATGGTGGTTGGTTTCATTGCAGAGATGTGGATATCTATCTGTCATCGGTGAGATAAATTCGATTATTTATGGAAACAGAGCTGGATGCTTCATTGAATGATATGTGTGTATGTGTGTGCGATTTGGTTATGTATATAATAAATATAAACATCAACAATAAATTTGGTTTGTTTTTTTTTGTCATTTTAAATCATACCATCTAAGAAATGTACCTACCTCTATGTGTTAGCAGGTGTTTTTCTGTGCACTCTTCCTAATGATGATCAACACTGGTGTATATACAGTTTATCACCTCAGATAAACACAGTGGATTGTCTTGTATGCTGGGAGTAGAACATGTAATGTCAACGTTCACGCTGACTTAATGTCATTTCCACACAGCGATACCGTATTGCTTCCAGAGACTCTTCAGAGACCCTTGGCATCGATGACGATGTTACAGACGGTAAGTCGTTGGTCATTTTGTAGTACAGTACCCAATCACAGTAGTACCACCAATACCATAGCGACACATCCTACCAATCATCAAGTATTGCACAAGCAATGAGAACTATATATCACACCAGTAATTGCTTCAAGTCTGTCAGACCATGTGTGACTGTGTATATACCATAGTTTTATGCACACACACAAAAGCCTTATCCAACATAGGTAACACACCAACAAGGAGGCAGGAAATTATTATTAGTCAGGTGTAGGATTCGAATCGCTCCCCGCACAGGAAACCGGAGCTTAAATACAGCACCTTAGACCTCTTGGCCAACCCAACAATCTGCATTAGTAAGGAAATGACAAGGCTTACTGGATGATATACTAAATGTGTAATGTGGTTACTTTCTAATTTGAGCGATGGTAATGTTGAAAATGGTACAATAGGTTATGTACTCAACTTTATGTTGGAGGAGGCTGACATCGTCGGAACAGAAGTGATGGCTGAGTATTCATTGTAGCACAGCTGTATGCTATGTGCAGAGAGCATATGACTACCCTTCATTACAAACATTAAAGTCTCGGTACATGACGAACCACGAGTGTATGTCATGCCTGAACACACTACTGTGATCTTGGACACCCAGCCACTCAGTAGTGGTGGTGATGGTGGTGGTGGTGGTAGTGGTGGGGGACAGAGTATGGCTATGAAGGCTAGGTTATTTGGTAAAGTGTGATGCTGAGTATAATTACAGACAAGGTAGGATGTAGGCTCAGTACACGAGAGTGCAGAGATGGACTCTAAGTACATGCAATGATGGTTCGGTGTGTAGGCCAGTTACACAAGTGTGGGAAGGTCATGAAGATACAGTATGACTGCCTGTGAGTAAGTAAATGTAAGTCGGTGGATGATCACTGTTAATTGGAGGCCTAAGTGCATGCTTGGACCAGAACTTCCTGCTCTGTCAATATGGTCTATCATCTTGGAAGTCGCACTGTCTAGCAAATTGGCAGCTGGTGGCAGCTGGTGGCCATATTGGCTGCCTGTGCAACGACATCATTTGCAAAATGTCGGCTGGTGGTGGGTGGCCATGGTGGCAGCCAGTACACCAATGATTGTCATTGTTTTGTTGTAATAATGAATTGTAAATGCCGAATCTTGGAAGTCGCATTATCTAATAAAATGGCAGCTAGTGACTGGCGACCTTGCTGGCTGGCCAGTGCATGGCCATATTGGTTACCAATGCAGCGACGACAGCCATTTGCACAAATAGCGGCTGCCAGTGGCTGGTGTCCAGAAGTATGAATGCAGGTGGTCATGTTGTGTCGGCCAGCAGCCATTCGCCAAATAGCTGCTGCTAGTGGTGGTTGGCCAAAAGTGTCAGTAGCCATGTTGGTGGCCAGTACAATGATTACAGCCATTTACACAATGGTGGGTGCTGTGGTGGGCAGCCTTAACCTGGCCTTGGATGACGTCATATGACCTTGACCTTTGCCTGTGTCCACCATTTCGAACTTAGTCATTTGCAAAATGGCAGCCACCAGTGTTGGGGGCAAGAAGTTTAGATGCTACCCTTGACCTGACCTCGCAGGCGGCCATGTTGATAGTCAGCAGCCATGTGCAAAATGGCGACTGCCATTGGGGGTGGGTGGCCAGAAGGTCTGGCAACCATGTTGGCAGCAGTACAATGATGACATACATTTGCAAGATGGCAAGCACTGGTGGTGGGCGACCGGAATTCTAAATGCCACCTTTTACCTTGACCTTGACCTTTGGTCACCATTTCGAACTTAGAAAATTTTACTGCTTAATAGAAAAAATTTCAATTTTAGGACATTTTTATATTGCAAGACCATGGCCAGGGCTTTGAAGTTCAACCTCTGCGTCATGACAACAGGAATGGAAGCAGACATTGTTACCATCATCAATGAGCAGATTGGCCAGTGCTCCCACTGATAAAAAGTTTTCTACTGAACAGAATGGTAATTTCATGTTTAACTGGTTTGTTAATTTTGAAATGTTGATAATCTTTACTAAATGCTTATATAGAAGAGAAATGTACAAAGTTTAAAATAGTTTGTTGATGTTGAAATTTTGATGTGAGTTAACATTTTTAAATGTGTAGAAACGAGATATTTGCAGTTACAATTCTAATAATACTTATATGGTTAAGTCTTGAATTGTTAAGCTGGCCCACAGTGTATCTTATGTATAAATTTCTGACCTGCGACTGAAAAATAGTTGGACCATGCTGACTTAAATGGTTCGGAAAATACACCCAACCATACTTCTAAGTTGACATCGGGCATACTTGACCCTGCGACTCTTCTCCTAGTCGTGGTTGATGCCTGTGTTATGAATTTGCCAACTATAACTCAAATGGTTCGAAATTACACCCAAATATGCTTATACACTGACATGTGGCATACAAGTCACAGCGACCCCTCTCCTAGCCACGGTGGATGCCTATATTATGAATTTGACAAGTATAAATTAAACAATTTGGAAATTACAGCCACCAATGCTTATAAGTTTATAAGGGTCATATTTGTCCCTGCGATCCTTCTCCTAGTCATGGTGGATGCCTATGTTATGAATTTGACAACTATAACTTAAAAAGTTAGGAAATTATAGCCATTTAGTCTTATAAGTTGACATTGGGCATACTTGACTCCACGACCCCTCTCCTAGTCGGGGTGGATACCTATATTATGAATTTTACAACTATAACTTAAATGGTTCGGAAGCTATAGCAAGCTATGCTTATAAGTGGACATCGGACATACTTGACCCCATGGCCCCTTTTCCTAGTCGTGGTTGATGCCTATTTTATGAATTGGACAATTATTACTTAAACAGTTCGTAAATTACAGCCACCTATGCTTATAAGTGTTATGCACACACACAGACTTCAGGAGGAGGCAGTGATACACGAGATCCGACCATTTGCGATGCATTGATGCCCCACCACCACCGCCAGCGAGGTGCTGGCAGCCAAAATGGTAGACTCTTTAGCAGGTCGCTAATTGTCCTAGGTTGACCTATGCCATCACTACCAAGATGGCCGCCAAGAATGACTTCTCAATTTGGCAGGAATTTCTCCATTTCCGACCGATTCCGCCGCATTGTGCTAACCTCCGCCACAAAGGGCAAACTGCCTACATTACGCTAATTAAAACAGGCTGCCAAGATGGCCGCTGGTGGTAGTAGGGAAATTAGGGCAATTTTGAAAGAAAATAGTGAAAAATGACTTTTTTGTACGAGATCTCGGACGTTTTGGATGGGGAAAAGGGGAAAAGGGAAATTCTCGCTCCTGGGGTCCGCAGCCCGACGCCTAAAAAAATTATGCTAATTACGTCCATGGGGTCAGCAGCCTGAAGTCTGATGCGCCAGAACCGCCATGTTTATACTACTCGTGAGTCTACTTTAGCAAAGGCTTACAGTCATTATGGCCACAATTTTGTACATTTTGAACTTTATCGGGAAAATTGAAAACTCTGTTTGTTAATATTAATGCAAGAAAATTCACCATTTTAGTAAAACGACAATATAATAAGGTTTTACAGTTTAACTCTAGTGAATTTCTGATTTTTCAGTGCATAGTGATAAATGTGTAAAAGAAAAATGCACTCGTTATAAGAAACATATATAAAAAGGAGCAATATTGCGAAACGGTTCTTTTTAATAAATTATATTACGAAAACGAAAAAGGAAAACAGTTTGATCTGTCTTTATTTCCGGCAGTTCCACCTTATTCCTTCAATGAGATGAGTTGAAGTTCCATATTGATTTGACTGTTTGAGGTTTGGACGTGCGTCGGCATCACCCACCGTGGTGGACACTTTTTTCCCTCTTTATTTGCTTGTTTATTTGCTGAGCAGGCCTGGCGCATGATCTCCCGCTACCGTCTCGGAAAAGCCGGCGGTATAATCTCATCCGCTTCATAGCGTGTACCGTTTACGTGGTTGAGCCGGAGAGCAAACATAGGGTAGAGTTCACTTGCCACTCCGCTGATCTAATACTGGACTGATTTACTGCCAGTAAAACAATCAAAAAGCAACGTGAATATGAATTTATTTTCGCACACTGTAAGTTGAGCTTATTCTCTTCCTCTAACCTGATTTTAATGTAACCTGATTATATTCAAGTTTGTCAAATTATTTTATTTACGTAAAACAAACCGGTTGTTTTGAAAAATAAAATGTAAACAAACAGGTTTATCACAGTTGATTATGTGTGTTTCAAAGTAGAACTGGCGATTGACGCTTCACTGTTGGGTACACGTGAAGAAAATTAAAGGCAGCCTGCGCCATCTTTAGTCTATGGTGTGAGCGGGTCATTGTTGTTGCGGAAAAAACTGAAGTGGAAAAAAATAACCGGATTCGCAACGATTGATCAAAGTCCGGCTGTTTTAGTTGACAGCTACGGGGCTTTACTAAACCGTTTCACAGATTCCTGTTTGGCTAAAATGAGATCCCTAGAGTTGGCGTGTTCTCAATGTGTTGGTTAAAGCAAGAAAGCTGTTCTCCAAAAGCATTGTTACTGTTCATAAAATCCAGTGGAGCTTAGCCAGGTTCTTTAAGGGATAGAGGTCTTAATTAAATAAACGATAATAATGATTTCCTAATTTATTTTAAAATACTACAAAGAATATACTCAACACTGAGTAACTTAAAAAAAAATTACTGCACCTGCTATATTCAACTAATATTTACACGATCGTTCATCATCTCACAGAAATTATAGCAATAACATAAATAAAATATGAAGCTACCAGTCCAACTAATGAGCCTAATTTCCTCAATTTGGGTGGAGTTAATTTCTAAATGATTTCTTAAATACTGCGTTGGTAGGAATGTCTTCACTTCTATTTGAAAGCAGCCACTTTAGAAATGAAACCACAAAATTACGCATCAGTAGTTAAACAATTACAAATACACACAAGCCTTACAAAAGACGTTGTATTCAGAAAAACTCGTACTTGAAGATAGTGTGCAATCCACTGCATTGCAGAGGTCGTATTCGGATCATCGACTTCGGATTTACTCTGTCTAATGTTTCGAATGGAAGGGTTTACTTACCTAAAATATTTACAAGGCGTTTATTTTGAAAATAAGTGACTGAGCCACATAAAACATGTAAGTTTACATGGCCTACCGTAGCATTACTTGTGTGAAGAATTCGAATTAAACCTATAGTTAGTTCCCTGAGAAAAAACATGATAATATTAATTGTCGTTCCTGATGATATCGTACAAAATTGCCGCAAAAAGAGTATATAATTATATATATATATATATATATATATACTAATGTATATTGTCTACTTACATTTTTTTATTTATTTTGGTTAAATTGTTTAATGTATGTCCAACTTACCTATAGGATTTATGAATTTGCCATTTTGAACATCTTTGACTGACCCATTTAAATCATAAAAATTTACATGACCTTCTGTAGCCATTATGGCATGCACAATTTTTTTTTTTTTACAAAATAATTTAAAATGTTCCAGTGTACCATTTGGTTGTAATCAGTTAATTGGTCCTCGAGATATGGCATAAAACCCTCATCATTTGCATTTGGCGATCTTCATAATGGAGGATGGAAAACTAATGTTGTGGCGATTTTGATTATCATATACTACCAAAATACAAAGTAAAGCTAAAATGTATTATATAGTTTCGTAGACATCGCCCACAAAACTGAAATAATTGTATAGGCACCATTCTGGAAATAAGGGTGTCTTACTTTTAAAAAAATACATTTATTAATATAACATACCACAGCGCAACAGCTTCGTCAATTTTGTAAGCTAAGGTTGATTGTTTCCCGAGATATGGGATTAAATCATTATTTTTATTGGTAGCGTTATCTTACATAATGGTATAGAAATTAAGCTCTGCATAGACAGATTTAATGGTTGTAAGAGACACTGCCAGCTTACAAATTTATGTTGGAATTTGTTTCGATAGTTAAATGTATTCAGCTAAAAATTTTATGTGGCCACTGTATTTAAAACAAGTCCATGATATTCATAAAACATACCAGTTTACACCACCTGCTGCAGTACTAGATTTTTGCCAAATTTAGAAGGAATCTGTCAGTAGTTTCCCGTGATATGAAAAAAAAAACTTTATTTACACACAAGGCGCTAACTAAAAAATTGTGGGGAAAAGAAGATGTATATATATATAGAGTTATATCTACTGCAATAATAGAAAGCTTAGTTTTGATTGATTACATGGTTTCAATGATATAGCATTCTAAGCTAAAAAGAGCTACATGGCTGCCATTTTAAAAATAAGTGCCAGGCATGCTTGAAACATATTAATTAACATCACCTGCCTCAGCAATACTTATATGCCAAATTTGATAATAATTCATTAACTATTTCCCGAGATATGACATAGACACATAATTTTATTCGCATGGTGCTACCTTACAAAATGGCAGAGAAAATATGATCCATGTAGATACAGTTAATCGTTGTAATTTTTACTGCCACACATAAAAAGCTATGGTGGAATTTATTATATTACTTCGACGACCGGATATCTCCTTCATCTTGGTCAACACCTGGCTTCCTTTCACTCTAACATTAGATGCAAGGTGGGGTCAGTTAGATTATCATTTCTAATGTCCTTATTGTTCCATGTAGGTGACCCACCACAAGATACAGTTCATTGAAATCTTGTCCTCTCCTTGCCTTCCACGATACACCCCCTTTTATTCAAGGTGTTTACAACAACATCATAATTATTTGCATCATTTCCTGGAATGTGCATCCACAATTCTGTTCAGGCATCCAGACCTGTGATGTACTTCAAAGTCATTCTTGCAGGTGCTGTATCCACCGAAATAGTTGACCTATATTGTTCTTGAAATTTAGTCACCAGAATAATTAAGGATGATAAGTTCTTAAGATGAAGTGTCTACCATAATGGTATGGGGGAAAATGTGCAATTGGCTCACCGTGGCCAGAAGCACCCTGTGTGTCACAGTTATTTCTCTCAAGCTTATGTAGTATCTTACTGAAGTATTCCAGTGGCAATTATTTTCCATTATGGATGTGAAATTAATTGGCCCCGATGCCTACATCACTAATATCAAAATACAGAATTAATTCATCCTATTTACTCGGGAAATCCAGCACTTTGGAAGATATCAGAATTTCCTTTTGTTTATTAAAAGCAACATTGCACTCAGGGATATAATAAAAATTTTTTTTTGCCTCAATCAATTCATACAGCTGTTTTTCGATCGTGGTGAACCCAGGCAAAATTCTATAATAGTAAGAACATAAGCTTCGGAAACTTTGCACTTCACTTTTGTCAGTTGGTGGAGGTCAATATGTTATTTGTCTGGACTTCTCGGGACATGTCTCAATCCTATCTGCCAACAATACATAGCCCAATAAATTAGTTTCTGTTTGGAAGTGGTGGCATTTCTTAGGAACTAAATTTTGGTTGGATGTAGCTACTTTCTGAAGCACAAAGTCTATGCATGTTATATGCTATACAAATGTTCTCCCTGTGGCAACATTCTCATCTAGGTAAGCCTGTCAAATGTCTAACGGAAGGACTTTCTCAATCAGTTGTTCAAAAGTGGCAGGGCCATTGCATGGTCCAAAGATCATAACCATGAAATGGCTATTTCCTTTAAATTGTCCTCAAAAGGCAGTCGTTTATTATTATTTTCAAGCCACTTCACATTGCTAGTATCCACTCTTCATTTTCAATGTAGAAAACCACTGTGAACCTGCTTGGCTATTCAGTGTGACGTCTGTCCATGGGAGTGGAAAATAATTCTTCTTTATGACATTATTAAGATTTCAATTAACACAAGCTCTCATAGAGTTATATTTCTTTTTATCAAACACAATGAGAGAACACCATAGTATCACTAATGGCCTAATCACATCTCACTGCTTCATCTCTTTGAGAATCTCATCAACAACCTAATTTGAAGCTAGTGGCAGAAACATTGATGGCTGCTTTATTGGCATGGCATGCCCTGTGTTGGTGTGATGGCATGCAAAGATTCTACCAGGGTCAGTTGTCTCATAGGAGAAAACATCCTGTATATTTGTAGTAATTCTGCGACAGACTTCTCATGTTAACAGTAGAGGTTTTCTCTTGTTCCTCTCAGCAGTTTCCCCTAAGTATAAGACAGGGGACATTAGGTAATTTGTGGCATCGAAGCTTCAGGAACATTTGGAAGTACCTGTGATACCTGCTTGCAAAAACATATACCATGGCTCCCTACTCAAGATGAATGACTGTCAGATAAATTAAACATCCTTACTTGGAAAAATTTTAAAGTTTGAAGAGACCGAAGACCTTACTACAGTGACATGTTCTGACAGAATGCCACTTTTCTGGGCTAGTTCGATTATGCCCAATTGCCTGACAGATTTTCCCGTACATCTGCCTCTACTGATTTCACTAGAAGCAGGAAATACTGTCGAGTGACTACACACTAATAAGCAACTCATTGACGAAGATAAATCTTGTGTTAACTACCTACTCGGTATTGCCTGCCCATAGCAACTTCCGTCAAATACTGATACAGCACTCCGACTCATGTAACACATCAACTCCCAAAAGACATATATCCCTTGTTTCTGGTATTTAAATATCGTGCTTTAAGCTAAGGTTACCAAGCTTTAAGATTAACCTTCTCTTACATCTCTGACTGGTATGGTCTCGCCCATTACTGTAGTTAAATAGCAGTGTTCCAAGCTCTCATTGTACTATCGCTGGAAGGAAGTCTTGAGAATGTCTGGCTTTATCAACATTTTGTTCACCCGTATGTCAACGACCTACTGATAAGGAACATTATTCAGGCACCCCTCCACCAATATGGTATCCAAATCCTTTTTCACCGAAATTACATGCAAGAACATTGGGCATTACCTCCAGCAATCACCGACCTTTGTCCCTCAAAATCGCTGTTTACATGTTTCCCGAATATGTTACACACTCACCTACCCTCACTACCTGCCCCATGGTTGCCGCTGTTGCTGCTGCTGATGTCAGTTGGCTTTCAGGTGCCCTGGCTATCCTCATGCCCATCAATCAGACCAATTGATTGGATGGTGAATCTCTACAGTAGAGACCCTGGAAATGATGTCCCGCATGGTCGTCTGCAATTTCTTCAGAATCTTCTTGATGCTGTCTTCCTCGTTTTCATTCAGCATCACTGCTTACGCTGGACATCACTGATGCCTGTCTTGTGGTTTCACCTACAATGCTTGGACAAGGGCATCTTGAATGGTGTGGGTCGCTGCCAGACCTACATCTTGCCACAAATCTGTATCGGCGACATTATTGACGAAGAAGCCGACTGCAGTGACGTCGCATGCCTCCTTGGAGCACCCTTCCAGAGACGGTTGAGACAGCAGCATAAGGTCCTGCCACAGTTTCAGCAGTGGTTCACATGGTCGCTGGATGTGGCTTATCATTTGGGCACGGTGGCCATGTCACAGGAATCGGTCGCAGAATCGCAGGTCGCAGGCCGACTCCAGGGTGCAGTACTCCAGTCGATTTCGTTCGGGCAGGGACTGCAGTATGCAAGTACTCTCAGTACAGCCGCCAGCAAGTACACCAGATGCTCGTCTTTCCAGTTGTTCAGGGCAGCAACTATTTCTCACTGGTGCTGGTATTCGCATCAGAGCGGCTGTCCATCGTAGGGGGCAGGCTTAACCAGGACGCCTTTACCCACGTCTGCCTTATGCCTTAAACATACCCACACTGCAGAAATGCTGGGACTCTCCTGCTACAGCTGTGTTCCCGGTGATCTTAACATTCTCCTTGCTGCCCACATCCATAGTCTCGGTGGGAGTCTATCTCAGCACCTCCTCATTTGCTGGCCCCAACATCTTTTTCCCTGCTGCTGTAAGAATTCTTGACATGCTTTCTTGAGGGCACTCACCTCCTGGTCTACATTACATATGACACTGGTCATCCTTTCATTAACACTAGTCATACAGTTACTAACACTGACCATCATTTCATTCCCACTGTCCACTCCCTCGCCCATACCGTCAATTTCCTTGTTCGTATAGTATAGTTTGTTGTTAACAACCTCACTAATACTGTCTATCTTTCGGTCAACATCTAAATTTATACTGTTCCCCAGTCCACTACTTCACTAAAATAGTATTTTTTTTGTCATTAAATTCACTTTAACTACTAATTGTCTACTTACATTTTCATTAACAGCATCTACAATACTATTTAGCCTGCTGTTTACAGATTCATTTACCCTAGTTATATGACTATAGGCTATTCACAGTAAATTGAGCATTTTTAAAGCCCTAGTTATTTTCCTTTCAGCCATTTTTGATCCATTAAACAGCTTTTTAAATTGGTATTTCCATGTAAATATTAAACACAGTGTGAACATTCTACTGCACTCAGGAGTTAACACATAAAGCTAAAATAAAATACATTTATTAACTATTATTCCGAATGAAAGGGCTTTGAAAAGGCCCGCTTTACAATGAATAGCCTGTATATACCGATTTATTAACACAACATATATGGTAACTTAGTTCTTCAGTTAATGTACAGAGTGCTTCCATATATTCTGCGAAACATTCCTAATTATGTAGCCTAGTACTATAATTAATAAATAATTACTTATTATTCTAATGGTTTATAACCCAATATCTAACCTACTTTCCGATTCGATTATTAAATGAATGCCCGCATATCACTCCTGATACCATTGTTAGCAGTTTCTCATTTTCACAGTTGGCTCCGCCATGTTCATTAATGGATGGAGAACATAATTAAATAAGAGTTGACATAATTTTTTTTAATTAGTTACAAACAGTACACACGAAATATTCTCGACTTAATACCTCACAATAAATTGCTGTCACGTGCTATTTACAACTAATATTATTATGATCGTCCTTCGTCTCACAGAAATGAATGCAATGAAATAACTAAAATCAGTCACAACAAACAGTGCATCAATGGATATTGAATTATTTTATAAATTATATGTCCAAATTTGACAGGTTTAATATTTACAATAAAGTACTCATCACAGGTTCACACAGTCCCACCTAAATTCAGGTCCATTATCCACCAGTCAAGAACGATCTAGAGTGCTCCTAGTACCCCCCCCCCCCCCCCCCCCCCCGCACAGTAGTACTCTAATCGTCGGTTACCTCGTCCTCCTGCACGTCCACGCTAGACACGCAGTTGTCTGCCATAGTCTTGCAGAAGTCCGTGCTCTCTGCTGTTGTTCCTCCCTGCACAAGACTTCACCCGTTTGTCGCACTTTAGCCAGATGGCGACCACATAAACTGTCGAACGTCCAGCTGCGGTATATGGCAAGTTGCGCCGAGGAAGGAGATTGCTATAAATTTCATTGAATATACCGCTGCCGATTTCTCTAGACCGCGAACTGGGTGGGGGGGGGGGGTATTGACGCCATCCCAGGTAGCTGTCAGTCATCGCTCTCGCCTGGTAGTGGTGACCCACCGCCGCCCATGGCCGCGGGATTGTGGTATGCTCCCAGTGTCCGGCATCGTTTTTCTGTATTAACAATCAACAAGATAAAATATTCTCCTAGAAAAGAAAGAATAATTTTAATAAGAATTCAACACTGGTTTTTTTGTAAGTTCATTATTTCGGTAAACTGTGTCAGTTTTTGATTTCAATTTCTAAAATCATTATATGCCAGATACATTTTATAACAATATTTTTGGTCACAGAATAATATCCAATTTTCTTCAGGAAAAAGTTAACTCCTTTCTGTATTAACAAAATAGTTGTTACATCACAGTGATTATACATAGTTGAATGAACATATCGATTAACAGTGAATTTTCTATTAATTTTAAACCAACTATCGCATAGTCAGGCATATAGAACTGCAAATTATTAAACAAATTTTTATATCATAATTAAGTATATTTGAAACTTAGGTACTCTTTCTAAAAATTGTCAATAATTAAAACTCATTGGTAATTGATGATGTTTGTATAACATTTATTTTATTTCATTAGCTGTATTAGCTTCGTATTCTACAATAAGCCACATATTTATAACTTTTGAATGATTATCTTACCTTTACCTACATAATCTCTCTCAAAATAATTCATGGGTTTTTTTTGTTTGCTGTGTGTGTATATATATATATATATATATATATATATACATACACAAAGATGTTGTAAGGAATATGTATAAAAATATATTTATATTATAGCCGCCTTTCGAAAAGATGTCTGAATTATTCCTTTGAAAAACTAAACATAATCATATCTCAATGAATAAAAATTTTCAAATTTCTTATGCTCTATCACTTTGAACAAACTTTACTCTAAATTCATTATCAATCCCCCACAATTATAAATAAAAAATTTCATCCTGTCATCTCATATCCAGGGGAACTGTGAAGGTTTATTGCTAGGATGTATGTATTTTCATATTTAACTTACAATATTAATGGGCTGCACCTCTGTATTTTCGTGTCAAGTGGTCGTGGTCTCAAAATTTTTGTATATTATCGAGAAAAGAAATGATTGTATCTTTTAATGCAGCTTTACAATGTTTAAGTATTTTTTTCATTTAATTTATACTAGTTATCAATAACAGAATAGTAAATTTTTACTCTTTTATGTAACACATTTAATATTTCAACATATAATATTTTTCTGGATTTGGTTCACAAGTGTCCATATATTTATAACGATTTGAAATCTGCATAAATTACAAACTGAATTCCAAAAGAAAGTTTATAATCTACAGATATATTTTTTCTTCAAATTCTGGCATTCTAATCTTATCTCTGTCACAAAGAAAGGTTTTCCTGTTATGTTTAATATTTTTTTGCTCAAATTAACTTCGATAAATCTTTGATCCAAAAGTATATTATTTTTTCGGTCTCTAAAACATAATACCTTTATATGCTTCTCTTTTTCTTATTGGTTACTTGCCGTGAGTAAGTTCATAAATTTGATTTCCCAATTTAGTTATGTCTTCAATTTTCATTGGTATCTAAGAATTTTTTAAGAGTTTGTCAATTTTTGAGCAACACTTTTACTTTGAAATTCTCAAAAATTGACAAACTCTTAAAAAATTCTTAGATACCAATGAAAATTGAAGACATAACTAAATTGGGAAATCAAATTTATGAACTTACCCACGGCAAGTAACCAATAAGAAAAAGAGAAGCATATAAAGGTATTATGTTTTAGAGACCGAAAAAATAATATATTTTTGGATCAAAGATTTAACGAAGTTAATTTGAGCAAAAAGCTGATTTATGGATTAAATGAAATATTTTTAATCATCTTTTATTTCATTGGCACAAGCTTTCTTTGCTTTAATAGTATGTTGTAAATATGTATGATAAATCATTGATTGGGTTACATTTATTAACACAACATTTGATATTATTTACTGAATATTGTGACCAGCCTGGGCACAGTGCATCAAATTAAATAACTTTTTTTTATAAAATTTCATCAAATAGTTGAATTTTAAGTAGTCATTAAAATTCTTGATCTATGCATAATTGAATTCCTGGCCCTAAAATAAATTCATTTTACAATGTCCATATTTTCAAATGGTGCTCCAATTACATTAATTGCAAGAAAAATTTATCACTATAAATGAATCACGCGTGTAGATCGAAGGCTGCCACGCAGTATCTTCATAACCTGCGTCTGTACAAATTGAGTTTAATGTGGTTTGCTAGAGCGAGTGTGCCACTAGGGGCATAAATATCCATCCATCATTCACAGCTGCAAGACACCGAAAAAAGCCCTAGTATCTGTGTGAGCAACGGAGCCAAGTTTAGTGAACACATACCATGCCCCGACGGCGCATTTGACAAGCATTTGTCCTTTGTCCAGCTGTATAAGTTTGAGAGAGGCCGCATCATCGGACTCCGAGATGCAGGTTGGAAATTTCGGCGCACTGCTCGCCACTCGAACCGTTCTGCCTGCACTGAGTCGATGCTGGACGAAGTGAGTTCAGAAGTGTACACACATCCGCCTAGAAGGCTCGGGTAGACCCCGGCTGACGACCAGCAGGAAGAATAGTTTTATTGTGTGACAGGCTGTGAGCACACCACATGCTTCGCTGCGCACCAACCAGGGACATGTCACGGGAGCTTGGAATACGCGCTTGTCCGCCAGTACTATATCCAGGATGCTATCAGAGCGAGATCTGTCGTCGCAGCCTTCCCTACGACGTCTACAAGTACGACCTGGGCATTGGAGAGCACGCGAAGTTCTGCCGGGAACGGGTACCGTGGCAGCTTGCGGACTGATGATGGGTGGTGTTCAGCGACAAATCACAGCTCGGTCTAGATACAGGCGACCGCCGAATTCAAGTCTGGAGACATTCTGGCCAGCATTCTTCATTGTGGAGCTGGAAACCACCTTAACAAGAGGTGTCATGGTGTGGGGTATAATTTCTTACGATTCCCGCACCCCACTGCTGGAGATTGAAGAAACCCTGATGGCGTGGTGATAGGTCCAGGAAATTCTGCGACAATGTGCGCTCCCATTCCTTGTGCAGCTTGACAACCCCGATCTCCAGGAGGGCAATGCGGGGCCTCACACAGCAGGAGTGCCTCTGGCCTGCCTTCGTGATGTCAACATGTTCCTAGAATGGTCCCCGGGGATGGGGGTCTCTCGCCCATCGAGAAGGTTTGAGACCAGACTAGATGGCAAATTAGACCAGCTGCAGTTGCGGTGATTTTTGAAAAGCAGTTGCGCCAGCTGTGAGCAGGATCTTACCCAGGAAAATATCCGACCTCTGTATGCCTTCATGGCCGACCTTATCGCCACCTTTTTCCATGCTACGTGTGGTCCAACACCAGACTTGGGGCAAACTGCAAGTGTTGATCCCGTGCAATACGTGCTTGGTATTGTACATTATTTCGATAATTTCTCTATAAAAATATATATTGCGTGTTCCAACTTTATGCCCCTGGGATTGCTCCTTCAGAGTGATGGATATCTTTTCTCAAGTTGAGTGCATTAGATTTATTTTCAGAACCCTCATAATATAAGTAGTCTGTAAAATAATTGTAATGACTGAAATAATTTCTGTTTTAGATGATCCTACAAATTCTTTCTGCATTTTACAGTTGTCTTAATTAATTATTTGCAAGTTTGTATTCTTGACTGAAAGGCAGTTGGCTTCCTTTTAATTTTCTTTTTTTTCATATATTTTATTGACCTTTGGATAATTGTACATTAAATTTTTTAACTTCTTTGTTATATTATCTTCACGTAACTTTGTAAACAGATTTTGCTCTCTGAATTATACTATTATATCGTTGGAAACTATTTTCTGCTGACAATATAAGAGAATATTTTTTATTTTGCTTTAATAACGTTTTCAATTCAGCATACGAATATTTTTCTAAATAATAAAGTAGTAGATCATTTACAATAATCTTTTTCATTCACTAAATACTCTAGAAACAAATCTCATAAAATTAATATTTTATGTATATTGAGTATATTCTGCACAATTAATATTTACGTTAATCCTTTATGTCCTCTAATAAATAGTTCCTACGGATATAGGTTTATTTTTGTTGTCTCGCTTGTGCCTTCCAGAATATATTTGTTCGCTATTTATGACAAAAATTATCTTTCAAGATGTTAAAAAATTTAAAAAAGAAGAATTATATCTGTTAAAGGTTGTTGATAAATATTGTTAAGTCAACAGTTTGATTTTTGAATTTTGTATGTTTTTATTTCACCTAAAATGTTTTCTATTTAAATAATGCGAGTTTTACTCAAGATATTGAGTAACTCAGTTGAGTTATGAAATTGAATGAACTTGATATTAACCAAAAATATAAAGCGTCAAATTTTCTAATTTTCAATACAAACTGTGATAATAAATTATATTGTATTTGAATAATGATTTTAAAATATAATTACCAGAATTATATGTGAAAATAATGGAAAAGTCTGAATTGACACTTCTAAACGAAATATGATTGTATTTATAAAGAACGAAACAATTTGAAAATTGTATGTAAATACTTGATACTGGAAGTACCTGACTTGTATAATTCTGTAAAATTATTTTATATTAACATTTATATATGTTCACTTTTATGTCTATTTCTATTTTTTATTGAATTCCATCACGGAACTTTTTTTGTAAAATATAATGATTTTATTATATTTTACCTTGATTCGACTGGTATAAATTAGTTATTTTAGGGATATGTACATTTCTTGATATTTTGTCTTAAATCTTTGGTTTAATCTTGTAAAAGATATGGTATAATGAGCTTTGTTAAGTTGGTAAGGTCAGTTGGGTTTAACATCTCGTAAACAGTGAGGTCACTAGAGACGGAGCAAGTCGTTCTGAAATGCAGGAACGAGGCAGGAATCGGCCGTGGTCTGGCATTAGGCTGGAGTGATATAGGAAAACCTTGGAGAACCGAAATAAACACGGCAGGACAGGAATCGAACCCAAATATCCCGATTGCAAGCCCAGTGTTTTCTCATTGCGCCAACTCGCTAGGTTTAAACATTTGGGCTGTTGCTGTGAACATGTCGGTGTTTGTGTGCGTGGGGAGGGTGGGGGGGGGGGCAGTGATTCAGTTTTCTCAGATATTATCTACTAATGCATGATATCAAAATAATTTTTATAAATATTTAGATACAGTTACATTTTTTTTGTAATTTTTTTAATATAAATTGTCGTCTAAGATCGAGCAGGTTAGAAATTATGCAATTTTCAAGGAAAAAAACAGAAGTTCTGGACGTGTGAACTATAGTACAGTTTCCTCTTTTGCGGTTTATTTTATCGCCCAGCGATTCTGAAGATATTTCGATGTTTTCGCGATTATCTTAAAACCAATGTTGAATTGATTTTACTCTGAATAAAAAAAATTAATAATATTCTAGCCATTTAACAAAAAATTTTTTTTAAATTTAGTTTTCTAATATTACTAGAGCTCTCATTTTATGGTAATAGTTCCCTAATTGCATTTGTATTTACAACACGATATTCGTGCGGTAATTTTAGTAATTGGGAAACGTGCTTGACGATATCAATGGCAGGCGGGTTTTCTCGGGGATCTCCCGTTTCCCCTGCGCTTGCATTCAGGCGCTGCTTCATCTCGCCACATTTCACTCCCATCGGCTTTCAAAACCTCTTTGTTAATAGCCGCCGAAAACTCTCAACTCAACTTATACAGTAATTTTCTTGATAATGGATGGGTTTATACTAATTTGCTTGAGTGACATCAGGATTAAATATTTACAAAATTACGTTAAATTCTGAGCTCTGGTAATACTCGTCTTTAAATATCAATGCAGTATTTTATTTCATTAAGTTCCACCTTACTAAAAATATTATTTTTGTCATTGTTTGAAAAAAAAAGTACAGAATTTGGAAACATTAATTAACTGTCGATCACAGAAAAATATAGTTTCACTTGTAATGCCAATTTGCGGCGGTTGTAACTACTGGTATCGAAATCCTGTTCAAAAAATACTGTAGTTAGCAGGTAGTGCTCTTTGCCTATTGTTTTCGTCGTAAGGCTGATTTTCCAACCTTCGCGGATTTGATTCGCGATATGCCTATGGGTCTCCGAGTCGGAAAAAAAGTTGTGTGTGTAAATTTACATGAACTCTGCTTATTTAAGATCACTCTGAGTTGCGGGTGTGCATTTTATTTCATTAATAGTTAAACACAATACCAAAACAGTAACTTCTCCTTTTTATTATGTAACAAAACATTGTGTATTCCAAAGTACATTCGCTGCCATATTTTACTGATTACAAATTTTTTACTCTTGAAAAATATAGAATAAGTGTGGGGACATTATAGGTTTGCTGATAAACTGCTGCCACATGTATCTTGTGTAAATTAACACGATTTTTTTTTTAAATCGTACCTTAGGACCTAGTTGGAGGTAGTTGTTTCATAGCGGACGGAGTATGAAGCGTTGGGGATGGTGTGCTCTACTGCCGAGAGAGGTGATTAAACTGTCTATGTCGGAGTCCCTTAACGTGGCGCCTTTTGCCATTAAGCCGGGGGTTTAGCGCGTTGTTACGAGCCATAACTTTTCAGTGTTTAGTTAATGAAATTTACGTGCGCGCAGGGTTAGTTAGCTCTGCCATTTTCTGGGCCGGCTTATGGGAAATGGGGCGTGTTTCTTTTCCCTCTTTATGTGGTTCTCTGCTCGGCGATCTTCGTGATCTCCCACGGGAACTTCCAGATGTTTTATCCAGCGCTGCTGGTCCAGAGCAAGTAAAAGTGTTTTGGTTTCGTCTACCCAACGAACATTCAAATCTCACCGCGTTTCGAACAGTATTTTAATAGGTACATTGGGATGGCGGGAAGAAGTCTGTACGAAACGCTGTCAAATGGTCACTAATACGTTAAATACACGATGTCAGGTAATTAGTGGATACAGACTGCACTACACGAATCTATGGTTAAAACTAAGTAGAAAATATTCTAGCGTAAAATGCGTAAGGACCTTGGTTTACGAGAAAATAATTAACTGTAAAAACCTTTCTAACCACTATTTTATTTATAAATAAACTAAACAGATAAAAAAAATATATATAGTAGTAGTTACAGAATTTGTAGATCTTGTAAGCGTAGTAAGCACCTATCATTCGTAAGGCTCTTAACTATTCGAAATATACAGGTTGTGTCTAAATTCCCATTACACATTGTAAGGGCATGTAGTGGGGACCAATACGGTTACGTTTCGCATAGGAACTTATGTGCGGAAACGTATCGTTTCCCCTCGACAAACAACACACCACCACATCACATGTTGACCTGCAACATACTGTACGTCGTTTTTCCTCTGGATCCACTTACAAGAAGGGCTCGATGTGACGACCAGCGACGTCTTACACAAACACGGCACCTACGTATCATGTTCTGGTACACACGATCACCAATACCTGGAAGTCCAATATCCCCCGCAGATTTAATCCACGCCAGCAGGTCCTCCTCTGATTCCACAGGAGTCTTGTAAATCACGCCCTTCATTAGGCCCCACCGGAAGTAGTCAAACGGAGTCAAGTCGGGTGAACGTGCAGGCCAAGCAATCAGGCCACCTCGACCTATCCACTGTTGGTCAAAACATTGATCGAGGTGATGTCGGACCGCAAGAGAAAAATGAGGTGGTGCTCCATCGTGATAAAACCGCATGTTTTGACGCACATGCAGTGGCACATCTTCCCAAAACCCAGGCAGTACGTGTTCAAGGAAAATCAAGTACATGGCACCTGTGAATCTACGTGGAAGAAGGTATGGCCCAACGACATGTCCATCCAAAAGTCCTACCCACGTGTTGATACCGTATCGTTGTTGAAAACCATGAGGGCGCGTAGCACGCGGGTTTTCATCGGCCCAAGTATTGCTGTTGCGGGAATTGAAAACACCTTTTTACCTGGTGAACCTGGCGACATCAGTGAAGATGATGCGCCGTGGAAATACGGGCTCATCAACACAACGGTGCAAGAGCCACCTGCAGTAGTCGGCGCGTAGCGCAAAATCCTATGGGTGCATTACCTGTACTCTCTGGAGGTGGAAGGCGTGTGGCAGCTGCTCATGCAGAACACGTCAGACAGTTTTGTGATCCACATTGAATCAATGCGCTATGTTTCGAGTACTTGTTGTCGAGTCCTCTTCGACTGCATTGCGTACAGCCTCGTCGAACTCGGGGGTGCGCCGCCGCCATGGAGCACCACAGTCGGATCTGTTGGCGGTGAATTTGCCTGTCTCCGAGGCCCTCTGGTAAACCTTGGCAAAAAAAGGTGTGCAAAGGTGTCTGGCGGTGTGGAAAACGCTTCTCGTACAGCTTACGAGCAGCCCTCCCATTGCACCGAGTTTCGCCGTAAAATAACTTCATTCGGCGTATTCCCTAAATGTGTAGTTTTCCATGTTCAACAGCAACATACTGGCAAAGAATTGCAGCTCGGCTTCACGTCAAGGAGGATAATCACAAATTGAACACAAGCACTACAGCAGATACGAACGTCAACTGATTGACGTGTCTCCCGGCAGTTTACAACATCAAGTGAATGGCATGTAAAGAAACCGGTCACGGACACGGGACATCATGTGATCGTAGAGTAACACACGCACTACCCTAGTCATTGGCACCCGCATTGGCTTCCACGTACTCTCATGGGTGCCCGATTGCTTGGCCTGCACGTTCACCCGACTTGACTCCGCTAGATTACTTCCGGTGGGGCCTAATGAAGGGCGTGATTTACAAGACGCCTGTGGAATCAGAGGAGGACCTGCTGGCGCGGATTAAGTCTGCGGGAGATATTGGACTTCCAGGTATTGGTGATCGTGTGTACCAGAACATGATACGTAGGTGCCGTGTTTGTGTAAGACGTCGCTGGTCGTCACATCGAGCCCTTCTTGTAAGTGGATCCAGAGGAAAAACGACGTACAGTATGTTGCAGGTCAACATGTGATGTGGTGGTGTTTTGTTTGTCGAGGGGAAACGATACGTTACCGCACATAAGTTCCTATGCAAAACGTAAACGTCTTGGTCCCCACTACATGCCCTTACAATGTTTAATGGGAATTCAGAAACAGCTTGTAGAACGTATACATCATTTTCTTAAATGTAGTAGGCACATATCTTGCGTAAGGCTCTTAATTATGTACGCCAAACTTTTGTATACTAAATATAAAGTTTTCCAAAAATATTAAAGTGTAGTAAAGATCATTACGGCTGTTCGACCAGGTCTTACGATTTCTCAAAATTCTGTCCTGTAATTATTTTTATCTTTTAAGTTCATTTATACATAAAAGATTGGTTTTAAATGGTTTTTAAAGTTAATTTATTTTTCACTTTTAAGCCTCACCTATTGTATTATTATTATTATTATTATTATTATATAGGTATATTATTTATACATTCACAGACTCGTCCGTCATCGGTATCGCTTGCGATCAGGCGAGTTTCAGTGCTCTCTTTTCGCGGGAAGTTGAATCGGCATGTTGAACATTCAGTATTCATTTTACACGTGTGTATGTCGATAAATTTGTCATTTCTATACGAGTTCACGCAGATCGGAATCTTGAAAGGGTATTTCACATACACACACGCGGTCAATAAATTTAAATTGTTCCTTGTGTTTCAAAGTTTGTATGGCCTCTTGCCCACTCAGTCATGTGCAAATGATGACTTCCCCGGCACTGAAACTCCACACGCCACCAGTAATCGACAACTTGTCCACCAATCACATCGTGATCGCTAGTGATCCAGTGTGCGACGGACAGACACCTACCGTATATACATATAAACAAGTGAAGTTAAATATAAGCTTGTAACAACATTAAAGTAGATAAAATAACTACACTCCGCGTTAAGCACAGCGCGCATCAGCATGCAAAACGTCGAAACGTCATAACATGTGTTCGAAGTTTGTTCTGCCCACAGCAGTGCACTTTTCTGTATGTTGGATGCATGCAGCATGCATGGAGCTTGGCCGCCGGATGCACCCATGGCCGTTTCCATGCCCCAGTACTCACTGCATGTGAACACGATGACCTCGTTGGCACTACTGAGTTCGGCTCTTTTTCTTGCCGTATGTCTTACGACGATACATTAGTTGCAGCATCACCACATCACTTCACCCTTATCGAATTGAAATACCACATGTTTGCTACAATGGTTTTTGGGATTTTCGTTATGTTTTGATCGTAAATGAAGCGTCTAATGCATTTTTACGTATGAGTATTTTCTACTTAGGTTTGGCGACGTGTTGTACAATGCTTTGCATATATAAAAATCAAAAATCTCTCTTAACAATTCCTCGCCGTTCGACGGATCTGGACCGAATTTAGCGGAGATACTCTTCGGTAACCAACTTAAAATAATTTGTAGGCCAAAACGAGCTCTGGCCTCCCGTTGCCCCCCCCCCCTTTTTTTTCCACCATCATAACCCTTGCGAGTAAAAAATATAATTCCAAACAATAAAGACCGTTCACGATAAAGTTAGCACTTTTGAGATACAGTTTAGAAAAAATCACTACCCCTGCCTGCATATATTTTAACAAGTGCATTAAGTGATATGCGTCCAGTGAAGTTGGTAACAATGGAGGAAAATTAGTTCCGTGTATTATCGTCGAATTAAAAGCGTTAGGTAACCATTTCTGATAACGCAGAATATTTATTTCGTTTTCTATATTTTTTAATGCATTTAAGAGTAAAAATTATCAGATTTTTAATATATTTAGGCCCCTACTTTTGTAATAATTTCACCATTTCTCTTAACCGACGTATGAATAAAGTAATGAGACCCATGGCAGTGTTAATTTTACATAACGCCAAAGACTACACAACGTGCATAAAAGTAGATATTAAGCAGGGCTTTGAAAATTGCTCAGTTTAGCGTGAACATTCTATACCAACTAATATAATGATACCGGGAAATGCCAGGTAGGACAAAACTGGCCCTGGTCCCCAAATGGGTCCGAAATCTCCACCCACCCCAAACCAAAAAAATTCAACTAGTAGGTAGGGTAGGTCAGCTAGTTCTTAATATAACAAACGTTGTAGGTCTTAATGTGTTTGACAAATTCTGTTTTTGTTTTAAAAGAACTGTACACCCAGGTAAGCTATAATTTGGATTATTTCGTTTGTTGTCGACTTTACTGGTTTGTGCTATTTAACCCATGCAATATTTGTCTGGTTTTAGTATGGTTCAGAATAGCCCACAACCACTTTAACGAACTCAACACATTGTGTAATTTATTACGGTTTTTGATCAGTTACAGTCATCAGTGTAAACTGTGGGATCTTTGTAAGAGCAAGAGTACGCTTATGTCACCGATCATTTCTTCTGCTTTACGAAAGTATCGGCGGCCTCGGTGGTGTATTGGTTAGACTATTCGCCTCCCACCCAGGCGAACAGGGCTCGATTCCCGGCAGGAATCGTGCCGGAACATGTCACTGGTCGGCTGGTTTTCTTGCAGATATCGCGTTTCTATCGTCCTTGCATTTCGGCGCTGTTCCATATTCACTTCATTCTCATTGGCTTTCGTGCCCTCCATGTTCATAGCCACCCAATCTTTTCACCCTCCTTACTTAAGTTTCCTTTCTCTCGATCGATATGGCATTAAATCATGTACGATTATCATGAGTGCGAAGTGTTGTTCGTCTGAATCGGCTGGGTGTCTGTTCCAATTTCTGTCTTACAGACGAAACTCAAGAGTTCTCTTTGCAAAGTGCTAAGTGCGTGGCATCCATTCCATCATGGAATTTATTTTTATTTAATTTTAGCTTACTTCTCGGACCAAATAAATGAACACAACGGCGGTCAGGACATAGGGCATGTCTTATCATATATTTTTGAGTTCACTATAGTTTGTCCATGTTGTTTATTTGGTTCTATAGCCTTTATAAAAATGTACTCATTATATATATATATGCATTTTTTTTCCAGTCTCTCGTGAGAAAGTACAGCCTCAAATCTTTCTACTCTGGTTTTAGGAATTCTCTAAAGTAGGTCTGTGAGGAATATTATGGTTCCATTTTTAATATTTAATTATAACTGTAAGTTATAAATAGAAATAAATAAATATACGCTGATAAAGATACCGCCATCTTAATGCAATAATCTTCCCCATCACTTTTAAAATTTAGAGTTGCGCCATTAATTTCATCAGCTAGTAGGTCTGTACATATTGCGAGTTCTCTAACGTTGTTATATCACATTTTAACTTTTAAACTTGTGTGTAGGATTACAGGGTAAGATCAGTCGAGCTATTTAAACACGGAAAAACACGCGGGCAGCGACCCTGACAGGCCTTCTTATACAACCGCGCTCATACATCTTTGTCTTATCCGGACGGCCTGTTTCAGAACTCCTAACTCGACCTATTTACTTTTAAATTAAAAAGAAACCTAACAGTCTTAGCCCACTTGACTTAGCTGCCCTGCTTAATGGATTCAAAATGGCACATCTCTTAGAAAATATACTTTAAAATATATTAAAATTAACATATATTTGAAATAGCTGCAAATCACAAAAGCGATAGGCTCTTTCATATCTTGAACCACTTTATTGCCATAGTAGCATTATATAACGTTCTCCTATGGCTATTGCTTATGTAAACTTAACAACATTCATAAACTTGAAAGACGTATAAAATGTATTATACTCATAAATTACGTAAACGAAAGTATCAGCTATGTTTATTAATAAAAAATAATGAACTATTATTGTTGCAAAAACAGATACATGAGAATTAATATTACGTCTTCAGGCAACTGAATAATGATATCATTTTCACAACGACCGAAATTCGAATTCCACGACGTTACACCTTGTTTAATTTTACGTATCGGAAATCACATGCAATGGAACATTCCCATTATGAATTATATGAAAGAAACTGGCAGAGGGATCATAGAATAGTTCGGCTGCCATTTACGAACCTTTTGAGATACTGTGTTGGCACTTGGTAGCTTACTTTATTATATATAAATCTTATGTTGTTGTTTAAGCCGCCAACATAAATGTCACAGGAAAGACATTCTCTGTAGTTGCTTGCAGTAACGCCGAAGATGACTTCTTGCCCCCGTATAGTATTTTTAATGGAAAACGAAAGAAGCCCGATTTTGAAGATAGTATGCCAACTGGGTTGCATTGTAAGAATGAATGGAATGTCTAGTTATGTAAATGCTGAGGCCTTTTTAGACTGGCTACAAATTAATTCTGTACCTCGTAAGGAATCAGGTAAGTGTTTGCTTATTTTAGACGGCCACAGTTGCCACTGTTCTGACGTTGGTGTACTGGACTTTGCTCCAGACAATGACGTAATACTACTATGCCTTCCTAGCCACACAACCCAATACTTGCAACCCTTGGATCGGTCGTTTTTTTTAAACCTTTGGAGTCTTTTGGGCAGCAAGATGTGAACACTTGGATACACAGCGACCCCGGAATAAAACTGACATGACTCCAGTTTGGAACATTGTTGAATACAGCCTGGAGCGCGGCCGCGACAGTGGGAAATGCTAGTGCAGGATTTGCTGCTTGTGGCATCTATCCTTACAACCCACAGAAAATTCCAGCTCACCCATTCGCTGTATCGGACAATGCTTCTGGGAACCCCGAAATTACAACGGAGAGTGTTGCTAATGTTGTTGCAAGTGAACCATCTGCCACTCGTGCAGACAATGGCCAGCCGCAAACTGAATCGATGGTAGCTTCTTGTTTATATGCTCCTGGAAACGAGGCAACTGATCCTGCCAATGATATGTCAACGCACTCGCTAGAGGGGGATGGCCGTAAGAGTTACTTCGAAGAAATAACGCCTGCCTAAGCCAACAGGCCGTAAGAAGCAGACAGGAATAGTCCTGAACACACCACAAAGAATAACGGAGATGCAAAAATTTAGATACGTCAAGGAAATGTAGATGAAAAGTAAGAAGAAAGGGAAGAAAAACACAGAAACTACGACCAGGCATGTTCCCCAAAAGATGAGAAAGTGAGATCATCGACTTAGTGTAGTGATGCTTCGTGACCGGATAGTAACAGTGACAATGAGCAAGATAACATGACTGGTGGTGATGGTTTTTGTGCTGTATTTAACAGGTAATTCTATGCTTAATAAGGTCCTAAGTGAGACTGGATTCAGTGTGTTAAATGTATAAAGTGGCTGCATGAAGACTGTAGTTCAAATTAGTTACATTGTAATAAGGGTTAGGTGTGCAATGATACTAGTAGGAAAATGGCGACTTGGGTGCAAGGGGATCGGGGATAGGATTAGGATTCGCCCCGCCACCATCTTGTTACGTCACTCGACCGCCATTTTATATGACCTTGACCTTTACATTTTCGTTGACCTTGACCATGACCCCGGGGACCTTTGACCCTAAAAACCACTAAAAAACGTTAAAAAATTCTACACAAATTCCGAAAAAATGTATTATTAAAAATTATTAAAAATAGCCTTGTAAATGACCCATTTTTTTCCTTCAGAAATGCTGACAGGGATCAGTGACTCACGGTCACACCCAGGTGACTAGAAGACAGGAATCAGTACCGGTGACCTTTGACCCTTGACCTTCAATATGCAAAAAAAATTTAAAACTATCACACACATTTAAATTATCCATTTTAAAATGAATAAAAAATTATTATTACGAAATCTAATTAGAACTCGTTTCAAAATTTTAAAATATTTTTAACAATTAGTTTAAAATTTAATTTCAAACAATTTTATTTAGAAGATTTCTTAATTTAAAATTCTTTAACCTCAGCGGCCATCTTCCCCTTCATTCTACTCGAAATTTCCATTTCCCCTTTAAAAAATTACCTTAAAAATTTACAATAAATTTAAATAAAAATTTTACATTTCCTTAGGTCTCACCCCACACCACCAATTACTCAACTCTCTTCGATTCCAGCAGGCGACTGATTCCCTCGCCTCCACTCAGCTCACCTATACTCAGACCACCAAATAGATTTTTCCGTTCGTTAATTGTTTGCATGCTACTGGAGGTAGCCATCTTTGTTTATTGTTACTGGAGGCCGCCATCTTGATAAGCGACCACCATCTTGGTAGGTAACCACCAACTTGGTAGGCAACCACCATCTTGGTAGGCATATCCCATCCACCATATTGGAAGCCAATGACCATGACCATGACCCTGTGACCTTGAATGGCCTTGAAAACAAAAATTCGAGAAAAATTCAATAAAAGTCAGTAAGCATAATTCATCACAGACTACTACAACCTACATTCAAGGAAATTCCATACCACAATAATACCTACTATCTGCCAATACAGTTTAATCGACTGATATCAGCCACCATGTTAGCATGTCACCCAAACACCATGTTGGATGCAGGTGACCTTGACCTTTGAACTTGACCCTGGTAAACTTTGACCTTGAAACCCCAAAAAAATTTCAATATTTGTTTTCCACCAACACTCATAGTGAATCCAAAATGACACTAAAATGGTCCACATACACCACACACTATAATTAAAGTATACATCAACTATTCAGGCAACACAAGCCTTAACATAATTTTCCTAACACCCGTACCATCTGCTCCACCAACTGTAATCAAACTAAATATACTCACCTCTCTTGCCGTCCACTAGAATTCAAGCATAACTTAGCCAACATCAACTATAATGTACCAAAAAATCGTTACTCCAATATGTTTGTCATAGCAGCATTACCATCAGACACCAGCCAAATATCATAACATCCATAAAATAAACTACCTGATTGCACTAACTATCCATACCAATAAAATGCTGGCCACTACACCTGAGGCATACGAAACAAAATACAAGAAAACCTGCTGACCAGGAGTACTGGGAACTATACCAATCATAAACCCAGCATACATCAAACCTGCCACACAGATCACCTTGTAGTTATGCAGTGCAACTTAACAACAACTCATTTTATACCACCTCACACGACCCATTAACCTTACCAATCATAACAATCTAGGTGACAACCCACCAGCATACAAGACGTTATTATAAATCACTCTATCAACCAACAAACCAGCCTATGAAGCCAGTCATCCATACTAATAGCTGCTCCATTAAACATACCTCCAACATACTTAACAACCATATTTATAACTCAATGGTACCGAGTACTAAAACATATACAATAACATTCACCTTGACATTAGCTTGCCTCAGCCATGCGACATCGAAAGCCTTACAACAGAGCATTCCAACATACTATACCATCTGAATATATCAATGAACCACAACAGCAGATAAACTTACCAACCAAAACATACAGCCCAAAACATATCATTCGCTCTAACCCAAGCATACCGTATTCATGCTATTAACAATACAAGCCATATCAACCACCAGACCTCAGACTTACTGATGTATCATAACACTAAACTATATTTATTGACTATCATTTCAGCCCATCTAACTTCACCAGTTACACGTGTAAAGAAGCCATACGGGCAGCCTACATCATCATACAATACCATCATGCTACTCCATCAATTTCAATCATTCCAAGAGACAACTAACTATGAAGACATGCCCAGTCACCCTACCAACCAAAACATACTAGGCAGACATACCAACAAAACATATGATCAAAATAAGTTACCTATAACAACCGTGCAGAGAGGTTATACAGTACAAACATTCTAAAACACCTCTACCAATGATGAGCCAACATACAATGTATATTATCAAACAGACTAACGAAGCTAGGGTCGACCTTAGCTTCATATTCGACGAAGCTAAAGACAACTAACCACATCTTCAGCGCTAAGTTATTATAATTGGTTTTTCCCCCCACAATTTTTTTAATGTTCTAAAAATGATTATTCATTCGTACTTGGGTTTTCTCAGAGTGTTGTGATGGTTCGTAGATATATTCAGATAGTATAGTATGTTGGTATGCTGGGTTTTATGGCTTTCGACGTCGGATGGCTGAGGCAAACTGATGTCATGGTGAAATGTATTATATCTGTTTTGATACTCAGTACCATTGAGATATCATTATGGTTATTAAGTATGTTGGAGGTATGTATACTGGTAGGTTTTGTTGAAGCAGCTATTATTACGGATGATTGGCATAATTAACTGGTTTGTAGGTCGATAGAGTAATTTATAATAATGCCTGGTTTGCTGGAGGGTTGTCAGCTCGTATGTTATGATTGGTGGGTTTAATAGATGTTGTGGGGTTGTATGAAATGAGTAGTTTTAATGTTGCACTGCATAACTACATTGTGCACCATGTGGCATGACTGAAATATGCTGGGGTTATGGTTGGTATAGTACCCAGTACTCCTGGTCAGCAGGGTTTTTTATATTTAGTTTCGTATATCTGGTGGTCAGAATTTTATTGGTACGGATGTTTATTATAATCAGGTGGTTTATTTTATGTGTGGTATGATATTTGGCTGATGTCTGATGGTAATGTTGCTGTGACAATCATGTTGGAGTTACGATTTTTGGTATAATTTAGTGGATGTGGTGAGTATATTTGGTCTGATGACGGTTGGTTGAGCATATTGTATATGTGGTAGGAAAATCTTGGTAATGCCTGTGTTGTCTGAGTGGTTGATGAATGCTTGAGTTGTAGTGTGTGATGTGTGCGGAAAATTTTGGGGGTAATTTTAGATTCATTAAGAGTTGCGACGGTGTCGGAAAACAAGTTTTACATAATTTTTTATGTTTGAAGCTCAAAGTTCACCAGGTTCAAGGTCAAAGGTCAAGGTCACCATGGGTCCAACGTGGCAGTTGGGTGACAATTACACATTGGCTGGTATCAATCGATTATGTTACAATAACAGATGGTAAGGAATATTGTGAAATGTTCTGGCCTTGAATGTATGGTTGCCTGTGTAGATGCGAGGGTGCCTGACTTCCAATTTGGCTATATTGGATTTTAAATATAACCATTCTTGATTCGAATGTTTATGATATGTAATTGTAAGTTGAATGTTACTTCAAGAGTTAATTGGCCGCAGTCTGTTTGAAGTGTGTTTAGGATGCATGGACTTTAAAAATGTTCTTAAATGGCTGAAATAATGCTAGCCATGTAGGAAATATATGTGCTTAGGATAAGTATATTTCTTATCTGGAATATGGTAGGTTATTTATGCTAGTTTGTTTCTAATTTTTTCTGGCCTATGGTAGATTAAGGTAGGTTAGGTTTTTTTGGGCTTTAGTGGGTTGAGTTATGTTAGTTTGACAGATGGTAAGAATATTTGTGTTGTGGGTTGCTCTGGACTATAAATTTGCTTTATACACTTGGGTTATCATGGATGGTATGTTTGGTATGTTGGGTGATATGTTTTCCAGTATATTCTGTCTTGTGTTTTTTGGTGTATGTAGAATGGTGTGGACAGTTTGTGTGTGTGTGTGTGTGTGTTGGTAAGTCCTGTAATGCTAAGGTATGCATGAGTTATAGTTAGAGGTATGATGTGTCAGTGTATTTTGACTCGTGTGAGTCTGCATTGTGGATGGAATGAGAAGAATTTGTTTGTGTCACTGGTATCTGCTGTATGTTTTCTTTTTCTGGCACGTGTTCGTGAATGGTTGAAATATGCTTAAGTTATAGTGATTGGTACGGTTGGTATTTATAAGCAGTGTTGGTTTGTAGAAAAAAGTAGAATGGGTGTTATGTTATGGGCCGGCCTCAACTGTATAGTTGCTTGAAAAACTTGAACTATGATGGAAATTATGCTTGGTATATTGGGTGGTGTAGTTCAATTTAATTTTTCTTTAGTTATACGAGATTGGGGTGTTGGGTGTCTGGTATGAACTGGGTTATAATGGATTGTTGGTTGGTATGTCTGATTACTATATGTTTGTCTGATGTCAACCAGTAGAGCAGAAAGTATGAGCAATATGCACATTTTTCGTAAGGTCAGTGTGGACTGAATGGTTGGTGTATGCTTGAGTTATAGTAAGAGTTATGAACGATGAGTATATTTAGTCTGGTGTGGGTTGGTATAGCAGATGGGATGTTTGTGTTCCGGCTGGTCTTAATTGTATAGTTGCTCTAAACTTGAGTTATGGTGGGTGGAAAATTGAATGTCAAGGTGCCTGCTTTCCAGTATATAAGGAGCTGGGTTCCAGTTAGGAAGCTTACTTTCACAGTGGCAGTCGTAAAAGACACTTCGTCTCAGCTCGTGTATGTAACTGGAATATATTATGGATCCAAAGGTTGCTGGTACATCAACGCCTGAGGTTCGCAAAGTGCGGTCGACTTCTTCGGATGGGACACCTGCGGCAGCAGCATCGCCATGGACTTCTTCAGGTGTGACCCAGACAGCACCATCGACTTCTTCAGATGGTACAGTTACAGCAGTACTGCCATCGATGACTTCGTCAAGGCTTAGTTGCTGTTACTGTGACAAAATATCTGACTACAGGCTAAGTGCAAGGAAGCATGAAAGAACTTCTTGTGTGAAGGGACCTTCCTGAGCTATGCATCAAAGCATAAAGTGCAAGCGACTGTTCAAACGCGGCGATAAGGTGAAGCCACATAGCAAGAACTGTAAAGGTCGAGTTTCAGCAGCTACGAAACGACCTGTACTAGCTATTGGCGAAACCACACCGAACGAATTCTACCTGAAAAAATCCACATTCAAGGGTACTTAAAAATATAATGTGATTGGAAATAGCTTTGTAGGTACGAACGACATATTTACATATCTGGACTAAAGCAAAGGATAATTAATGAATTAACAGAAGAAGTTGAGGAGGGACTCATAAAATAAAATGTTTGCTTGGAATGTACCTACGAAAAGTCTCAGCCATTGGATGAAGCCATCAGTCGCCGAGCATTCAAGACTGCGAATCAAGCACTGCTCAAATGTTGATAGTATCCTAGGGGCTGTAGAGTTATTGAAAGAAATCTTTGTCGCGAAGAAGAAGAATATATGTCCAATGGTTCTCGTTGGACGCTTTCTAGCGTAGACTGCCTTGAGCTGCATATAAATAGATGATATTAGTACATGAAATGTGAGCATGCTGCTGTAAAGTTACTATGTGACTGGTGTGAAAAATTTAAGGGTTCTGTTTTTATGTTTGTACTCTGGGGTATGTGTGTGTATATATATATATAACATAAAAAAAGTTTTTAATTTCTTGCTGGTGGTGTATCCTGCCTACTTTCCTGTTATAGAGAGTATGATGGCACTTGGTTTAGACACATATAAATACATTTAACAAAAGCCGAGTAGGATACTTTTATTCCTACAAAACATTCGAGATAATAAATAACTAGCAGATAGCGACATCGTAAAATAATTAGACTCCAAGAGGGGAGACCAGTGATGAAATTGATATTTTTGATTTGTTCTGCTGTACTTTAAGTACAATTTAGGTAAAACTTAAAAAATTTTCAATTAAATAAATATTAAAATAGAATAAAATATAATTTTTATTTGGCATACCCCTATGCCTACGAAAATTAATTTGTTACGAGAAACGAATGCAGGGGGCAAAAGTCAACATCAACATGTATATAGGTAGCCGGGTTAATTTTTGATTGTTTTTGTAGTAACATATTTTAATAAAATTTAAAACATTTTAAATATAATATTTTATTTCTTTTTTAATTCTGTATGTCATCAGTATGTTATAAAATGTTTTTGTAAAAAAATCAATGTAAAGGAAATATATATGTATTAATCACTATGGTTATAAAGGGGTTTTGCATACATATGTAAATATATACTAAAACTATACATCTGGGACTAGAAATGATGCCTGCAGACTGGATTTAACGAGACTGGCCCTAAGAGATAGGAAATTATTATTCACCTGCTTAAAAGTATGTTTACAGCCCGACTTGGGAGAATAAGGCATACTAAATAATGATTTTTAATGAATATAAAATAAATTATCTGAGCTTAGGTACATATGATTCATAAAGTAACGAAAGGGTTTTTAATAGAACATTGAAGCACTCGCCCATCATTTGAGCATGTGGTGGTCAATTGGTTAGCATACTGGACACTTATCTAATGGGTCGTGGGGTTCGAAGCTCGTCATGCATTAATTTTTTTTAAATGCTATCAGCTGTCATGTCAAAGTGTAAAATTTACATAACTTAGAATTTTTTTAACCGATTTTACATTAAAACTAATTTTTGGTATATTTTACTGTATTTGTCAAACATTTAGGCATTTTTAAAATGATAAATAAAATAAATTTAAATAAAATAATTCTAATTATTTATGAATGCATCGATTCCTAGATGTATGATTGATTTGACAAGGCTACGTGCGACCACGATCAGTTCACGTGCGCTTGTCTAGGGAGTAATTTACTCTGGGTATCGTTTCCTCACAGTTGCCTCATGTTGTCGCCAGCACTCTTTGTGTGTCATAAAAGGTGCATCTGCCTCGCCTGCCTGTGCGTGCGTGAGTCTTTACAAGGCTATTCGACTTAATTTTAAATTAGATTGTTTTTTGTACCATATAAAAACAAATTGAATAAAGTAAATATTAAAAATATCGATTGAATTAATTTTTTAAAAATAAAGTTTTAAAATTCTAATATTTTGATAAAGTCCTGCCTGGAATGTACTTTAAAATAACTTTTTAGATACCTTCTCATGTATGAAAAATTACACCTTTTAATTCGTAAATAAATACACACACTGGCGATTTGCCCACTCTAGTAGGCGATGAAGGAACTACATAGATGGTGGAGTCGAACGACTGTGAGAAACAGCCTACCAAGAAGGCAATAAGAGAAAGGAAAGAGAAAGGAATAGAATGAGAAAAAAGGAAATAAAGCAAGATATGGAATGAGAGATTCAAGAGAGAAAGAGATGGAATGAGAGAGAGAAAAGAGAGAAAGAGATGGAATGAGAGAAAGAGAGAGAAAAGAGAGATTGAATGAGAGCAAGACAAGAGAGAAAGAAAAGGAACGAGAGAAAGACAAGAGAGAAATATATGGAATGAGAGAGACCAAAGAAAAAGAGATGGAATGAGAGACGAGAGAAAGGAAAGAGAGAAAGAGATTGAATAAGAGAAAGAAAGGAAAGAGATGTGGAATGAGAGAGACAAGAGGGAATGACAGAGCATGAAAATAGAAGACAGAATTATAGCCTACAAGTATAAAGCCCGCATTAGTTCGTTTTTACAAATGTGACTTGCTACTGCATATTCCAGGGCATGGTTTTTTTAAAGGGAAAAACAGGAAATTTAAAAAAAAATAGAAATTGTAAGGGAAAAAGACTGTTTTCAAGGTGAAAATGACCAGTTTTAAAAGGAAAATGGGAAATTCCAAGATGGCGTCCCGGTGCCTTACGCCTCTCCCCGATCCCTGTGAGCCCGAATGCCTATAATCCTTCTTCTCTGGTCCTTCGCAAAAAGTACACTCTTGCGGACTTGAGTAGAGATTTCACGAGCAAATTGCTTCCAAAAATTGCAGGTCTCTACAGGATCCATTAATTTCACACGCCTAACTCTTGTAGTCTAGTTTCTCTCTCTTCTGGCCGTTCCTATAGGAAGACACATGTGTGCGAACTTAAATTGTATGTGCAGAGACCATGAGTACGCAGCTATGGTGCTTTATGATTTGATTTATATGATCTGTGATTTCACTTTGATTCCTTTTACCTAGGTTGCTCTCTCATATGTGTTATTGACAATTTGCCTGTTCTAATTCTCCTACATATTTTTTCCCCGTCATCCCACCGAGCCGAGCCGACGTCACTGCGCCCTCTTCGAGTGAAGAAGAGTACTTCGAGCTTGTTTGGAAGTAGAGCATCGGAGTTCCTGGATTTTCGCCGTCAAACCCCTTCTTTGGGTAGTGGATACCCATAACCACTCGTGAAGCAACCCGACTCTGGAGCTTGGTGAAACTTCACCCAGTTACCTGCCATCAGCATCCCTGGAGATGTTCATTGTTCATCGATACTGTCTTCAAGAGAAGAAGACAATATGTGCAAATATTTGTCAGACAAGAATATTTTACACGTATTACTGTACTTGTACTTTCGGATGTTTCGCAGTTCTTCGTTTTTCAAGTTTCTATTGTCTGTATCTGCTCTTCAGTGACATTCTTATGTGTTTTCGTCCAGACTAAGAGTCAGGGTTTCCAGAGTGACTATTCTTTAGGGAAGGGGGTTGCGACGGCGGCACGGCCGACGTCGCCTAGTTTCGTTAACAAACGCCTCGACTTCAGCCCTAAGTGACTTCCTCGGAGGTGTTCCGCATTCCTTCCTCTTTCCAGCCCTTGATCCCCTACCTATGATAACACTCCTAGTGCGTCACACACTTTTTAATGTTGTTCAATGATAACAAATATGCTTGCACACCCTTTCCTGTTGACATGGTATTTCTGACAGAAAGCATATCGAAGCTATGCATGTGATGGGTTTCAACAGCTGATAACTTTTTGCTTAAGGCACAGCGCACAAGCGAATTTTCTCTGTAGTCGTCGAACGAAGTTCAGTTTTTAGTGAAGATAAAGTGATAGTGGCCAAACAGCCAGTTGAGAAGGGAGAGTTGAAATCGCTGAGCCGTGGCCGAATTTTATTGTAATTTTGGGCTGTTTAGTGTTTTTAGTATGCTGTGTTTAGTAGCGTGTGTTCGTGTTTGCCGGGCGTGCAGTAATTTGAGTTTTTTTTTTTTTAATTCAGTTTCTCTGCATATTCTAATTTTCATTCAATTAACTAAACCGGGTGGCTGTGTGACGCGTTTGTGTATTTCTTAACGTGTAGTATCGTCTTTGTCTGCAGCCCCATTGATTTGCCCAGCCTGGTATTTTTCCGGTATGTCTTCGTCCACGACTCTCTCGGTTTCATATATTTATTTATGTGCCGTTGAAAATTTTAGAATTGGAGGCTCTTGTAATGTTCCTTCTGAACTGCCACTCCGATCATCAACATATTAATTACATTTTATAAATTTAATAAATTTTTATTAGTTTCTTTTATTAAAATAAAGCCTTAAGGGCACGTGTCAGGCTGCCCTTCCTCGTTGCTCAGTTTGTTTAACATTTATTTGTAACTGCTTAAAATGCTATTAAATTGCAATGTCAGTATGCAATGGCTTTAAGAAAACCGATTCATTTGTATACACTTTAATATATGTTGGTAAAATGTTAACCAGTACCCATGCCATTATTACATGTTGGTTTTAAAAAACTTCTATTTATTCAGGGGTGTACGTTTTAATGAATTCAGTATTAAGTGAAGTGATGTTTTACACCGAACTCTTTATATTATGTGTCAAGGTGTGTTAGTAAGTTTTTGCAAGAGTCTTTAGGGAAATTGTATTGGGAGACAGCTGTGAGCTGAGATAATCGTAACTGTAATTCGGTTACTTTGAAATGGCTTTTTATAATATTTAGTGTGCACCTGCTGCTATTAATTGTTTATTAATTTGAGGTTTGGCATGTAATCAGGAACTCTGTGAGTTGTTGAAAATCTGTGTGTCCATTTTGAATATAATTTTATGTACCTTGGGCATTTTGAAACATATATGATTTAATTTGTTTGTGCTTTGTACCCCTTATTCGTGACCGTTTGCTGCACTATAAAAAAGTGATTAAAAACTAACCAGATAGAATACAATACAACTAATTCAAGCACAATAATATAATAGAGTGAACACGAAAAAAATTAGCGAACAACATTTTAAGAAAGGTAAATTTATTGAAACTAAATGAAAACAAACAAAATATAATGAACAACAAAGTAAAGCAAAACAAATTTTTTTTTTTCGAAATGAGCTAAATAAAGTGCGGAACAACTAAAACCAGCCAAATGTTGCGAAGTTATTACAAAAAAAAAAAAAAAACGAACTAGATTAAAAACTAACTAAAATGTGTAACATTTTACGAAAATTAATATAAATATACGAAAAAAAGTCAAAATAAAATGTTATGCCTGTCTGGTCAAAGGCCTACTATTTCCCGCTTAATATGAATAAAATAATATTTATTTGTGAATATAGTATTTAAATATACATTCTACTATGTACACACAAGTAGTTACTTTTATATATCTTACTAAATATAACTCTTTCTGCGGAAATGTCCTAATAGTTATTCTTTTTGATAATGTTTACATCAACAAAATTGTTCCCTATTTTTTTTTCAACCTGTGTGTTTGTTATTGTATTTATATATGTTTTGTCTCTGTCAGATTTAAATAAGTTATTATTTTTATTTATCTACCAGTGTGCAGAATGAATTATCACCCTCAAAATCACACCGCAGAAGAAGGGAAGAGTTTCCTGTAACGCAGCCCGCTTCAGAATTTCGATACACGATTCGTCCGCTGTCTGCCAAGTATGTGGTTACCGATATGGCAGCCTGCAGCCCTCTTCCCGGAACAATTTTCAGCTACATTTACCTCGCTACGTTTGTGTGTGCCTCGCGGGCTTTCGGTCGTCGAGAGGGCTGACGCACGGGCCAGCAAAAATACGCAGCTGTGGAAGTGCGTATCTCGAAACTACACCAGCACGCGAGCAATAAATCCTCACGTGTTGCCACTAGCAATGTTTTTATTTGTATCCTCTCTGTAATAAACAAAGTCTTATATTCATGAATGCATATTTAACTAACATTTAAAGATGGCGTAAAAAGATAAATTTTTTATCAACTGTTCACCTAATCTCATGCTCCATCACCAAAAAGCATCAACCTCTACTGTACGGCCTAACTCGCAGCTGTGACAATAACATAAAGATCATGGTAACTTATCAGTTTTTTTTTTCATTATGATGGACATCACAGAAGACAAATTAGAAAATTTAAACAAACTGGCGTGGATGACACGGTCAGTTTCTCTTCATGCGCAGTCAGCCATTGCAAACTCACTGCTTTTTGCTTTCGCGCATATGCATGTGTTTATATAGAGCTTAATGATTATGAAGCTGGATATACGACGGTTGGTGCATGAGTGGGACATGTGTACGTCTCTTTCTTGAAATGCGTGACAGCAGATGGTTATGCTTGTACAAACTTGTAATAGAAAAGCCTGCTGCGTCATATATAACTGCTCTGGGATTTGAAATCCCGTCAAAGAAATAAGATAAACAACAGATAAGACCTCCCAAGTTAAACATATTATCTGCAATGATATTTCTTCTGGGAAAAAGAGCTAATCGCGGTAAATTATATGTAATGCTAATATAACGAGTGCCACTGAGAAATATTTTCAGTCCATAACCTTGAAACAAAATGAGAACCACAGAACAGATTCCGGTCAAGAAACTCAATTATCCTTTATGCATTATACACAAACTCTACATGACCAAGAATATGCAAATTGCCAGTTGTACCAACTAATTTCCTATAAATCCATATTTCATCACCAAGCTCAAACTTCATTTTCCAACGAGAAAACAAACGAGGTGACGAATAAATACTAATTACAGGTATAAATGCTAAAGCCGGAGTTGGACTTTCGGAGTGGTGTGTTTTTTTCGTAAACACAATAATTCAGTGTAATCCGACGTTTACCAGTATGTCTGAGTTGGACCCCCCCGGGAAATTATTTTTTGAAAGACAGTAGTACATGAAGGTGTTATTTTTCACAGTGTACGATAGACAATGACAGTATACTTTTTAAAATGTATCTTATTACAGTAGAATATCAATTAAAAGTACACCCAAATAAATACAACTAAATTGATGTTATTTCAACAAAACAAGGCAGACCAAAGATTTTAAGATGCATAAGAGGACAATTTACAGAACTTTTTAATTACTAGTCCAATATTCCAATTGCATTAGAAATGGAACTGTCTTTCCTCACTACAGCACACTCGTGTATTAATTCCACAATTATAGTCGCACGATCAACATTCCGACCAAAAGTATTCAACCTTCATAGCGTTATAGCATTATTTGTAACTGAAATGATATTTAATGTGTGTAACTTCGCTTTGTACACACAACACTATTCATTATAAATATTTGCATACCAAGGAAAACATTCTGGATTCTAAATACATTTTGTTAGGGCGATGGTTATTCTGCAAACACGCGCCGAAAAAATGGTCACAATCGATACCTCATCGGAATGCCTCATGCTTGGATACATGTGTCGATATATCGTGGATGGACCCAAACGAACACGAAAACCGTCCTCAGGCAGATTTTACAACAGTTATAATTTTTACATCAAGTCTTGAACACTTCAGCGTGGAGGAAACCAGCATTCCATCCAGTGTCACAAATGTTTTATGGGCAACCAATTAAATTAATATGTTTGTTTATGAATATTGGAAATTAAGTAAATACACTTAAGAAACCAGATCTGTGTACTTGAGTTTGTTATCTCAACTGGCTCTTAGGTACATATCGTACATATCATAGGTACATATTAGCACGTGGCACAGCAATATGTGTTCAACACACTGCTGAAGGTTGTTCACGATAAAGTGAGCATTTTCGAAATCAACCTCACAAAATAGTCACTGCCCCTGCCTGCATACATTTTAACGGGTGCAGTGACTGGCATACACTCAGTAAAGTTGGTAACGATGGATGAAAAGTAGTTCAATATTTTAACGCCTAATAAAAAATGTTCGGTAACCATTTGAGATAACTTAAATTATTTCTTCCACTTTCTATATTTTTTTTAATTCACCATAGTGTAAAAATTAACATATTTGTAAAATAATGACTTTTCTAATAATTTTGCAGTTTCACTTGACTGGCGCATGAATAAAGTGATGAGGCCCATGGCAATGTTAATTTTACATAAGGCGAAGAACATACAACGTGCGTGCAAGTATAACTTAAGCAGGGCTTTCAGAAGTGCTCATTGTACCTTGAACAGCCTATATGAACCAGTGAATTTCATTTCAATAGTGAGGGCGGTGTGGTCCATCGATGTAATTGATTCAAAATGGCGACGATGCAGTTGGGCTTCCCCCTCCCCCTTCCCCCTGCACATGCATATGCAATTAAATATGCAGGTGCATGTACATGTGCGATTGCACATACAATTCCCCCTCCCCCGTCCACCCTTTCACTGTGTGACTGCCGAAGATTCGATGAGTCTGTCTGGCAGGTTTTGTGGGTTGGATAGCCGCCAGAGTGAGAGCTCTGAGGACCGGTGGCCGGGGTGGTGCTGGGTTTGAATCCCATTGCGGGTAATAATATTTTATATTTGTAATTATATGTAATTAGTGATTGCATAATGAAGGTAATTACCCATGCTGTCCCTTAGGCTGTTGGAGAGAGACTGAGGAGTGCTGGAACCCAATTGATGATGTTGAATGGGGAGTGGGTTCGACAGCCATCTAGGAAGAATACGTGTATTTAGATTATTTTATTAGATTAACTAATCAGGCAATGAATTGTTTAATCACGAACTTGTGCAATTACCAACTATGCACTTGCATAATTAGAAATTACTCATGATGAAATTATTTATTACATGCACTGAGAGTCGAATTACTCTCCCTAGGACTGCCCACTATCGACTGACCTTCATTTACATATATTATCCATTATAACCCCCACCACCATTTAGGATTGTGTTAACATATATATGGAGGACTATTATTTACAAACTGTTCAGTATAAGTTTGGAAGGTGTCGACTTCACATCGCGGAGCTGCGTAGTCAGTGTGTGTTGCAACTTGCATGTACATAAGTGTTAAAATGTGCCAAGTGGGTAGCGAACGTGTACTGGTCAATACGGGCTTGCAGAGAGAGCGGCGACACTGCGCGCAGTAATACAAGGAGCAGCGGATAGCAGCTCAAGGGAAGCCGCGGATAGCAGTTCAAGGGGGCCGGCAGACAGCGGGTTAAAAGGACCCTTCAAAGTTTTCAACTCTCATTGGGACATATGTGGCGAAGCTCCATCCTAGAACTCAGCACAAAGAACTTTCAAAGTAATATTAATCACGGGCAGTGGTGTCATAACTGTAACTTTGGTTGTTCCCGAATCTATCGTGCGATCTTGGCTTATGGGAGATCTAAATCTCCACTTACCTTGGACATTGAGAACGATCTGGCGTACCTACCCAAGGAATTTGTAATTTACTTTGCATCCTATGAAATTAAATTTTTCTACCAGTTCTTGGCTGAAAATTGAAAGGGTGACGGAGTCACTCTATCGTCCCTCTTCTGCGAGCACTGTCCGTTAAGAACGCCAGCATTAGAAAATAACATAGTTGTTAATTATCCACACATATGATGTGACTGCATGATGCGCAAAATGAAGCAAATTATACAAACTACCCAAGGATATGATGAGCCAGATAATATATCCGTTAACTCAGAATCACATCATGAAATATTTTAATTTGTGCATAAAAACAATAATTTTACAGTGTGTGCAAAAATGTTATGTAAATGGTTCTCAGTACTATTCACGTGTGCAAAACATTTTCGTGTGTAAATCCTTTTTATGCACATTCACTATATCAGTAGAAGTAAGCTGTTTATTCGTAATGTTTTAGAAATGTATTGCTGTGAAGAAGGGTTCGAAAATAATTACAATACATAATTTATTGTAAAATAACGTTCAATGTCATTTTCAAATGGCGACTATGATTCAAATGTATTGTGTTTCAAGCCGCCTTTTCCATGAAATGAATTAACACCAATCTTGAAAAGAATGTACCGACTTCAAACATTTGAAGTACATAGTTCAAGTGGGATACTGGCAAAATACCATATGAATACAGATTCCAATGTATAAATGCTATAACTGTAGAAGACTTTCCCATATATATGTTAAGCAAATCTCAAAAGAAACGAATTAAGTCTGTCGCAAATTTAGAAGGTGTCAATATTAGAAGCTTTTCTGAATGTCCTAATTTTAATTCATTAGTAAACCAGTATAATTTACATAGTTGTTCAAAACCAGCATGTTCACAATGTAAAATTGGAGCTTTAAGAGAATTTACATACACAAACCCTTGTTATGCCTGAAGCGAGAAGAACCTGGTATATATTTATTCATAAGAAAAATCACTGTTTTGTCAAAATTTGGATTAAAAAGAGCAAAAATATAACATATTATTATAAGTAACTCTTGAAAATTATATATAATAAGCAAATTATTCATGTTTAAAAAAAAAACTCACTGATTTGTAAAATAATGGTTGATTGTAGCTTTATATTATTTAGACTATCCATGTTGTAAATGTTCATGTTGAACATCTTGTTAAATTTTGTAAATATATGTACTTTATCAAAAGCCTTGAATGCCAACTGTAATGTATTTAAAAAAAGATATGATATAAATAAAATAATTTCACAAATAAACAGGGTTTCTGTTTAATATACTTAACAACTCTTTACGACGACCATTTTTACTACATAATTTATGCACTGCAAATTTTTCTCATAAATATCTGGCAATTTTATAAGTAGTTCTTCAATTTAAAACATTCTTATTTTTCAATACACTGATTTAAAATAACTGATTCATATAAGATTTTTGCACCAAACGAAACAGATATGTTGAAATGTTGTAAAATTATGAAAAAAAAAAAGTTTTACATTTTAAGATTTAGAAAAATACTTTTTGAATTTAACTATAAATGTTGAAGAATAAGAGTGTTTAAAATATATGCAAAAAAAAACATGCTCTCTAATGCACCGAGAAGATAAACAAATTCTGTGCCGTCGAGGATGTCCTGACCTTTGATGTACTCCAACCCAGTGCCAGAGAGAATGGAGGATTATTCCACATACCCATTAAGTGGAAGTTTAAACACTCATGTAGTTCTTCTCTCAGAAGCGAGAGGTTTACAGCTTCCTCCTCCGAAGCGGAGGCGGCGTCTGCAGTCATTATGGGTGGCTCAACGCACCCCTAAGCAGCCCCCAAGGAGGCTGTAGTGATTGCAGGTGGCTCGACACATCCCTCCGCAAGGACATTTCTCGCTGGCGGATCGGCATATCCCTTGAGGTCCCTGCAGAAGTGTCGGGTAGCACGCGCGGGTTGAAGTAGTCTGCTGCGCCAGCCGTAGGCCTCTCCTCACTCATGCCAGGAGACCGTGGGTCGACAGGCTTGAGCTGCTTCACTTTCCATTTCTTGCCACGCTACATGCAAAGATCCATGCCTTCATCACAAAACGAGCGCTTCTTGCGATCAACCTGGATGTCCATCAATTCGTAACGTGTTGTATTATTAAACTCTTCGTCCAAGTCTTATAATTGTTCTTCAATATCCTGCATTGAAATGCTAAAATACACTTCCATATCAACCTACTCAATAACCTGAGACAGAGCCATTACTCCCGCTTGAAATTCAAAAATACACTTCCATATCAACCTACTCAATAACCTGAGACAGAGCCATTACTCCCGCTTGAAATTAAAAAAGAAAGTAGGAAGTGGAAGCTGGTAAGTCATATATATATATATATATATATATATATATATATATATATATATATATATATATATATATATATATATATATATATATATATATATAAATTCAAAAACCTTTTATCTACTAAATAAGTGGCACAGACAATCCAAATAGCTATTTGCATACCTCTATACAATACAATAGACATTTCCTTTTTTGTTGTATCGGTAAGCCACGAGCATTCAATTAGGCCTTTGTAGTAAATGTACCTTGGCGCGCCAGCCAAATAGTTGTTTTTCATCCCAAATATACAATAACAATTTCCATGATTTTCATTTCGATGCTTCAGAAGTATTCTTTTGTAGCATTCCTGGAGTGCTTTCCCCACAGCATCATATCTTAACTGTTTCTCATTGTAACACATTAGCCATTTCCATTATTTATGATTCACTAACTCGAGAGCGCAGAAGTATTCTTTTGTACTAAAAAAGCAAGGGGCAGGCCATACATAGACTTGTTTGTAGGAATATTTACACAATAGGAATTTCCATTTTTATGCCCTCGCGAGTGCAGAACTACACTTTTGTATTAAAATCAGAGCAGCCCACCAAAAATCAGAGCAGCCCAGCAAAATATACAATACCAATTCCCATTTATTCTTTCATGTCTTGCTACCCTCAGAAATGTGGTTTTAACAGTAAAAGCAGGAGTGTGCCACCCAGAATATTTGTGTTTAGAACAAATATACAATAGGCATTTCATTTTATGTCTTGCTCACCTCATAAATTTGCTTTGACTGGTAAAAGCAGGGGCATGTCACACACTTGTTTGTCCGCGCCAGAGCTATCACAAAAATTTCTTTAAAATTCTTGTCACAACAGCACTACTTCAGAATCTTAATGGATGTGTTAGTTGTCCAAGTGTCATGGGACCCTGAAAACCCTTTACATCGGACCGAAAACTCATGCTTTTTTCATTTTATAATTTTTCATTTAAATATTTATTTGGAGAAATAATCCTCTATAATTCGAATTCATAGAAACCACCAGTGATTGGTTCCCCATTGTATGATTCAGGGTAATATACTCTGAGAAACAAGTGTCTGATAGATATAATTCTAGAATCTCGAATGATCCATTTCCAGTGTACTTCTTTTTCGAAAATGCTGTTGAATTTGGAGATACGGACGTATTGGCCAATCTTGTACTTCCGTTTTATTTTATCATATACTTTCATGCTCTTATATAGTGTTTGTAATATACTGTTACCCTTAACAGCCATAGGCACCATCTTGATAGTTCTATGGTATCTATAATTATACATTTTCATTATTTCTGTGATAATTTTTACCCACTACTACCTTACTAACAAAGTGAAATGTTTATAAAGTAGTTGTTTTAAACTCTTGTTGAAATGATCAGCCACAGCACATTTAATTCCGGAATAAGTTACACAATGGTTAATACCATACTCTGATACGAGTTTCTTGAAATTAATATTGTTGTATTCTCTACCTTGGTCTGCGTGCAGGTTCTGAGGTGCCCTCTCGTTTAAAACACTGTTCATTGGATCAGCAACATGTTTTCTAGATTTACGTATTAAAGTTATGCCCCATGTATATTTTTAATAAACATTGATTAGTTTTAAAATATATTTATAACGATCATTGTATTTTGAAAGCAAACTCGTGTCACACAAATCTGCTTCGAATATGTTGTTTAAAATTAATGTGATAATTTTCCTTCTAGGTTAATTAATGTTTGCAGCCACGTGTAATTCCATAGTAATTGTAGTGAATTTCATATTTAATAAATGTAACAGTCTAATCAATTCCTCTGTAATATAACTTATTTTGTTAGTATGCGAATTACTGCCATCCTGTTTTGAAGCAACAAGTATAGTCACTAACTCGTTCGTATTATTCCAAAATATGAGTGAAAATTTGTCGCCACCTTCTTTCAAAATTCCACTATCCACAATTTCCTACAATAAATGTAATTTTGGATGTTAGTCAAACTTTCTGAGTAAGAATGTGCATTTGTTCGTATTACGAGATTCTTATATTTCTCCAGATCAGAGACAGAATAACCATTTCGGAATTTAAAAAAAATAGTATTTCAAACAACCTTTGACTTGCGACAGTTACATATTCGCTTATTTGAATTTTATTTTCGGGCAGAAACATAATTACTGAATCTTCCAGAAACAATGCATTGCCCTGCTTATATATGCCAAATGTCATGTTGCAAGCTGGCGAAGCATTTTTTAAAGCTAAATATTTAAGAGTTAATTTAGAAAGTTTGCCAGTTACCGGTTTCTTTTTCGAAGGAGGGGGTTCTAACTTATTTTCAGGTGTTTTATTATTAGAAGTATTTATTGCTGCATGTACTTGTAACAGGTCGAAATACTTGCTCATTTAAAACATCTTGCTTCACACTTATGACATTGTGTAATTCTGAAATAGCTTCTGACACACTATATGCTAATTCTCACAACAAATGTCGCGTCTTTATATATAATCGGTTGCGGTGATTTTCTAGCTGAATCATTACTATGAGTATTGGGTGCTTTTTCTAATTTATCAACTTTATTTAAAAAAAATAACTAATTTACTTCCAATTCACATTCGCAAATCCTTGATTACAGCATTTAACAGAGTTTTTCAATACTCACTTTGATTTTGTAGATCTGTGCACGTAAAAAAAAAGCCAGTGCTGTATTTTTAATTTCGCCACTTATAAAATGTGACAAGTCCTACGTTGTGTCTGTAAGTTGTGCCATAATAAGAGTGTAAAGCATTACATTAAATTCACACATTAAGCGATCTAAACGTACATGTATGTCACTTTCAATACTTTGCAATGCATCCAAAATATTTGTTATTATTTTCGAAATTAAAATCGTGTTCTTATAAACGTGTTCATTTTCTTTTCTTAACTTTATTAACTGCCCTCATATTTCAGCCATTTGTGATTATAAATTGTATGACATAATACTGTTCAAACTTTCAACAAATTTTTTATTTGCCACATCTCTGTCTTCCACTGGCGCACAGACATTTTGTAAAATGTGCCCGTTCAAGAAGCAATTCCCATCGCGAGTTCTAGTTAAACAAGTGATTTGAACGACTCCATCTTATTCCGCTATGTCAAAACTTTAAAATACTCATTCAACCTCAGGAGTAATAAAACTATCAAATCAACACATATATCTCCCTTTATATACAGAAGTGCAGGAATAATTACAAATAAATAATACCTTTATTCCCAGCAATTAAAACGTATCTCTTTAAACTGTGTAACTGACATATCACCTAAAATGTGATCATTATATATTACTTGTAGATTAAAATTATCCATATAAAACCAATTATCATATTCGAATTATCCTGTCAATTATGTTTGGGAATTCTAGCATAAGTCCACGAAAGATCAAAACAGTGAACTTCCAAATGTCTACCAAAACTGAAATACTGCTGAATCGTTCCTTGTAGCCTACTCCAGATATAATAAAATATAAAGACTGAATTTGGGATTGCTTCACTCGGAATTTTAATTTCGTCTTTACTACTGAAAAGAAAAGATTGCATTCCTTCAGTTGAGGGTAAAATATTCTCTAGGCATTTACATTTGTCTTGTTGCAATATTTTCGAAATCAAATTCACATTTACAAACTTTAGCCCATTTGGAAGTTCTAATAGCATTTTCATACTTGGTACATTTATGGGAAGTGCTATGTTTTGCTTTACAACTTTCACTGTAAACAAACCGTAACATACTAATGTAAAACTATATAAACAAAAATATGTATATAGGTTCGCGTTCAGTTGTAAATAGTGTCGCACACGAAATGCATCAACCAAGGTAACAGGGTTTTAAACACATTGATTATAAACTACCAGTTGCGTTACATTTACCAAAATATAATTTCTGCGATCCATGGACTTAACTTCAGAAAAGATTGCTACGTAACTATCAAGGAATAGATGGCTTAAATAATGCCTGTAAGCAGCACAATATTACTTATTCTCAAATGAACAATTTAAAACAGTGTCATATAGCAGATATGACTTTAGCCAATACAGCAGAGAACATTAGAAAGAGTTCAAGTGCATCCACAAGAGAAAAACTTGGTGCTTCGTTTGTAGGTAAAGTAACGAGAGCTAAGGTGAAAAGAGGTATGCTCTAAGAAACTCGGAAACCAAACATTAAGAAATGTATGGTATTGCACATATAGGTTAATAATGGCTGTATAGCCAGAGGTCAATTCCATGGTCATCCAATGTGGTAGATTCAATGTGGAGGCCAGTCCACTGTTTCACAGTCCTGAGCCCCTATGCCAAAAGCCTTATACTTTATCTACTGCTTTTTTTTTTTTTTTTTTTTACAAAATATAGCTGTTGCAAATTGTTTTGGATTATTCATGTGGCGCGAATACCGATGATTTACTGAAGTTTGGTTGTCTTTTCCGAGATTCTATTTCATAACAATGTGCGCTTTGGGCAGATGAGACAACCTTCAATAGTATAATTACTTTTCACATTCCTCTATAGTAAGCAAATGAGAACCGTCATGCAATGAATAAGTTTTGTAACCAAAGCCAGTCCATGTACATTTTTTTAGGATGGAATTGTGGGTAATGGGTTAAGTTGCCCGTTTGTGTTTCACAGAAGGTTGAATGAACATGAATACGGAACTTCCTGGAAAATGAGTTACTCATCCAACTTGAGGACGTTCCTTTGCACCACAGGCAAACACCATGGTTCGTACATGATTGTTGACTGGCCCATTTCAGCCACACAGTGTACAGATACCTGTAGACTACTTTTTCCGCCCCCTGTGGCTCTGACTCGAGGGGCCAGTTCCATGGGCCCCGAATAGTCGCCTGATCTAAATTCTGTCGATATCTACTTATGGGGTATTGTAAAAGCGGTGATTTGCACCAGTCGTGTGGTGAGTGTTGATATCCTTCTGCAGTGAGTGTGGATGCACTCGAACACATTCCTACCAATATCGATGTATTTTTAAGGACGACATCATCAATTGAAAAACGTCTGCAAGGCTTGACTGATGCCAATGGAGAACATTGTGAACATTTCCTGATGCACAATCTGCGGTCTGTGCAGTCTATCATATCTATCATCCTGGAATATTGAATTTGTTTACTGTCGTAAGGCCCCTTACTCTGAGCGGCAGTTAGTCACAGGGGAAACTAAATCGAACATATGTTTCTGCAGCCCGTTTTGTTAGAGAAATCTTTATATAATATTTTATTCTTGGTAGGTTATGTAAGCACAAGAAATGCAAATTACTATGGTTTACTTCCGCGTTCAGGAAGTAACAACAATATTTTCATATATAGGTTGCTAATTTTCTAGTGTTACGTGATGATAGATCCTCTAAACTGAAAACAAAAATTTTACAGTGAAGGTTTATTAATATGAAATCAATTCATACATGTTTATAATTTTAAATAAGACCATATTTTGATTCCCTTTACAAAGCAATTAAATGTATTCTAAAGTCCTTTGGCATGTCATACATAATCTCATTTAAGCTAAGAGGTAAATTTATTTAATAATATATTTGTCTGCGAAGTAAAGAAAATAAAACTACAGAAATTCATTCACTGGCACCATGTTAAATTGTAAACAAAACAAAAATATTTACATATAGTGAATGATTGGTAATTGCACAACAAAAAATTTCTTTGCATTGACACGCAGCAACTCAAATACTTTGTGGCTGGCAGCTGAATTGCTTTCAGTAATGGCATCGCAACGTGTACAATGTGTGTTACATAGCAAATATTTTTTCCAAATTCTGCATCACCTATTACTAATAGAATTGTCGGATATATGACAAGCAGTTTTCCAGCAGATCCGCACTTTTATATAGAAAAATATACTCAGTAGATTGCATTTGTTACTAAAACTCGGCCAGATATTGTGCACAGCGTATGTCGGGAGAACATACCACTCTTAAGAGGTTTTTCAGTCATAAAATGATGACTTAATGTACACAAAAAAATCGAACGATTGGCTATTAATTTCTATGTCTGCAATGAACGAAAATTGGCCTAAAATGAAATGTGCAAATAAAAATGAACGAAATGTAAGGACCAGCATGACTGCATGACATCTTCCCCCGTAGCTCAGTGGAAAATGCCACTCAATATGGGGCAATATGCCACGATCTGTAAATCAAATGCAGTATGAAATATATGTAAATACATTACAGAAACAAGCTATATTAAATTGTAGAGCAAAGATCACATACAAAGTGACAAACAAATCGCTGGGGTTATAAAATTCAGTTGAAGTACATCATGACTAGTAGGAATATAGCGACTTGTTGGCAAGGGGACAGGATTATAATTCGCCCGGACACCATATTGTTATGTCACCCAACCGCCATCTTGGATGACCTTGACCTTTTACCTTTAGCTTGACCCAAGGGAACTTTGACACCAAAAACCATTAAAAATATTTAAAAATTCCAAAAATCCTTAAAAAATTACAAAAAAACATTTAAAACTCCAACAAATTCTAAAAATTCCTTAAAAAGGCCGAAAAAATTTATTATTAAAGAATATTAAAAAAAATATCTTTCACATTATTAAAAAGTTCCTCAGAAATGACCCATTTTTTCTTTCAGAAATGCTGATTGGGATCAGCAACCCAGGGTCTAACCCAGGTGACCGGGAGACAGGGATCAGTATCTATGACCTTTGAACTTGACATTTTACCTTGTGAATGAAAAATTCAAAGAAAAAATAATCAGAACATATTAAAAATAAATCGATAAAAAATTGTGATAAAATTTTATAATTTAAAATATAATTTAAAAATCGTTTTAAAAATTAAAAATTGATTTAAAAATTTAAAAAATAGTATAAAATTTAATTTAAAAAAATTTTACAGAATAATTTCTTAATTAAAAATTCTTTAACCCCAGCGGTTATTTTCGATCCCCCCCCCCCCCTCGAAATTATAATTTTTCCTTAAAAAAATTCTCTTAAAAAATTTATAAAAATTTTAATTAAAAAACCTACATTTCCTGAGGTCTCCCCCCACACCACCAATTACTCCCCTCTGTTCGACTCGAGCAGGCGACTGATTCCCTCGCTTCCACTCATCTCACCTATACTCAGTCCACCATGTTGATTTTTTCGTTCATCATTTGTTTACATGCTACTGGATACCGCCACCTTGGTAGGCGACCGCCATCTTGGTAGGAACCACCACCTTGGTAGGCTACTCCGATCCTCCATATTGAAAACCAATTACCATGACCTTGACCCCATGAACTTGCATGACCTTGAAAACCAAAATACGAGAGAATGCATAAAAGTCAGCAAGCACAATACATCACAGACTACTGCTGCTCTGTTGGATGCAGACTATCTCGACCTTAACCCCATGAGCTTGAATGACATTGAAAACTAAAACTCGAGGAAAATGCAAAAAATCAGCAAGCACAATACATTACAAACTACTGCCGCCTTGTTAGATGGAGACTACCTCGACCTTGACCCCATGGCTTTGAATGACCTTTAAAATTAAAACAAAATATATATAAAGTCAGCAACCACAATACATTACAGGCTACCACCACCATTTCAGATGCAGACTACCTCGAACTTGACCCCATGGCCTTGAATTACCTTGAAAATAAAAACTCGAGATATAATACATAAAAGTTAACAGGCATAATACATTACAGACTACTACCATCATATCAGATGCAGACTACCTTGACCTTGACCCAACGACCTTACATTATGTTGATAGTAAAAAACTCGAGAAATAATACATAAAATTCAATAATTATAATACATAACAGACTACCACCACCATATTAGATGCAGACTACCTTGATCTCAACTTAATGACCTTGAATGACCTTGAAAATAGAAAACTTAGAAAAATTAATAAAAGTCAACAAGCATAATATATTACAGACTACCACCACAATATTAGATGCATACTACCTTGACCTTAGCACCACGACCTTGAAGGAGCTAAAAACCAAAACTCGAGAAAAATCTATGTGAAGGGGCAGAAGCTAGTCCAGACGATCCACCTTCCACTCAGCTGCTGTCAAACTAAAGCTCTCATTTTACCTCACTACTGCTTTTTATATTCAAGTGTGGCAGTCTTATGGCGTCATATTGACGAATTGTACTGCACCATTAATACATTGTGCAGACACCGATCAGCCAATCACCAAGTTACCAAATGACTGCAGCTAACCAATCACATGCGAGCATTGAGACATCACACACAGGCAGGTAGGCAGGCTTTAGATGCTAGTTCCTTGATCACATTATCATGCAGTTATATCTTCAACAGTATCTTCCAGACAAGTTCTTCGATCACGTATAAATCATGGTCACACTTTAAGTATACAACTGTCTCCTCTTGTTGGACCAACCTCTCACAAGACTGACCCCATTGACCCCATTGCCTCATCGACCTCATTGACTTCATCGACCCCATAGACCCCTTCGACACATAATGACGCCTGGTGCAGTGCTGCGGTGCTGATTGCGGTTCTAATTGCGGTGCTAATTGTGGTGCTGTGGTGCTGCTATGCTAATTGCAATTGCAGTGGTGTGGTGCTAAGTGCAGTGCTGATTGTGATTGTGGTGTTAAGTGTATTTTGTGTGTGTGTGTGTTCAAAACGCATATTTATGCGTTTTGAACATAACTTATATTATTCTATCTCTAACATTTGAAATGGGAACATTTTATTTAAAAACTTCGCTTGAAAACAGTATGTATCCAGGCACCGTGGTATATTTCATCGCTTCCTGGGCAACCTTCATTAACACTTTGCAAGAAAAGTGCCCATAACTACAGCAGGTTTCTACCATGCTCCCCAATTGATCGTTGTTGCGTGAGAAGGACTCTTCGTTCGGACCGCCCTCTTAAGCTGACGGGCATTTTGAATATAGGCGATAACCCGATCGCAGAATTGGCACTGGCGACAACCAGTTAGCGTTGATGCAGGTCATGGGTCCATGGTCGTAGAAGTCAAAATGCAGGCCTTCGTATTCACAATGCTACATCGCGGTATGGGAGCACTCTGAGAAAACCCACATATTCGTTCGGCCCAGAAGAAAACACGCAGGTACTATCATAATAATATGTTATTTACATATCCTCGTTGGCATATTTACTCATATATATATATGCATTTAAATAAATTTTATATTTTCATATTTATATTTACACTTTTATAAAAATTTAAATTAATTTTGTATTCATATATATATATATATATATATATATATATATATATATATATATATATATATATATACTTATATATACATTAGATTATTTTTGTATTCCCATATTTATATGTACATACTTATATGTATATATTTGTATGTAAATACTTATATATCGACATACAATTTAGTTTTATGTTCTCATATGTATATATATGTGTATACAATGTATATATATACACATTTAATTAAATTGTACATTCCCATATTTATATTTACATACACATATGTTTATTTTTAAGTAAATTTTATATTTACATTTGAAAATCATTTTATATTTTCAAAGTTATATACCTATTCCTGTACACATAAATTAAATTGAAAATAATTTTATATTTACGCAGTTATATACCTATACATATAAATAACATTGAAAATAATTTTGTATTTACACACCTATATACCAAAACCTACATATAAATTAAATTGAAAATAATTTTGTATTTACATATTACCTATACCTAAATATGAATTAAATTGAAAATAATATTATAATTACATAGTTACATACCTATTCCTATACATATACATTAAATTGAAAATTATTTTGTATTTACATAGTTATATTCCTATTTGATATGGATACATAATTATGTATAGTCCTGTTTTATATATATATATGTGTGTGTTTATATATTAGTACCTGCGTGTTTTCTTCCAGGGCGAACGAATGTGTGTGTTTTCTCAGAGTACTTCCATACCGCAAAGATGAATTTTGAATACGAAGGCTTGCACTTGACCTCAACGACCGTGGACCTGCGACCTGTACAATCGATAACTGATTGTCGCCAGTGCCGATTCTGCTATCGGGTTATCGCCTATGTTCAAAATGGCCGTCAGATTGAGAGGGCGGTCCGAACGAAGAGTCCTTCTCACGCGACGACGATCAATTGGTAAGCATGTTGGAAACCTGCTGTAATTCTGGGCACTTTTATTGCAAAGTGTTTAATAAAGTTTGCCCAGGAAGCGATGAAATATACTTCGGGACCTGGATATATACTGTTTTTAAGCGAAGTTATTACATAAAATGTTCCCATTTCAGATGTTAGAGATAGGACTATACAAGTTTTGAAATGCATGATTATTTTTTTCACTTGCGATCTACACACACTCACACCGCATTTACCAACGCACTGAGCACAGCACTGAGCACCACACCACTACAATTAGCATCGCAGCACCGCAGCACCACAATTAGCACCAAAATTAGCACTGCAGCACCGCAATAAGCACAGCAGCACTGCAACCTGAGGTAATTATGGGTCGATTATGCGTCGATGGGGTCGTGGGGTTAATGGGGTCAGTCTTGTGAGGGGTTGATCCGACAAGAGGAGTCAGTTGTCTACTTTAAGTGTCACCTTTGATCTATATGTGACCGAAAAACTGGTTTGGAAGAAACTGTTGAAGGTATATCTGCATGTTAGTGTGATCAAGGAACTAGCATCCAAAGCCTGCCTATCTGCCTGTGTGTGATGTCTCAATGCTCGCATGTAATTGGTTAGCTGCAATCATGTGGTAACTTGGTGACTGGTTGGTCGGTGTCTGCACAATGTATTAATGGTGCAGTACGATTTGTTCAAAGTCAATAGAACGCCATAAGGATTGAGCACTAGTATATCATAAGCATTAGGAAGGTAAAATGAGAGATTTTGTTTGACAGCAGCTGAGTGGAAGGTGGAACGTTTCGGCTAGCTTCTGTCTCTTCACATTGATTTTTTTCTCGAGTTTTGGTTTTTAGGACATTCCAGGTCATGGTGTTAAGATCAAGGCAGTCTGCATCTAATAAGGTGGTGGTAGTCTGTAATGCGTTATGCTTGTTGACCTTAATGTATTTTTCTAAGTTTTTTATTTTCACAGTCATTCAAGGTCATTAAGTCAAGATCGAGGTAGTCTGCATCTAATATGGTGGCGGTAGTCTGTTATGTATTATGCTTATTGAATTATATTTATTATATCTATTTTTTAATTTGCAAGGTCATTCAAGGTCATGGGGTCAAGGTAGATGTAGTCTGCATCTAACATGGCAGTGGGGGTATCTGACATTATATTTGTCTATATTAGATTTTAAATACAATTATGACTGATCCGAATGTTCATATGAAAGTGTAAGGTGAATTTTACTGGAAGTGTTGATTGGCCGAAGTCTGTTCGAGGTGTGTTTATGATGTCTGGACATATCAAATTTTCTAAAGTCGCTTAAATAACACTAGCAGTGTAGGAAATATGTGTGCTCAGAATAAGAATATATTTTATTTCGACTATCGTAGGATAGGTTATGTAAGTTATTTCAAATTTTTTCTGGTCTTTGGTAGGTTTAGGTAGGTTACATTTTTTTGGGGTTTAGCAGGTTAAGTTATGTTAGTTTGACGGATGGTAACAATGTTTGTATTTCGGGTTGGTCTGGACTATATACATTTTCTTGTTACACTTGGGTTGACATGAATGGTATGGTTGGTATGTTGGGTCATATGTTTTACAGTATATCTGTCTTGCAATTGTTGGCGTATGTCGAATGGTGTGGATAGTATGTGTGATTCGGTGAGTCCTGTAATTCTAAGGTATGCTTGAGTTATAGCAAGAATAATGAGTGATCAGTGTATGTTGACTGGTGTCAGTCATCATGGTGGATGGTGTGAGAATAAAATGATTGTGTCACTGGTATGGGCATTATATTTGCTATGTATGGTCTGTGTGGTCGAATATTTGAGGTATACTACTCCTAAAGTGGGCGATATGGTTGATAGTTATAATCGTTATTGGTCGGTAGAACAAGTAGAATGGGTGTCATTTTATGGGCCAGTTTCGGCTCTATTTTTGCTTGGAATACTTGAGTTATGATGAACAATTTTCATGATGTATTGGGTGTTGTGGTTGAATTAAATTTTCCTTTGGTTATAAAAGATGAGGGCGTTGGGTGGTCTGGAATAACTTGGGTTATAATGGATGCTTGGTTGGCTTTGCTGACTAGTATATATTTGGCTGGTGTGGACCAGTAGATTATAAACTATGAGCAGTAAGTATATTTTTCGTAAGGTCAGTGTGGACTGAATGGTTGGTTTATGCTTGAGTTATAGTAAGAGGTATGAATGATGAGTATATTTCGACATCATCGCCATTGACTTCTTCAGCAATGATGCTGACTGCAGCAGCGACTTATTCGGATGGTATACAAACATTAGTGCTGTCATCGAAAACTTTGTCTAGGCTTCGTGGCTGTTACTGTGACAAGATATTTGCCTGCAGCCAATGTTCAAAGAGGCATGAAATAACTTCATGTGTGAAGTGACCTTCCTGAGCTACCTGTCATGCCTACCTGCTGGTGCATGCATGGTTACAAGGCTAGTTGACTTTACTTTCAATTCAATAATTTTTGTGCAACAGTACAAACGAATTGATTATGTAAATATTAAACAAATATTGATTTAAAAGATATAAAAAATTAAGTACTAAAATTCAAATAATTTTTGCAAATTCCTGCCTGGAATGTATTTTACAATAATTTTTATATACCTTCTTTGGTATGGAAAATTACATCTTTAACCTCGCAAATAAATATACATACTGGCGATTCGCGCACTCTAGCAGGCGATGATGGAACTGCATAGATGTGAGAAACAGCCTACCAAGAAGACGACAAGAGAGAAAGGATAGAGCGAAAGAGATGGAATGGGAGAGAAGTGAAGGAAATTAAGAGATGGAATGAGAGAGACAGAGATAAAGAGATGGAATGAGAGAGAGCCAAGAGAGAAAGAGGTGGAATGAGAGAGAGATGAGCGAGAAATATATGGAAAGGAAAGAGAGAAAGATGTGGAATAAGAGAGACAAAGGAAATAAAGAAGAGATGGAATGAGAGAGACAAAATTGATTGACAGAGTTGGAAAATACAACACAGAATAATCGCCTACAAGTATGAAGCGAGCCCCACAATCGAAAATAAGAAAATTACTCGATTTTTATTTCAATTATTTTGCTGCGCTGGTATCTGCATTATATATCTACTGGATTTATAAAAAAAATTTGAACTTTAAACATTAGTTACATTTTCTATTCATCTAAATAAATGTCTCTCTTTATAAATATCTGTTGAATTCATAATAAAATTTAATTTTAAGCATTAGTTACGTTATTTATTCATCTTAATAAATTTTTCGCTTTATAAATAAATATGAAGTCGCGTAACTTCCCTTGCAGTCTGATTAACATTCTAAAAGGTGACGATGTTTCAAAAAACTCCTTATACATTAGATCCTGTGTATGTCGATCTCAGGGAATTAGTTTTCAAATTTAATCTGAAACTACAAAACTTACAATTATTGCTCTTAGACAAAGTTGAAGACGAAAATGAGCTTTGAGAAATGGGTCTGAATATTGAGCAAATAGAAGAGGTGTTTAAAAAAGTAGTAAAGTATCGATAAACATTATCATTTTGTTTGTGTTAATTTTATTTGCGCCGATTTTAATTATTAATGAATCTGGTTTATATAACATTTTTAGCAGTTTCTAACTGGTATTATTTTTTCTTTGTCTTGATAAATTTCTCTCTTTATAAATAAAACATGGACCCTTATGAAATGGAAAATAATAAAATATGTAAGCTTTGTAAAAAATGGGGTGATTTATTAAACATAGATAGTTTTCCACCACTAAACACACAAAAGATAAGCATATTAACACCTGTAAAAATTGTTACAATGAATAATGAACAAGTCGTAACGTATTTCTCAAAAAGCATGAAAATACTAAATTACATAATATATATGACATTTTACAAGTTAATTATTCAACTTAGACATGTTCCGTGTGCAATGTGAAAAAATTTATCGATTCTTTTTCATCGCATAAAGCTACAATATATAAGCATTTCAACATCTGCAAAAAATGTTATAGTGAATATGCTATGAGTCGTTATTAGTTTAATAAAGAGAAAGTACTATGCGAATACGGAAAATATCTTTATAATCTATCTCTAAAAAGACATAAAAATATTAAGTCACAAAATAAAGCAATATATATTCCAAATGAAATTCAACATGTTAATTATTCGCCTACCTTATAAATGTTATTATTTTTTATTATATATAAATGACGTCACTCATTCCAATAAGTGAGCTGAGAAAAAAGAGATTGCGGGAGTTGGGAGTTCTTGATAGAGATTAAAAATTTAATATTGCTCTAATGGAAGAAAAGCTCATTTAATTGCAGCTCTTATATCAATAATTAATAAATGAACAAAGAAAAAGAAACTTTGAAAATTTAACATTTCCAAAAACGTTAAATATATATAGAAAAGCTGAAAAGGAATTAAAAGAAATATTTCACTTTTCTACTAATGTTTATGTAAACAAAAGTAATAGAAGAACCAATAAAACTTACGCAGTTGAAAAAGCTTTTAAATGTAAGTTATCAATATATTTCACTGGAAGTAAGGTTAATTTAGTATTTCCCAGGAATTTAGTAACTTCAGTAAAACAGAAAGTATTAAAAATAATACGCGATTGACTAATGAAACTTAGAGCGGTGAAATCTAACAATTAATTTGTTGCCTATTTTCTAAGTCCAAAAACAAGTGAAATACGACTATCTGATTATATTCAATCACGTATATTTACAATTTTGATAGAAGCAGACATTAAAAATATTTACGAAAAAAATTCAAAAATTGAAATACTCGCACGATTAGAAAAAATTGAAAAAAGTAAATCAGTTTGGCTTTATATATCATAGTTTGGATGCAGTTAGCTATAAATAAGTATAATCCATTAAAAAGAGCATCATATATTGACCTACCAGAAGAGATTAATAATAAAAAAGCACGCAAAAATGTAAAACATGAATATCAAAAATGTTTTCTTTCTGCAATAAAGTCTGCATTGTTTCCAGCAGAAAAAGATCCACAAATAGTAACAAAATATAAAAATTTGGGGCTTGATATTGATGATGTAATATATAAATATGAATATCCTATTAAAATTTACGTTTTTCCTAAAATATAAAAAACAAATTGAAACATCTATAAATGTATACCATTTTGATTATAAGAAGTTCAATTTACATCCACTAAAAGTTACAAAACACAAAAAGGAAATAATTATAAATTTACTTAATTTCAAATATGATACAAACTCGCATTACTGTTGGATAGAAGATTTATCTAAATTGCTTTCAGTGCGAAAAAAATAATCATAAAAGTAAAACTTATATAAGTGATATGAGTCTTCGACTTTTTGACACTCAAGAAAAATTAAATAAACATGCAGAAGGCTGCTCTAAAAATGAACCAGTAAAATTCAGTTTACTTTTGGAAGAAGAGCTAATATTTCTCAAAACTACAAACATACAACAAAAGTTCCATTAATAATTGTAGCAGGTTTCGTATCAATTCAAAATTAAATATCAACAGTCAAACCAAATTAAATGGAAAAAAAATTAATTGATTCAAAAATATAAAGATATAACAAGAGGATGATATTGATAATGGCTTTTATAAGGTGATACTTAAAGAAAAATATAAACATAAAATGCAAAAGTAAATAAAATTGATTTAAAGATAAATGATGAATCATATACAATGCATATCAGTTACACGATGCTTCTGGTTTTTGTAATTATATTGTATCTATTTATGGTGATTATAAACACAATTTGTATTGGAGGTCCACTTGCATATAATTTTTTTATAGAAGCTATGTAAAAAGAAGTACTTAGTAGAAATTGGAGATATATATTCGCAATTTGAAGAAATACATCCACTAACAAAAGACGAAAAGCCAATATACAATAAATCTATCAAATGTGCTGTATGCGAATACGAATATTGGAAGGTAAATAAATAGTACGCCACCATGATCATAAGAATGGAAAATTCATTAATCCAGTATGTAATAATTGTTACATAAAATTACAATTACTCAATTTTGTTCCAATTTACTTCCACAATTTAGCTGGTTATGATGCTCATTTATTTATTAAAAATCTGGGATATGATAACAAAAAGATAGATTTACTTGCAAATAAAAAATAAAAGTTTATTAGTTTTGGGGGAGAAAAAGAGGTTTATAGACACACATAAATTTATAGCCAGCAGTTTCGACCAATTACCACCTATTTAACAAACGAACAATTGAAACATAGGCAAATACATTTTCCAGAAGACAAAGTAGATTTAGTGTTTAGAAAAGGTGTTTATCCATATGATTATATGGACAGGGGGGATAAATTTAATGAAACTTAACTTCTACCTAAGAGCGAATTTTACTATAAATTGTATGAATCTGACATAACTGACGATGAAGATGAGGATGCAAAATGTGTATGGAATCAATTTAATACGAATAATCTTTGGGATTATCACGACTTGTATTTAAAAAGTGATGTATTATTGTTGACAGATGTATTTGAAAACTTTAGTGATACGTGTATAAAAGCATATGATTTAGGTCCAGCATGGTATTATACAGCACCAGGATTATAATGGAATGCAATGTTAAAAATGACTAAATAACAATGACATTTATTACATGATTATGATATGATGTTAATGGTAGAATACGGAATTAGAGGAGGAATATCGCAATGTTGTAAGAGATATGTTAAAGCAAATAATAAATATTTAGAAGATTTTAATCCAAATCAAAAGTCTAATTAATAAGCTTCTCTCATTGCAAATAATCTATATGGATGGGCAATGTCTCAATATTTGCCATATGATGGTTTCAAGTGGTTTAATAATACAGAATATAATTTAGATTTTGAATGGGAATAGTTATTCAATTTGAAGGACGATTCACACCATGCTTATATATTAGAAGTTGATTAGAAATATCCACAAGAACTGCACAATTTACATAAAGATCTTCGTTTTTGTTCAGAAAATCAAGCAGTTCCAGGAACAAATGAATCTAAATTGTTAACAACTTTACATAATAAACAAATGTATGTAATACACAATCGTAATTTTAAACAGTGCCTAAATAATCGATTGAAACTTACTAAAATACAAAGAACATTGAAGTTATATCAGTCTAATTGGTTGAAGAAGTATATCGATTTAAATACAGAGTTGAGAACTATTGCTAAAAACAGCTTTGAAAAAGATTTTTATAAACTGATGAATAGTTCAGTGTTTGGTAAAACAATGGAAAATATCAGGAACAGAATGAATATAAGACAGGTTTTAAAAAAAGTTTGCGAAAAATAAATAGCAAAATAAAATTTAAAAATGTACAATATTTCATAAGAAACTTACAGCTATATATATGAATAAAAGAAGCATATATTTTAATAAGCCGATTTAATGTACGAGTTAATGTATGATTTCCATTATAAAGTGATGAAACCAAAACATGAAAATTAAATTAAATTATGCTATGAAGATACCGATTCGTACATTTATAACATAAAAACAGAAGCTTTTTACGAAGACATGAATACAATGTTAGATAAATTTGATACAAGTGATTATTCAAATGACAATACATATAACATACCTCAAATAAATAAGAAAGGGTTGGGTAAAATAAAAGATGAATGTAATGGTAAAATAATGAAAGAATTTGTTCGTTTAAGAGCAAAAATTTATGCATATAAAGTTAATGATAGAGAAAACAAAACATCAAAAGTTGTGAAAAAGTGTGTATGTTAATAATATAACAACATTTGATGATTATAAGAAATGTTTGTTTGATGAGAGAATACAATATAAAACAATGAATTTAATAAGAAATGAGAAACACAAAATATATACAGTCGAAGTTAATAAAATTGCATTAAGTCCTTGTGATAACAAGAGGAATATACTAGAAAATAAAATAGATACTTTACCATATGGATATCGAAATGTATAATTTTAATTTATGTGTCTCGTTTTCGTCGTAAATGTTTTCTAAGAGCAATAATTGTAAGTTTTATAGTTTTAGATGAAATTTGAAAATTAATTCTCTGAGATCGACATACACAGGATGTAAATTATAGGAAGGAGATTTTGAAACATCGCCAAATTTTAAAATATTAGTCAGACTGCAAGGGAAGTTAAGGGACATAATATGTATTTATAAAGATATAAATTTATTAAGACAACATAGAAAATGTATCTAATGCATTAAAAATAAATAATTTATACATTCAGTATATATTTATAAATACAGAAATTTATTAAACTATATAAACATGTAACTAATTCTTAAGTTCAATTTTTTTTTATAAATTCAGTAGATATTTATAAAGAGAGAATATTATTAAGATGAATACGAAATATAACTAATGCTCAAAGTTCAATTTTTTTATAAATTCAGTAGATATGTAATGTGGATACCAGCACAGCGCAGTAATTTGACTAAAAATCGAGTAAATTTTTCATTTTCAAGCAACTTTAACAAATCTTCTGGGGACATCATTTATCTCTCCAATTCTATTCTCAAAATCAAGCAAATTAAAGCCAGTCAAGCTAATTTAATCTAATCTGCAATCTAAATCAAGCATTTTTTTCCCAAAAATTTTTGAGCAGGGTCTTTTCCCAGTAAAATCTAAACTAAATTCAAGCAAATATAATCCAAATCTACAAGCTAAAACCAATCTAAATTTAATCCAAATCTGCAATCTTAAATCTGCAAGCCAAAAAAAAAAAGGATCACAAAATTGTCAGCTCACTTTCTGATATAAATTTATTCCAAATCTGCAATCTAATTCTGCAAAGCCAATTCAATCACGAAATTGTAGGCTCACTTTTTAATCTAAATTTAATCCAAATCTGCAATATAAATCTGCAAGCCAATTCAGTCACAAAATTGTCAGGTCACTTTTTAATCTAAATTTAATCCAAATTTATTCCAAATCTGCAAACCAAAAATAAAGACTCACTAAATTGTCAAGAAAATTTGATGAAATTCTTAAGAAAACTCTATATATGCATAAATATTCCATTTTTTTTATTTATTTTAAGCCTTTAAATGCTATAAAAACATGTTTCTCATTTATTAATTTCAGACTACTTTTATTAAATATTTTTCCATATCTATATGGCAATGTAATTTTATACTTACTATCTACAGTACAATTAATTTTTTTACCAAAATCAGATTTATAAATTTGTATATCTGTAGCAGCTAACCATTTATCTTGTTCGAGGTTTAATAGTTTAGTGAATTCATATGAATTATTTAACTTGCTGAGCAGAGATTCGAATTTGATTTTCAAAGAGGGAAATTTACTAAGATGAAGAAAAAAATGGTGCTAAAATTTTATAATATTCATGATTAAGATTGCAGATTTAGATTAAAGAAAAAAACCTGCTCGCCGGGGTTTGAAACATGTTGAAATTTGATTGATTTTGGCTTTAAATTTGCTTGATTTTAAGATGCAATTTGAAAGAGTTTCCAGAAAATGAGAAATTTACTAGATTCTGGCTTTAATTTGCTTGAATTTTATGTAATTTATTGCACTGTTCTGACAACCTCTTTATATATATATCTACTAATAGGTGATTTTCTGTGAATAAGTCGCATTCCTTGTGCTCAATGTATGAGGCAAATTTTTCCAATCCAAAAATACGAGGTAAGGACTCCTCATATATTCCGAGCTTGCGCTCAGCCTCAGACAAGTTGCGGCTGGTGGATACTATGGGCGCCAAACCATGTTCCGTCTGGTATTACCTGCATCAATACTGCGCCTATCGCCATTTGCGATGCATCGCAAGCTAATATGGTACACCTGTTTTCGTTGAACTTAGCCAGTATTGGCGATTTGTGGATGGCTGCTTTTAAGTTTCGAATGCTGCCTGTTCGTTTACAGTTAATTTAAACGGCATGTTGTCTTTGGTCGATTTGGTTAATGGTTCTGCCTTGTGGGTGTAATCTTGTATGTAGCTACACAAATAGGACGTGAGCTCAAGGAACGTACATAATTGTTTGATGTTTTTGGGAGGTGTCATATTATGCATGTTGTCTATTTTCTCTGGGTCTCTACATATACATGTTGGTGTGATACAGTGTCCGAGTATTTTGATTTCTTCCTTTGCAAATTAACATTTCTTTGTGTTTATTTTGACGTAAATTTGTGTAAATATTCCATAACATTTTGAATATTGTGTAGATGTTCTTCGAATATGTTGCCAATGATAAATATGTCATCTATATAAGCGATCGCAGTGTTCCAACATAAGGGGCCTAGCATTATATCGACAAAATTCTGAAATTAATTAGGGCTTGTACCTAACCTCACTGGCATGGGCGTATTCATAGAAACCTACACCGTCAACTGAAAACACAATTCTCTGGCAATCCTCCTTGCAGACTGTAATAGCATAAAAACCGCTGAACATGTCGATTGAACTAGTATATCTCGAACTTTGTAATGTTGTTATTATGTCCTATGTACGTAGTATGGGGTATTGTACTTCCTTTATGTGTTGGTTTAGTAACCCGAAGTCAGTTAAGAACCAAATTTCCCCCTGGCATTTTTATTACAATGCTCGACGTGGCGTAAGGAGATTCCAATGTGTGATGATTCCTGACTCGAGCATCTGTTGAATTTGTATTAAGACCTCTTTTTGTACCTTTAGGTTAATCCTACAAGGACTGGTATGTATTGGTTTGTCGGTAGTTAACTCTAACTCTATTTAATATTATTTGGTTTCTGTAAGTTCTGTAATGGAGCTATGAAACCTTTCTGTGTATGCTTTTAATATGGCTTGTAACTATTCTTGTTGCTGTAATGGTAAGTTATTATTAATAGTACCGATCAGTACACTGGGTGTAGGTTTCTCGTTGCTCTCTATCTTATTGCTGTAGTATTCTACCGAATTGCTCAAGTGGTATTCGAGTGTACTTGTATTTATTGGTATTTCTAAAATTTTGCTGTGGTTTGACGCACAGACCATTTTTAGTAAGGACTGGCACCACGTCATACTTTTCCATAAAGTCGACTCCTAAGATAATATCAAGCTTGAGATTATCGATTAATAAGTATACCTGCTGAAAAGTGTGTCCTGAAAATCTAATTTTTGTATTTGTTTTGAATTGTGGTATATCAATGTCTTGTGTGGCACTGAGGAGCGAAAATATTTTGGTTACAGGTTCGTGCTTTTGTTTAATAATTAATGTTGATGTCATAGAAGAATGGGAGCATCCGGTGTCGATGAGTGCATTGTAAGTATTTCCGCCTATGCAGAGAAAGACACATGATGTTTTGATCATTTGAGCACGGAATTCGTCCTTGTGTATCGGGATGATGTGTTTGTGTCCTGAATGAATGTGGGACCCATGGTTCAGGATTTGCTTGTCCTTTTTATCACCAACACGTGTTTCTGTGTTGATTTTTTGGTTTCGTGTCCGTTCCCACGCACGTAACTTGAGCTTAGTGTGGCCAATGGCGAACCTTTGTTTGAATTTACGAAATTGCGTGGCAATGTCGGTGTTGAATTCTCGCTGCTGATTGGGAAACAGCGGGCAAGCAGCCGCCTGGTGACCTGTGTACAAACACAGTGCGCACATCATGGCCATCTGCATGCGTGGGCCGATGAAGGTTGCTTGCACCTTGCTCACATCGTGGTTTGTCTGACTCCTGCATTCCGCTGTGACATCATGCTCGGTGGTAGCAGTCGCTTCTGTGTGTATATTAATCTTGTGTTTTACGGCTGGTAGCTTTTGTTTGATGACCTGGTTATCTCTGCGGATTCTAGTTTCTTTACTCTCTGGTTTCCGTGACCTGCATTGTGTGTCGCGAAACTGAATACTCGAAACGTTTGGTTTTTTAATTGGTTCTGCCTTGACTGTTTGTATTCTAGATATTTAGGGTCTCCTGATGTTTGCAAAAATTTTGCTTCGAGTGTTAAATTTGGTTATGTCTGAGTATGTTCTGTGTGGTGCACATTTGCTGAATAATGGCTGACATGCATCAATTAACCTATGCACCTTTTCCTTGGGGGAGGGGGATCATATCTTTGTCTGTAATCATATCGGTTTGCTTTTCCCTGTGGGCATTCGTGACATCCGTGTTCTTCCCTTAAAGGGCCTGCCTGACTGTGTCCATGGTTTGTATAGGCACTTTTGTGTTCATGTATGTTTCGTTATCCTCTTGGGTAGTGCATCCTTATCTGTATGGGTGTGATTCTGTGCATGTACCTTACATCTGTAGGATTTGTCCTGTACTGCCATGTTTGGTGTAATTTTGCATTTGATTTTCCGTGTGTCTATGCAGTGTCATGTGACATAATTCTTGTGTCAGAGTGGCTAACTTGACCTTTAATGTCCCGTTTTGGTGTTTGTATATCTAGGGTGTGAGTCTCATTTCAATATTTTTTTATATCTTGTGTCAGTTGGTCGAATGTGTCATTCTGCAGTGGTATTAATTTGTCGGTAACTGTTAGCAGCAATTATTTCCAAGTGGTTTTAATAAGCTCAGGCTCTGGTGAGTATGTGTCGCCTTTATTTCTGTAGAAAATTAGGGTTTCTACAAGAGCCTGGCAACTTTCGTTCTTGTGTTGTGTTTTTGTGTGAAGTAGTTTTCTGTACATGTTAGTGTTGTCAAGCAGTGTAAATGTTGTTCTAAGTTGGGTTGCAATGTATTGCCGTGTTATGTCCTGACCATCTGTGTAGTAGACATTTTTGTATACTCTTTTGGCTTTTCCTGGTAAATAGAATTTCAGGCATCTAAGTTTATCTAGTTTGGTCCATCCATTAATATCACTGGCTGTGTTGTATGTGTCCAAAAATTCCTCCGCATTTTCATTACTGTCACCTGTGAATGTAGGGATGGTTTCTGGGTGTTTTAGAATGTACTGTTCTGGATTTGTGGGTCGGAGAGGTTGTTGTGATTGAACTGTGTTGTCTGTTGCATTAATGTACTGGGGTTCTGTGGTGTCGGTTATGTTAGCATAATGATGTGTTGTGGTGATGATATCTGTATTGTGTATATATATTTAAAATAGTTCTATTGTCTGGAGGGTTTTGAGTAGGCGTGGTCTGAGATATCCACTTGTACTTGCCTCGTATGTGTTGTCTTCGCATCTGTCAGGAAATGAATAATCAAGTGCTGAGTTTTGTTGTGTGGGTGAAGTGTGTTCCAAGTCTATTAAATCTGTGGTCTCACTGGTTAACTCGGGGTGTTGTTCGTTTTGTTTTCTAATGCATGCTGAGCATCGCTTATATTGAGTGTCACTATTTTAAATAGTTTCTTTAGTGATTTGAACAGAGATTTTCCCTGTTTGCTCATGTCTGCACATTGGTGTAAAATTATGTAGTGTGACCTTAATAGCTAACATGTGCAAACTGGAAACAGTTTTTAATACTGATTTCCACTTAGCACACACCATATAGTGAAAATCTTCATTTGCAGAAAGGCAATACGGCCCGAAGAGTGGTGCTGTGATATTCCATGCATTAACTTATGAAGCAGAAGCTCACACACACTCGTTCTACAACTACAAGACAATGGGCTGTTGTTCAATCGCGTTTTTGCTGCCACGGCAGTTTTGCTTGCGCACTCCTGTGCGACCGTTATGTGCATGTCTTTGAATACATTCCGCAGGGTCAGAATGAAATTTCAATGTTGCTACTGTTTACTACAGGATAATGCACTCTGAATTTACAATTTATTTTGAACTCTACTTTAATTGTGTACACTAAGCTTTGCACGAGGTGGGATGCTGAAGGCGCCTCCATCACTTGCTGTGACTGCACTTCTACAGCTGTGAGGTCACACATTCATAAGGGGTATATCGGTAGCTCAATGATGGTAAGGCACTTTATGCAAAACACTATATTTGTTATATCCAAAACTGATACAAAGCTCAGATGCATAAAGGCATCTCAATTACTTTAATATTACAATTACGTACATACTTGATGTTATGTTACAAGTTCTGGGAATAACTTTTATAGAGCTTAATCTAGCTCTTAAGGAGCTCTAAAGTCAGCCTTCTCTATACTTTTGCTTCCCGCAACCTATTACGCCCAAACAGGATATATATTTTCCCTGTGAATCGTTTACGATGGAGATGAGGCTCTCTCAATGGCTGCATCCGTGGGGCGGCGATCTCGGACCACAAGGATGGCTGTCCTCTGGGCTGTGAAGTCTCGGTCAGGGCCTCCGGTATAGTCGGCAAAAAAGATGGCCATGAGCTACCACCGCTCGGCCAATATATACGCCAGCAACCTTCCTTGTTTATGTAATCATTCCCCCCGGCTCTTTCCATAACTCATGGTTCTGGTAGCCGAGGACGGCTTCCACCCAGCACTCCTGCTCGGCCTGGCAACCCTTTCTTGTGGCGATCACAGCAACAGTGTACTAAATGCAGTATATTTTGCTGCATTCCAGATCTAACAGGCACTGATGAAAGCTATTAATAAGGTTGAGGACCGAAAACACCTGGGCCTTACCTAAATGCTAAAGGGCACAGTCTATTGTTGGCAGAGGGAAGGACTCTTTGTGAATATTTTTGTTTACTAAACAATGATTTACAACTAGCCTATACTTGTCACTATCCCTTTTCCTCACCAAAATTCCCAGAGAACAGTAGTCAGAGGTGGGCGGGATGATAACACCTGCAGCTAACAGTTTTTCTATAATCTCCCGAAAAGCCTGGAGCTTGGGGGAGGACACCTGAAATTGTGGTCCTGCATGTGTATATAATCTGTTAATGCGAATTTATAAGGGTGGGCATCGCATTTCCCAATACGAGGCATGATGACTTCGTCGAACTCTTTCCTTAACCATTCAAGACACCGTTTTAAATCCACATAGGAAATGTCACCCTTGACTAGAAGCCTGAACACCTCCGGAACCGTTTCGACCTGTAACCCTATCCGGATATTAAGGGTGAGACCAAAAGCAAGATAAAAATAATCCAAATTAACCAAAGCGTACCCAAACATTACCCAAAAGCTCCAAACCTAAAATCAATTCTTGCGAGAGACGCGGGAAAACCCAGAAGGAAAAGGTCCAAGAATACCTACCGATCTTAAAATGTAGGTTAACCGCCACATTTGACTTCACAATGCCCCCCTTAGCGATACAAAATTGTTTCTCCGAGACTACACTAACATGCCCTTGAGAAATTTTCAACTCAATAATATGTTTAAGGAACACCTCACTCATCATGCATTGCATGGCCCCTGTATCAGTTAGGGCAGGAAAGTTGTGATCACCACACGTAACATTCCCATACAGTGGGTAGGGCTTTCTTACTCGAATGACTGGCAGGCCTATGCCACACAGTTCAGTTGTCACTCATCGTTTGCCAGCTTTTTACATGCGCGAAGAATATGGCCAAGCTCGCCACAGCAAAAACACTTTCTATCAGCCAAGCTACACCATTCAAATTGACTTTCTTTATCCCCATGTCTCATAAGAGCACAGTTGGCACAGCGCACCGACGACCTACGTTGTTTCACATTCTGTATATGCAGCATGTGGCCAAGTGCATCCAAACTCAAGTCGTCGTGAACAAGCTAGGGAGCTGGAAATTGTGCCTGGTATTGACAAGAGGCAGCTAGACGACCTTGCACTTCAACTGTGAGCTGTCGCAGCTCACGCAATTTGCTGTGAGGAGAAAGTAATGTGCAATTACCATACACATGTGATGCCAAATTGTCAACAATAACACTCGTTAACTCCTGTTTGGTCAATGACAAACAAAGGGGATCATAAAAGACGCATACTGAATCTATAAATTCGCATGTTGGTACGCCGGGCTTTCGGAGTCGATAGACAAAATCCCTCTCGCACTCTTGCTTGACACGTGCATAAAAAAGGGCTTGCAAAACACATTGCTTAAACCATAAAAGGGTACCCCATTCTAGGGGTATTAATCCCTCACGAAGCAGTTGCATAATGAAATTGCCGTCAACGTACTATCCTCGAAGCATAGACTAAGACACACCAATCTATTGTTGGCTATAAGAAATTGAAGTATCTGGACCGGATCTAAGGAAATGAGCGGCGAAATGCGCTCCAACGACAGGAAGAAAAGTTTTTCAAGTGAATGGTTGGCAAAACTCACCCCAGGAACCGGCTGCTTGGGGAGGGACTGCGCCATGAAGCCTTTTAGCTCGTGCTATTGCTGCACTGTGACGTGGTTTAGCTGCATCACTGTCGAACCATCTTCGATGGAGACTTCGAGGTCTTGTAGTAAGGAAATTAATTTCTCGCTCCATGATGAGCAGATAAAGCCGACATTGCTCCTGATAACAAGCAACAAAACAAAGAACATACTTTAGCACAACCCTAGCAGAGTATCACAGATTATGTTTGTGGCAAATGGCTACAAATAAAGGGCATAAAGCACAAAAAATTTAAAACATATATTTTACAGCACACCCAAGGTACATAAAATGATATTAAAATTGTACACATCGCTTTTTCAACAAATCACAGAGTTCCGGATTACTTGTCGAAGATCAAGATTAATAACCAATTAATAGTAACAGGCACACAACAAATATTATAAAAGGGTAATTTCAAAGCAAACAAATTACAGTTACTATTATCTTAGCTCACAAGTGTACCCCAATCCCATTTAATTAAAGGCTCTTCCTAAAACTTACTAAAACACCGTCATACATAATATAAAGATCTTGGCTATAGACATCATTCCACTTAATACTGAATTCATTAAATCGCATATCACTGAATAAATTGAGGTTTCTTAAAACCAACACGTAATACTGACATGGTGGCTGATAAAAATTTTACCGACATATATTAAAGTGTATACAAATGAATAACTTCGGTTTTCTTAAAGCATATAAGTAATACTGAGATGGCAATTTAAAAGCGTTTCAAACAGTAACAAATCAATGTTAAACAAACAGACTAATGTAGAAGGGAAGCCTGGCACGGCCCCTTAAGGTCTTCCTCGAATAAAAGAACCTAATAAAAATGTATTAAAATGTAATTAAAATTTCAATGAACTGAGTGTCAGTTCAGAAGGAACCCTACCAGAGCACCCAATTATAAAATTATCAAAGGCACATAATTAAAAAAACGCGAACCCAAGAGAGTCGTGAAGGAAGACGTGCTGGAAAAAATACCAGGCTGGCAAGATAGATGGGGCTGCAGACAAACACAACACTACACGTAAAAAAAAATACACAAACAGGGCACACAGTAACCCGATTTAGTTAACGCCAGGCAAAATTTAGAATATGCAGAGAAACTAAATGTAGAAAAACTCGCATTACTGCATGCCCGGCAAACACTAACGCACACTCCAAAGCACAACATACTAAAATCACTAAACAGCCCAAAATTAAAATACAACTCGCGCACGACTCGCCGATTTGAACGCTCCCTTCTCAACCGGCTGCTTGGCCACTAATCACTTAAAAATTATTAAAAACTTAACGTCGTTCGACCATTACAGAAAAAAAAAATTTTCACTGGTGTGTTGTGCCTTAAGCAAAAGGCTATCAGCTGTTGGAACCCATCACATGCGTAGTTTCCACGTGCTTTATGTTAGAAGTGTCGGGAATAGAAGGAGGGATATCATGGGTTGGGAATCGAGTGTGTGTGAGATTGAGGGGTGGGAGGAGGGGATGCGGAGCACCACAGGGGAAATCACTTAGCGCTGAAGTCGAGGTGTTCGGTAATGAAACTAGGCGACAGCGGCCGCGCCACCGTCGCAATAGAATTCGCATGTTCTTGTTGCGTCTGACACGTTCTTGCTCTTTTAAGTCAATACTGTTTAGTTTATCTTAGTTTCGTCATTTTCGACTTATTTATGTAATTTTCCTGTCTAAGTCAGTCGTTTCTATTCATACATATTTGTAAGATTTACTCATTGGTGTTATTTATAAACTAATTGCTAGTTTTCTCACCAATCCTCAGTATTCAGTATCTTTCACCAAAATGCCATAGCCATGTACGGAGGGCTTAAAATTTCAAGTCCATTCATTAGAAGACCTCCGACTATTTGTGATACAAATAATAAAATACTTATACATAAATCTATGTGTATGCATACAGCTACATTAAATATGGTCTATTTATGGGATATTTTCTTTTATATGAATGCATACTTACTTCAACTTAATGAGAACGTTTACAAACAAAATTTGTTTCTCGCTTTTTAGTACGACCTTCACTATACAAATTGTAGTAGGTTGTACTTTTGGTCGTTTTTTTTTTTTTTTTTGCCGAATAGCTTGTTTACTTTCACCTTTTCAGTTCTTCAAGTTCTGTATCTCACTGAGAAAAAACTAAATCCTTGTGGGGTTACCAATTTTTCCGCCTATGGGCGTGTGTAAACCAGCTCTACAGTGCTATACCAGATCAAGTTTTGCACTTTGATGATACACATCATGATGTAAACAATTCCCTAACGTCACTCGACATCAAAAACATTGTATACTGATCGTTCTCAAAATAGACCGGCAGACTTCAGGAGGCTATTCTTTATTAATAAAGTAAATGGAAAACTCATGGGACACCTCATACCAAAACCGACTATTAAGGGAGGAGTGATTCCTTAAATTCGAGATTTTGAACAGTATTTTTGCAAAATATCTGTAACGAAGTAAAATTAAATTACAACTCTCCGAACATTGATTTATGTTATCGGGATCTCCAACGTAAGAGCTAACCCTCATTAATACCTCCCTTCGTAATGAAATAGCAGGGGTGGTGGTCGCACTTGTATTGCATACAACTTTATTACTGTGAGGAATTATGAACATTTGATTCTTGTTTATCAGGAAGTACGACCTAATCAACAAAACTGGTCCTCTTGCTACAATTGCCTAGGAACCACTGTTCTCGTTACACACACGCACACATCTTAGCGTGCTCGGCTTTGTATCGCTTCAGCAGCAATTTTGTTGTCTTTTTAACAACAATTCTGGGACCTAGGCAGTTGTGACAAGAGGGCAATTTTCGTTAGTCAGATCGTTCGTCTCATTAAACAAGTATCAGATTTTCGTAATTCCTCGCGGTAAGAAAGTAGTATGCAATACGAGGGTAGCCACGCCTGTTATTTTCATCATTAAGGGAGGTGCGGTTTTAATGAGGGTTAGCTCTTATGTTGAATATCGCGTTCACTTAAATCAATGTTCGGAGAGATGTTATTTCATTTTACTTTATTAAGGTTAAAGAAAATATCGTTTCTTGAGGGCTCGCCCCTCCTTTCATAATCAGTTAAGGGGTAAATTGTCCCGTATGTCGTCGTTTTACTCATTCGTAAAGAATTACCTACCGAAGATTGCTGGTCTAATTGGGAATCATCGAGTGTAATACTGTAATCATTGGTATAGGATGTCCATGGTCAAATGAGCACTTTTGAGGCCCCAGTTACTTTCTAGTTTCACCCGTCTTTTATTCTTTAGCCATATTTAAAATAAATGTTGCCTCGTATGTAATAATCACAGTGTGCATATTCCATCGCACTCGAAATTTAGTCTACTGCTAAAAGAAAATATAATTATTCACTGTCTATTACAAATGAGAGGGCTTTCAAAAGTGCTCACTTTACCGTAAATAGCCTAGGGTCCATAGCAATGTTAGAGGTGCCAATCTTGGTATTGTGGTAAAGAATAACTATTTAGACATTCGCCTACTTCTATTTCATTTCTACCTCTTGGTGGATGTATGGTGCCGCCCTAAAAGAAACACAGCCATAGTTTCGTTTGAACACAGAACTACCTCCCACGTAGGCCTGTAGGTGACTAATGTATGGAATCAGACCGATGTATGGCACCGCCATAAAAGTAACGTAATCTAAGAGTTTTGTTTATATTACAGAACTATATCCCACGTAGGCTTGTGCGTCAACAATGAATGGAAGCTATACGTGCAAAGCCATTGGTATTTTGACCGTCATTCCAGGCTTACTGCTTTTTATTATTTTTTATTAATTTAGTATGTACTGTGCGACAAAATCAAGTGTAGCCCCTGGTGGAGGTGCTAAGAGCGCTTGTGTTGCGAGGTCGCCTCGTGACAGCGTGGGAGAGGTATCAGTAGAGAGGTGGGAAGGCTCTCCCCGTACACTCCGTCCAAAATGCAAAAGACCTTCAGAACCAGCCGGGTTAGACGCGGGGTTTACTTTAAGACAAAATCACAGTATATACAAAATTTCTAATATAACTTACACGAACCAATTTATGTCTTGATTAAGAACTGTTAGAATGCTGGAAACATAACATCACTTACTCCCCTCCAAACACATTGCCAACAGAGGTGCGTTTGGGTTTAGTAATGTCACCTGTGCTGCCGCTGTCGCTTGCTACTACTTTGTAGGTTCAACAAAATTTCAGCAATCTTCTCCTCCATCAGTCTGTTAATTACCCAATACGGCTAATTGTTTTCTAGTTTTTTTCATACGATCGCAATTTTTAACAGTCTGCTGATGAAATATTGTCTATTGCTGAATGAGTCAATTGCAGAATGTCCGAATTCGCCACGTTAATTTTTTGTTAGCAACGCGAGATTTTGCCATGCTCCAAATGTATTTTGTTGGATTTAGATCACGATGGTATGGCGGTAATCGGATAATTGTGTGTCCTTGGGACGTAAACAATTTGTCGACGTTATAAATGGGAGGTTGCTGATGTAGCCGAACCTTTACGAGCAGCTCGGATTTTATCTCGTCAGCGGAAAAACCAATGTTATTTATCAGCCAATTTTTTATGTTGATAATAGCAAGAGACATAATTGGAGGTTTGTTCCCATACATGCTATGGTATGGACCATTTTCAAGAACAGTAATGCTTGGGGATGGAATGTTGGGATATAGTTGTGTCACACAATTTCGTGAAAGTTTTGCTGTTTATTTCATCATGCTATTCTCCATTTTTAATTTTGGCTTTAAAAGTAAACTTTGCTCCCTCAATGAAGCCATTCTCACTACCCGTATGAACTTCAATTCACCGCTGGCCTGGATGGTTGTTTTTGTACACTCCTGCTACGTCATTCTGCTCCCAACACTTGTTCACAGCGTACTTAGAATGACTCCATGACCCATCAAGGTATATTACAGGTAATTTACTTTCTCCTTGTCTGTTATTTTCCCTTATAATTCGAGGGTATTTCGCACGCCATGCGACGATCTCGCTTCTTTCCATTAAATATAACGGCTTATTTTAAATTTTTTTTAAACTTAAAACCCTTTGATTTAATTAATATTTGCAAAGTTTCCCTACCACTTCTAAAATTAATTAATTTAGCCACCTCTGCCCGCAAGTTTTTAGAGTGGGTATAGCTTTTATTCACGTAAAACTCTTGCACTTTTCTTCACACCACTCCAATATCAAATGCATCGAAACGGCTGCTGATCCAGCAAAGATAAAAAATATGTATATTGCAAGTCACATTACGACATACAATGACGGTAATAGGCCTACTTATAACTTGCGGGTAAATGAGAGCAACACGAAACTGGATGGGAAACAACACAAATTGTAACAACAATTAACACCACTTTACATCTGACGTGACTATACGCACAGGTAGTATATAAGGCCGCTTGCTCGCTACTGGTTGGAAGAAGATAAAGGCAAACGGAAGTGCAGGGAGGTGTGGTGTGTGTGAGAGAGAAGGAGAACGTTAGTTCACATTTTTCCCGCGGCTTCACTAAAGTTTATCGAGCTGTACTTAATTTTTCTTTCCATATTTTATTTATGACTAATTTTTTCTATAAATTTTGGAATGTTCATGCCAAGAGCTTTGATTTGCTGCCCATACGTCCTACAATGTGACAGTTAATGTTCGACAAATTGAAATGATTATTAAATATATAGAGGCATAATAAAATTATATATATTTTTACACATACTTTTGCAAGCCTTTTGCGAAGATCTTTCATTTGATACCTATATTAATGGGGTTTGGAAAAAAATCCAATCCATCCTTACGGCGGATAGCGTTCACCATATAAATCACTTCGTGGTGTTACCTATTATCTGTCACCTGCTGTGTCAAGATGAATCAAACGATACCACATTTGTCAATATTTTACAAGCCATTTAGGTTCTAGAGTGAAACTATTGAACATCAGTACATACAGACACGCGAATTGCATTAAATTTATTTTAGCTTTGCCGTATTTGGGCTAATATGTACGATATGCAAATGTAATTTACAGTTACCACCCATCTTCATCTAACGAACACAATTTTCATTTATATTAAAATACTGATTAGCATATGACTGTCCACGTGTCATACGCAAGTGTTAAAAATGTCTTCCTAACAGCTTTTGATTGCTTTGAACAATAAGTCAGTTTTCTATATGGCATGCATAAATAACTTAGATGTAAAAAGTGAAGGCTTCGATAACTTGTTTTAATATTAATAAGGGAAAACAATTAAGTATTATGTTTTATCCATCATGACATTTGATAATTAAATAAATGGTCTTTTTTTGCCAACATGCATAAATACTTGTGGCTGGTTGCACTACACTTTCCTCGAATTAATTTAAGGCAGTTTTTAATGTAATATCCATCTGATATGGTAATGTGTATTTCTGAAGTCATTATTTTTAATAACTCAAATTATTCTTGTATGAAATTGTTGGAAGAAATATCAACAGTTCCAAACTTTCTAAAATTTGAAACTCATTTGGTAAAATAAATTACGTATTTTGTAAACCAATTAGACATACCAAATATAAACATTTGCAATTATCGAAAACTTGCAACAAGTGTCACAATTCGAATTTTATTTTCAGAGTATACATTAAAAATTTCAAATTATAGAAGTACATTTGAGGATGTAGACTATATAACAATTTTTTCAACATTGACGATTACTTCGTTAAGATCATGGACCGAAAAATATCACATAAATATTTTGAAGTAAGTTCTTTATATAAAATATAGATTTTCAGAAAGTAATAGTGATGGAACAGATTATTTAAGACCCTCGTTTGGTGTCAATAAATAAAATTACCTATGTATCAGTACGTAAGCTGTACCCTAAATGTTTATGTATTTTTAATTATGTCCGATAATTCACGCCTTTAAAGTTATCACAATAAAGAAGCAAAGGGATAGTTACTAAAAATTGTGCCAATCATGAAAAACCTGTTATTCAAAAATTAAATTAGAGTAGCTAATTGTATATGAATCTAATACAGCAACTGCATTTAAAATTTGCAAAATCGGTATATTATTCTCATTAGATATACCGGGAATTTTTAGATGAATTTTTGAAGGATCCAGCACTCTTAATTATACGAACATATACTTTATAATATTTAGTTATATTAGCCGGATTATACAATTACTAGTTTTCAAACAAATAGAAAAAATTATCAGATTGTAACATCAAAGTCTCATAACTATATTATTAGAAATATTTCTGTTACAGTGTTGGAAAACATTATGAAAAAAACAGTTGGAATTTTTATTCTGATGGTATAACCTAACATATTAATTTATGCACATGGTGCTTTCTTCCAAAAATGGCTGTCAAAAGTGCTTATGTGTTGTTATATTTATGCTTCTAACACATAATTCCAGTATACAAATATTGGTAGAAATTGTTTAAATGGTATGGCAGATATACCAAATAAACAAAAAAGTATCGTTGCCATTTTGAAAGTAAGCATATAATCATGTTATATTGCTTTCGTTTATTTGGCCTATCATAGTATTATTTGCCTGCCAAATTGGGTAAGAATTGATTAAATAGTTTTCCAAATTTAATGAAAATTCGTAATTTCATTTGGTGCTATTATCGAAAATGGTGAACCAACAACAATATCAATTTCACAATTTAATGCTTACACGATTCTCTGCTAGCGTACAAAATTTGTTTTAAAACGGTTAAATTGTTCTCGAGATATGACTATCACCCCATGTAAATTTTGATTATTTAAATAGGTCAGAAAACGGTGTTCAGAAATGGCGGTATCATAAATAATTTAAGTAAGTTTGCCACATATATTAAACGATTTAACCACATTTAAAAAAATTTGTATGTAGACATTATACATTAGAAGCATCTAATGCAAAGCGTTTTTGCCAATTTTGTACGAGAGCATTAACAAATAAAATTAAGTAACTTATGGCATATCTATGGGACCAAATAACAGATTTCCGCCAAATTCTTCACACAAGTAGCGCTATGGTAGGCCATGTAAACTAATGAGTTTTTGTGGCTCAGTCACTTACTTTCAAAATGACGGCATATCAAATACTTAAGGTAAATAAGCTCTATATATCGAAACATTGAACTGATTATATTCGAAGTCGATGCTCCGAATCCTACATTCACAATGCAGTGCATTGCACACTAGTTTATTTGCGATGTGTCCTGGGTTCAAGATCAGGTAAGGCACATGTGTATATCTAGTTTTCTTACTAATGTTGCATCGTTTCTGGTTTCATTTCAAATGTTTTGTGATTTCAAAACAAGTTAAGCACTACCTACCAACTCAACTCTCAAGAACTTATTTTAAAATTAATTGCAACCATATTGAGCAAAGTAGGCCAATTAGTTATATCAGTAACTTCGTGTTTGTCTTTACTTACTTCGTGAAAATAATATTAAAGTGATTTAATTTTTTTTTAAGATATAATAACCTACATAATATATGATTAGGCAAAATAAATTATCAGTGTAAAGAAGTTAACTGTCAACAACATTACCACTGATACACAAAATCATTTGCATGTAGCACTTAGGCACAAATTAGCCATGTGTGTTATTTGTAAATTGTGGATATATTGATTACAAAATTATTGTCTAATTTTCAGTATAATTCGCTTTTGTAAATTCAATGTGTGTGAATTATTCGTTCGCGTTTAAATTACGTATTTGAAAACTTTTGTTGTGGGCCTATTAATTAACAGTTTATAACTTAACAGTTCTTATAAAATACAGTAGTTTATTAAGCCGTGCAGTTTTTCTGAGCTACATTCTATGGATCATTGAGAGCATATAAAAAGTAATAAAGGAATAATTGTTGTAATAAGAAGATTGTTCAACTACTTATAAGACTTGAGATATACTATATTGTATACGTTCATTAATAGTGAATTTCCCTTCTTGCATAGACATGAAAACAGCACATCAGCAAAAAAAAACAATAATAAGTATATTTAAAAATAATAGTAAATGTTTGAATATTGTCTACTTAAAGTAAAAGCAGGGTATAAATCTGAATATAGCATAAAACCAATAGAGTAAAAATTATTCCCTAAACTACTTTACCAACTTCATAGAATATTTTCCGCTTGTTACACTAGACTAAATTTAGATCAATATAAGTATTATTCAATTTAAATTTAGCTGTTTATTTATAGAGTACTCAAACATGTTAAGGAGTAAAGTAATCTTCGAGTTGTTTTAGAACATCTTATTAGATCAAGCAAACTCAATTTGAAACACATAATTTTTTTGTTGTGTATGATAATTTTTGACGCATTTCAAGATCTTTCCACAATCTTGGAATCGGCTAGTTTTTTCGACAGTTATACTGGCAATTTCTCAATAACTCAAGTATAAAAACAAATCTCAATGCCTTCTAAAGCATGGTAGTAATGTCAAAGTAACTGCAGCAGTTCCAGTATAAACTCTGAGGCTCATGAATTCATTATCTAATGCAAAATATTATTTAAATTATGTTTGTCTTATGAAAACATATGAAAATTTTCGTACGTAGATATAAATGGCCGATTCTGGCATAGGAATCAGGGTATGGCTTCCCGGCTTCGCCATACACCATCTTGTTTCTGGCCGCCATCTTAAAATGCAATCATGTTTCCGGCTGCCATTTTGTTTCCAGCCACTATCTTCATTGCTGCAACCATCACGTTTCCAGCCACCATCTTGAAGCATTATCTTGTTTCACAATTACTCACATTCGTTTGATTCTGCCATCTTGGATTCCAAATCCACGTGCTCTATCATTCCACCTTGGTGTCCACCATCTTGGATTTTATTTTGTCATGCCCCATCATTCCTCCTCCACGTTCACCATTTCAGATTATATTTTATTATGCTATTTCATTTACTTTTATGTTCATTGTATTGTCATCATGCTCTGTCATTCCACCTTAGCTGCCTTTGCTCCAACACGCCATCTTTATATCATGCTCTATCATTCCACCTCACCTTAGTCGCCCACTGATCACTCATTCTGTTGCCTTCGCTCCACCCTTGCCACTTGAATTTCATCTACTGCAGCCAAACTTGTTGAACTAGTAAAAATTTAATTTACACAACTTCGTTTCGCTTTGTGTAGGAATTAAAAAGACATGATAACATAACCTAACATAACCTTACATATCCTAACTTAATCATCATGTAAGAACTCATTTAGTCACCTCATGTAAGACTAAGGCAGATTTCTTCATTTCGAAGGACTTTGAATATTTTTCTCATTTAGTCACATTTCTTCCACCTTGTGCAGGACTTATGAAAATTGTAAATATCATCCCTAACCTAATTCAAACCAACTTTCTCTACACTGACCTGTCATAACCTGGTATAACCAACTGTGTCTATAGCGTAGCCATTAAGTATTCACTTTAATATTTCCACATTCATGTAAAAACTCTTACACATAAAAATGGTGTGTATGTGTGTATCTTCTTCGCCATGTGCAAAGGACTGTTGCATTTGATGCCATTTGAGAAATATTTATTTTACAAACATAAACATACACCAGTTATTTGTCTTGGTTGATGAATGCATGTAGATCGTTAACTTCTTCTCGCAGATATATAAGTTCGACCAGGACATGGAGATGGTGAGATGCAATTTCCTATGTGTTTGACAGGAGTCCGCAGCAGCCTCTTTGCTAAAGGCTGGGACCTCTTCAATAACTACTTGGGTTGCCTGCTCCTCATTGTCTCCATATTCACTACTGTCCTCTGGTAGGCTAGGCGAAGGCTCTGAGTTGATGGTATACTCGTTCCAAGGTACAGGACTGAGACCAAGCGGTGATGAAGGTTCTGCAGGAGACCCATTTACCACCTCTGGCTGGCCATCCTTCTTCAGCAGCAGAATAGTTGATACCTAGTTGTTTTTTGCAGAATTGACTACCAAGGTTATCGGAAGATGTAAAACTACACCTATGTCGTGGGATATGGTACATATATGTTAGAGCACTAACGTACTTCAGTCTCACTGTCAGGTAGTACATGTACACAACATACCCACAGCACTGTGATAGAAGAAGAGGCCCAGTGGCATGGCCACCCAGGTCATCAAGCCTAAACCTCATAGATAATTAAACATGGTTTCATTTCAAGGCACCTGTGTATGCTAGTGACGTCGAAAATGACGGAGAGCTGCAGTATAAAAAATTATTCGAAAATTTACCATATCAGTGGATACGCTTAGTGAGAAAGCAGAATGGTTATGTTTTCCCCTATACATTCATTGTAGCATTCCTACATTTGTTCAGGAAACAGTAAAATGCATAGGGAATTTCCCAATTTTGTATAGTGGCGCTGCTAAACGTGCATATATCTGCAGCTTGATGTATGGTATATAGTGAATAGGTTAAAAAGTTCCATTACAGTTTAGAAAGTTTAGTAGAAAAGAATTTACAGTGTGTCGCTATGTATTCAGATTAAACGCCAGTCAGTATAAGCAGATCTTGGTGTATTGGAGTGTATTCTCCAGTACCTTCAGCATCGCATTTGTGCAAATAAGGAAATTAGGGCTCACACTTTGAGCATGCTATGTAGGCCTAACCATGTCATTGTTCAATAGATCTCTACGCTCTATCAATAACTTTTTTAATTTATTTCTCATTTGATAGCTGACACACATTCATTAACATCGATATGTTATAACAGAATATAATAAGTATGAACATATTGCACTGATTAATATACTTGTGTTACTGTCCAAATATGGTTAAATGATTATTCAAAGCAAAATACTAGGCTGTGTTTCAGGCATTATTTCCTACCCTTCAACACAAACATGTGGTTATTTCGACAATAGACAACCTGAGAAAGTCCCAACAATACAACTATTTTTGTTCATTCTTACATACCTACTGATTCCATTATCGTTACAAACGTGAATTACTGCACAGTTTTTCAAAATAAGAAACCAATAGATGGTGCGAACCCCCATTTTGGTACTGAAAAGGGAATAACAATGCCACCACTTTCCCACAGTGTTCATATCTCTCTTTTTACTAGCCACGTTCAAATTTATGTTGTGTATTCTGAAGTAGTTTGTGGTATTTGTTAAGAAATGTAAAGTTAAATTCGATTTTCAGGGGCCCGAAACTGCAACAATTGTTACTTTAAAATACGTTTTCTGCGTTCTTTATTGTTCCGTCCTGAATCGCCTGTATATAATATTTCTGTACCTTCTTCACCGAATCCCCCCGCACCTTGTATACAAGGTGTGGTACCACCACGCATTGTATGCAAGGTGTGGTGCCACCGCACATTGTATGCAAGGTGTGGTGGGACTGTAATTTATCAATTACAGTTATATGGCAAGCATTGTCATGTAGTGCTGAATGCCACATTTCCTAAGCTACTAATCTAATTTAAACCAAAATTAGTACGTTAAAGAATAATTTTTCTGCAGCAATAGCTAAAATCGTCTGTCATTTTTAAATAAGTGCCTTTATGTGTCATCTTTCGGGAAAAAAAACAGTATAAATTCCTACCAAGTATTGCGTAAAATACCCTCAGATGAATAGATTTTTAAAACACAAATCCCTACTAGCTAAGCGTTTGGTCAAAATAATAAGCTTTGCTATGATGTGTAAGTGTAGGGAAAAGTGTGTTAATAGTTGACGGGAGAGATTGTGTGTGTGTGTGTGTGCGCGCGCGCGCGCTCGTGCGCGCATGGGTGTTAGAATTAACACGCGAAAATAAAGTGCAAAGTTGATTTAGCACATTTTAGTAATTTGTTTTTGTTAATTTCAGTGTAAATTCGTAGGCCTACTGCTTTTTGAATATACTATAAAATACATGAATTTAGGCGGGAAAATAAAATAAAATCACCTGCATTATCTGAGTCAACGTAACATTTCCAATATTGACAGACATGAGGCTCTGGAAGAAACAGATTTTTACTTATTTATGATTCAAAAGATAAGAATTTTTAGTTAGTACCCAAGACTGTTAAATAACAAATGAATGTTGGTGAATACGTGGAGAATTTGAAGAAAAAAAAAACCTTGGGAAACTGTGTTGTTAGATCAAGCTCTCAGAAATGTATTAAACATCAGTCAATACATTAATAGTATAACATTAACTTAACGAATAAAAATGAAACCTTTTGCGATATAAGTAAAAAATTTGGCCCCATTATCTTATGTTATTGCAATATTATTTTCACATTACAATAAAAATTTATTTTTAAGATTTTTTATATTACTTACTCGGTTTTGTAAATAAAATTTCGATTGTCCTCAATTATAAACTCGTAAACAATTACATATAACAGCTCACGAATACCCCATACCGGCTAATGATTTATTACCCCATAAAGCGAGGAAGCTGGTACGGTTTTCTATTTCTAATTCCCAACTTCTAGCCTCGTCCTATGAAACGCATCATGAAATAAGTTTTACGCGACAACAGAATAATGAACAAAGCTCTTGTTTCCCATTATTGCACTTGAAATGCCTGTAATGAACGAACCACATGAAATACGTATGTTGCACGAGGGAAAATCAATAAGGTCCTTTCTCGCGTGATTACATTTGCGTTGCCAAAAATAAGTCAACCACGCTATAAATATTGCGTGAATGCTCAGTTTGGATCTGCTGTTCTTCCGACGTATACAGATGTAATTTCACTTGATTTACTGACACGTGTATTTTTGTTAAGTTGTAAAATCCCTTGATAACAAGAAATTTTTGGCAAATGCAGTAACAAATCTGGTTTTAAACCACCTGTTCCAATTTATGTATAAGTGCTTTGCGTCTGTCCAACAACAAGTTAAATGTTAATATCATGTTAAGAAAATAATTTCAGTATTGAATTCGATGTTTCGGATTTCCAATGCATTTATTAAATAAGGGATACAATATAGTGTTCATGTTACTTGAAGAAATCCTATATAAATCGAATTCTCTTAGTAAGAACTGAAAACTTGCAAGTGGTATAAAACTTTTGCCTCGTAGATTTGCATCCGGCTTAAATCAGCAGCATTTCGTGTCCGACGTGCGTAGGGATTAATGCAGAGCATATGTTTTTTACCATACTTCGCAGGAAATATCTTTGTCTTAGCAATGAGAGCAATTATTACCCGGTAATCATCGACCATTGTACATTCTCGGTTACGTCCAGTTTTTCTGAAGTCTTGCACAATGGATCTACTTCCACGATATTCCTCCGCCTCACACAAATCAATCTTAACAGAGTCTATCAAATTACACCAAAGGAACAATGCAACGTATTTGTGCGAACTCAGTGAACTAATACCATGCATAAGAACTGATACCATGCATAAGAACTATTACTATGCATAAGAACTATTTCTTACTTGTCATTACCAACACACATACTTTCTCCCTGTTTTTATTCATATTAATTATGCATAAAATACTATAATTCAAAAAATTTAATTTAAGTAAAGTTCAATTTAACCAAATATTAGATACGTTTATGTTAAAAGGAGTACAAAAAGTTTGCGATAGATGGCATATTTAGGAAACAACCAAACACATCATACATGGAGTGATTTTTCAAAGGTTTGATTCAAAAAGTCTGAAAGAACCGCATATAGTCATCTATATTGTCTAATGGGGCCACCAACAACAGCGATCACCGATACGCTACTATAGGCTGTTCACAGTAAAGTGAGTACTTTTGAAAGCCCCCTCATTTGGAATAATAACCATTAAATAATTGTTATTATAGCTTTAGACGCTAGCTTCCGAGTGAGGTGGAACATACACACAGTGTTTATTGCCTACAGAGCAATATTTGTTTTAAAAGGTTGTTAAAGGGTTAAATATGGCTGAAAGCAAAAAATAACTAGGGCCTTAAAGGTGCTCACTTTACCGTGGACAGCCTATAGTGTCGCAGCTGCTGCGAGTCCGGCGCAGTTAAATGTCACGTGTCCCCTGATACACATTTTGCACGTTCGTCAATCAGACATTGCGCTCCAGCGACACGACCTCCCGCGAGTCTTAATCCGCGCCAGCTCTGATAAATATTAGCCCCGGCCGTTAGAACCTGCGGGAGGAATTTGACAGCGGCGCAGCTCACTATTCATGTCGGGTGGAACTTTCGGGTTCCACACGGCAGGATCGTTCGCCATGGATACTCTCATTTCCAACAGCATGGCATAAAAATAATTTGCTCGAGTAATTTTCCCCTCGACAACAAAAGAGCTTCCTCGATTCAATTAAGCTAATTCACATTTTCAATTACCGGATCACAACTGGAGAACTGATCGCGTGTGAAAGAAATTTACGAAGTGGTTTATTCAAAACGCGTAGGTACCCGTCCGCTGTAGGTGACATCGGGTAATCAGTAGAGATAAACGTTAAACGTACTGAATTACTTAAAAGCCGCAAATTTAATGATAAAGGCCTGTTGGTCCATTATTTTATACTTGAGATCTTATATTGGACGTGTCTATAAACTTTCCAGCTTTTATTAACCGGAAGGCTAGAATACAGGTGACGTAAGAACTAAACCCTTCTGTACCATATGTCTAAAGCCGGCATGCGGTTCCATGACTTAGACGGGATTAGAACACATAAACTAGTGGCCGAATTTAGGTAACTGAGGTTAGCGTGTGTGTGTGTATATGATATATATATATATATATATATATATATATATATATATATATATATATATATATATATATATATATATATATATATATAACGGAACATACTCAGTACTGTTGTCCTCAAGCCATGTAACCAACACGCTGAGCCTCACTCTTAGTTATCGTTTAAAAATTGTCCCACACTTTCGAGCGTTTCTGCTTACGAACAGCTTTGAAAACCTACTTACTACGTCCGGATACTAGTTGCGGTTTTCTATTTCCATTTCTAATGTCTCTCGTCCTAAGGCTTCTTAGGAACGGTGGCGTGAGCTGCGAGACTACGTCTCTACTTGCGTATTTACATCAATGGTCGTCAGCCACATGATCCACGGACAATTTAAAGGCACCTTGTTTATCGTCTTACGCCCGTAAAATGTTTGCTGCCCACAGCGACAGCGGATTGGTTTTACAAGAAGTTACCTCCGTTGACATCGCAGACCGTCCTATGAGCAAACACTGGACAATTCGAGCGCAAGTGATGACTTATAATTTTTTTGTTTAAATACAGTATTGCAAAGTGGAAATTGGCAATATACAAAGAACACAGTTTTGTGTCTTATATATACGCCACACGAGCGTCAAGCAGAAAAAAAAATTTTTAACTGGTGATAAAATTGAATGTTGTCAGTTACTTATGTACATAACTCAAATAATTTGTTTCGTAACACGATAGCAATTGTATACGAAATAATTTAAAGCGCTGCAGAGGTTGTATGTATCTTTTAAAAATATTATATTACTGTTGCGTGTGCTAAGAAAATTAATGTTTAATGAGAACCTGTGGTGAAACTATTACGAGAACAATGAATATCATTTACATTAGTCTACACCTATTAAAAAGACGTCATTATCATCAACTTTCTGTGTCACTAAATAATGTTAATTAAAAATCCCGTAGCTTTACTGATTTTTTAATTCTTCAGTTCATTCGTATTTTAACAGTATCTGAACTAAAATATTCGTAAATAATTGTTATGCTCAGCGAGAATGGTGTGAATTGGAGTGTGCGCGACAGCCTTCATGTACACTATTTCCTGAATGCAGCGCAGGCATCGACATAACCGAATGGAACGGGCGACAATGTGATGTCAATGAATAACTGACTGAAACATTCCATTCCAGTCGAATGATTCGACCGTTACCGAGTAACGACTCGAATTAATGGCCAGATGTAATTCACAAAGAAGAACAAGCATTTTTACTGCTTTATCTTTACAGCAAACGCAAATATTTCAAGCACATAAATGAAGCAACATTAAATAAAGGAAAATGTAAATTTCGAAGTTGTATTTGTTAAGACATCCGTAATGCAAAAATAAATTAGGCATATTTGCTAGATTGGGCTCTTAAACTCCAGCGAAATTTTTAGGAAAAAATATAAATTTATACATTTATATACGAACTTGTTCAAGAGAGTAGATCATATATTCGCGATAACGCTCAATTTGGGATGACTGCATATTACTCCAGCTAAATACAAACGTAAATTATGCATTTATGCTGAAAATTGCATCAGATGATGCACTTATATTTCGCCACGTTTACAACTTCTTTTTTTTAGGTTATGCGTAGTCAGTGTACTGAAATATTTTTTTTACGCTCGTGTATGAGGTTTTCACATTGTATTTGAAATATTAGCCATCTTCACAAACTGGTCCTATTTGCGAATAGTTCGAGAGGAAATGTTCCTGTTTCAAATGGAATTGACGTTGGAGCAAATATTATCTTTCTCAATCCCTATTGCGACGTTGAGTGAGTGAGTTAAGAGGATTGTGGAGCTCTTAATATTAAGGCCTTGAGCGCCGGAATGAAGGGACGGGGAAACGTGAGATCCCCGAGAAAACCCGTCGACAAACGGCATCGTCCGGCACAATTCTCACATGCGAAAGCCGGGAGCGGCCCTGCCAGGAATCGAGCCCGGTTCTTCTTGGTGGGAGGCGAGTAGTCTAACCACTACACCGCCGCGGCCCCTTGTGACGTTGAATGCATAACTTTAACATACAGCTAAAAGTTATGTCCTAAACAAAACATTTCATTGGTGCATAAGTGCAACATGAATGCACGTAGGCGTATACAAGAATTTTTTAGAAATATTTTAATTTATTTTTAAAGTTGACATTTTACTGTTAGACATAAGAGCCAGATGGACAGATAACTGATATTACACTAGTCTAAAATGGCATTAACTGCTGTAGAAACTGAATGTTTAAGCCAAAGATGGTTCTACGGTATGCAACGCATGACAGTGAATGTGGATAAAAACATTAAATTTCAAGACATAACTTGGGTGCAAAATTTGCAACCGCAATAAAATACTAAATATTTTCGCTCAAAGAAATATCACAAAACCTTTAAACGTAATGTTATTTACAGAATTAAAACACAGATGAGCCACCAGTTCACACGCAGATATGTATGTGTGAATCTATGTATGTAGGCACATGCTGGTGGGTTTTTGTGATACACAGTGAAGGCAAAAATCGATGCTCTTCAAAGTCAGTAATCACTAAAGAAAGGCAAAATTCTTATTTTTTTTCGGTAGAACAACTGATTTTATTTGCAAATCAATTAAAAATATGTCATATTGGAAGTTAATTGTGATGGTTAATACTATTATTTTTTTATTATTTCTACACTAATCTTGCACGGTAATCGTATTCGACATGAAATTTGTGAAAATTTAATATTAACGAGACATAATGTGATATACTAATTTTCTATTTGTCATGCTAGAATCATACCTTATGTAGATACAGCAGCATGTACACTGATAAAGGCTGTTCACGATAAAGTGAGCACTTTAGAAATGAACTTTAGAAAAACTTCACTGCCCCTGCATGCATACATAGCAATGGGCGCACTGAGTGACATTCGCCCAGTAAAGTTGGTAACGATGGATGGGAAGTAGTTCCATATCTTAATGTCGAATAAAAAGTGTTAGGTAACCATTTGTGATAATTTAAAAATTATTTTTTTCTCTTTCTGTTTTTTAATGGAACTAAGTGAAAAAATGAGCAGATTTGTAATGTTTTTACTTTCTTAATATTTTCACAGTTTCATTTGACCGACGGATGAATAAAGTGATGAGTCCCATGGCAATTTTTAATTTTACCTAAGGCGGAGGAATACACAACGTGTATACAATTAGATCGTAAGCAGGGCTTTCAGAAGTGCTCATTTTACCGTGAACAGCCTATGACAAGAATAAACATGTCTTTGAACAGGCCATTGCGAACACTTTCCAGCCTTTGGCAAAAGTTGAGTTTTAAGGAAAAAGGACCACAGCACACTACCGCTTCTTCAGTAAGTGTTTATATTATTGTTATACGTGGACAACCGCGCCGGGCCTTGTGTGGCCTGCCCTTCGAATGGCGTCACTGCCTAGAACCTTCTGGTCATCACCTTCCTCGGCGCAACACGACGTGTGGAGTTACTGGGCCAGGACGCTTGCACTGGGAAAAAAAACGGCCGCAGCCGAACAGCCGAGAGTCTGTGAGTGCCACTTTTGTTGAGTGCAACACGTGCCTAGCGAAGATCGGGGCATCGAAGGACTTCGAAGAATGTTACACTGGTGGCGAACGAAAGTACACTATCTACCAAAATGTCATTGGGCTCCTATGTCCACAATGTTTGCTCGGTGGTTGTTACCCCGTTAGAATCTCGTAGGGCCACCTCTTGCGGCTATAACAGCAGCCACACTGTCTGGCATGCTCTCTACGAGTGTTTGCAGGACATCCACGGGGATTCGCCGCCATTCCTCTTGCAACCATTCCATGAGTTGAGCAAGTGGATTTTGGCCGCGCCTGACGAGCCCTCGCCCGGCGATCCAATTCGTCCCTAAGATGTTGTATAGGGTTGAGGTCGTGGCTCTGGGCGGGCCAGTCCAATCGGCGAACATTGTTGTCGGCGTACCACTGCAATAGTAGCCCTTGAAACATGGCACCTGACTCTGTCATCCTGGAAGTAACACGGGTCAATTCCGTAAAAACGCCTCAATGTTGGGAGCATTTCATTATCCAGAATGTTACGATGGGCCTCTGTGTTCATGCCACCACGGACAAACGCCAGCGGTCCTACGCGGAAGGCCGTGAAACACAAGTCAACTGACGTACTGAATTACCTATCATCACTGGTGCCCAATTACTTTTTGGTTGATAGTGTATGAGAGACTCCAGCGGACTTGTGTGCATGTGGCTACGAACGAGAGTGTTCGAGTGCCGCGAAGGGCAAGGTTTCCAACGAGTGAAGGGTCACTGTGTATTGGAACGCTTGCGGAACTCCAAAATATTCCGGACAAGGAGTAGGCCTACTATGTTCATAGGCGTGCCAATACATTTCCATTAGGGGGGGGGGAGCTGAATTTCATGTAATGTTACCTGAAATTTTATATATACATATATCAAATATATACACACATACATATATATAGGCTGTTCACGGTAAAGTGAGCACTTTTTAATGCCCTCCCACCAGCTGTTAGCGACTAATAAGTATGTTTCATTGCAAACTCAGACATTACCTTTTGAGAGTGGTGAAATAATACACCGTATTTATGAGTCACATGACAATGTTGATATTAAAAAGTGGCGGGAAGGCAAAAATTGGTAACATGGAAAAATTTGGAAGGGCCTTTAAAAGTGTTCACTTTACCGTGAATATCCTATATATATATATATATATATATATATATATATATATATATATATATATATATATATATATATATATATATATATATTGTGTGTGTGTGTGTGTGTGTGTGTGTGTGTGTGTGTGTGTGTATAGGCTATTGTATGTGTATATATATGTATATATACACACGTACAAACTCATTTGTTCTGTGGTTTAAAGCAGTACTTTATGTTAAGAGTACAATAATTTTAACAAGTTTTAAAAACATTTTTATTTGCATTTAAATACATAGTACTTAATTCTTTAAAATTAAATTCAAAAGTCTGAATCACAGATACAAATGACGATCAAAATTACATTGTTTATTGTTAAATGAACGGAAGCATACAGTCACGACCATATAATAATTTAAACAATCCTGCAAACACATTTATTTACATTGAAGTATATACTTCTTATTTATATACAAGTACACAAATGTCTGAATTACAGGCATAAACGAGGTTAAAACGTTTCTATTTCAATTTAATTCCTTATTAACTTGGTTCATATCGATCACTAGTGGAAATTATTTTTCAATGAACAGAAGCACAAAGTCATTCAAAATAAATAATAGTTTTAACACTCCTTAAAAATTTTGTTTTTACAAGGAAATATATACAACTTAATGTTATACTTACTAGACCAATGAAACTCAAAGATATGAGTCGTAAACACAAACTACACTCAAATGTTACAATGTCTTTGAATCCTCCTATAACTTGCCGAAAGTGGGTTTTTCAGAATAAATACAGGGTCATTTCTACCATATAATAATTTTAACAATTTTGCAGAACACATTTATTTACTTGGAAGCATATACTACTTTATATACAAGTAAACATAAATATCTGAGTCACAGGCATAAATTACTTTGAAATGGTACCATTTTTTGTAATTCCTCAATAACTTGGTCAATATCTACCTCTACGGCAAGTTGTTTTTCAATGAACGGAAGCATAAGGTCATTTAGACGTCCTTGGCTCATTATCGACCTAAGCTTGCTTTTCACATGAACCCATTTTGAAAACATTCTTTCACATGATGCACTAGTCACAGGAATGACACTAAATTCAGTAGCATCCTTCTTGTACTGTGTAAAAACACTTCCCAAACCGTATTGCTCTAACCACTCTACCCATAAGTCACATCCCTTTTTAGAGAGAACTTTTGTCTGTGGCAGGTGCTTTCAGTGGCCTTATTTCACTGTACAGTTCATCTGGAGAAAGATCAAAGTTCTTTGACAAAATCTCAATTCCTTCTTTGGTTATTTCCAGTTTGAACACATTTCCTGCTGCTGTAACAATCGCAGTTGTTTCTTGGCTGAGCCGTTCATCAATGCCCTGAACAAATTAATTCATGATTGGTAATATACTTCTTTGCGAATTTCATCTTTCTTTGTGTTTGTAAAATGTTCATTTCGCCAGTTTTCATACAAATACCGTGATACCTTTCTGCGTTTTGGGGAAGGAACTTCAACTTCATTTTCTTCACAACGTTTGAGGACAACATCCTACGTTTCTTTGAAATATTTATCATCAGGTCGCATGGCTTGTAATGATGATCTCAATTGGCGCACTTCTCCCATAACAGTCGAAGTATCTACTTGGGATCTTGAACTAGCTTGCTGACTTTAACGATCATTTGTAGAATAGGATGCACACGCAATGCCTATAAAGAACTCAAAACTTAGAAGCTGTTTAAGTAATCCCTTTTTTTTTTTTAGTTTTTACTTCTGGGAAAGTGCTATTTTCGATGACATGGGAAAAAAGTTTACCGACATAAACCAAAACTATTCTTGTACATACAAACTATTTCTTCTTCTACGTAGTTAACATTCTCCCCCAGTCTTAACTAACGTTTTCTGTGATATAAATAGAATAATTAAAAGACAAAATACATGTCAAAGTTTCATTTAACCATAATAACTGATATTTAAGAATATTTATGTATGAAGAAAAATTTTGACGTTTACATATAATTTGTGAACCAAGCAACCATGCTAATATCTGGTGTTATTTTGAAAGTTTCGATTCAAAAAGTGAGAAGTAACCGTGAATGGACTATAGTTTGGTGTTTAGTTTAGCTTAGATGAGTTTCAAACCCTTAGGAAAGGTCACAGTTAAATAAGGTTTCATTTACATGATTTTAGTATTCGAGTAAAGAACGCAAACTGCAACGTTGCCATTTCAGCGACTATGTCACTAAAAACACCGATTTTTAAATATATTTTCAGAGAACAATATCACACAAAGGGCAAATATGTCTAAACTTGTCCTCACACAGCGTGATAATTACACTGTAAAGTGAACTGTCTTTCCTTCACTTTACATGTTTTCTTAGTACCTGGACACTGCAAAGTTTTTATTTTATCTGCCTAAAAAAGTTCTAACTTACCGATCCATAATCACTGAAGCAAGCACTTGACACCACAAAAGATACACCGATTCATATTTCTGAGGCCGCTGAAATGGTAAACACAGCACAAAACACGTCCTGCTGTTCCACTCCACTGATTAAAAAAATGCAGAAACTCACAAACTTTAGGGTGGATGGGTTTTAACCAGTGGGGGAAACCCCAAATTCCGCTACAGGTCTTCCTAATCCGGAGGGTGAAAAGAGAAAAGAAGCGAAGAGCCGTAACATTATCGTCCTGATTTCTGGCTACACTTCACACACCCTTGTTCGAATGTTACGTACACTTGCTTATGACAACGACCCCCGTAGCGAAGTTGGTTGCGCACCGACGTGTGGAGCAAGAGCTTCTGGGTTCGAGTCACTGGGAAGGCTTAGGTTTTAATTTGCCTTTCATCACATTAAGTCGCAAATGATTAAAGTTACCATTCTCTAATGACTTCGATGTCGAATCACGTTGAACCTAGGAAATAAATAACATGTTTATGACGTTGACACATGTATGAGTGAAATTACCTCAGATGTAATGGCTACATTAGGAGGGGGGGGGGCATGCCTAAAATTGAGAGATAAAATTGGTTGAACATTGTAAAGAACTGCTCGTTTGAAAAAAAACTACCTACATATTATTTTATATAGAGGAACAGAGATGAAAGACAGTAATTCTTTATATTTCATTGAGATTTTTTTTTATTTTAGCATCCGATACGATTTTATTTCCCTCTCCTAGATGTGTAACGATATATTTACGTAGTGTCGCGGGATAATTACGTCAATTGATTTTAAACATTCAATATAATCTGGCCTTATCCCGCCCATCATTGTCCGTTAGTCTCGTGAAACGTTTGTGTATGTTTAGTCGCGCTTGTCCTCATTCATGGCCATGGTTGGCAGATGTGCCGCTCTCTTGGCAACTTCAGTGTGAAGTTTCAGTTTCTGATAGACCACGTGTTGATTTCATGAAACCTTCCTGGAAGTTAAGTAGTCCGTACACCTCGTTATTCGTCCAATGATGAATGAGAAAGCGAAACCGAAAAAAGCTGAGAGTGTGGCTACAGAAAAATAGAGAAACGTGCCTTTGCAGTTATTTTTTCCGTATTGTTAATAGACGTCCATCACATCTCGGGTACAACACTCAAGTTACCCGGGCTATAAACAATGCATAAGGCAATTCCACTTGTTGAGAATAACTAAATTTTTCTGAAAATAAAGCTCAATAAAATTTATAATACTATTTAAAAATAAGTTTGCTACTTTACCAGCACCGTACTGTAACAAAATAGTTCCGTCATTTATTGGTCACTTTAAATTACATGTATATTTCTACAATCCTTTATTTAAACAATTTGCCTGTATGGCTTAGAGAAATTCTTTCTGATGAAACCGTTTCTCAACATTTCTTTTCCACGATTGTATTTTTGTATGCGTGTCGCCACAAAATACGTATCAGATATTATAAAATTTTCATCGTTTATTATTTTAATTAACCGGAACCCTTACCCGCCTCCTCATTAGTCAAACAGGGGTTTCGTTAAAAGGAACATGTTACACTACTCTTTGAAACTTATCGATAGCCTTCATTAATACAATAGCGTTCATAAATCACATTGCGGAAGTCGTGAGATCCTTCCAGAATGGTTACGCTGGGGATGATTTCTTTTAAAAGTAGATTTTCAGTTTCATTTTATGTAAACGTCACTGTATTTCATCAACAGAGAACTTCCTTTATACTCACGCATTGTACAAGACCTTGGTGAGTCATAGTGCACAGCAATAAATTAAGCATGTTGTAAATAGTAGCGTTTCATTTTAATGACCGCACGCACAGACATGCTAAATATTTAAAATTCGAAACATTACATTTCGCACTGTACGCCAGTTTGAGTCCCAGGTAAGGTACGTGTTTATTGGTAATTTACTCACGTTGCATTATTTTCTTGTTGCATCTCTAATTATATCGCTATCAACGAGAGGGGCCGCGGTTGCTAAGCGCTTCGCCCGCTCACCTCCCACCTTGGGGGACCGGATTCATTCCCGGCCGGGTCACTTCCGGATTTTCTCATGAGGGTATTGTGCCAGACGATGCCACTGATCGGCAGGTTTTCTCGGGGATCTCCCGTTACCCCCTTCCTGCCACCCGTCATTCCGGCGCTGCTCCATACTCACCTCTCACTCTAATCGCCTTTAAAGATCTCGCTGTTAAAGAGCCGCCTAAATTTCTTCACTTCCTCAATCTCCATCAACGAGACGTCCAGACCCACCTACCAGCTAACATTTTAAAAACTCCATCATAATCATTTGCACCGATGTAGAGGGAAATAGATTCATTTGTAGAGGCCCGATAATTTCGTGGGTTTGTTTCTAGACAAGTTAGAATTCACGCACATGTACGTTCATGTTACGCTTGTAATTTTCCGACATGTTGTTTGACACCCCCGAAGACAAATGAGCCAATAACAAACATGCAATAAATTGTGCGCCCAACCACCGCCTTTCTCTACAACAACTATCAACCAGTAAACAATTGATATCTGTGTGAGAGTATATAAGACTGTGAAGTCTAGCCTACAGGTCATTGAACACGCGAATTCCTCGGTTCTCGACTCATTGGAAGAGACATTCAAAATTCGCGTTATTATTAGGCACCAGGCAAAACTTCACAGTGCTGTCTCTACTGGCTGCTGCATAGAAGTGAAGCCAACCCCTTCTGATTGAACTACACGTGATTGGAGTACACAGTTGTGAAATGTTCATTTATTGGCGCAGATTTACCTAGGGCGTATCAGTTCAAGCATGATCCAATGACGAGCGTATTGCAAAGGCACACGTGTGTAAAGTTTAACTTTTCCCCAAATAATAACGCGAATTTTCCAGGTCTCTACTCATTAGATGTAACGATACAACATCTTGTTTTGAAAGGTTTATTTCAAAAGCCCTCTACCGGGTGTGTATACACATATGCGTGTGTGCGTGCGTTAGTGCAGGAGTGTTTTGACGCGAGGAAAAAGCACGATCTGCACGTGCGGGAGGTCGATTCGCCGTAACCTGGGACACGGGGCTAAGGCAGTGCCACGACGGCACGTGCCCGGGACGCAGGAATGCGCCCCTGGAAGTATCAAGGGTGTTGTATCGCAATCGATAGGTAGGTCGCGGCAAAATAAGCAGAAAGCCGGGGAACGCGCGCTCGAGCGAGAATCCAATTAAGAGCTTCCGCAGCAAAGCGAGGGTAGGTTAGCTGCCGCCAGGCTAATTGGAGGGGATGAAGCGTGCCTCGCAGCCAATTGCCAGGTGAGCGGCAATGCTCCAGGGCCCGCTCGAGGGCAAAGAATGTTACGTCAATCAACTATTTCACTCAGCAGCGAATTAAGTTCCGAATTAGTTGGCACGCGTGGCTCGCGGTTGATTAGCCACGCCAAGGTTACTTCTGCTCAGATTGGAATATTAATGTTACAAGTTTGGCAACAAAATTTTTTGTCGCTAGGTAAGCGCTAGTGTTGCATGCGTGCAGATTATCTCTATTTCCTACGTTAAAAAAAAAGAACAGGATAATTGTAATAATCATAACTCAAATGTAAATAACTTCGCAACAAAGCAAAATCTTTCTCTTTTATTATTCAGATTTCAATTTTAGGCGACCTCTTTGGAACACTGTGCACCTAGCAGCGGAAATATTACCTATGGCAAACTCTACCATTACAAAACTCGTTTCGTTTCTAGCCTGGGTAGAACACTTACCTTACTTCTACTAACGTTGCTGCAAACTAATGCTTTGTTCAAGATATATCGCACACAAATAAACGTATCATTATGTTGACAAATTGTAACAGTATGTTTGATTACACTAAATATTTGTTTCGCATACTGAAACAACAAAATATATGTTTGGCACAAATAATATTACTTCAAGTACATTAGTATTTGGCTTTGTGAACTAATCTCACTCTTTTGGTGGAACGGAGGCTTGGTTGTGCCAACAAAATATCGATTTAATTGAAACAAACACCATATATTTGGTGTGATGAACCAATTAATTTTCTCAGGGTGGCTGTTTGAATTTCAATGCAATCATTGAGTTGCATGCATACAGTCAAATACTTCTGATATCAAAGTAAGAGATGGAACCGCAGACACATATATACGTTTCCGGCGAAATAACTACCAACCCCACTCGAGTGACTTTTGGTCTGTATAGTCTTTTATTACACGGCAATGATAACGGGGTCGTCTTGGGGGGGGGGGGTGGCTGTTTAACGAAGGTGTGAGCAAATGATGAGGGAGAACGACGAGGGGTTGAAGGTCGGTGTGATGTAAAACCAATAATATCTATGAGAGGGAGGAGGCGGGAAGGGAGCAATTCAACTGCTAATACAAACTGGTTGTGTTGTGGACCGCGGTGTGGTCAATTGTAGCCAGAAATAAATTGCGGCAGGGTGGGGTTGGTGGTGGAGTGTCAATCGTATGCTGGCCTTCGTGCCGCGAGCTTAGTCGCTCCACCCATATTCGAACATCGGACATCCTGCATGTAAGTATTAAATTATATTTTACAACTTTTTAAATTTTAATCGCAATTATTTATAAATTATTTCAGATTAATTTTTAACATTTGAAAAATTTATTCGGCAATTTTGCGATTATTTTTGGGTTTAAGGTCATCCAAGGTTACGGACATGGGGTCAAGGTCACTTACGTGAAGTCAAGGTCACTCGGATCCAATATGGCGTTTGAGTGACCACACAAGATGGCGGCCGTCGGCTCTGTCTCCAGCCCCCCGTCCGCTTATGACCAAACATTCAAGAGTTTAAATTATTTTTAAATTATATATTTATGGTTATAATTTTTTTGCATGTTTATAAGTATTTTTTTAATTTTTGTTTTTAGATTCTTGGGGAATTTTGCAATTTTTGTTCGGTTTGAGGTCAATTAAGGTCATGGGCATGGGGTCAAGTACACGGTTGTGGATGTCTGTCAACGCGCCGGAGCCTCTGGACCTGTCTCGTAGCCTCTAGTCCGCTTTTAATGCTCTGAGGATTAAGTGGCTCGTTCCGTTTACAGCCTCGAATCCGTTTGTTCCTCCGGGGACTTTCAGGTGCTCGCATCAAGGAGTCTCGAAACTGCTTTGCTCCTCTGACGACGCGATCGGGACATTTTTTCCATTATTTGGGGTTAACCTAGATTTTTATCGATAACATGGCGGACAAGATGGCCGCCGGCCGACCGAAATGACAGAGCATGAACTGCTTCGAGCTCTGACGCCCTGCGCCCTTGTGCTGAACTTCCCATTATCGTTCTGCTTACGTGGCTATCTGAATTTTTGTGATATAGCATACGTATAATTGTTAAATGAAGTAGGCCTAGTATTTTTTTTGGTGGAAATCTGACATATGATACCTATAACTTAGTTTCTAATATCATATCCTTTCATATAACTTAGTTTCTAATATCATATCCTTTCATATAAATAAAGCTGCCCTAGAAGTTGCATGGTATGAGGGAAAACATTTATTTTAAACTTTTGAAATATTTTCTGGGAAACCGTTTGCCTTAGAGTGCAGCACTAAGTTAAATATTTTAACCGATCGAAACGTCATATTCATATCTATCATACGTTTATAAACAGAAGCCAATATTTCGAATTTCTGTACGATTATGCTATCACATCCTTAATTTTTAGTGGAGGAAGGCTATTTTCGAGCCGATTTTCACAGAGTTCATAAAGTCCAGTCTTGCGGTCCTTTTATCGGGGAGAGGAAGCATGTAAGGCGAAAAGTAACACCAGTTCAAAACTCACAATAAAGGCTATAAGGAAACCACAGACACGAGGATCAGGTTGCGACAAGAGCACATACTTATAACACAGACAATAATGAAAGCAGAAGGCTGAACCTTGACAAGGTATCCAGCATCCAAATTAAATGTCTCAAAAAATTGTCGCTCCAGTATGGGAATAGGTGCATAACAAACAGTTTAAATAAAAATTATCAGTTTCCATAACCTCTTGTGGAGCAATAAGTATACTCAAAATAAAGGGTTTGCCACAAGGGGTAAAGTGAAAACAAATCAGATTCGAAACGTGTTTATATTTAATTTCTCTCAATATTTTTTCTTTTCGAAAAAAATCTTTAAACAATAATAATATAAATAAAACAGGTAATATGACAGACATAACAAAAGCAGAGCATCCCTGATTAATATCATTTAAGGTGAGTAAAACTTTCGCATACTTTCTTTTCATATTTGGTTATTTACTTATTTGATGTGATACTGGATAAAGAAAACAAAATACTGTAGTGGGGATCCCTTAACAACTTAACGAGTACTCGTTTTTATCTTAATATTTGTTCACTTTAGGTTTTCAAGAAGGCAGTTTGCAATAATTGACCTTGGGGTGGGGCCAGGTCGACGAATGCATGTTTCCACAAAATTTCACAATTTCATAATTTCAGACAAATTAGGTTTCAAAGGGCATTACAAAATCTTTGTTCATTTAAGGTCGATACATATTTGCGACCAAACTAAAGTACGCGCATCGAGAAATACATGACGTGCTTGCAAAGCAGCATGCTTCAAAAATAATAGAATTGCATTGCCTGATGAAGCGGCGAGAAAATCACATCCGAGTGGTGGGAGAAGTTGGAAGCACATCCGGAATAGATCGGTAAATCGGGCGTGGAAGCCGACAGTTAAACCCACACCAGGACCAAATTAGTCAAGCTCGCCATCACAGGGTCAGGAATCCAGGCTAAAGCTGGTACATCCGCGAACCGCTCTAAATAAACGAATACAATAGCTGCGGGCCGTAACACAAATATAAAAACACGATGGGGATAGTAAGCAAGCATAGTAACCTACGGGCAGCGGTGATATTTGAAGTCTTGCACGAAGCTACGGGGAAACAGCACAAGAGAAACTTAAAAAAAGATCACGCCGTGTTCTTGCCAAAGAACGCGTGGACGTAAGTCCTTTTCGCGAAGTCGTGGCATAGCATGTATCGACATTCGGGTGTTACAATCGATACGTACAGTTTGACGATTACAGTCTAAATACTCTAAAAATACATTTGAGAAATATCTGGGTAAACGAAATTAGAACAAAAAACCTACTGATTTAACAATATTTTATACGAAACTTCATATAATTTTGATTGTAGGACTAAACTTCAAATAATATCTTAACAGTCTGACACATGTGTTAATGAACAATTGATCCGAATAAAACTATTCGAACACTTCAATGCAGTTGGTTGAACATTACAAAAAAAAAACGTAAATAATAAAAGACAACAATTTAGCAAAATAAGTTAAAAGGTTATACAAATAATAGTCAAAATTATTTATCTTACTGTTGAATTACAAGAAAGCTTTAACGTATTTGCTGGGAACGGAGATTCAAAACAAAAAAAAAACACAATAATTTAACTTTACATAACATGCAGCATATCCAAACTAAACGAAAGACTGAAATTATTGTTTACACAAACAAAACACATACATTAAATGTACATTAACACGGCAACAGTAACTGATAGAAATATTTATTTTTAATTATCCAACAAAATTAGCCAAATTCATTAAATGCTGGAACCAAACGGGTTTTGCCGAAAGTCAGACTATATTATTACTAGCGGGGAACACTAGCCATAAAACAAATCCAACCAAACAGAGGTGGCGCCACGAGAGCGTCACACCACTCTTCAAGTTTACATTAGCGAAGAATATTCGTTTGATTTCAAATACTTTTAGCAATTCATGCGATATCATTTGAATATACCGATTATCAAGAACTCATACCCCAATTAATATTTTGTTGTAAGTAGAGGTGGACGATACCATGTTTTCGATACTTGATACTCAAATTTATTTGCACTACAGTTTCATTGTTCGCAACCAAATTTATGATAAAGTTTAAAATCAAAGATAAATCACGCAAAATAATATTAGAGATGGTGGAAACTAATTTAAAATTTATACATATAAGTAGTAGGCCATAGTGCCTTCAGGCACAGGATTCCAGGATGTGGACCAGTGGAAGTGACCACCATGTTGGATTCTGGACTTCCTGCTCTGTCATTCCGGTCACATGACCGCCCTCTTGAATCCAGGTGACCTGTGACATCTGACCTTGACCTTTGACCTTGAAAACGCGAAAAATAAAAAATAATAAAAAATTACAAAAATCCCAAAAAATGTTATAAAAATTTATTATTAAAAGATGTTAAAATTATTTAAAACAATTAAAAAATATATGTGTTTAAAAAATACATTTCCAAAGGTCCCCCCGTACCACTAATTAGTCACGTTCGTTCCATCCCCAGCAGATGACTGACTCCCTCGCCCATTCTCCCCTCACCAGTACTCATTCCGCCATCTTGATTTTTTCATTCGTCATTTGATTATACAATACTTGAGGCCAAAATCTTGGTAGGCGAACGCCATATTGGTAGGTGACGACTATCTTGGCAGGCTACCACCATCATGGTTGGCATCAGACATCCCCCATATAAGAAGCCAATAAACTTTACCTTGACCCCATGACCTTCAATGACCATGAAAATAAAAAACTCGAGATAAAATACATAAAAGTCAACAACCATAATACATTACAGACTACCACCACCATATTAGATGCAGACTACAACAACTTTGACCGCATGACCTTTAATGACCATGAAAATAAAAACTCGGAAATAAATACATAAAAATAAGCAAGAATAATACATTACAGGCTACTACTGCCATGTTAGAGGCAGACTACCTCGACCTTAACCCCATGACCTTTAATTACCTTGAAAAACCTCCAGAAAAAATACATATAAGTCAACCAGCATATTACATAACAGATTACTACCACCATATTCGATGCAAACTACCTCGAACTTGACCCCATGCCCTTGAATGAACTAGTTAGCAAAAATACCAGAAAAAATATCTCTAAGTGAACAAACATAATTCATTAGGGACTACTACTGCAATGTTAGATACAGACTACCTCAATCTTGACCCCGTGTACTTAAATGACCTTGTGCACAAAAAATCCAGAAAAAATACCCATAAGTCAAGTATAATACATTATAAACTACTAACACCATATTACATGCAGATGATCTTGACATTGTATGACTATGTGACTAAACCAGGCCCATCATACTAATAGCGACCACATGCATGAGTATGCTATAATCATGGTATGGATCAACATTTACATGGGTTTAATAGGCATTAATTTAAATTTCAACACTGCCAGGCTCTGGAGTCTTGGAATGTTCTAGGGAACCTAGGACAATAATTATTCTTGCTCTCCTCAGACACCAATCCTCATCTATCCGCATCACCAATCCTCCTCAATCCCCAGTTTCTACGCTGTCAAATCAAATCCTTAAATAGGTTTCGTATTAACTACTGTAGCCGGCAGACATCTGTGCATATCTGAGCATGGGGAGCATATTATGAGGGCAAGAGGGGGGGGAAGAGATGCGCACGAAGGTCTGGCCGTACCACAAGTTATTTCAAAAACATAATTTACGATGGGCTCAGGTATATGTAAGGCAATGGAGGACGAAGGACTTTCGCAGAGGTACAGGAAATTTATCCTCAGTGTTGCAAAAGTGCACTTGACCATGATATTTATATAAAACCACATATCATAAAAAATGTTCTAGAACTGTAATACTATTTAGTTTTTAACACTCGGTGCAATTTCGAGTGAATAATTTATACATAAAGTTTATCACACTATAACAAAACAGTAATTTCAGACCAGTGCTTTTCTTTTGAATCTATGGAAAAGGTTTTATATCTTTAATTGAACAAAGTCGCGAAAATGAGTGTTTTACTCATAGTAGGCTGACCCGCACCATAAAGAATTCATAGCCTACAGACAGAGTATATAAAACAAGAAATAAAATTATAAAATTATAATCTACAGCATAATGTTCATCTACTTCACAAATTCCACCCAATTAATCTACGCGTAAGCATTCTTGCTGTTTTAAATTCTAGTTAATGTGAAATTGTGGCGTACATATGCCTGTGTGTTCCAATTTAAAAGGTCATGAAAATCACAGTAAACATTTAGTGATTATATAAAACGGTGTTAATTACCTTGTCAGTTTATGTATTGTTTCTAGAAATCCGATTCACATGCAAAATTAATGCCACTAGTACAGATGTTTTCTTCAAATAGTGCTGGCTTCAGCAGACGGTGCATCCAATATAAAAATATTGCTGTAGCATTTATGATACAGTTATTTCTACAAACTTAACAGACCATAATACACATTTGTCTATAATTCATGCCAGTAAATGTTATTCCAAATGCAATGTTCATTAAGAGAAAATATTTTCTTGATTATGAAACAAAGTATGTGCAAATGTGTAATACTATTTGAAAGGCATTAACAACTAAAACATTAGCAGTTTAAAATGATATGCCTGTCGAATTATTAGACAAACAGATTAGAAACTAACACAATTGTTATAGTAATAAGTAAATTAGTTTTTTTGTTGTTGAAGTTAAGGCCACACATATTTACTCAAGAAGTTGTAGGTTCGATTTATAATTGTAATGTATTCATTTAAATATTATATCATATACAAAATATTTGTTTTTTTATTTGTGGTATAAATAGATTTGTGTTTGAAAGTATGTTATATATTAATTTATATTCTCGATTTACAAATGTGACTGAAATACAAGTTTGACTGTAATGTTAAATACCTATATATTGCAAGCCCTCTTAGTAGGATAATATATTCATTACAAGAAACAGCAAGTATTCTTTTGGTTACTAGTTTTCAAGGTTTTACTTGTAAAAGTGCCATAAAATGCACACACATTTCCAGATTTACAGCACTAATGTTTTTATTCGGTGACAACTTTTTTCTCGTAGTTCTTGTATTGGAAGTGGCATTTCCCAACAAAGGTTGACTCCTACGGACAAGCATAAATCACACCCTTGAACTACCAAGGATTCGAAACCAGAACCATTCACACTCAACACTTAACCGACTGCGCCACAGGGGGCAGCCAACAGGTCAACCAGAACACTGTCAGTGGTTATAAGAACTTATTTTAAGTGAACAAAAAGCAGCTTATTTTATTGGAGATAATTTCTAAGTTATAATTTAAGTAATATATTAATTAATTGTTCCATATTGTACCTATAATTCACTGCCAAGTTGGTTGGTATTCGATTGCCTATATTTGCGCTAACTTAAAAGCAGAAACTGCAGGCAAAGTTTTGAACAATGTTTTGAAACATCAAAAGTTTAGTTTAACCTTCATACATCACTCTTTTCTTTGGAATAAAAAAACATCTTTTTCCCTTTCTGAGTTCTATTTTGTGTTATTGCCTAGCAATGATTGTACTAAATATTCCTTTATCATTAAATATAGCATTATTATAATTTTAAATGTTTTAAATTTTGTTATTCATTATTAGAATAAATTTGTTCGCTGCTCCATATTTTGATTGATGATTTCGACAAGAGATGCAATTATAGAATTCTATGTCATCAAAAATATTGTGCCAACAACAATGGATATGTTACGAAATTACATTACTTTTTGGCTACAAAGATGACAGCTCTGTATGAATTCGTGTGTTATTATTTGCATGATATTTTTTATTATTTTTAAGTAAAACTACTATACTATAGAATGTGTTCAAGTTGGCCTAGCATTATGCTTTCTCGAGTCCCACAATGTTTGCAAATTTTGTGAACAAATTATATCTTGAGTAATGCACTCCTGTTGAAATATTTATTACGCCACACTGTAAACCTCCAGATCAAATATTTATATCTTCCACTCACCCCCATTTTAATGGTGAAAGATATGAAGACAATGTGGAAAAGGAACAAGTAATGTGTTGAAGCATCAAACCACAGAAAGTATTCCATTTCCATTGTTGTTACTTCTAGCTAACATGATTTTAATTCAATACAATTTGATATTTGAACACAAAAATTGGACTCGATTAAAATAAAAGCAATTGAATGCTATTGAAGAATACACATAGAATGTAAAGAAATACTGCAGCACACACAAACACAAGAGCTCTGCTACCTGTTGTCGTCGGTAAAATGTTTCCACATCTGGTTTTGCATTTGCTGTTACTCAAGACAAAATACCGAAAAAAATTTTATGTCCGCGCGAATACTGCTCGAATGCAGTCTTGCCTCTTAGCTAGAGACCGGACTGTGCCGAGGCATACTCTAGGAAATAAGAGGGGACTCGCATGCACAGAAGTTTGCCGGTACCAGTAGATAAGTCTATATTGGTAGCCAATTTGGAAGACTAGTGCTACCTCAAATATAATGCCTAAATGACATATCTCAGAAATTGTTGATCAGATTTGGCATCAGTGACAATAACGGGAATGCCAAAATCCTGTATATAATTATATTTATAATGTAGTAACCACTAAGTACTGAATTTTGATGCATTTCTTGAAGTAAAGGTACGAACGATATGACTTAATAGTAGTATACAAATGGGCTATCTAGGAGGGGTTTGAAGCTGCGCACAAGGGAACTAGGCGACCCCATCTCTGTTGATGCCACATGGAAAAATTGACCATTTCTCCCGTTTCCCCCCAAAAAATTTCCTGTTTTTCCCCAAAAAAATTTCTCATTTTCCTTCATGCCCATGTTAGCCATCTTGGATCCCAAAATCCTGCCCTGTCAATCCGATGCCAGGGTGTTGGAACACTTTCATCTAGCAGCTTGGTGGGTGCCGAGTCTCATTCTCTGTCATTCCTTTCGGGATCTGTCGACCTAGTGTCATAATGCGGTGCCAAATACCAGTATTGGCTTACATGCTCGACATTCCTAAGAGCACATATAAGCATAATTGACTGTAATTTTCAAACCACAAAAGATATAATTGTAAAATTCATAAACCAGGCCGCACTCCCGATCATGACAAAGGTCGCAGTGTCAAGTATACCCCATGTCTACTCATAAGCATAGTTGGCTATAATTTCCCAACCATGTAAGATAGTCACCAAATTCATAACATAGGCATCATCCATGATGATGAGGAGGGTCGTGGGGCCAAGTATAATCTATGTCTACTTACAAGCATAATAAACTGTAAGATCCAACCACAAAGCATATAGTTGCCAAATTCATAACATAGGCAACATTTATGACGACATGAAGGGTAGCAGGATCAAGTTTCCCTATTTGTACTTATAAATATATTTGGCTGTAATATCGGAACTATGTAATATATAGTAGTCAAATTTGTAACACAGGCATCGCCCCCAATGATGAGAAGTCTCGCAGGGCCATGTACACCTCATGTGTACTTATAAGAATAGTTGGCTGTAATTTTGGAAACATACAAGATGAAGTTGCCAAATTCATAACATAGGAATCACCTACAACAAGAAGGGTCGCATCGTCAAGTATTCCCTGCATCTACTTATAACCATAGATGACTGAAATTTCCAAACTCTCTAAGATAATGTCACCAAATTCATAACATAAGCATTATTCATGACAGCAGGAAGGGTTGCAGAGCCAAGTATAATCATATGTCTACTTATAAGCACAGGTACCATTAGTTCCCATAACATGTAAGATATAGTTTTCAAATTCAAACACAGGCATCACCCCCAACCACAAGAATTGTCGAAGGGCCAAGTATAACCATATGTCTACTTATAAGACCCATGGGCTGTAATTTCCATAACATGTAAGATATAGTTGCGAAATTTAAACAAAGGCTTCAACCCCGACAGTGATTAGCATCGAATGGCCAAGTATATGCTTTGTTTAGCTATATGCATACTTACCTGTAAGTACCAAACCATATCAATTATAGTTTCCAAATTAATGACATATGTATATACCACAACGACAAGAAGGTTCGCAGGTACAAGTATGCCTATGCCTACCTATAAGCATAAGCAGCTGTAATTTCCACTGTGTAAGATATGATTGCCAAAATAATAACATAGACATGACTGACAACAACAAGAAGGGTCGCAGGGTCAAGTATACCTTATGTCTACAAATAAGCATAGTTGACAATAATTTCCAAAATGTATTTCATAAGATAGGTATCATCCATGACGATTAGAAGGGTCACAGGGCCAAGTATACCCTATGTCTACTTATAAGCTAAGTTGGCTATATTTTCCGAACCACATAAGTTATATGTACCAAATCATCTACAACGACCAGAAAGGTTGCTGGGCCAAGTAAACCATATGTATCTTTATCGACAAAGTTGGCTGTAATTTCCGAACATCATAAATTATAGTTACCACATATAAACATACACATCATCCCATAATGAGAATGGGCCGTAGAACCTAGTATACCTTGTGTATACTAATAAGCATAATTAGCTGTAATTTCCTGAATGTATAAGATAAGATGTCAAATTCAAAACAGGCATCACCCCAATGAAGAGATGGTTCGTATGGAAAATTATAACCATATTTCTGCATGTAAGTATAATTGGCTGTATGTTCCGAACCACATAAGATACAGATACAAAATTCATAACATTGGCATCATCCACTATGATGAGAAGGGTCGCAGGGCAAGTATACTCTATGTTTACTTATAAGCATTGTTGGCTGTAACTTCCGAAATGTGTAAGATATAGATGTCAAATTCATAACAGAGGCATCACCCCTGATGATGAGAAGGGTCACAAGGCCAAGTAAACCCTATATCTAATTATAAGCATTGTGTCTGTAAGTTCCGAACTTCATAATATACATAGTTGACAAATTCATTTCATATGCATCATCCGTGATGATGAGAAGTGTCGAAGAGTCAAGTATACACTATGTCTACTTACAAATATAGTTGGCTGTAATTTTCGAAACACATAAGATGAAATTGTCAAATATGTACCACAAGCCTCACCCCCAGATGATGAAAAGGGTCGCATGACACGTATACCCCATGTCTTCTTATAACCATAGTTGGCTGTAATTTCCAAATCATGTTAGATATAGTTGCCAAATTCATTTCATACGCATAATCCACAACTGTGAGAACATATAGCAACATATAGTTGCTAAATTCATTACTCAGACATCTTCCAATATGACAAGAATGGTCATAGGGACAAGTGTACTCTATGTCTACTTATAACAATAGTTGGCTGTAATTCCGAACAGCATAAGATATAGTTGCTAAATTCATAACATAGACATCATCCACAACGAAGTGAATGGTCGCAGGGTCAAGTATACCCTACATATACTTATATGCATAGTTGGCTGTAAGTTCCAAACCACATAAGATACAGTTGCCAAATTCATAACATATTTATCATCCACGATGACAAGAAGCATCACAGAGTCAAGTATATGCTATGTATACTTATAAGCATAGTTGGCTCTAACTTCCAAACCATGTACGATAAAGTTGTCAAATTCATAACACATGCATCACCCCTGACGATGTTAACGGTCGCAGGGTCAATTAAACACTATATCTACGTACAATCATTGTTGTCTGTAAGTTCCAAACTGCATGATATATATAGTTGATAAATTCATTACATAGACATCACCCACGATGATGAGAAGTGTCATAGAATCAAGTATACCCAATGTCTACTTATATGTATAGCTGGCTGTAATTTCCAAACCTAATGAGATAAAATTGTCTAATTCATAGCACAGGCTCACCCCTGATGATGAGAAGGGTCGCAGTGCCAAGTACACCCCTTGTCAACTTATATGCATAGTGGGCTGTAATTTTCGAATCATGTAAGATATAGTTGCCAAATTCATAACATTAGCATCATCCATGATGGTGAGTAGAGGTGCAGGGCCAGGTAAATCCTATGTCAACTTATAAGCATAGCTGGCTGTAATTTCTGAACATAATACATAGTTGCTAAATTCTTAACATAGACACCATCCACAACAACAGGAATGGTATCAGGGCCAAGTATACCCAGGTCTACTTATAAGTATAGTTGGCTGTAAGTTCCGAACCACATAAGATATAGTTTCCAAATTAATAACATATTTTTATCATCAACAACGACGAGAAGGTTCGCAGGGTACATATAACCTACACCTACTTGTAAGCATATATGACTATAGTTTACAAACTGTGTAAGATAATGTTGCGAAATTGATAAAATGGGCATCATCTACAACAATGAGTAGGATCGCAGGACTACACATACCTTATATATACTTATAAGCTTAAATGGCTGTAATTTCTGAACATGTAAGATGTAGTCGCCAAATTCATAACATAAGCATCATCCATGATGACAAGAAGGGTAGTAGGGTCAAGTATACCCTATGCATACTTCTAAGCATATTTAGCTGTTACTTCCATATTGTGTAAGATATCGCTGTCAAATTCATAACACAGGCCTCACCCCTGACAATGACAATGGTCGCAGGGTCAAGTAGGCAGTCGATATTATCTGCAGGAAAACAATTTCTTCGTTTATTTTTGGTCCTTTGCAAATAACACTACATTTATAAGCTGTATTGTTGGTATCTCACATAATAAATCAAAATATAAGGACAACTCTCACACAAAATAACATGTCTGTGTATTATTGTTCATATTCGTGTTTTTATACACCTCTGTGATTGCATGGTCATGCAATGGGTAACAAAAGTAAACAGCATCAGATGATTTGATGGTCAGTTTTGGTATTTAGCATGCCTCTCCAATGCCACAGAGATTTTTTCCTGACTGCCCATTTATTTGTAGCCCTGAACTTCGTCACATGACAAGTTGAGAACATTATTGCATTTTCGGACATGCCTTATGGTCTACTCCCTTTTTAAACAGATGTCCTCTGACAACACATACATTTCGCAAACCTTGGGTCCCCATTCGACTCTGGGCATACATACCTTCTATGTCACAGGCATATACAACCAATTTGATTCACATTATTGTAAGAAATGTCGCGCTGGAGCTAGAAGGTTCAAGCAAGTAAAAAGTCATTCTGTAGCGAGGTCTCACCACAGCCAATAGGTTTGGGAGAGAGTCATAGGCATTGTTTAGGCAGCAGGTTTATCTACCGCTGAAGCAGGCAGATGTTACTGTATTCCAGAGAGCACTGAGAGTCAATGTGTATGGCAGTTGTGTGACATGGGTGACATTATGTGTCGTGGAGAAATGGGTTCATGGAGAGTGTCGACTGCAGCCAAGGAAAATCGTATCTTTATCCTGGCATAGTTGACTCCTTTCAAGTGTGCCAGTCAGCTAAAATGTGTCACGCACTTTCCTGGTAGCTCTTGTACCATTCTGAGTCACTTGACGGTGGCAAGACTGAAATCCCAGCGTGTTTCAAGGAAACAACGTCTCACAGATGAGTAAAGTATTTATCGACTCGCATTTGCCGAGTAAAACATTGACTGTGACTGGTCAGGTGTTGTCTTCTCCAACGAGTATGTGTTTTCCTTGGCTAATGATGGCCAATGCATGTCTTCAGACCTCGTGGGACCCGACACAATCCGGAATATGTGACCGAGTGCTCGCTCTATGGTCATGAATCCGTTGTGTATCGGGGATGGATAAGTGCACGTGGGATAGGTGTGTTTCACAGAATCGATGGTCAAGGTACGAATACATGCGGTCTCAATGCCGAGCAGTATTAGCATATTCTAGAGAATATTATGATTCCCTCGGAGCGAGTTTTGTATACCAATGGTGTGTTGTACTTCCAGCAGGACCATTCTCCGATACACACTTCTCAGACGGTTCAAGAATGGTTCGTAAGGCAAGACCAACTAGAGCTCGTAAATTGGCCACCCACCACCGACAATATCCACCACAGTTCTCGTATGCCAGTATTCGAACCATGTTCATGTGTGTTCGAGATTTAGTTGCAATGCCATGGGACTGGCTGGTGCACTATCACTAAACCACCACATCCCTTTCTTGAACAACCACAGAGAGAGCAGACATTAATCAAATATATTTTAATTTGGAAAATTACCTTGAATAAAATGATTAATTAAAATTTCTGAATCTTTATATAGTTGGAAAATATTTTTCATATTGAAATAATAATGCAAATTAGTATTGTAAACCCTTTTCATTCCAGACCAAAAACATAGTAAAATTAAACATTAATCTTAAACTTAAAATCTTAATGATTTGTTATAAAAGGTAATTAAATAGAGAAACTTAATATTAATTGCAATTGTTACTTTTAACATACATTTTTCAATAGGCCTACGAGAAATGTATGCACTTGCAATAAGAACACATTATATTCTGCATATTTATGTTAACAATACTAGTGGACAAAAGTAATGATAACGACATAACACATGTAAAACTGAGGGCTACATTTAACATCTGACAAAAGCATGAGTGATGTAAAACTGCACAGTATTTTGTACTGTAAAGCAGTACCACAAGCTGTCAATATAATATATTTGTCACCATTAAAATGTTCACTATTTTAGATATTGTAAACAAAGTGTTTGGGATAAACGTGCATTGAGTTAATGTGTGTATTGAGTAATCGACAATTAAAAATTAATGCTGGCGACAGGCGACATACCGAGAAAAACTTTCACAAAATTTTAATATGTATAAACTTCCTAAATAAGCTTTTATATGTATTTCGTTCCAAAGTGATAGCTGCTTACCAAATGTACGTTAAAAGATAACTATTCACCTATAGCTAAAATTACAGTTATGTGCAGCTCTATTGATCCTTTATGTTCGTTATTTGTCTATACCGTCAGAAATGAAAATAATTTCTCTAACCCTAGTCATGGAGGGATCTCACCATCTACAACTTCTGGCAATACTCTGTATATAAGTAGTAAAATTTTACATATTAGAGGATGTAATATTTAATCCTATAATTTATTGTCATGTTCTATACCTCCCACAAATAGATCTGCATTCAAAAATAGGATGAAATCATAGCATTTCCTGCCTGCAGTTCGAAAGTAACCCTGTATCTGGAAGTCAGCCTAACAGTCCTTTTTCTTGCTCGATTTCAGATTTATTTTTTTTTTGCTACTGCAAGCGAAATATTATTATCCCATTCTCTAATGACATATTAGACACTTTATTCACCGATATATTAAAACACTAGATTTTACCAAGTTTGTCGTCTCCTACAATCCCACAAGTACTTGCTGCTGCAAAATTTGTCTGGAATAAAAGTGACTGTCATAGAGGGTAGGATTTTTTTTGTTTCATTACATTCCTGAAAATTGATGCTGTTAGCCTGTACAACCGCGATGTTGTACAGAATTCATTGCCTACATGATTTATCTATAACTGAGCACGATTGCATTGAGGAATTACTTGGTCTTGAAGATTTGCAATATATTCCCTGCACATAGTTTTCGTACATTTCATAGTTGTCACGATCAAATGGGGTACATTGTCGTGCATAGTTTGTATCTCGTTGTTGTATATACTTTTAGTTGTGAATATATTATTTCGATTAATATGTCACATCACTGAATTAGCTGAAATGTATGAGAATCGTGAGTTTTATTACAAGTTTATACAAAATGCCAAATCGCAATGCAGATATCAGTACAGAAGAAGAATTAAAATAATGTATAGAACATTTGTTTTATCCATTTGAAGAAAATCGAAATACAATCTACATTGATGTTTGTTGTAGTAAGGTTTATTTTACTCCAAATTAACCTACTCTGATCTAAAATTCGGTACTGCTTTTCACTTTCGTATATAGGAACTTAGTGCACTTACGCATCATTATAAAAATATGTAAGTACATTATTTAGAGAAAAACTTTTAAACCAAGTAATGATTTTACAAACATTTAAACTAAAGACAAATACACGACACTATCTAGAAAAAATTCAAAACTAAACCAGAATTAATATTACAATGTCATAAAATTGTTTATTACCTTCATTTACTCTGTCAAGCTTTAAACTCTAGAAGGAGTACTGTGTGAATGCCCGTATGAACGCTTAGGCAAGTTTGCATCGCTAATATAAGTAATACACGGATTTCCATACATAAAATTCTGCTTCCTGATGACACTTTATTCATCTTCTGATGCTGCCTTCATCTACAAGATGCTTCTCCGAGTTCTGCATATTTTGCCAACATTACGTAAAAGAACTCGCCACAAACATGTTATGCATTGGAATAAAATAATACTGTGTACAATGCATATAAATCGACCGAAAAGTAAATATTATATCCGAAACTTAAAATGGCAATATTAACTTACATAATATTTGTTTTTTGATTATGAATACAGTAATCTGTATTGTCCATCATGCTTGGTGAAAATATTTACGTGTAATAATATAGTTCTTATAAGAATGTGAAAAATTGACAACATGTTTTTTAAATACAACACTGAATAATGCTTAGACTACAGTTTTTTAAAGAATGTGGCAACATACATATAGGTACACTTTTAATTCGTATTAGCAGAAAACCACTGATTCGCAGTGAAATTAAACTGCTCGAATCAGTGAAAGTATTTCCACTTAGAATCGGCGTAAAACCACTTATTGTTCCAGTGAAACAATTTTACTGATTAAAAAATTAAAACCAACTGTGTGCATTAGAATTAAATATTGTTTATATTGAATTTAATGATGTCATTAAGAAAAATAAACAGATTTCCAACATTCGCTGTTTAAATTTTGGAACTTTACATAATTTCGATACCGAAGTAACCAACATTTTGTGGTGCCCGTGATTTGACCATAAAGCATCCAGCTTATAGACAATTATATTACCAACAGTGCTACCAAGTGAACATTGATGTCATGAGGGAAAATATACAACATATTATAATTATTTTTAGAAAATATGTAGCTTTGAATTGTATGCTATTTGTTTTTGATTTAGTATCAGTGGTAAAATTAGGATTGTTAAAGCCATAATGTGTACACACAGTGACGATCACAAGTATTCATACGTCCTGTTCCTTTCACGACGTATTCGCATTAAGCAATTGTGTCGACATACACGTAAGCATCCAGCTGTATTTCGTATTCCTTTTCATCAAATTCTACAAATAAAAAACATTCCTTATGAAATAAACAAAGCAATGTATTACACAAATGTAAATAAATGCACGTTTTCCGAATCAGAAATGTCCATACACCTTTGTATGAAGAACAAATGTTTTCGTACTACATAAACAAAACAAATTCTCTATTTAATATTTAGGATGCCCTCACTTATGCTTCAGAATGCTTCTCAGATGCGATGGTATTGACTTTACTACTGTTTGTATGATACTGGGAGGGATATAGTTCCAATCATTAAGGTTTTTCTTCTTCAAGTCCCGCCGCGTGCTTGAAATATGATGTTTTGGTAGCTTTATGTTTAAGCATGCCCAAATATGTTTTATTGAATTTAAGTATCAGGGTTGGGGTGCAGTTTATATTATACGAGGGCAATTATACAGCAGCCATATTCGTGTTGCACAGGATTTACACTTAGTACCATTATGCTGATGAAATTTACATACTACATCAAGTTGTATGGCATTATGTCGGAAATTATGTTTAACCAGGTCAATATATTTTTATTGGTCCAATCGTCAATCTATAAACATCAGTTCACCTATGCCACATGCACTCATGCACCCACACAACATAACTGAACCCACACTATGTTTGACAGTAGGACGAGAATGTTGGGGATGCATCTCATTATCAGATTTTCTCCACACTTTTGGCGGACTGTCATGACCGAAAACTTTGAATTTACTCTCATCTGGAAATATTACATCAGTCCAGTAATCGTTCTGTAAATATACCTTCGCGAAGTAAAGTCTCTTCTTATAATTACATTTTTTACATACAATTACTTCTGCGATATTCTTGCATTAAGCATTATAGTCACTGTTGTTTAGTACTTTTCTCATTGTCATTGGCGACAGAGGCTTTGAAGTATTTCGTAGGTCTCTTGTAATATCACATGGACTGGTAAATGATCTCTGACGAATTTGTTTCACAATTAAACTTTCTTCTCTATGGGAAAGTACGTTTGGCCATCCACTCCTCGGTTTGTCTCAGCATGTTTGTATTTTTATAACATTTTACTATACATTGCACAGTCGCCTAGATGGGTAGTTCTATGGGAGTCATTAGAGTGTATGAAAATATTTGTTACTTGAAACAGGTTGTATAAATTCTTTGGGGTTTAATAATGTTTGTTTTTTTAAGGTGTCATTTTATGTTTTTGTATGTATGTATGGACTCAACGTGTTTCTCAAACCTACAATTTACAGAACTGATACACTTTGTTTTATTTGCTTTGATTTTTGTTTATAAACCTTTCCTGCAAAATGTCTGAAGTATGTATGCAGAACAGCATGGTTTTAGTAAATCATTGATAGGCACTGTGTGTCTTTTATACCTCCCACTTCACATGCACAGGGATAGAATGCATTCAGTTTAACTGCAAAAAAAACCCTTGCCAAGAGCTTTTATTTTGTAGGTTGGAGTGTTTCTGTCTATGCCATGGTTGCCTGCATTTTATAGGTCATTCATGGTTTATTGAGCATTTTTGAAAGCCCTTTTATCTTGAATAATAGTCATAAATTTATACTACTTCAACCTTAGACTTTAACTTCAGAGTGCGGTAGAATATACATACTGTGTTTATTACATGCATTGCCATATTTATTTAAAAGATGGTTGTAGGTTTTTAAAATGGCTGAAAAATTGTAATAATGCCTCAAAAAGACTCAATTTGCTGTGAACAGCCTTTAGCAGATATGTACGTAAGTCGGCATGTATGCTAGAAATAAACAATACGTGAACTGATTTCCCACTTTTTTTGCAACAAAAACTCGAGCCACTTCACTTTCATTGTATTTTAGCAGTGGTTATGACAGATATTTGATTTATATCTTTTCCACGTGGTCAGGGGCAATTAAAACGCCTTGCCACCCGCCACATGCCTCATAGCGTGAAGTAATAGGTTGTCATAATTTCTAGACGTTGACTCAAACGGATCTGTACACCTGGCAACCCTGCGAGTTTCTTGCTCTCTGTACACTCTTCCCTCTATATCTTCGCATACACTAACAACATTTATGGCATCAGTTCAGCTGCAGTGACATTCAGAGTTTACAATGTTTAGTATTTAGAGCATCCTATTAGAGGTATGTTCTCAACAACTTTTTTAATCTGCATTTTTAGTAGTATATTGCTACAAAATTGTCCCTCTGAATTAACATTCTGTTTTTCGTCTCAAGGATAACTGACATTTTAAAAACATAAATTTTATGTGTTACATTAAAAAAAATAAAATATTGAATTCATTACAATTATTATTTTTGTTGTACAAATCTAGCCACAGTTGTTGGATTCAAATTGTTATCTCAAACAAATATCAAAATAACAGGGATCACTATTTCCTTATGTTAAAGCTTAAAGGACGAACAAATGTAAGAAGAAGCTTGTGTTGTTATAGTCAATAAGAGTAGATGCTGTTCATGGACGCCTCGTGGTAATGGACTGCATTCGACCATTTTTAACACTGTGTCTAATTTGTTGTTTAACCCTCGTAATATCGTCTTCAGTGGCGATTGCCAAATATTTCTCGATTAACTTCCAAAGTACAGAATATAGTTTGTGTAAACTGATTTGTGTTGTCTGAACATTTACAGTTGTAATGCTACTGGAATATTTTCAAATGTGAATAAAAGCTCAGGTTTGTTGAGAAACGAAACATAAACAAATGACCGATTTTGAGGGATAAAAGGAAGATTTTGAAAGACGAACGGGAAATTAAAAGATGGCCGAAATTGGCTATGGGCTCTGAATCATCAATCTTGCGCCAGAAGAAACTACGCCCTACTACTCCCAAAACAAACTCTTTTGATGTTTTTAAAGCGGTGTGACATCACCACTCAGCCATTTACACATTTACAAGCAAAGTTCGAGATACGGCATTATATGAAGTACACGTCCGAACCTGTAATTTTACAAACAGGGGAATTTCATAACATTCTACACATATAATAGTGTTCCTTACATTATTAGTTATGCTTAAGAATGATAGAAGCATATCGTTTATGCCGATTTGCAATAAAACACGGGTACCACGCTTTTCATCCTCCATTTCGGAACAGGGCTTTCCGATCGACAGAAAAGATTCTGACAACACACTGTCTCTTGAGTATTCCCGATTATTCACTCACGATAACAGAGAATCAATCTGCTGCAACTTATAATACCAAACATCGGAAATATTACGATAATCGTGATTTCACGATGGGGTGCTGCGTTTCGAGACTCTTATAATAAACCCCTACGAGACCTGCAAAACGGACACCATTGATCACTACCTACAAAACTATCCGATCAGTGTAGCATAGAAAACATCAAGTTTTGAATAGGAAACAGTATGACTGCGGTGTCTGTGCGAGTTCACAGGAACGAAGTGATTCCTATAACGTTTTACAGAATGTCCGGAAATTAAACGCCCACACTACCGGATACGTTGAAAACATAAGGAACACCGTATACCTAAACGGAACATTAAAGGAGATATTAGCCTATGAAAATTGGGCTTTGAAGAAGGATTTCTGCCGAATGCCTTGCACAACACCTACAAAGTCCGCAGCAAATAGGTGACTTATGCTTCCCAAGTTGCAGAGACACACGCGTAATGCTGGTCGTCCTCGGTCTGTGCGCACTGTTCGGCTTGAGGAAGTGATACGTCAGCACATCTATGACATTACCTCCACTAGTACACGCTTCATAGTTAGTCAAATGGGCTTGTCCCATTCAGCCATGTGGGACATACTGTGGGTTAATCACCACCATCCCTACCGCTGGCAGAAAGTACAAGGCATTCAGGAGAAAATACATCTCCAAAACCCAATTTCCACATTATCATACCTCCTTTAATATTCTGTTTATGTATATGGTGTCCTACATATTTTCGACTTTATTTTTCATAAGCATAAATTTGCACCCCAAATTTAGTGGGAGTCGGATGGTCGTATCCCAGTATACCGCATGAAACTTAATTTTTACGTGAGAGGCATTTTTAAAAAATGGTGGAGAAATAAGACTCTGTATAGACAAATGTTATTGTTATAATGTTTACTACTATATACTAGCATACAGAGTTAAGTTGAAATTTGTTTCATAGTTTCGTAGATATAAATATTTAACTAGAGCGTTTATATGACTGCCATTTTGAAAATAAGTGCCTGACCCACATAAAACCTGCCAGTTTACATGGCCTGCCATTGTGCTACTAGTTTACCAAATTTTGTGGAAACATTTTTTTTTTTCCGGAGGTAGGGCATAAAAATTTTTATTGGTCAAGTGATGCTATCTTACAACATTGTGATCAAAAGGGACTTTTTGTGGACATATTTGATGGTTGTAATATACAGGAGTTTTCGGTAACTAAACGATCAAATTGCGGTAGGTGATTCTATATAAAATAAAATTTGAAAATATACAGGACACTGTATACCTAAACAGAATATAAAGAAGATATAATCCTGTGAAAATTGGGTTTTGAAAATGGATTTATCGCCAAATGCCCTGTACTTTTTGCCAGCGATAGGGACGGCGGCGATTTACCCGCAGTACGTCCCACGCGGTCGAATGGGACACGCCCATTTGGCGCGCAATGGAGCGTGTACTAGTGGTGGGTATGTCGCTGATGTGTTGACGTTTCACTTCCTCAAGCCGAACTGAGCGCATAGACCGAGGACGGCCAGCATTTCGCATGCGTCTCTGCCACATTGAAAGCATGAGTCACTTTTCAGCTGCGGACTTTGCATGTGGTGTACAAGGCTTTCGGCGAAAATAAATTTTCAAAGCCCAATATTCCCAGCCACATGTCTCCTTTAATATTCCGTTTAAGTATACAGTGCCACGTATATTTTCGACTTTATTTTTTATAATTCGGATATTTAATTTCCGAACACTCTGTATTACTTCCAGCATAAAAATTAAGTTAGAATTGATTACATGGTTTCGACGATATATCATGCAATACTAGAATAATTATTAGGCCGCCATTTTGAAAATAACTATCTGACCAACTTAAAATACACCTGTTAATATCATCTACCTCAGAACTACATGTCTACTAAATTCGGTACGAATCTCTCAGTTGTTTCCCGAGATATTTCTTAAGAAAGTTATTAATTCATATGGTGCTATCTTATAAAATGGCTGACTAAAGTGTTTTCGTTTTTGTAAATGATGTATATAATAGATCAATGTCAGTATACAAAATTTGGTCGAAATTGGTCTCATGATATAGATGTAGGAAACCTAAAATATTTGTTTTGCCCGCCAATTTGAAAATACGAGCCTCATCGATCTGAATCGCATATATTTACATGGACTGCCATAGTACTGCTTACATGTCAAATCTTCAGAGAACTGGTTAAGTAATTTTCGAGATATAACATGAAAACTTTATTTTTCATAATGTGCTATCTTCCAAAATGACAGGTAGACAATAATATTAATGTCTAAATTCAATGCTTACATGATGCGCTGCTAACATACAAAGGTTAGTTTAAATAGCTTGAATGGTTTCTCAGATATGACATATTGTCCTAGTATTTAAAATGGCCTCCATTTTGAAAATAAGTGCCTGGAGTGGTCTAAAACAATAGATGTCATGTTTCCTTATTAAGTGCTATATGTGGTCCTATTTTTGTGAAATTCTGTTGACGCGTTTAAAAATTGATATTTGGGAGACACACTCATGCACAGACACGCATACATGCACACAGACGCCCAGACAAGAAAGTGATCTCACAGGCCTTTCTTTCCTTCGGAGAGTGGGTTAGAAAGGAATCAAATCGCAAAATTAATATTACTTGAATAAATACGGATATTTACGCTATTTTAAGAAATACGATTGATGGATTCATTGAATTCAATCGCTATTCCTTATTCAGTTCGACAAACTGCTAATTGCCATTTCTACTGGAAGTGACTATAGGATACGAATGATGAAATACCTCCGTGCGTTGCAGGTGATTCCGACGCACAATTCACCCTGCCCGGCCTTTCACGTAGAAATGGCATATGTGAACCCATCCGTCGGGTACGAGAGTTCCAAGCATCAGTTGGATAGTCTAGCAGAGATCTGCCGGACGAGGCTCTATAATGGAGAGGACATCATTATACTCTACTGCCACCTCCAAGCCAATGTTGCTTGTTTCTTATTATCCTATTTAAAGTGTTAGCATTTGAGGTTTTGCGTGATTTCTCTAGCACCTGGCATACGCTGCAAGTTAAAAGAGGAACGATTGCGCACCGCATCCTCGTCGAGTTTTGGCTTCCTCAAGTAATTGAAATAAAGCTAATCAGGAATATTTCTTGTACTCCTTCCAAAAAAATTTCAAGAAGATATATGCTGAATTATTTCTGTGCCATGGCGCAAGTTGATGGTAGGTGCCATAAACCACGTGCCGAGGAATCAATGAAACAAAGTTTGAAGTGTTGCGAAGATAAGAAATTTTTTTTTTTTTTAATTCCTTTATATATTTAAGATTTTAATTTAATGTCTGTACACAAGATAAGAAACAGTAATAGTAAGAGATACCGAAAACTATATTAAATATATGCCTTTTACTGAAAACCTTTCAGTAATATTTTTTATGCATTTGCCATTTTATTGCCCAAAGGGAAGGAACGAATAAGGAACGGTTTATATAAGCATCGTATTGTGATGGAATATTGCGAGAAATATTGCAGAGAGACGAATATAATTTTATGGCCTATAAAAGTGGAATAGAGCTGTAAAAATATGCAAACCAAAGCATCAAATCGCAAACCAGAGCGTCAAATCTTGCAATATCACTTTGCAAGACTTATTTATTCTGTTAGGATACTTTTTTTTTTAGTATTCCGGGGGAAAATATAAAACAGCGTTCTTGATTAAATTTCATACTCACTAGTGTAAAATTATTTCACTCATTTTCCTCCTGACTCACTTCCAGTAACTAGAATATGTATGTTATTTTTGTTTATAAACATATTGCACAAAGAACAAACCGTTGCAGATCGGATTACTCTTTTTTTCTTAAATCATTTGAATGACACGGATTTATGATGTCTCTTAGTAATGCAGTGGACTGTTCTTCACGTCTTAAATGATACATCAGGCCATATGTCTAAAAATTTATCAGATACTGTTAAGGCATTATCACTGCATTATCACTTTTTAAAAAGGAACTTAAAGCTATAGCAAACTGGTTAGTTATTTATAAAAATCTGTCTTTTAAATTTATGTTTTTATAAACTGCCTACATTTCGAAGAAAGGCATATGAGGTCACTTTCCTGTCTGTGTATGCGTGTGTATGCATGTGTGTTCTCCTCTTTCAGTTTTTGAACGCTTCAAGCGAATTCCACCAAACGTGGTACACATATAATACATAGTAAGGACACGTGACTTTTATAGTATTTGACCACGTCGGGATCTTACTTTCAAAATGGCGGCCATTTTAAAACTTGCTGTGATATGTGACATCTCGGTAAATGTTCAACCGATTTAAACCAAAATTTGTATGCTGGCAGACAATTGCGTAAGCATTAAATTATCAGATGTATATTTTTGTTGGTCCACCATTTCGCAAAATATCGCTAATTTAATTAATAAATATTTTACAATATATTTCGAAAACTATTCAAACAATCCTCACACAATTTGGCATGTAAGAAATACTATGGTAGGCCATGTAAACGTAAGTAATTAAAATTGATTAGTTACTTATTTTCAAAACGGGGCCATACTACTGTTTTAATCTTTTTAGTGTATTTACCATACCATTTAACCAATTTCGACCAAACTTTATATACTGAAAATATATATATTACAAGTGTAATATTTACCAAGAAATAACCACTTTTGTTGGTCATTTTGTAGAAGAGCGCAATACGAATAAATGAGGTTATTATGACAACTCGGTAAACCATGTAACCAATGTCGTCGAAACCATGTAACCAATTTCAACTAAACTTTGTTTACTGTCAGTAAATATTACAACAATCAACTGTATGTACGTAGAGCATCTTTTGTCCGCCATTTAGTAAAGGAGTGCCATGCCAGTAAATAAAGTTTTTTTGTCATATCTCGAGAAACAATTGACAGATTCCTTTCAAATTTGGCAAACGAATAGTTATACAGCAGGTGGTATAAACTGGTACGTTTTATGTAGGCCAGGCTCTTATTTTCTAAATGGTGGCTGAATAAATATTTTGGCTCATTATAATTTATTGACGGAAAAAATTCCATCTTAATTTTGTATGGTTGCAGAACCTATTACCATTGAGTAAAGATGTACACTAGAGTGGCAATGGAATAGGAAAAAGTCTAACCAGTTTTATGTGTTAGTTCCGCTAATGATCCATAGGAGCGCTAGTGTTCTCGACGACGTCATCCGCGCGGTGTTGCCAATTCGGCAGCCGCGAACTGCGCCCTGGTCTCGGCTCACCCACGTGTTCGTTCAAGATCTGCCAGAGGCGAGCCTGTCACACGCGAGTTACCAACATTCGTAGTAGTTGTGTATACCCAACTTATGATTTACTAGTGGCGACCATGGCATGTGTTTCGTTTATGTCGTAGAATTATGTGTTTGCGGAAATATACAGTGATATCAACTACTGTTTGGTTTTATTTACCTTTGCGATGATGAATTATCGTAAATATATAACTGTCATTGTTTTTAATTATAATCTCTTATTTTACTATAGTTTAGGTGTTCATGATAAAATACGAATATACCTACTGTTACATTCACTATTACAACCTTCATATTAATCATGAATGATGTCGTACATCATAGAAAACTTTTCATTCATTTTCTTATGTGAAAGCAAATTAACAGAAAATAATTGTCCAATAGTGGAGAAATATATGTTAAACGTACGACGGTCTACAATTGAACGCAATATTTTACAGTTTGGGGTTGTGATCTACTACAAAGGTGGCTGTCCGTGCAAATAATCAGTAGGTTCAATGTATCCATTCAAGTGTCATTAAGGCTGGGTCCGAACCTAGGAATGCACTTATGTATATAAGAATACTCCACTCGGCTCGATACGTAATACATTCAAACAGGCATACTTATTTGCATCCCTTACAGCAAGCAATTAGTTAGCTGATAAGCTTCTGAACAAGCATTTTGACGGAAAACACATACTGAGTATGTGCTGGAACGTAGGCGCATATATTTAGAATTATCAACCCATTAGGAGCTGTAGCTAGAAAGCGAATGACAATGAAAGTGTTCCTATTAACCAATCATAGATATTTTTACAAGAAAGGAGTGAACATACATATGAGTCAGTAAACGCAGTTATCGGTAATGTATCATTAAAACTGGTAACAACTATAGCTTAATTTTCTTCTAACACTAATATTGGTATGAATAAAAATTAAATGTCGCATTTTGATATAACGTTTTCACTCATCCATTCCTTGCCTTGTAAAAACTTTGGAAGTGTACTCACAGCTCTACATAGTAACTATAAATTCAATACCACGCCCGGTTTACAACAAATCACGAAGAAAACTGGCTATGTTTATCCCGGCACTTCAAGATCATTTGCGGTTAAAGAGTATACATTGTAAATAACTTTGTTCAGTGGCGTGTCTAGAAAGTCAAGGCTTCCATTCCACTCTTTATGAAAAGAGATATTAGGAATAGGTATTACTAACTACATATAAATTTATTTTAAAATTAGTAGGTAATAACCTGAAAGGGCGCGAGACGTGCACGCTTACGTTTCCCAGTGTACGTGCGTATGTTATTTCCCAAGACATGTAAAACATTTACGTACGTAGACGAATGCGAACACTGTATGAATATGCATTTCATTAAGCATAAAACATTATGCACAATGCGGGAAAAGGGCATTATTGATCACGTATAAGGCTCAGCTCTAACACATATTTGTTTTAAAGCGCCAATACAACTGTCGTCTCTGTAAGATCCAAGTTTACAGGAATGATATGCATTAGTGGATATTGTCTGAAAAGTTGGCAGCTGTGTGTATTTACATTTGCACAAGTGTAACGTAGTACAACAATATATATTCTATACTGAAACCTCGGACTCTTAACAGTGCGAAAAAGTTGACACTGTAGTGTTTATTAGTAATGTTAACACTAACGAACGCATGAAAAGTAGACATAACAAAGAGAGTCGCAATTTTATATGTCAGACTAGGTACATTACAAAATATAACTATTTCTACACTAAAGATCGGTTGAATGCAATGACTCGGTGCCAATCATTAATATTCAACAAGCTAAGGCCGTGCCCGAAAGGACAAATTCGTTATTTTGTAATGTGTCATTTCGTAGGTTGCAATCCGGACGTTGTCGACCGTCACTTGTTTAGCACTCGCGGCAACAGATTCTTACATTAACAGTGAAAATTCGTTTTATATAAATTGAATGCTAAAATGGTAGTAATATTTCTACAGCCATCGCTGGAATGCTGCGAATATGTGAATGAACAAGAAAATATTATAATATCCAATAACGACTTGAAATAAAACATGTTTTACGAAATATATAAACAAAGCACAACACTTACTTTCTTTTTACAACATGTCTAGTATATTTTAAGAGCAGTTATTTGTTTTAAACGACGTTTTACGTATGCATCCGAGCATGTGTTTTGAATGTCAAAACCAACATGACGCTGATTTTGTCATTTTGTATTTTTGCTAACATCGTTGTATACAAGATACGAAATACCAATTTTCTAAATACGTCAGAATGTTTGTATACTCAATCGGGTCTCGTGATCATTTTGTCAACACAATCTGCCATTTCGAACACGGCCTACGTTTACAATACAAAACTTAATGCATTTTGGAATAACGCAGTAGGTGCTTCTCTGCCATACAGAAACACGTCTTCTGTATTTGCAGTTTCCCATTAATGTTTTAACCAGGGGTCGGGCCCGCGGAAACCGTGGGCTGAGACACCATAGATGGAGCAGGTAACCGTATGAATGAGTATTTATGGTGCACTGTCGTCTCGTTCCAGCCTATCGGTGCTCGCTCGCACATCCCGACATGCAATGGCAATTATGTTGAAAATACGACATAATACATGATACTTAAAACTTAAGACTTAAAACATAAGACTTAAGACCTAAGGCGTAAGGCCTACGAAGGGCCTAACTGCCCATGGGGAGAGGTCAGGGAACGGAAAGGCAACCCTCCCCCAAATGTGAAGAAAATCGGTCAAATATGTGTCATCCAGACCGAATACAGCGAATGAAAAGAGGAATAGACAATTTTCCCTGCCACCCCCCCCCCTCCCTTACAAAGGAGGGCATGCTCATACTGGCTTCACCATACAGAGGCTCAAAAAGGTGAAATATGAGACGCACCACAATCCCACAAAATAGAAATCTTACCCTCCTTGTCACTCAAACTCCTCCCTGGGGGGATGGGGTCTCTTGCCGGCCCGATGAAGGGGGGGGGGGGGGTTCGAAGACGAAGGATGGTGGATCAGTGAGGGGGTCCTCTCCCTCCCCCTTCTTCCGTTTTCCCACAACGGCACTCCAAAAACTGAGTTTTTTGTGCAAAACCTTCCGTTTTTAATTAATTAGTATTATTCTTAATTCCAGATAATGGGAACAAGCAGCAAGCCTGTCATGATTACTTTTGCTCCTAGCACATCCTCGTATAAAAACCATATTGAAGAAGATCATACTTCAAAACCGACATTTGCTATCAGAGAAACTTATTATTTGTGAACAAATATAATCGTCAACATGTGCACACACACACACATGCCTTTGTCACATTATTATATACTTACATTACTCTAAATAACAGTTTCCCGCTAACAACACAGACTGCTTGGTCGTAGCCTAGAAATTATTTCCATAGATATAAAATACAACTATTTCTTTCAATACTTAAGGAAATCCCACCAACGCACACGACCTGATAAGTTCCACTGGGAACCAAAACATAAGGGAACGCACACACATTTCTTCTGCACAGATCTTAACGCATAATATAATGCTTACATATTTCTATTGTAAACCCAGCTTTACTTCACACGTCGCCGCTTACGCTGCATTACGGTGTGCAGCTGTGTTTAAACGCAGTTGAATCAATACATTTCTCTGTCCATAGTGTACAGTTGTTACCAAGAATAAGAGAAATATTATTAAATATCTTGATTGTTTTAAAAGTTTTTCGTGTATTCTGGAATGTTTGTCGTCTACTAGCCTACAAATGGACAATGACAGCAATTTACGAACACTATGTAAAAATTGGAATGATTTGTGACAGTAGGGCATTCTTGTGTGCTAACTTTTTGACGTATTTACATCATTATAATTTAATTTTCCTAAGAGTAGTTTTATTCGGGGGGGGGCAAGGTTTATTGACTGAATAAGTAATTGTATCGTTAACGACCACTCATGTTGTTTTCACGATTATACTATACTAACGAAATATATTTGATAACATGTTCGATCATCTTCATAACAAGGAGTGTTAATTCATACAGCAAGTGAAGATTCGATTAGTTTATTTAAACAAGGGCGTAGCTATGAATGTACAGCTTTAGGGAGGTGATGGGGGAGAGGGAACTTTCATATTTCTATTTTTGAACAAAATACAAAACCTGTTTTATTACAAACTAGCGACCCGCCCCATCTTCGCACGGGTGCAATTAAGATTTAAAAACTACTTAACCCGGCGTTAATTAGGTTGGGTAAACTCTCCTAAAGCATTAAAAAAAAAGCACATTGTAATTTAATAATTAATTAAATAATTTATAATTTAAAGTTTTTTTGCTATTTTTATTTGATTTTATTTTTTTTTTTTTAATTTTTCATATTAATATACATTATATAACAATGCAATTTATCTGCGATAGAAGTATTTAATATGTTATTGCTAAGACATTCTCTGTGGACAATGTTTGACGTCCTGTTATTGTTTGGTAGCAAAATGTACTGTTTATAGGGACTTCCAACTCGTGATAAACCAACATATAGTTGGCCATGGGAAAAACACTCTTTTCGTAGGTCGATTCCAACCAAAGAGGAAGTTTGACCCTGGGACTTATTAATAGTAATTGGGAACGATGTTTTTACGGGAAATTGCAACCGTTTGAAAGATATTGGCAAATCCGTGGGAATCATGGGAATCCTCGGGATGTTTGCCAGCTGGCCGGCTGCTGGACCGGTGAGGATGGTCGCGACAATCAAATTTTCTTTCAAGTCTTTAATGAGCAATCTTGTGCCATTACACATGTTAGGAGGGCTTATATTCCTTAAAAGCATGATAGGAGTACCGACTTTTAATGATAGTTCGCGAGGTGGCAAGCCAGAAGGATTAAGCGAATTTAGAAAATCTTGAGGAGAGTGGACGACATCGTCAACATTGGTGACTGTATCAATCGACTTATAGGTTTTGACTTGGCCGGGAATTCTTTGTATGATGAGATTGTTGAGTTCATTGACAGTGTCGTTTCTAGGCGACTTTCACTGGTTGTGTTCCAGGGCAATAGTATCGCCTAGGAACGACACTGTCTATGAAATCAACAATCTCATTATACAAAGAGTTCCCGGCCAAGTCAAAACCTATAAGTCGATTGACACAGTCACCAATGTTGACGATGTCGTCCACTCTCCTCAAGATTTTCTAAATTCGCTTAATCCTTCTGGCTTGCCACCTCACGAACTATCATTAAAAGTCGGTACTCCTATCATGCTGTTAAGGAATATAAGCCCTCCTAACATGTTTCCCAATAATTCAAAAAGTAATATACAGGTCCTGAACCAGTCTTGAAAGTGAAGTAATTTATTTTGATAAGGATTAATACCAAGGTACAAATAAAGTGTCTTTTCTAGCGGCGGCGTTTCAATTCAGTTTTTCAAAAAAAAAAAATAGTTGTTGTGACATAACTATAATAGTTAGACATATGGTGTCACGACACTTTTTGTAGATAATGATGTGTTCTGCAAAGCCGTAGTACATTATTTTGTTCTATCATCAATAGTTTTCGCAGCGCACGCAATGTAAGGAATTTTATAGGTCATTTATTTACACTTTGGGTTACATTATTGGAGTTTTAGTAGGGATCCCTATTGATTTTTAAAATAAAATATAGCCTATGACACTCAGTGATAACGTAGCATTCTACTAGTGAAAGAATTTTTAAAATCGGTTGAGTAGTTTCGAAGATTACCTCCTACATCCAAACACACAAACACACAAAGTTACAAACACTGCCTCTTTATTTATTAATATAGATTTATAGTTACATAATTATTTATAGCCAATGAGTTCATGTACACATTTATATGGAACCACAAAATGCTATAAATATTCTTCATGTTCAAGAAAGATCACATAATCCTTGAATTAAAATAAAATAAAACTTGTAATTTGGTTTTCAACGTTTATTTTCATTTCGGCGGGGGGATATGTCCCAATATATCACTTCCCATTCCAGCTACACCCTTGTTTTTAAATGTATAACTTTAATAAGCACAATAGTCAATCTTGTGCTCTCGGTAATGGAACACTCTTTTACTGTTATAAGGCCAAAAGAAGACAGAACTCTTACAATAATAAACTTAAGGCATTCATGTGTGCCTGTTAACATTACTCACTCTATACAGTTCAAATTATCTACTTTATAAACCAATCGATGTGATTAGCAAACTACCACTGCTAGTCGATTGTACTGTGCTGGTACTTGCGTAATTTTACTTGTAGACAAAGATATTCTAGAAATAAACATTTTTTAACTATAAAATAAGTTATAAACAGCCATAATGTGTCACCTAAAAATGTCGTTAATTGTAGAAGATTTGGTCTCTATAACCTACAGTTATGTAGGGTACAGATGCGCACTAACTCACTGAGCTACACAAACCTCTTACAGTATGTACGTGTGATAAGGTATGTATGTATATATAGTACGTAAATACACAGTTATCGCATATTTTATAAAGTGGTGTTTATTCTTTTATTATGACTGCTTGAGTAATGTGCAACGTTTCCCATTACTTCGGCTTACATTAAGTTTCATTTTGTTCATATATATATGTTATACAGAACTAGTATTATTTTCGTAAACGGATATATACGAATTGAGATAGGCACTTGGGATGTCCGCTATCTTGTCTGTCCCAGCGTGTGGGTAAGCAGACATTCAGAACACGTTCTACTGTTGCGGAGTTAGGACTGGGTGTGGCAGAGATGGAATATGAGTGAGAGAGAGGGTAGATGACAACGTGACAACGCCGCCTACATCCCCCGCGCTCACGCCACGGTAATGGACTAGCGCGGCGCGGTGTTCATCCCTCGAACTACAGCTCGAGTGGCCAGGAAATCTAACCTGGGGAAGTCCGCTCTAGGTATATCTTTACTCAATGCTATTACAACCATAAAATTTGTCTATGCAGAGCTCCATTTCTCTGCCAGTTGGTAAGATAGCCCTGCCAATAAAAAGTAATTATTTTATCTCTTATCTAGGGAAACAATCAATCTGTACTTACAAAATTTGGCGAATATGTTGTACTGTAGTAGGCCATAATAATAAATGTATTTTTTTTAAGTAGGACACATTAATTTTCATAATGGCAGCTATGAAACCATTTTATTTTTGTGGGCTTTATCTACAAAACTACGGTGTCTATTTTAACTTAACTTTGTAAATTTGCAGTATGTAATCAAGGGAAATTACTACTTTATTATATTTCTTCCCCCATTTATGAAGATCGCTACATGAAAATTGTGGACGTTTTATGGCATGTCTCGACGAAGAATCAACCGATTACCACAAAATGTTAAACTGGAAGATTTCAAATAAATTTCTACCAAATTGAGCACACTACAAATGCTACAGAAGGCTATTTAAACTTTCATGATTTAAATGGGTCAGAGAACGATTTTGAAAATGGCAGCTTCATAAGTCATTTAGGTAAGTTTGAAATATATATTAAACAATTTAACCAAATTCAACCAAAATTTGTATGTAGACAGTACACATTAGAAGCATCGTATATAGAGCCTCTTTTTTGGCAATTTTGTACGATATTATCAAATAAGAAAACAAAGTTTTTTTGTGTATCAAACAACCGATTCGCATTAAATTCTTCACACCGGTAGGCCAAGTAAATATACTTGTTTTATGTGGCTCAGTCACTTATTTTCAAAAAGAAGGCTCTGGAAAAATTTTAGTTTAGTAAACCCTATCATTCGAAACATTAGACTGATTAAATCCGAAGTTGCTTCGATTCCGAACTCCGTAATGCAGTGGATTGCACGCCAGCTTATAGTGCAAGGTATTTTGGGTTCAAGTCCCGGGCAAGACATGTATATATTTGTAATTGTCTCACTACTGCTGCACAAGTTTCTGGTATCATATCTAAAGTTATTGCTTGGGCAAGTGAAGTTAAGTCCTTCCTACCAACTCAGATTCTCAGAAATTATTTTTAAATGTTTGCACCCATGCTGAGGAAAGTAGGTTCATTAGTTATATCAGTAACTTTTTGTTTCTTTTAGTTTCTAACTTAAATTATGTCAAAGCGGAGTTTGTAAAATATGACATGTTGTTATAAATTAATTATTTTACATCAATATAAATAAGTATTAAATATTTGGTGTATTTTACATCATTTTTTAAAATTAATACAGCCGATTTTGGTGGGCGGGGGGAGGGGGGGAGTTAAGATACTTCCCCCCCCCCCCCCTCGACCAAAAAATCTCATGTCATTAACTTAATTCGTATGCAATGGTTTGTCGGCAAATGTTGCAAATTAATCGTGTTTATTTGTCTAACAATAAATTTTAAACAATTCAGGGAATTTTTTATTTTTTCAAGTGGCAATCAATTGATGCAGGCAACTTCCAGACACTGGTCAAGTTACTTTCGTCCTATTTATATTGTATTTTTTTCGCGAGCAGTGGCAGTATAACCCAGTGTAGCCAACCGTGGCGGCAATTCAACCCTTGAGCAGCAGAACGACAAACGTAGAAAACATATAAAACATAGCGACTTTTCATATCTCTGCCACTAGTTATGCTTCCAGTCTTGCAGCAGAATACGATATTCCCTTATCGTGGCTATTCAACACGATGCGTATCTTTGACGATTGCCGAAGGAGCACCATATGTCCATGTCGCACCGATCTGTAGCTACTGATAGACATTACTGGACTCGCAAATATAACACCGCCATCTCAGTTTCTAAACAGTGTAAGCGATACTGGCAGCTTTGAAGATATTGGGTTATTGGAGTCTCGAAGATAAAAAGATACTAGATATTATGGAGGCGCGGTGTTTTACCTCACAGCGAAAAAGGTACGGCGTGTGTAGGGTATTCCTGTTTGCTGGACGACGCGGCTGTTTACTAGTTTTGCTGCGGCAGTGACGATTGACGAATATGGGAAGTATAGAGAGAAAATATTTATTAGACATGCTGATAGTGCCAAGTGTAGTAATAGGCTTGTTCTTGTTATAATTCCGATACAGTTTAAAATATTATCAAATTGATTAGCCTTCTTACAATTTAAAAAATTATTATTATTATTATAAATTAAGGTTCGTGTAATCATGCTCGCTATCATAAATATAAATTTTGCACTGACCAAAAAAGAGAATCGGACAGAATGTGTTATCAAAAACATTTTTAATAAATATGGATATATAGAGGATGATGCAAATTCGCTTTCAAAAATTGATACAAAAATGTTTGAATGTTCTATAAGAGTGTTTCAAGAATATTATAGCACTTCTTCAGTTGATGGTAATCTCGATAAAGAATCGCTTAATGAAATATTTGCTAGTTATAAAGCATCGAACAAATGGAATAAAATTTTTTTTAAATAGCATTTTACACTTGCAATAATTGAATTACAAAGTTAGCGAAAGAGGCTTTCACAATTTGGCAAAATAATACAAATTTGAAATTCTCCGAATATACTTATTTCATACAAAGAAGGTCAACACAAATATAAGAGATTAAATGGATTTTGTCCTTATACATTATTTCCGCATGATAGTGCACTAGCTAAATGCATTTTTTCCAAATCGACAAAATAGTCTTGTTGAAATGCATATAAATAGGAAGGAATATTGGTATAATAATGGAAAAAACACTCCTGAAAATGAAGTTAATTTACTGACTGTTTTGATCCACAAAGTCGGCCATGCATTGGGTTTACAGCATACAAGTGACAAAAATGCGATCATGTATCCGATTCTTAACAATGATTTGTTTTATTTTCAGTCAGATGACATCCAAAGCATTCAAAACTTTTATGGACCACCCCAACAAAATAATTTCATTGACAATGAACCAATTGATTTATGCAAAGACGGGCATGTAAAAAATGTTTAGTTATTGATGATAAATTCTATATTTTTACAATAAAAAGGTTTGGACAAAAAGTTTAAATGACAACAAAATAATCAAGAAACCATTTTTGATAGCAGATTGGTTCAAGTATTTTACCGAGCGATTACAACAATTTTTTGATATACCAACGGCCTTCGGGCGAGTTAGTTCTGTTTGTATATGATGAAATTTATGTGGTTGATTATCCAAGTTATCGTCCTATTAACGGTTATCCGAAAGGATTTTCTTAATTTGTATTAAGAGATGAATATAAAATATATGCTGTTTTAAATTCATATTCAGTGAAAACTTTTATCTCCTACTAAAAGGAGCATTATGCCGAAATAGACGAATATAGTTTCCGGATATAAGAGACTGGTCTAATTAGCAAGAAATTCCCTCATTTACCAAATATAATAGAGTCGGCTTGTAGTTATACATATGGTATGCTCTATTTCTTTAGCAATGAAACTATCATGCAATATATCACGAATTTACAAAGAAATTGACTAGAGTTGGTAAAAATAGCATTTCCACATTTGGTATAAAGTGTGAATCTTCTAACGAAATCATAAATAAAGTGAGATATGTCGTTAATGATTTAGAAAATTTAACTCCTTAAGAGCTATATAATTACATGAAGAATTCCAAGGGGGTAAAATTTTGCGAGCGATTTTCTCATCCCTTGAAATATGCAACCTAATACAATATCTGGTCTATAATCGTTAATTTTATATAACAATCTATAAATGGAAAACAAATGACTTTTTGTGTGGGCCATGAATTGGAGCTAATTGAGAATATAAAATATATTACTTAATTTGTTAATAAATCTGACCTATATTCTTAAATTTTATATAACAATCTATAAATGGAAAAAAGTTGAATTTTGTGTGGGCCCAGAATAAGGGATCAATGTGAACCGAAATAAAATAATAAAATATACATAATAAATTAAAATTTGCAGCGTTTATAAAAATTTGTCTACGGATTCTCCAATATAAAATTCTTTTATTTTTACTAACCTTTCTTTCTCTTGCAATATTAGATTAATTAAATCTTGCTTTCGAATACTTTTGCTTCCATTAACGTAAGAGCATCCTCGAATTTTATAACCCTTCGCAATTTGTTTTAATTCAGAAACTTTCTTGTTTTGTATATCTGGAAATAGCTTTTCTAATATTAGTTTATAATTATTTATTAGCTCTATTAGTTCATCTCTTCGATAATTATTGTATTTTCTAACTTTAACGTCTTTGTTTAATTTCGAAGTTGTTTAAAATTTAGAGATACTATATCCAATTCTTTCGAATTTAATAATCTCTTGGATTCTGGGTGTTTAGTTTGTACTTTATCTATGCACTCCATTAAAACATGTTTCCTTTTGTAAGAATAGCCTATAATATATATATATTTTTTAAGCAGACCTTTATTCATAATTTCGTCAGTTATGTAGTTTTCAGAGAAATTATCAAAACTCTCTTGCGACTCTCTTATCTCGCTTAACCTTTTTCCCCTTTATTAATTTTTAATTTTTATCAAAAAGTTGAATTTTTGCGGGGGAAGCGAATTGCATACCCCCTTTAAAGAAAGTTGAATTTTTTTCGGGCAGACGAATAGACGGGGTTAGTTGGAAACAAAAAATCTGCTATATTTACCACTGAATTAGGGCTATTTGTTATAAATTTATATTGTTCAATTTTTCGTTTCTTTAATCAAAAGAATATATATAAAAAACATATTTACCGACATACAAGATGGCCGAATCACTAAACAAAGAACTAGAGAACTTAAAACTAGAGGAGAATGATAATACAGAAATGGTTAGATTATTTTATTTAAAATATTTAATTATTAAAAATGAAAAGATAAACACTATTTCAGATGAGAAAAATGAACCTTATTTTTGTGGCAAGGATGTTGCTGAAATTTTAGAATATCGAAATATTAAAAAAAAAATCTTTATAGAAAAGTGTCTCCAAAATATAGAAAATTTCTTTCAGAAATATGTGGTATCCAAAACGGTTACCACCTCTCTTATGATGAAGGTAAAGACATTTTTATATCAGAACCTGGTTTATATGAACATATTTTTCTCTCACGCTATACGATTTCTAAAGCTTTTAAAACATGGATATTTAAAGGGGTTAATCCTTCAATTAGAAAACATGGTGAATATAAGATTCAAAAAGATGTAATGCAATTATATAAAAGCCAAATTGAGTACATTTTAAAAATTAACAAAATTAAAGAGGACCAACTTGATCATTTAAGAGATATAAATATAAACAAAGATGAACGTATAGAAAATTTAAGAGAATCAGTCCACATGGCTTTCGATGTAATAAATCGTAGAAACGAGGAAATCAGAGTAATTAACCCACATGTACCACCAACACAAAATCAAAATTTAGATCCAACTTTCGTTCTATTAAGATTATTTAATAATGATTGTGAATTTGATTACTACGTCATTAGAACTCAAAGAAAATATGTTCGAAGACAATTGTATAGAATTGAAGAGAGACATCCAATATGCGAATAATTATTGAGATTTAATTACACTCCAAATCTGGTCCATATTCATTGATTTTTCTTTTCTTATTAAAATATTATGTGTGTGTATGTAATATATATATATATATATATATATATATATATATATATATATATATATATATATCAACACTAGCGATCCGCCCCGGCTTCGCATGGGTGCAATTAAGATAAAAAAACTGCTTAACCCGGCGTTAATTAGGTTGGGTAAACTCTCCATAAGCATAGAGTTTTATTAGGGATACCTATTGATTTTTAAAATAAAATATAGCCTTTGACACTCAGTGATAACGTAGCATTCTACTGGTGAAATAATTTTTAAAATCGGATGAGTAGTTTCGAAGATTACCTCCTACATCCAAACACACAGACACACAAAGTTACAAACACTACCTCTTTATATATTAGTATAGATATATTTAATTGCCTGAATAGAGTGGCAGTATTCCACGTTGATGTGGGCGTTAAATGTGCGACACAATATTGGAGAATATGGGACAATCCACCTATTATCTATAACAACAGTTCTTCCTCTAATGTTCAAGATAGCATTATGGCCTCCATTTTCAGCGTTACGGCGACGATATACTGGATATCCATCCTCTCCGGTCTGGGTGTCATTGACAAAACGCCGAGGGTATTTTTTGGAACAAATTCCGTTTTTCATACATGGTGATGATATATTTTGATCCCCACAGGGTCCATGTATCATATTTTTGGTTACGATATCAAATAACACTGGATCGCCATCTTTATCCGGTAATTCAGCAGCTATTACACTGTCAATTTCATCAGGTTGTATTTTTCTTTCCAGCCAAAACAACATTTGACAGTGTGGTAACCCGCGTTTTTGCCATTATGCCAAATGCCACTAAGCATATGGCATTTGACCTTACCAAATATCTCGTCTTTTGTGAATAACTTGATCATTTTTTTCATCTTTAAATGGAATACCCTGGAAATTATATCATGACGATCAAATGACCGCTGGCCAGGTAATAATTCTTCTTTGATCTCTGGCCATTCCGGATTGCAAGTGAAAGTTACAAATAAATCGGGTCTCCCGTAATTACGGACGTACGTCATGGCATCCTGAGTTTTCTCGTGCAGATAACGTGGAGATCCCGTGAAACTTGAAGGCAAGATGACGTGTTGTCCAATATTCGCAGGGTTTATATAAGCATCCTGATTTAAAGCATCTCTCAAATGTACATAGTCGTCAGCGATTAGTTCTTGTTGATTTTGACGTATGTAATTTAGTCTTTCGGATATCATTTTAGCCATCATATCAACACAGTATTGACTAAACAAATCTCTGTAATAGTGTAAGGGATTAAAACAATCGGCTCTGATCATTATCCTGTACGCATAAAATTGCATACATGGAAGCGTTGTATTTCTCGCTGAATTTTGTTGAGGGATTGATAAATAGTAACCATCTTCGCCTCTCACAAACATTAAAGGGTATTGCAAAGGATCGTACGCACGGTGTAATTCCGAAACTCTTTTTAGATGTCCATCTTTACAATGAATGACTATATCCCTGGGTCCTTTGTATTCGTCGACTAATAAAACTGCGCTTCGTTTGTTGCAGGTGAATTGTATCTTCCTTGATGTTGACCATGTGGAATGCGGTCGGCGTGAATTATTAATTTTAAGTTGTCCGATGAGGAGTTATTTTCTAAGTTGTATTTGAGACTTCGAATGTACATTTTGTTGCTGCTTAATGCGGACTGTAATTCTTTGATTAATTCTATTTTTAAATTGGGAGCTATATTAGATCGTAACGATAATTGATCAGCATCCGATATAAAATAAATCTGTAGAAACTGCGGACTTTGACCAGAAGGTGGAAGGTGACTACCAATCAAATGGCATACCTGCCCTTCTAACTTAAACGTAGGCATAAAATTTCCTTCCCGGATTTCCTTAGCACCGAATGACGTCATTTGAAACAGTGTGTTATACCTGCGTATGTTATTTAAAAAATGCGTAGATAATGGATGAGTGCCTAGCAATACATCTTTTATTGGTTGTGGTGATTCCTGTATATTAGGGAGAACCACTTTGCCTCCAGCACAACACATACCGTTCGCTTCATCATTCCATTTTTTTTGCAAAGCATTTAGGGCAAATTTTATTCATTTGCCCAATTTTTACCGTGTTTTGCTGAGCATAATCAATATTTAGGTTATAATTAAAGGCTGATCGATTCCCGTGAACAATTATTCGATTACGCGCTCTGGTCGTAGATATACGTTGTCTTTCTACGGGTAGGCGCTGCGAGCGTTTGACGCTAGATTCCCTAGCGCGAGCATCAGAGACATGCTGCCTATTGTTGGCCAGCCGCTCGTCGCGTTCACAGCTAGATTCCCTGGCACGGGCCTGTGAGGTTCTTACATTTTGGCTAGTAAGCCGTTGCGAGCGTTCTGTACTGGACTCCCTAGCACTCGCTTGTGAGATGTACTCTCTATGACTCGCAAGGCGCTGCGTAGTTTCAGAGGAAGACTCTTCCGCTCGACGTATTTTAGCTGCTCTTGTCTGAGTTGATTCACGTGAAAGCTGAGATTTTTTTTTTTTTTAGGCATGGCGTTGTGATTTTAGAGTAATTAAGTTAAAAACAACGAAATAGAAGTGATGTACGATTCTGAAAAAATACTTTAAATATAACAAATTGCATGCGAATGTATGAGCGGATAGATACTAGTATTAAGTTAATACAATAAATGTAATGAGGACGGACAGATTCGGAAAATAAAACGTGCTGTGTGCTGCGTACGGCGCCAACCACGTGACTGCGCCGCGCGGGTACCTGCCAGTGCAGCCAGATCGTGGGTAAAACGTACCCCCACTTTGTGGGACAGTCTCGTCTAAGCACATTGAAAACGGCACAAAGTGGGGGCATTTTTTTACAGTGCAGCCAGATCGTGGGTAAAACGTACCCTCACTTTGTGGGACAGTCTTGTCTAAGCACATTGAAAACGGCACAAAGTGGGGGCATTTTTTACCCACGATCTGGCTGCACTACCTGCCTCGCAGTCGTACGTGTTGAGAACGTTCACCTGGCGTTTCACCGGTAGTTTCACGGCGTGGCCTTGCTGCGCGGCGTGCTTTATTGATATCGTATTATCTCTTTAACCATACGTCCAGTAAAAAGCAATAATCATATGTATTTAGTAATGGTGCCGATAAACGTGCTTATTTTTATAAGGATTAATAAATTGTTGATAATATGACCAGTTAAACATCATCTAACGATTTTAATTATTTTTATTAAATAATACATTTTTAAACTCATGACATCTTTTGAATGGAATATCCGAATTGAATAATTCAAAAAGTGATATACAGGTACGGAACCAGTCTTGAATGTGAAGTAATTTATTTTGATAAGGATTAATACCAAGGTACAAATAAAGTGCCTTTTCTAGCGGCGGCGTTTCAATTCAGTTTTTAAAATAAAAAAATTGTTGATGTGGCATAATTATAATAGTTATACATATGGTGTCACGACACTTTTTGTAGATAATGATGTGTTCTGCAAAGCCGTAGGACATTATTTTGTTCTATCATCAATAGTTTTCGCAGAGCACGCAATGTAAGGAATTTTATAGGTCATTTATTTGCACTTTGGGTTACATTATTGGAGTTTTAGTAGGGATACCTATTGATTTTTAAAATAAAATATAGCCTATGACACTCAGTGATAACGTAGCATTCTACTGGTGAAAGAATTTTTAAAATCGGATGAGTAGTTTCGAAGATTACCTCCTACATCCAAACACACAAACACACAAAGTTACAAACACTACATCTTTATATATTAAGTATAGATATTCCCCTACTTACAAGATGGCCGAATCACTAGACAAACAACTATATAACTTAAACTTAGAAGATAACAATGCAATGGAGTACTATATTATTTGATTTAAGTAATTTAATTTTCAATTATAAAAAAATTAATGTTGTGTTGGATTATAATACTGAGCCATGGTTTAAAGCAAAATACATGTGCGATGTTTTAGAATATAATAATACAAATGAAGCCATTAAAGACCATGTTAGCAAAAACCATAAAAAATGCTTATAAAACATAAAGAAAAATTAAGATACTGGTAATAAAGATAAAGTAGTTAGTAAATATAATAATGGTGCTTCAGCTTATATCAAAAATTGATTACTACAACTATTGACAAAATCTAGAATAGCCAATAAATCATTTGGAAAACAAATTTCTAAGCGGTTTAATTTAAACATAAACGTTTTTGAAGAAAAAACAACTCAGTTTGCTACTTAAACCACCGGAACGAAATTAATCGTATATTTTAACATGAAAATTTGAAAGTGTCGTGAATAATTTAGATTCATATTAAAATGCATTTATATTTTACCTACTTTATCAAAGGTTTATTGACATTGTAAGTTTCTGCTTATTCATTATTAAATGTCGTCTGTTTCTAAAATAATTATATTTCATTACGAAATTTTTTTAAGAATCCGAATTTTGTATTTGTGTTTGCGTGAAATTGTAATGTATGTTTGTGCGTGTCTGATCCCGTTACCCAACAATTCGGCTATCAATAAAATTACTAACATGAACGTAAAAAGTTAAGCAATATCTATAGCTTGCTAAATTTTTACTCGTATCATTATTCTGCTTAGGTCCTCACACGAAGTCCGCATTTACTTTTAAAATATGCACCCGACAAAAAAAGTATGATACAATCAAAGAATGCACAGAAAAAATTACATTGCGGTGGGAAGAGTGTTCATGTAAAAATTACGGTAATTTATTTGTTTTCTGTGAGCCGTCAGTAGCTAATGTTGTTAATGTAATGTAATGCTACACTCTTGGTGCAAATGTAACATGAAGTACTTTTGTAGCAATGTTATAATATTACTTACTGTCTACATTCAGGTGATGTTTATATTGTGGCCATATAAATTTCTGTTGAATTGATGACCCCCGTGTTAAATTTTTCCTTGTTTATTTTTGGTTTGCTTTAGAACAACTGTGCCACATGCATTACCAACAGAGAGTAAAAAATAAATAAAATACCGAGTTCTACAAACACAGAAATGCCTCGAGTCCTTGGCACTAACAACGTAAAGAAAATGCCACAAATAACATTCAAAAATAGTGGCACAGAAGAAACTTAATTAACAAAGGGCCCCACACAAACAAATAAAGAGGAAGCGATATACACAAAAAAAAACCATGCTTGGTGATCGAAGATGACACAAAAGAGAGAATCAAATAATAGAATATACATACAAGACTTTCTTGTATAATTTGAAACTCATAAGCCCAGAGGAAGACTAAATTTTCTATAAATAAAAAAATGTGACTTGTGGTTGTGCGTTATTAAATATTTTCATTGTGTTCATTTCTTATTTTTAATATCAAAATATAAAGAAACCATTGCCTTAAACTAGTGCACGTGGAGAAAACAACTGTAAAGCTGGAATGTTACTAACCAAAGAGTGAGTGAATAAATTAAGGCAGTTCTTAACATCGAGAAAGGGGAAACACAAAAATATACAACTGTTGAACTACAACTTGAATCACAAAACCAAACGGATAAAACAGAAAAAGCACAGCTCGAAAATATCATTTTCTAGATCTAGGACCAACTTCATGATGGCCACAAGTACTGCGGTATAATATGCCGAAAAAGGTCATCGCGGTCACAACACCGCATGGACATGATATGCTGGCAACACGACGAGGTAAGACGTTTTGACAACGCTATGTGAGTGAGTGAAGAGATTTGGACGGCTCTAACAGCGGGGTCTTGCGAATTGACGAGAGTGATTGAGGTGAGTATGGAGCAGCGCCGGAATGAAGGGACGGGTTAAACGGGAGATCGCCGAGAGAACCCCGCCGACCAGCGGCATCGTACGGCACGATTCCCTCATGCGAAAAAAGGCGGGAACGACCTGTCCGCGGTTTGAACCCGGTTGGCCTCGGTGGCAGGCGAGCAGGCTAACCGCTCAGCCATCTACGTGAACAATGCATAAGTGCCAAACAAAAGACGAACGAAAAGGTTAGATTTTCGACGGCGGATGTCGCAGGCCGTCCAGAAGAAACGAATTACGCCCAGACACACACGGGTGCGGGGAAAAACTATAATGTGAACAGAAGCGCATTATTTTGGTTGGAGCATGGGCTTAATGTCTGAGGATGGTAAGAGAACCGCAGAATTGCAGGATGAAGCGAGTAAGTGAGGGGTTGGCCTCAGGCGGCAATAACTGAAATAATTTGCAATGCCGCGCTGCACATCGGTGAAGAAACAATCTCCCATGAAACACCGCCCTGCAGGCGACCAACAGGATTAAAAGCGAATTTTTCGAAGCACTTAATGAAACTGAATTGGAACAAAGTAACGAGAAAAAATATGTCACTGTAAAAATGTGACAAGCAATGATTAAGTACACTCAAATACGTAAATAACTTCCTATATACACTATGTGTGTTAAATAAGTAAATTAAACAAAACAGATACCTTAATGAGTTATATAATAAATAATCAACAAACACGTAGAACTCAATAAATTATCGATTAAATCTTATATCGCTCAAAGATAGAGATTAAAAGCATTATTCACAGCATTAATTAAATACAAAAGATAGCGAAACATTTAATACTGTTCCTCGCATTCATTTTCATTAAATCAAATACTGAAAATGAGGTCTCAAAATATTTTTAACAGTCCAATAATGGTGAATCTATGGTGAGATATTTTAAAACGACACACAACATTCCGATGTAAAATACACTAAGTAAAATTACTTTGCCACAAAAACAAATATTGCCTATGAAAATCTAAGTAATGGAATGGAGGATAATCGAACCCACGCCTGTGTATACGGGGCGATATATACTTCATGAAGTCTCAGCCTCATACCAACTATACATAGTCCATTCCCCATTGGAAGCAACTTTCTCGGCCCCCCTGCTAAATATCTACTTGCAGGCCCGTTTCGTATCCTTCCGTTAAATGCAAACAAACATTACCATGTGACTGCCATGTAGCATCTGTCAAAATCAATGTTTACATTGCAGTGTGTGTGTACATATGTTCGTATACTTTCGCTACACCAAAAAAAAAAAAAAACATTGAAACGTGACTTCTACTTTTATACTTGTCAAATGTATTGTTTACTGTTTACAGCTTTTCAAAGAATTCTGTCATATTCCAAAAACCATTCCATAGGAATATTCACAGTTTAGGCCTAAACCATTATTTAGGTCAGCTTTATGTATTTTAAAAATGCCTGAATTGACTACAGTTCGTACGGTTATTTTACATTACAGATTTGTTTTCCACCACATAGCTCAATATATGTAATGCACATAAGTATTTTGCCGCGATTGTGATTAACACTGTTACAACTGCGAGGTAAAGGGGCTCTACTAATTATCCTTTTGTCATTGATATGTGTTGGGTCATTTCTTTAAAAGGATGGCCTCAGTTGGAATAAATATTAAAACGAAAGAACAACCAGTCAAACGAAAAAGGCACATTAAATTCAAGCACGCAACACGTGTTGCTTATTTGTTGTCATGTAAACTTAAAAGATAGCAGTGAACATGCACACAAACAAGCCTACGGTAACCTTTATTGCGCTCATATTTCTATGTATTGCTACTTACTGTTTATTAGAGTTATTATAATTTATCCGGCTGAACTTAGTATTTTTCTTCTGGGGTTGTGGCAAATTACGTTACACGACTGTGTTTCAAAACCATTAGGGCAAAGTTACAATGTTGTGATAAATAAACAGACGGGAATGTAAATAATTAACTTCGTCATAAAAAAACAGTTCACAGTTAAAACGTATAAGTAGTGCTAATGAAATATTTGAAATCACTCACACACATGGCCAGCGTATCAACCACGATGCACAAAGGCACGCCATTTCACAGACGTAATAATTAACGAAACACACGTCACAGTATATTACTGCCGTGGAAAAACTGATTTATCACAATATCGTAACTTGCCTAGGTGGGTTTAAAAAAACACGTCTACAAACGTGATGTGGTAATTTGAAGTATTTTTCGGAGTAAGAATAATTGACGTATTGTTTGGCAAAAAGCAACACGCCATGTCATTGCTCGCCACGTCTGCCAACTTCACTTGGTAACTGCCCCGCCATAATATCTAAATATATCAAAATACGTATTCAAACATTAAAATCTCTTTTCAGTTGTAAATTACAATTCAAAAATCATTATTTTGCTGTAATAAGTATAAAATATGCTACAATTGAAAACATGTATAATGTAATTACTTACTAACGAAGTGAAATTTCCCGAGTTTGAAAGAGACGAAGAAAGAGAGAGAAAGCGACAAGTCTCGCCCAGCTGATAGTTTTTCACATGCTTTCTCGCTCGATAAAACAACACCGTACCATTACGGCCTACTCGCGATATTTTCCGCTGTTATTTTAAACTGTAAAAATGATATATGTGGCCATCGGGGCTACCTAAATATTTCAATAGGCACCGTTTAATTTACAAATAGTATTCTAAAAACCCAGGTTAAAATAATGTTTATACTGTGAACTATTTCTCACCGGTCGTTACCAAGACGTCGCTGCTCTCGCTGTTGTTAATTCATATTTAAAAAGAAATAAATATTACAAGTTATAAAATATAAAAACGTAAAGTTTCATTTATTCAATAATACAGTACTCTAAAGTTAACCACAGTGTCATATATTTGTGGAATACAGGTTATTGAAAAAATAAGTTGACATGTTATGCCTAGAGTGTTTTTATCAAAGGTTGATTTTCATAAGTCGTTTCCAATCGGGAATGGACTGTAGTCTATTTTAACAAAGAGTACTTTTTTAGTCTACGTTCCGAAGGAAAGAAAGGCTTATGATATCGCTGTCTGTAGAGGTGTATGTGCGTGCGTGAAGCGTGTGTGTGTGTGTTCCCCTCTTTAAATTTTTGAACGTGTTAACCGAACTTCACCAAACTCGGTACACATATAGTACTAAGCAAGGACACATGACTTTTATAGTTTTCGATCAAGCCGAGCTATAAACTTTCAATATGGTGGGGATGTTCAAATTTTGGTTGATATTTCATATCTCAGAAACCATTTAACCAATTTAAAATAAATCTTGTATGCTGTCAGTGCAAGTTGTAAGCATTGACTTCAGAGGTTAATATTGATGTTGGTCGGCAAATTTGGCCGACAGCGCCACATAAAAAATATAGATGTTAGTTATATCTCGAAAATTACTGAACTAATTTTCGCCAAATTTGGCATGTAAATAATGCTATTGTACTGGATTCTTACACCAGCCAATATACATAATACACTATAGTAGTGCTACAGGCGACTCTGCCTAGACATAAGAGCCGTTAAGTGGACTAGGGGCTTCTAGAATATTAAATATAGGTGTATATTTAATGTATTTATATAAATCCTCTATAAATCACATAAATTACAACTTTTTACAAAAAATGCTTTGTAACAAACGGGAGGGAGTTTATGCTTGCTTTACTATTAATCGATTACTTAAAATCCACGTTTATTTTACCAACTAAATTCTCTGAGTCGTAATGCTTGTAATAGTTTCGCCTTAATATCTCGCTACCGCAGGCTGCGTCCCTCGATGTACCACAACGGCGGTTCGGCACACCCCTCTCGTGGCCCTTCTTGAGGTCGGACACTGGCTGACGTCCTGACAGCGTCTCACACACGTCTGGCCACGCAACGAGCCAGGCGCTGCCCTATATTGTTCTTCGTTTGTAGTCTCGCCGACCGTTCACAATTCCCGCTTGACGCAATCCCTCGTGTCCTGCTTTCCCGCTCTGCGTAATGCAGGGTTCACGCACGAGCGCTAGCTAGGGTGCGTTCATACCGCTACGCTACCTTCTTGCTTCAAGTAGAGATGGTCTCCAGCTTCGGAACCGGCCCTCGGCTGTGCGGTGCAGGATACGTTGAGGTGAAGGTGATCGCATGTTTCCCGACAGCGGGGAAGTGGCGGGGGTTGAAGCCCTCTTAGATAACGTGACGAAGTGAATGGAGGAAGAGGTGTCGAAGTGAATGGAGGAAGAGGTGACGAAGTGAATGGAGGAAGAGGTGACGAAGTGAATGGAGGAAGAGGTGACGAAGCGAATGGAGGAAGAGGTGACGAAGCGAATGGAGGAAGAGGTGACGAAGTGAATGGAGGAAGAGGTGACGAAGCGAATGGAGGAAGAGGTGACGAAGTGAATGGAGGAAGAGGTGACGAAGCGAATGGAGGAAGAGGTGACGAAGTGAATGGAGGAAGAGGTGACGAAGCAAGGGAATAGGGGGCGGGGAGCTGCCTTGCCTTCATTCCTTCGTGAAATTAGATAACAGATTGTATGCGAGGCCTGCCGGTCGTGTTAAAGACGGCGGCAGCCTGTGCTTGCATGAAGTTGCTCGGCCTCGTCCTCGGCCGTCTACTCGGCTGAAAGTGCGAGGGGTGTACAGCCCTCCTCGAGGTTGACGCCGCAGCGCAAACGAAATGCGGCCGCGAACGCGAGCAGCCCTCTTGATGCCTGTCTTCTTCAGTGGCATTGTGATTGAGAAGTGTTAATATTTTGTATAACCCAGTTAGAAAGGGTTTTCAGCTAGATTTATACCTAAATTTGTTTAACTGTAACATTTGAAATTTAAAGAAAAGCTCCCCTAACAAATAGCTATTAATATGAAAACATTACACAGAGAATATAGTGAGAAAATGTTGTTAGACATTATTTGTTAATTTCACCTGAAAAGAGTCAGAATTAGACATAACATATACTGATAACGTGTGAGTGTGTCACAATGAGCACATTATATATATATATAAATAACTAATAAGAATAACATAAAATACTTAAATTAGTACAATCATAATCTTGAAATTGTTGTGAATGGATGGGGAGGAGTGGAAATTCAAAATGCAATGCAAAACCCCGCTACGTTTCAATACTGAGGATGGGTGGCACTGGAATGTTTACCTTAATTATTTAAAAAGATATCCTTACACTAGAAAAGAAGTGTCATTTTCTTTAAACACTGTGCAATTCCACATTACGTCTACATTTCGGATTTTTAAATGCAGTTAGCCTCAATTAGAACATATTCCCTTACTTATTTTACTTGCTTGACATAGTATATTTTGTGATCCGTGAATCGCTAGCCAGTGTAATTCTGATTGAACACAAGAAACATTGGTGAAGTTAAATTAAAATTGTTAGTATATTAGGAAATATGGTTTCTCATCCGCTTTTACAGCGTTACGATACTATTTATAATATTTTAAATTAATTAAAAAACGTCTAGTGCAAGTCTCAGGCATAATTCAAGGTCATATAATGTTCAAAGGTCGTGAAAACTTAAAATTAATTCTATCCGTTAATTGAAATATTTTATTGTACATTTAATTTTACTATGCTATGAACATCTGAGTCCTTTTAATTAATTAATTGACCCTTTTGAATAAAATATATATAACAAGCATGTATATATAATATATATATATATATATATATATATATATATATATATATATATATATAGTGTGTTTAAAGTTTACATTGAATAAACTTAAGTATTCAGCAAATCACAATCGATGTTATTTAGAGATTTAATAATGTTTGTAAAATTTGGGATTCTCCTCGTTATCTATACCCATGGGAGAAAATATTTCTTTCCTTAATCTCAACAACGAACAATATGTAACGTGTGTGAGAGTGCTGTGTGCTCGTATTTGTCCCGGCCGGGCTGTTTGAGGTAGCGTCGTGAAGTGGAGAGAAAGAGAAAAAAAAATTGCGCAGCGTTACCTTGTTTCAAAATTGTATGATTCGCTGCGCTGTCTTACCACAGTTCTTCACTCGCGCTTGCAACCACGTAACCTTGACCGCGAGGATGGCTGCTCTCTCTCTCTCTCTCTCTCTCTCTCTCTCTCTCTCCTCTCTCTCTCTCTCTCTCTCCTCTCTCTCTCTCTCTCGCTCTCCGCAGCCTAGGCAGGTGCTGTATTACGGTGCCGTGCTGCTGTCGCCATGTTCCCCCCCTCCAGAGGGGTGCTATGTCATATGGACACTCAGCTGAGATGAGATCCTGGTACACTTTCATCGTGTCTTAGCAACTAACAAAAAAACTTTGTGTTATATTTGGACCCTCTGGTTATTATTGTATTAATTATTTTGTCATAATAATATGTTTTTAATTTTAGTACATATTTTTCAAATCATAGTAAGATTATTTGGCATGATTTAGTTCATCATATAAATGAAACGTAGTGTTATGTAAGATGCACTGCTAAATTGACGCAATTTTTAAACTCATAGATAATGTGACATGGTAATTGTAATCGATCTCTCGTTATCTTATTTTATTTTGCTATAATATTTTGACTATTGGGTAATTTTCGCGGCTTTGCCGTTTATAATAATGTCTGACTTTTGATGTACAACGGCGTGTTGTAATGTGATCGCGCAGCGAGGCGCGTATTTGTAAAACAATGAAACGCTATTTGGCAGCACGGTGATAATATGATGACGTTGCGCCTCGGGCGTCCTTATGCGGTGCGGCTTTGCGAACAAGTGGTTGGCTGTTGAGTGGGAAGGGGGGGGGGGGGGAGTTGCTGCGGGACCTGGAATACGGCGCGTGTGCACCGAAAGGAGGCCGTAGCGATTTGCCGCATCCTTGAGGCCTGAATGCGCTTTGGCGCATGCAATCGTGCTGGTTTTTTCTTTTTTTTTTACGTGCCGTATTCACTGCAGTATAATGCTCTATTACTGCACAGCTTTGCGTGTTTCTCCTTTTTCTCGTAGTGAACCAACCTCACTGCCATCACGTATTAATGTATACCATACAACTACAACATTTTGGGCATTAAATCCTTACTTATTTAGTTTATTATATTCAAAATTTATATTATGATTCTGTTTTCTTGTGTTACGCTGTCTGTTTACGTCGTGCGTAAAACTCTATATTTTATCTTAGGAACTCCTATAAAATTACCTAGATATCTCCCTCTATTTAGTTCGCCTAATCAATATTCTGCTTCATTGTCCTTGACTTGTTAGCAAAATAAAACAAAATTAATTAACGGCAATAAAGTTCACAATGAGATATCTGATACTATCATCTTAATTTACGGATACACGTTGCACTTTCTTTAGGTTATAATTTTATCAACTGAGACATACTTCTGACTACGATACACACATACATATATATATATATATATATATATATATATATATATATATATATATATATATATATATAATATTAAGAAGAATGTCTCAGTTAATAAAATTATAACATACTTCTTACTATGATATATATATATACATATAACATATTAAGGAGTATACCCAATACTTTTCGTAACCATCTATGTGGCAATTGTATTTTCGTTTTATTTCTAAGTTCATTCATATCATTACATTATTTTCTTATGTTACTGCATTTGATATGCACTCTGCAATAACGTGCTTAATTCCTCAGTCAAACTTAAACCTTTATTTAAAAATAATTCTACACTAGCTCAACCATGTAATTGCAATATTTTTAGTTGTGATACATAGTAGGCTCCTTAATTTTCTAATAATGTATGCTAGCATAACATACTCTCTATATTACTGTGCTATATTTTAATGCGGGGCCAATTGCTCCGCTGTCTTAGCACATTGCGTATGACTGATAATAATACATTTATGCGCCTTACAGTGAACGTCCCCTGCTTCCACTGCGCATTTAAACTGCGCGGAATTATTCATTGTGGCAGTGGCTTGGCGTGCAGGCTCGCAAGGTCGGTTCGATTCCACCGACATGCTTCCCCTTGTTTCTGCGCCCGGGCGCAGGAACAATTAATGTCGGGATTTCCCGACCTGGACGTAATGTGAGATAGAAAATGAGCAGCGATTATGTGTGATGAATGGAGGGCAGCATGGTACCTAACAAGGTGCTCGCGCGGCAAGGACTCTGCTGCTTTATCGAGTTCTCGTGTAGCTGTAGCTTCATGTGGCCTTCCATAAGAACTACGTACTCTCAGCCCAGAGAACACTGCAATTTTAATGGATTTTAACAGATCGCTACCAAATTTGACAATCAACTAGTACTGCGGGAGTTAATATGTACAAATATTATTCAAGTATGTCAGACACTTATTTTCATAATGCTGGCCATCTAGCTATTTTAGCATATTAGGCTATATCTTCGAAACCATGTAATTAATTCAAACTTAATTTTGTATGCTGGGAGTATATATATATATATATATATATATATATATATATATATATATATATATATATATATATACATATATATATAATGTGTCTACATGTAGCCTCTTTTGTCCTCCATTTTTTAAGATAGTGCTACGCGAATAAATTGTTTTTATGTCATATCTCGGGAAACACATATTGCAAACATGTAGTACTGCGGTACGTTATGTTAACTGATATGTTTTGGGTGTGTGAGACACTTATTTTCAAATTAGCGGCCATATAGCTATTTTAGGTTTGTGTTTTATCTTAAAAATCATGTAAATAATTCCAATGAAACTTTCATACTGGTTGTATATATTACAACCACCACATTAATCTATTCAAAATCTTTTTTTTTTTTTTTTTTTTTTTTTCCCGCCATTTTGTAAAATTCTATCACATGAAAAATTAAAATTAAGCGATACCTCAGAAAACATTGATATTTGCCAAATTTGTCATACAACTAGCACTAGGGCACGCTATGTAAATTGGTAAGCCTTGAGAGAGCCAGACACACATGTTTTCAAAATGGTGGCCATATAAACATTTGAGCTCAGAATTTTCATCTACGAAACTACGAAACAAATTTCATCATAACTTGGTATGCTAATAGTGTCAATTATATCCATCAAAATTGTCTATGGAAAGTCTCATTTCTCCACCATTTTGTAAAATAGCCCCACATGAAATAATCTGGTTTTTATGTTGTATCTCGGGAAACGATTAACCGATGTCTTACAAATTCAGCGAAGAAGCTGTACTCTGGTAGACCATGTCAATTTATATGTTTTAAACGTGTAAGTTTTTTATTTACCGAATGGTGCCTATACAAATATTTTAATTTAGTGCGCTATATATACGAAGTTATGTAACGGATTTAAAATTAACCTATTGTATCTATAACACTCATCGAATGTGCTACTATATAAATGTTTTGTCCTTCATTTAAGAAGATTATCATGTGAACAATGGAGGATTTATGCTACATCTCAAGGACCAATAAAACGATTCATACAAAAATTTCACCCAAATATGACTGCAGTAAGGTAAGAAAATTAACATATCTTAATTGCGGCATGCATGTTTTGATGGGGTTTTTATAAATAAATTAGTTTAATTTAACTAGCTGAGAAGACATACGAGACAGTAATACTAACAACTGGTGAAGTTTAAGAGAAATAGACAAACAGGGATTTACATATTGACGACAAAGAAGCAGAGATTGAGAGAGGCATGATAATATGGCAGTATAAGGTAGGGTGGATGACTCATCAAATTTTCTGTGATTTGGACTTCGGATTGTGCTGGGAGCAAAGGACACATGAAGGTGTACGGTCACGACGGAACCGTTTTCTCGGCCACGATAGATTGCCAGAATGGAGGGAAAGTTCGATTGCCAGGCCGGCACGAAAAGAGCCAGTAGCTCCCTTGTTCACTATCCAGCGATATGTATGTAGTAGTTTAACCTCAACACCGTATAACCGCCAGAAGCATTTCCAGACGCCTATAGCAGGCAAATATGTCAAGACGTCCTATGTACTTGTTCTGCTATTAACACCTCAACATCATCGTTTCCGTTTTCATAGTGGTGTCAGCAGAGAGCAATGTTGAATACTAGAGACTAACGACGTACCTATTGACTTCAAAGTAGAAGGAGAAATATTTTCAATAAAACATTGTACTCTAGTGTGTAAACTGCACAACTCATTAAAAGTAGCTCACACGCACTATAGAAATGATCAGACAATTACGACTAACTTCTCGTACAAACGAATGGCGCATATATTTCGTAACACTTTAAATAATGTACAGAAATGTGTTTCCTTGAATGTTCGAAAATTCTATTAATAGGAATCGGTTTGTAATAAAAAATGTAAGCATATTTCCATTCTGAATGCTTCAAAAAGCACATATTAAAAATAAACGGTGATCAAGTAAGACCATCGTATTACAGTGGTGGCACGTACTTTAAAATCCGTAACTGTGTTTGCCAATATATTAACATTTGTTTTTGTACGTCCATTTAAGAATAATAATGTTAACTTCTGTGGCTGAAATGGATGTGCTTATTTGTAAAATATTATTATTTAATTTTATTACACACAACTAGAGTAATTTGTTTATTATTATGGCCTTGCTTAATGAATGTGTGTTTTTTTTTTCTTCTTCAAAATGTGCTTCTGAAGCATCGAAATTTGTAATACACATTAATTTTGAGTAAAAATATACGCATTTTAATTTATATTTCAAATTATTTCAGTAATGAATTAAATAAAAATATTTTGCCATATATATATATATATATATATATATATATATATATATATATATATATATATATATATATATATATTCAAAATTGCTATTTCCTGAAAATGTTGTAATTGTCTGTCATACTTTTCAATGAATTTTGCACTTTGTTCATTATGTAAACCCTGCAAGTTATTAGGGAACGTCAAGTGGTTACAATCCCATACGTATTTTGTAATGGCTTATGTCCCTTGCTTCTGTTGTGATAGTTTGACGAGCCTACGCATACGATATTCACTCACCAATGGAGATAAAAGAGTGTCGTTAAGCAAAGCAACAGCACAATACAGAAATCCTATAGGCCAGTGAGCAACATTCCCTGTTCGATTGTCCAGGAGCCAGTATCCGGTTAGATAAGCTAACGCCCACACGCAAAGATATCAGAAGCCCTATTCTGGAACATTTTTCTGTATTTATATGAAGGAAGTTAACTTGGAACTATCTTTACGAGAGCAAGTGTTATTCTGTAACTGAAAATCCCGTTATAGTGGTCTTTCGAATTCCTCGTGACTGACTTTATACTGGATATAACAAAACGGAATACTCAAATTTCGAGGGTTAATAGAAGAGACTGTAATTTTTTTCTTAAATTACCGTTAATATTACATACTCCGTCAAATACACCATGATGTCAGATTGCACTGTCAGTGCTGCAACACCATGCAGTAATCCGTCATTCGTTTAGAGCGGACAAATGGAACAGTATACTTTGGTACACAGTCGGTTACCAGTCCAAGTCTGTGCTCGCTGCTATGGCAACTCGCAGACAGTAAGTTTACGCAGTGCGTTTAGAGCAGAACGATGGAACAGTATACTATGGTACACATTCTGTTACCAGTCCAAGTCTGTGCTCACGTCTGTAACAACTCGCAGACAGCAAGTTTGCGCAGTGCGTTTTTACCGGAGCGATGGAACAGTATACTACGGTACACAATTTGTTACCAGTCCAAGTCTGTGCTCGTTGCTGTGGTAACTCGCAGAGAGTAAGTTTGTGCAGAGAATTTAGAGCAGAACTATGGAACAGTATATTATGGTACACATTCTGTTACCAGTCCAAGTCTGTGCTCACGTCTGTGACAACTCGCAGACAGCAAGTTTGCGCAGTGCGTTTTTACCGGAGCGATGGAACAGTATACTACGGTACACAATTTGTTACAAGTCCAAGTCTGTGCTCGTTGCTGTGGTAACTCGCAGAGAGTAAGTTTGTGCAGAGAATTTAGAGCAGAACTATGGAACAGTATATTATGGTACACATTCTGTTACCAGTCCAAGTCTGTGCTCACGTCTGTGACAACTCGCAGACAGCAAGTTTGCGCAGTGCGTTTTTACCGGAGCGATGGAACAGTATACTACGGTACACAATTTGTTACTAGTCCAAGTCTGTGCTCATTGCTGTGGTAACTCGCAGAGAGTAAGTTTGTGCAGAGAATTTAGAGCAGAACTATGGAACAGTATATTATGGTACACATTCTGTTACCAGTCCAAGTCTGTGCTCACGTCTGTGACAACTCGCAGACAGCAAATTTGCGCAGTGCGTTTTTACCGGAGCGATGGAACAGTATACTACGGTACACAATTTGTTACCAGTCCAAGTCTGTGCTCGTTGCTGTGGTAACTCGCAGAGAGTAAGTTTGTGCAGAGAATTTAGAGCAGAACGATGGAACAGTATACTACGGTACACAGTCTGTTACCAGTCCAAGTCTGTGCTCACTGCTGTGGCGTCTCGCAGACAGTAAGTTTGTGCAGTGCATTTAGAGCAGAGCGATGGAACAGTATACTATGGTATACATTCTGTTACCAGTATAAGTCTGTGCTCACTGCTGTAGCAACTCGCAGACAGTAAGTTTGCGCAGCGTGTTTAGAGCGTACCAATGGTACAGAGTAAATGGGGTGATTTAACATACTTGCATGTGGTTAATAGTGCATCGGTATTTCAAGAGTTCGCAAAAAAATTCTGATATTACTGCAACAAAATAATTCCTTTCTGACCGTGCTACGTCCTAAGCTAAGGGCGTAGCAAGGCCAGATTTGCGCAAAGACCTAGCAAAATCTACAGAACACCAAATGGCAAAACACCATGCATAGGAACAATATATTATTATTTGCAATGTAAGGGTGAGATAATTTGTGGTAAACAACTTATAACCAATACAAAGAAGTGTGGTAGTTCTCTTTTATTTTTGCTAAGTTTTTTCAATTCTTTTAATTTGTTGTCCATATTACATGTGGAATAGCAAACATGGACTTCCTTACCTCTAATCCCATATTGATTAACATATGCATAAAACACCAAGTTACCATAAAAAGGAGTAAACCGATAATATTCATTTCAGGTACATAACTTCGCTTTTACCCACCTAGTGCTTTGATTTTTAACAATAATATATGGGTAATATAAATGCAAATAACTGGCCATTTAGCAAGACAGAAGGCCATCACAATTTACACTAGGCAAATCACCTCAAAAAAATTACTATCATACAAAATGGTGATTAAATACTGTCGTGCCAACGTTTTACACTGAACTTTTAGAAAATAAGTTTTATTCCTACACAAGAGAACCCAATATATCACATATTACTTTACTAGTCATGAATCAATGAACAATTGTAACCTCATATTTTACACAGTATTTATCCTCGCGATCCCAAGTGGATAGGAGCAATTTCTGACAATCCCCAGCCTTAACTCCCGCGAGCAAATGCTAATATATAAAGTCTTTCCAAACTTGGTAAAGTTTTACATTTGTTTACAAATATTCTAAAAACGACAAAGTCCTAAGCATCGACTACCATAGCCGGACCAAAACGTGAATTGGTTAAAAAAGATTACTGCCTCAATAAGGCGTAACTTGGTTTCAAAATATTAAGACCAAATTTCATAATTATTATATTGGTCACAAGCATTTACAACCACAATTTTCATTCTAAAATTACTTGGTCACGGATTTTCGGAAGGGTGAACAATGTGGTTACAGAAGGTAACATTACTTTACACCCCTTATCAGATTTCGAATAAGAGAACAACATTCCGCTTTCATTTTAAAGAATTTAAAAATTCCGGCCACCACAGCCCTCGCCTAACGTCAAAATGACTTGAAGATCCTATTAGCTTGATGAGCCTACATTTGTGTGTATCAAATGAAGAATTATACTTATCTGGTAGAGGTTTGCCCCCTCGAAGCCGCTGACTGCCCCGAACGAACCATGTACAGTGATAATATACCCAGTTCCTCCACAAAGCGACACCAATCACATTATTTTCCTCAGAAAATAACGTATTTCCAAGAAATACAAGGCATTTTCAATTATCCCTATCGGGGTCGTGATATTCACGACCAATGTCGGTCAATGTTGCCAAATAAGGTGAACCGACGTAGCGGACACATATTTCCCTTAGGGGTTTCCATAATTGAAAAATAAACCACCAATAATATTGAGATACGAAATCAAACTTCCGGCATGTTGACCAAGTTGCCGGAACTGGCATAACCAGACGTCACAGTTTGGGACAGCGCGCGCACAGGTGCGAGCAGTTCTCCGCGCCTGCCACCGAAGGCGATGCTACCAGGTGGCGAACCGCCCAAATGCCTTCCGCTACACCGTTGTCTGCAAGGCTGGTCGCTGCTACTCGTGGAGAAATGGCACGCACATTAGTGCACAATTTCCTGTTAACCCGGGTCTTCCAACGTCTTTTAAAGGTAACAGGGACGTGGCGAGAACGTTGCAAGGTAAGCATGTAATAATTTTAAGCCACATTGGAGGTTTTTAACACCAAAAGCAGCGTGTTTAAATGTTCGTGCCGTCGAGCTTTTCGCCGACACAAAATGCAGGTAACCAAACACTGTTTTTGTTCGAATGGGTGATTGGCGATGTTGTCTAGCCCCCTGATTAAATTGTTCATTATTTATTTTAATTAATGATTTTTCGAGGTCGTTTGGCGACGTACTCCAACCCGTTGATTTAATAGTTCAGTAATAATTTTTCGAAGGGGTTTGGCGACGTGGTCCAGCCCCTCACATCCCCCCCCCCCCCCCCGGTTAAAGGGGAGCACTCCCCAAGAAGAAGTAGTCCAGTCATGTTAAGAAGAAGATGCCATTAACCAAGACGAAGTGGCCAGCTTCGAAGAAAAACCAGCAACTCTTCTTCCGCATCAGTCCAGGGAAGAAACTTCACAGCATCACCATTACGATGGCTCCAGGAACATCCAGTGGAACTCCACCGAAAAGAGAAAGCAACTTGTGAAAATATATATGTCAACATCAGGAGAAAAGAGCCCTATCTCTGCTCTATTGAACAGGAGTCCCCACCAGGAGCTTCCTAAATCGGTCACACAGACCCCAAAAGGGTTACGGAATACCTATTTTGACTTTATGATTGCCTGTTGGTCTCTCAGTAGAAATTTTTTCAAAAACCATACTACATTACAACTACAATAATATCTGTTACAAGATTAATAACACAATATATGAAACATATAACCTCTTATAATTAAACGAGCATGGATTAAAAAAACGAAATGAGCATAAAATGTGGTCAGTAATGTCCCCGAGGGAGCCCACTTCTTAATACACACAAAACTTAAACAAGATTATCCAAGGTACACTCTAAATTACACTCTAAATGACAACAAGCATTTATGACATGACCACAATCAGTGATAGCTCATTTACACCACACCATTGAGTGGTACACATCTTCAATTGTGTCACATGACTATTAATCACCATCCCTTTCTGCGACACATCCTCCAATACTACCATAACAGGGATCAAGAACCTGAGTATCCTGAAAGGTCCGTGGTACTCAGAAGTGAGCTTGGCGCTGAACTGCGCGGCCTTATTGCTAAGAAAATGAATTTCTACCATGACCTTATCCCCGACTTTAAAGTCACTGTACCGCTAGAAAACCCCTTCCGTGCTGCCAACTTCCAATGGTACTTCTGAAGGCCTCTGCACATACTTCCTCCAAAGACTTCTTACTTCCAACATCCCAACAAAAGCTGTGTAAACCACAAGCATGAATAAGGGGATGAAATAACCTTCGTCCAAAAATACACCTCCAAAGTAACCTTATGGGTCGCGTCACTTACGACATTGTTTAATGCAAGCGAGAATTGATACAAAACCAAATCCCATCCCTTATGTGTTCCACTTTGAAAAGCTCTCAGAGCTACCTTCAGATTCCGGTTATACCTTTCCACCAGGATGGCTTGTGGATAACAAGGAGTGGTCTGTACCAACTTAATGCCCCAAGCAAAGGCTAAATTCTTCACCTCCACCGACACAAAGTAGGTGGCATTATCGGTTACAATATTCATAGAAAATACGAATACTGGGAAAAGGCACTGACTCAAAATCCTACAAATTTCTACCGACTTAATTGTGCATAAAGGAAAGAAAAACAAAAATTTACTAAAACTGTAAACAATGGCCAGTATAGAGGTGAACCCAGAAGTCGTATGTGGCAAAGGACCAAACACTTTCAGGTATAATCGCTCCCAGGGGAAGGTAGCAATCTTTGAACTATACGGGCTAATATTCTTGACATTACGGGCCTTCGCCCTCTGACAATTAAGATATGCCTTTACCAGATCTTCAATATCGGCAGTCATTCTGGGCCAATGAAACATTTTCCTTATCCTGGATACTGTTATATCCTGTCCAAGGTGCGCCCCGAAAAAGGTATTATGACAATATTTGAAAATTTGTTCCCGCAAAACTGATAAAACAAATATACAAAATTTCCCCGTTTTAGCAGCAACTAAATCTATCAGCCTTTTTCGAACGTCATAGGGACCACCTTAACCAGAATCAATAGCCCCCTTAATCTGCTTACAGTCATATTCAATTCCCTGATGGTGTTGCAAATTAAGGTACGCCTGAGGGAAATCTTGGAGGGTCCCAACTTGTTTTCCCTCAGGAACATCTGAATTCACATTACCATTATTGGTGGACGATGAAAGGCCTGATTCACTTTCAATACTGGTATCCATCCCCTTCGAAACATTATTGCAGACCCTATCAGTTTGGCAAAAAACACTAGATCTGTTTGCAGAAGGCATAACAGGAGAAACAATATTCACAGACTATGGTGGTTCCACACAAAATTTTATCCGAGTCGAACATCCTAGATAGTGCATCGGCTACCACATTGTCAACTTATATATGCTTTATATGCTGCACATTAAATTTGAAACACGTGAGTCGACCTAGCCAGCGAGCTAGATGTCCCACTGGTTTATTTGTTGACAAAAACCAGCTGAGTGTGTGGTTATCTGTGTTCAAGGTGAACTCGGCAACTTCCAGATAATCTCTGTACTTCTCCATTTCATACTTGGTGGCCAACACCTTCTTCTCGTAGGCTGAGTATCTCTGCTCATCTGGATTAAGGAGTCGACTTGTGTAAGAAATAGGAGCTAGATTCCCTTCTACCTCTTGATAGAGGACAGCCCTCAAAGCCTTTGGGCTAGCGTCCACTTGCAAAATGAACTGCTGATCAAAACATGGCAATTGGAGAACAGGTGGAGTAGCAATTTTTTCTTTCAGCAAGCAAAAGGCATGCTTTTGAGCATCTCCCCAAACAAACTCTGCCCCTTTTCTCTTTAAAACATTTAAAGTGTCAGCTATCTCGCAAAATTTTGTATGAACTTTGAGTAAAATCCAACCAAACCAAGAAATCGGCGAACACCACGCAGGTACTTAGAGGCGGGAAAATATACAACAGAGCCAATCTTCTAAGGGTCCATCAATAATGTCCCTTCTGAAACAACCAAACCAAAATATGAGACGTTCAGTAGCCATGCCGGCTAACTCCATTGGTAGTAAATGTACAGCAATGATGCAATAAATATTTTTGCCAATTAAAAATTCTAGCAGTATTATTTTCGTCATTTCATGATTTTTTACTTTGTCTCACACACCAATAAATTTTATTAACTTATTTTTAACCGTACAAAAATATATGTAAGAATAAAACAAAATAAATTCTTTTTACATGTCGTTAATCAAATTAGCAACTGAAAAGTATTCAGAAATAATCAGAATATTTTATGCACAAATCCATGTATTAAAAAAGTAAGTTTATGTTCTGTCTAATGTTAATTGTTGTTTTAAGCAGACACATAGCAGCATGACAACATTTTTGTTTTACAAAAGATCACTAAGTACAATACATTTTGTATGGAAAATCAGTCCATTCATAGTTTATTCAGAGTAACTATATGATTCATCACCACTGATTAGCTGAGATTCTAAAATTCCTCTCTCAGGTTAAGACCCTTGAAATATGTGTGGTGTACAGGAGGAATGTATTTCAATAAATCCATCATGTCCTTTTTTTCCCCATTGTAATGGGTCTTGTTGTGGGACACATGAGTTCTTGCGGAATATTCCCAAGGCTGGTTGGTGGACGACCAAAAAAACATTTATTTTTCTTCTGAATGTTGAGTTCTGTGAATGGCTTTTCAGGTAAAAACTTAGTTTTGAACTTAATGGCAAAGGGGTCTGTTTGTCAAGCCTGATCTTTCTCATTTGTAACCAATTAACAGGATCTCCTCTGCTAGTCTTCTTCCTATTTGTGATGGTGTCTTCTAAGGCTTTTGTTGAAAATAAGTCTTCACGGCTCATTTCAATCAAGAAATACTTATTTTTATTCCTGCACTCAATTATAACGTTGTACCAATCCCGTGGTGAAAATGTGTCACTGGATGTTTTTGCTCGTTTTTATATGAATGAAAAATCATAATCATTCGGTAAGTAGCTGTGACCTGGAATTAAGTACTCTAGGACTATAATTTCGGTTCTAATATCTTCAATTTTGCAGGAGTTTCATTAAGGTTATTACTATTTTGATGTTACGATTTTGTCCACCACAACTGTCTGAGTATGTAACAATATGTTTAATGTTGCTAGTGTGACAAGTTATGTGTTTCATTAGGCACGCAGCAAATTCTTGCGATCCCCTTGAGCCTTCAGTTTCCAGCCAGGCATGCATGTAACATTTATTATCATTAATTACATGTATACCCAAGTTGTAAATATACATGTTTCTCTTATAGTATGCAATTGAGGTTGATAGTTTCGGGAATACAAGAGCTTTTTATAAATCAAAAGTCACCACATAGTAATCATCAGAGCACTTTTGCTTGTCGTCTTTTAAACTTTTTCTTGCATTTTCTGCTCTTTTAAGATGTAATTCCCTTTCCAATTCAATTCCTACCTTTTCCTCTTCACTTGCATTTAAAAGTTTTGCCATTAAGACATCACAAACCTGGCAAGTATCTTTCACAGGGGGCTTAAACTGCAAATTAAATTGAGATGAGAAGACATGTTAATACATTTTCTCCTTTACAGGGCATTTGCCATTTTCATTGCACCACAAAACATACATATCATACATTTTCTTGACAGTTTTATCGGAGTTCAAGTATTTCCAGTTTTAATTGTGTACTCTAGTGTAATAGTTAGAGTAGGCTGTAAATTAATTATTTGGTTTACCACATCAGGTATCAACCTTGTTGCCTGGAGTAGAATGACCTCTTGTGTCTAAAACAAGACTGACACCATATTTAACACTGCTGCTGTAAATTCTACCATCAAACACTTGGAAGGTTCCCCTAAAGTATTTCTTACATACCCGAACTTCATCACTTTCGATGCATAAAAAAGATGAAAAACTGTAGCTTCTTGGACCTTTTGAGTTATTGTTGGGTTGATGTCTGCTAATACTACTTACTACTTGGTGTTATACAGCCACGAAGAAATATGTTTTACTGAGAATGATCAGGAAGGCTGTAGAATGATTTGAATAAGTTTTCTCTATAGTTTGCGGAAATGTTTGCATTGCACTCTCTTGCACAATTACAAAGTTTATCACTGAAAACGTTTGTTTGAACTGTGTTACCTACTCTCGTTTTGTACTCTTGACCAGATAGTCTCATTTCTTGTTCTGTGCCCTCTTCCAATTTTCTGGATTCCTTGCACGTTTATGGCCTCTTGGTTCCTTCGTCCTAGCCTCCAAATTTGAACCTGTCGAATCATTACTTTCCACTTCAGAAGCATCATCAATTGGTCTACTAATACTCATTTTACTGCCTTCAATATGTGGCACTATATTCCCTACATTTAATTCAGAGTTTGCACTTTTACATCTCATTTAAGCCTACCTGCCACCGGTTCAGGGATGTAGTCTGGATCAATGTCTGAATCGTCGACAGAAATATCACTCATTGTGCTATGCTTATCACTTTTACTGTCAGAACCACTCATTTACAGTTAACACTAGTTATTATTATTATTAAACAATGTGACTAGTGAAAGTCAGTGACCACCATGTACATTACAATAACAAAACACAACCTTTCAAACAACAACGACTGGAGTAAACAACAGGACAATAACACGTTTCATGGAGTTAATCACTGTGGCAATTGAAACATCGGGTGAATTTTTCAGATGCCCAAAGTGTTAGCGCATTCTAGTGGTGATCTGTAGACCTATGGAGTTAATCATTTTCGCCACTGAAAAGATCGCATAACTTCCAATACCACAACATGGAGGACACGAAAATTACAAAAAATGGTGTTAGTCGGCATGGCTTCTGAATGCCTCATATCTCACGTAGGTTTCCGCCCACATTACCTTGTCTTGATTCACTGTCAGTCCAGCCTCCCTTAAATGTATTAAAAACAACCTTAGATGTACTAAATGTCCCTTAAACGTATTTGTGTACACACAAACATCATCGAAGTGAACAGAAAATTATACTGTTATTTACCCAAAACCTGGAAAATCACTAGATATTGCCTGCGGGCCATAATTCACACCCATCGGAAGTCTCTTCCATTGAAACTACCCCCATGTGGTGACAAACGCCAAAACTCCTCGAGAGTCTGGATGCAGATCTACTCGTAAAAAGACCGAATTGAGGTCAAAAATTGAGAAATACCAGGCCTTCCCCACATGCTGGAAAACACTCTCTATTGTGGGCAATGCGTAAGGATCCACAAAAATCTGTTTATTTACCTTCCTATAATCGCATGTAACGCGATAATCCCCTGGTGTTTTCTTAGGAATCAAAAATGATGGGCTAGATAAATTACTCTCTGGAGGCTCAACCACATCATCCCGTTCTAATACGTGGATGATTTTCCTGAAAATCCTTAATTTAGGGGGTGTTACTCGATAGGGTGCCGATGATACAGGCTCCTGATTCTTTAACCTCAAAACTATGGGTTGTTTACTATAGTGCCCCAACTTGCTGGTTATGACATCACTAAATTCCTGGTGCAATAACTGTAAACTTTCCTCATGGATATTTTCCCCAGACTTAACTGTTTTTACTGACAGATCAAATGTGTGAATCCGAGTTGAATTTACTTCTATTAATTGAGAACTGCAAAAGGAAAACATTAACTCTTTCTTGGCAATATCTAAAAGAGCTTGTGTTTTACTAAAGAAATAAATTCCAAGAATGAGGTCATGCGAAAGACCATACAAAATCCTAAATGTAAATTTCAAGGACGAATGTGATATCTTAATCTTAAATATCGCCACACCATGTGAGGTTAAAATACCACCATTGGCCATGGAAAACACTTTTTCTTCCTCCTTACATACCCTAATGAGCACTTTGGGTAGTGACTTAAGCAAAAAAATTACCAAAATCTTGATCAATCAGTGAGCACGATGCTCCTTAATCCAATAGTGCAGCAACCACAACCTTCCCTGCTATTGCTACTGGGATGTACCGTAACCCAAGCTGTCGCTCAAACGATATCACCTGTACTGCCGACTCTCCCATAACCTTACTTTTACCTTCTGGAAAATTGTTTTTAATGTGCCCTTTCTGATGGCAACTGAAACAAGAATACTCGTTAAATCGCTCATTTTTCCTGGGATTTAACATTCCTGCCTGAAATTACCTTTGTCATCCCTGCACAGATTGGATCTGAAAATACCAAGATCTTTTTGTACGTTCTGATTTATAACTACCTCACATTGAGGTATCAAAGCTAACACTTCCTGTTTACGATAGCAAGGCTTAGCAAGATGGTTATTTAATCCACAAATAACACTATATCTAGTTACCTTACTCACGCCCTTGACCTTATTCAGAGACTTAGCCTCGGGTATCATATCTACTGTGCAAACCTTAAGGGTCCTCTCAACTTCAGGCACCAACTTTAGCAATTAATTCAGTGTTACAGGTTTGCTGGCAAAACAGAAAAAAAACGACTGTGCAGTGGGTGGATGTTATAAAAAATAATTTGCTTAAAATGGTTTTCTTCACAAGGATACCCTAACACCTGTACTATACCCTAAATATGCTTCTCAAACTCTTTCATGGTCTGATCGGGTGCCTGCCTATATTCCAATAATTTCAAACGAAACTTGGCAATCTCCAGGTCACTCGAACACTCTTTCAGACATGGTTTAATAAGCTGTGTCACCTCTCAGTTTTCCACCCTAGCCTGTCCAAAGACTGGTTGTAAATTTTCAGGAACTCGGAATAATGCTACCGCACAATTGAAGATTATAATTAATGAATTAAATTTGTAAAAAAAATCTACCACTGCTTAAATGCGCAACTTGCCTAATTTGGGTATTTTAGCTACCAACTCTGTAGGGACGTGCTTCAACAATTTATAAATGGAAGTTGCCTCACCATATACCACCGAATTCCCGAGCCAACCACACGGCTCACCCCCCTTCTCACCAGGGCCCGAGCTTTCACCCTCAGTTCCTCTATCCCATCACTCTCCTCTACCGCAACCCCAGCCTCTCCCACCATTTGCACGAGGGCTGCTTTTGAGGGCTTGCGTATCCATGCAGTCACCGTGGTTGAAATTAATATCAACCATATTAAGAGTCCTACCATTTTTACCATAACCAGTCACAGATATGGTTATCCAATATATGAAATACCACACTCCAATATTTCTTCTGCTCAAAAATTCAACACCCGAAACACACTGCACATTAGCAGATTGCAAGCAGCCTTTCTGACCATGTTACGTCCTAAGTCAACGGCGTGGAAAGGCCGAATTTGCATAAAGATCTAGCAAAATCCACAAGACACCAAATGTCAAAATGTCATGCAAGAGAACCATATATTATTTTGTGCAATGTAAGGGTGAGATGATTATTGGTAAACAATTTAACAACAGATACAAAGATGTGTGGTAGTTCTCTTTTATTTTGTTAAGTTTTTTTTCAATTCTTTTCATTTGTTGTCTGTATTACATGTGGAATAGCAAACATAAACTTCCTTACCTCTAAATCCCATATTGATTAAAATAAGCATAAAACACCAAGTCACCATAAAAAAGAGTAAAATGAAAAAATTCGTATTAGGTACAGAACTTCACTGTTAACCCAGGTGATGCTTTGATTTTTCACAATAAGATATGGGTAATATATAAACAAATAACTAGCCATTTCGTAAGACAGAAGGCCATCACAATTTACACTGGGCAAATTACCACAAAAAAATTACTATCATACAAAATGGAGATTAAATGCTGTCGTGCCAACATTTTACCCTGAACTTTTAGAAAATCAATCTCTTTCCTACACAAGAAATCCCAACAAGGTATACATATTACTTTAGTAGTCATGAATCAATGAACAATTGTAACCTCAATATTTTACACGGTATTTATCCTCGCGATCTCAAGTGGATGGGAGCAACTTCTGACAATCCCCAGCCTTAACTCCCGCGAGCAAATGCTAATATATAAAGCCTTCCCAAACTTGGTAAAGTTTTTCATTGGTTTACAAATATTCTAAAAACGACAAAGTTCTGAGTATCGACTACCATTGCCGGACCAAACGTGGCTTGGTTACAAAATAATACATCCTCAGTAAGGCGTAAGTTGGTTTCAAAATATTAAGACCCAGTTTCATAATTATTATCTTGGCCACAAGCGTTTACAACTCCAATTTTCACTATAGGATTACTTGGTCACAGATTTTCGGAAAGGTGAACAATGTGGTTACAGAAGGTAACATTACTTTACACCCTTTATCAGATTTCGGATAGGAGACCAACATTCCGCTATCATTTTAAAGAAACTATGTCGACGGTTTCAGAATAATCCTGACTTTTCTATTTAATTCGCTAAATAAAATGAGTACATAATACGCGATGAACAATTTAGGAATCTACCTCCGTAACTACATGATATAACACCGATAACACCCACTGTAGTTAACACGCGCAATGCGTCGTGTACATTCGTGAATTTAGGTAATTTTTCGTGACTGTTCAATGAAATCATTGTCCGTCTTTCGTCATAGTTACATGTCCTAGGTTTTTTGTGGATTGCCTACATGCCAGGCCAGTGGCTTTCTATTTTGAATGATATCGCCACGTATTTCTCGCTAACGGTTCACCTTGAGAGTATTCCGACAAGATGACCTTTTTTATTAATGTAGACGTGCTGATTAATAAATTCATGCAATAAATCGCTTACAATTGTTTGTTAACACGATTCGTGAAAACACAATGTTGCAAGCCGCATTTGCCCTATATTAGGGGATGCTATTACCAACCACGTTTCTCGAGGTGAACTATGTGCATTATACAAAACACTATTCGACGATTAGCCGTTTAGTCGCAAGTAGTTTCTAAAATATTCAACATAAGGAATTTCAAAATCCGACTTTTGGTGGCGCACAGCTCCTTTTATAATCAATGTCGGGAAACGTGGTTCATACATTTTGGTCTTTTATTTTCCTAAGTAATCCCCTGGCGGAGTTTGTCGGTGTCTTTCAGACTCATATATATATATATACATTTATTTATAATTTTTTATATATTCCCAACCATTAACCAGTTTACCGTATGGCTTCAGCTATATATGCGTTAGATTTTAAGTAAATTTCATTTTATTGAGTAATGTTAGCTTTTTCCTTAATTTTTTTCTCTGTCCCTCGCTCTTAAACGTAAAGGGAAAAAGTCCTGAACTCTCTTGTAATAAAATATTGATGAAACGCCAATTCACATATCGGTGCGCATATCTGCTAGTGATAGAGAAAAATAAATTTCTGAAGAAGGGTGCACGAAGTTTTTCCTTACATGCATAATTTATTCGCGAAACAAATCTGCGGCTGTCTTTAAAGTCAGACGGTATTCAAAATACACTTGTATGAGTCGAACAAAGGTTAAAGTTGCCGACCTTCTTGAGATAATTATTTAGAATGGCAAGTGAAGGTGGCCAGGTTGAGGCACGTGTCTCCATGCCCGCCTTTGACTGTCCGAGCGACGCACCATTTGACTAAGAGACAGCGGAAAATTACTGCGTTCTAAGTCCTGGCAAAATACACGCTCACATGAATGAAAGACTATTATTAGAAAATAAAAAACATTTCTTACGCGCAGTAGTAACCCTATCTGATTTGCGTGTCTGCTGGACGATCTGCTGTGTTCACCCTTGTTACGACAAGGGACTTTACATCTGACGACACGCTTCACTCCGCGACGTTACGTAGCCTCCGGCTGCAGCAAGCACCGAGCGTACACTGGGAAACTGCGGAAGTTGGAGCTTCAAGCGGGAGCCATGTGACGCAGTGGCGCCACTGGCGACATGTTCACCGGATGTTAGCCCACGTGGAAGGAAGTCGATGCCAACCAAGAAAAGTTTTGACGTTCCAAAACTATTATCGAATGTTCTATTGGCCGTGATTGGCCAGATTTAAATTGTTTGTTTGTCGGAGAAGAGACAACTGCCCCATCGTAGACTGTAAAAATTCTGGTTTTGGTCGGTAGCAACAGAGACCGTCGTTACTTCTCCGCAAGTTAAGTAAACTGTTATAAAGTAACTTTGACCCGTCAGGATGGAAAAATAGGCAATATGGCGGCTATGTCCATCCATAAAGATAGGGCATTTCTAACGTATTTAATGATAAAATTTCTTGGTATTGGCTGGTAGAATTTTTGTGAAAGCTTTCATATGCTTAAAGTAATAGCAATTTTTGTGATCAAACACTTGTGAATACTCAAAAAAAAGTCAAAACTTGATGTTTTTAGTAACTCAGCCATTTTGGTATAAAACTAAGGAATCAAGGAATTTAGATGGCAATTTTAATGCTGAAATGCAGCAATGTTTTTAATATGATGTAGTCATTTTCTAGTAAACTAATAGGAAAGTTACGAAAATAAATGAGTCTGAATAATTTTCAACTAAGAGAGACATATAATAGTGAGTAATTTTGGAACACACGTTTAGAAAATCACTTCTGAGAGAAAACATTAAAATTGTTGAATCCATCATTGCGAAAATAACTTAAAAATCTGAATATTTGTATTGAAACCTCTTTCTTGTGAGACATTGTATTCATGAAACATTAGTATGAGTAGTAGAAAAAACTTTCGTGTGAAAGTTGGGTTATTTAGAATGATAGCAATATCACATATACAATATATAATATATTATTAGCACTGTTTATTTGTTGGACATTTCTTATAAGGAAAAGTTGATTTTAAATATTGTAATTTATAAAATACAACATAAGATTTTGTCTCTAGTTAGCATAATTTTTATCCTATATCAATTTCTATTTTTACTAGCCCAAAATAATATGAATGGCCATTTATATGTCAAAAAGGCGTAATTGTGTACTTCTACGAATCATTGTATTTTTCTCGAGTATCATTTTTAAACAAACAGTTTGATAAAAGTTTGAAGCCCAAGTGAATCACATTTGTATTTTACATAATATAGAAGTATGCAAAGTTTTGATAGAATTCATCTGTGTTCTTGGCAGAAATCCTTACACTTCATGGCTCTGTTTTACACAAGTGGTTATGAAATATTTTTACTTGCATTGCTGGGCTGTGTATAATTCCCCTCCCCCCGGCTCCGCCCTTTGAGAAGGGCATCGCAGGAAAATTCCCTGTGTGCTCTGCTGTTTTGTACGCAGAGGTTTTTGGTTTTTTGCCATAGTTAATATGGTTTTGGGTATGCCTTATGGTGAAAGTAATGTTTCCAGTTCGATCACTTCCAGTTTCACTTCAGTGGCTTAGGTACTTGTTAGTTATTTCATTGTATGTTGCCTGTTTTCTAACTTTAACGATGTCAACAGGGTGGATACAAAAATTGAGCAAGAATGCGCTAGCTCAGCTTCTTTCGGAAGCTGGGGAGACAGCTGCTGATGGCGATGGTATACGAGAGTTAAGGCTGAATGTTCGGTCTCTGGTTCGGAGTAAAGATGATGATGGAGAGAACTCCGCCAGTGCAACAGTGGGTGAGACAACTCCTATTTTCAAGTTACTAAAATATATACCATCAGAACTCTCGGCTAGATTGCCAGTTTTAGTTAATACTTCTTTGGAGGCAGTATTTATTTTCTTGTAGCTGTACAATCAATCACTACTTTGAATGTTTACTCTAAGCAAGTAGTGTATGCAGCAGTTACTTTTGAAGTACCCGAAGAGCTACTACCTATTTTCTGCAAAGCAAGGGATGACAATTGGAGCTGTGAGGGGTTAGTTAAACTTGTACTAGCCAAGGCTCGAGTGTGGTAGCTGTTTCAAAATTGCGTACGAAATTAATGGAAAAAAGACAATTGCCTACTCAGAGTATGCAGAATTTCGTACAGGAAATTAGAGGATTAGTACGGGTTCTTGGGTACCCATTTGCTGAGAATTACTTTACCCAGTTAATGTTTTTTAACCTACTTGCAAGTAACAGCAGATATATGCCTTTGCCACACAACCCACAACATTACAACATTTTTTGACTTTAATCACAGATGTAGAATGCACAATGCATAATTGTTCGTTAGGTGGGGTAAGTAGTGAGGTGAAAATAAACCTAAAGGAAGATCGGAAAAGGGGAACATCTAACATTTGTATTATGTGTGAAAAGGTAATCATATGGCTAAAAAGTGTTTTCACAGGAAATCCGTGTTTTCGTTAGGCCAGGATGAGCACTGGTAATAATAGGAAACAGACTCGGACATGGTACACGCAGACAGGGAAGGTTAATGGCGTAACATCTATGGAAGATAAAGACAAGTTATAGCTTGTTTCTTGTGTCAACCGAAAGGACATATAAAAGCTCATTGTCTGCAGAAAGGTAAGGTAATTGGGGATCATTCCATAAATACTTTAGCAATAGAGCATAAATTTGAGTTGTTATATGCTCCTGTAATTATTTCCGACAAGGATAAGGTAGCTGCTCTTGTGGACTCAGGGGCTATTTGCTTTTTGACAAACCATTCATTTTGTTATTACCTTTTGAGAAATATGCCTAATAGTTTAATTAAAGTGCAGAAACAGGAAGCCATCGATTTCACCTTATCCAATAGTGGTGTGATAAGTTCACAGGGTACTGCCATTTTCAAAATTATAATTGAGCGTTTTACTTGGATATTTGACTTCCGAATTCTTCCAGACTTAATGCATGAACTTTTGTTGGGAGTAGACTTTCTGGGAAAAATGCGAGCTTGTGTTTATGTAGCGAAGAAAGAGCTAGTGTTCGCATTTTGTAAAGATCAACCAGTAGCTATTACTTTCTGGAAGTTTAATTTTCAGGTTATCGGCATCCAAAATTAAAGTCAGGATCAACAGTTAAAACCGTTAGAGTTGGAATTTTTAGATGTTGTCACGAAGAAGTTAGGTCACTATAGTGACCACCCAATTGTTTTGAAACTTAAGGATCAGGAGCCGGTCTCTTTAGTGCCATATTGAGTATCCCCACCATAATAAAAGTTTTTTAACCATTAATCCTGAAAAGGTGACATGGGCAAAGACCAATGTTCGTTACCTAGGCTTTGTAATATCTGAAGGGAAATTGATTATCGATCCAGAAAATATCAGACCCATCATGAATTTTCCTGTGCCAAAAAAAAAAAAAACCTTAAATGAGCATGGTGTTTCTTGGGGATGGTAGGATTCTATTCCAAATTCATCCGAGAGTTTGCAAAAGTATCCGAACATTTAAATGCTTTGAAACGCAAAGACGTTGAATTTGTGTGGGGCGACGTCCAGGACCAGGCTTTTTCTCTTTTGAAGGAAAAATAAGTAACTTCGCCAGTGTTGCACTTACCCAACTTTGAAAGTCCTTTCTTTCTAAAAGTGGATGCCAGTTCCAAGTCATTGGGAGCTGTGCTTTGCCAAAGAGATAATAACAGCTTAGTCCCAGTAGCGTATGCTAGTAGACTTCTTACTCCTGCAAAGCAGAAGTTCTCAGCTTACAAGAAAGAGGTATTGGCAGCCATCATTGGATTGAAGAAGTTTGGCGATTACCTGGAGAATGGAGCGTTTGAATTGCACACTGAAAACCAGTCCCATAGCTGGTTTTTGGCTACCAACAAACCAGTTGGCAGGTTAGATAGATGGCTGGTCAAACTAATCAGGTTTTAATTTAATGTCAAACATATTAAAAGAGAGGATAATGGTATGGCTGACGCCTTATCCCATATGTTTTTTTTTATTCGGAAGAATTTTGCATTGACCCTCCTGAAGAATTTGCTGTAGTTGTTGCAAAAGTAATAGATCAATCAAGTCAAGTTTGTAACACAGTTTGTAAATCAATAGATAAGAAATTTTCAGTGTGTCCTAATTTAGTAGATCAAGATGTTCAAGTAGATATTGCAATTTTCAGTTCTGCAGACAAAAATTGTGTTGATAAAATTCAGGGTTTGAATGAGTGATCCCAAGCTTACCTGAAGTTACAACAGCAATAGGGAATTGATCCTGATTGTGTGAAATTAAAGTCAGGCATTGATTCTGGTAAGGGAAGGACTTGTGAAGTTCGTAAATGCCTAATAGGTCATGCAGATTCCAAAACACATAATTTTAATTTTTTTGTGCCTCAGGTATTACGTGGACCAATATTTCATAATTACCATAACACATATTTTGGTGGTCACTTGGGTCAGGACAAAACTGTTTCTCATGTCGAGGAAATGTTCTTTTGACCACGTTTAGTGAAGGATGTGGAACAACTTGTAAAACAATGCGAGGATTGCCAAAAGGCAAAACTGTGAAATGTTAAGATAAATAGTCCTTATAGTGCCACTGTAACCAGTTTTCCTTTGGAGAAAACTTTATTTGGATGTTTTTGGACCATTGCCCAGGACCACTGCTGGTTTCTTCTCTATACTTCTAGTGGCTGACAGTTTCACTAGATTTATTTTCCTGTTTCCACTTCGGACCATGAGTCAGTTGAAATATGTAAGTTACTTTGTCAAAAGCTTTTCCCGATTTTCGGGTTTCCTGTACATGTAGAGACAGATAATGCTACATATTTTGTTAGCACCGAAATGAAAAATTTAGCTTTTTCATTAGTGATTAAATTGATACAGATTACACCATATTATTCCCAGGATAATTTGGTGGAAAGATACAACCAGAATCTGAACGCAGCCTTAAGGGCATTCCCCATCTGTTCCCATAACGTCGGTGATACTGTGTTATACCAATTAACATTAGCCTTTAACAGTGTAGTAAGTTCTGCCACTAAAAATGTTCCAGCTGAATTATTTTTTGGGAGGAGACTTTTGCATCCACTCATTAATTCATGGAGTCCTCGTGAATTATTTTGGGCTACCATTGACCAAAAGGATCTTAAGGAGATATGGGAGGAAGCCTTTAAAAATCTGAAAAATGTAATCCCAAAATAGCATCATGGAATGCTTACCATCGTGCGTCTGACTCGCTAAATGTTGGGGACAAGGTATACCTTGAAACTCACATTTTGAGGAATAAAGCAGCTCAAATTAATGCCAATTTGGCCCCCGAATTTTCAGATCCTTATAAGATAAAACTATTTATCTCTCCAGTCACGGTATTTTTTGAGGATGAAAGTAATCCGGGGACTTTAAATAAGGCCCTCGTATAGGGATTTTTCACCTGAAGCCACTGGATTGAAATTGTGCATTTTGAAGGGTTATTCTAATGATTTGTAAGAGATTTGTTTTGTATTTGTATGAGGTTGTTTTTCATCCTGTGTCATATCACATTGTGTATTATCTTTTGAGGGTTTTTGTTTTTAGGTATTTTCTATGTGGGAAAGCCCAGAGGAAAATAGCTCTTTCAATCTCATGCTCATTTCGTAAGGGTTTTCATATTCATGTAGCTTATAAGATGTTTACTCATGCTAATTTTTGTCTAGGGTTTTCACTGCCACATAGTTTGTAGGTGTTTATCATGCTCATGTTGTCATTGTGTTTCACCTTCAGTTATGTGTAAGAGTGTATGTATAATTCTACAGTTTGGTAATTACCAAGAAATTCTATCCATTTGATTAGTATATTGAAAAGGTCCCTGTCCAGGGGGTTTTGTCTCTTGCGCCTCGTCTGGAGTTCTAATGTGGAACTTATATAATATTGGAGTTGAAACTAGTTGCATCTCCTCGGAGTTTGGTGATGCTTGCACTTGTCTGTCTTGTTTCTTCCGGTGGACCTGTCGGAGGCTGGAGCTGTTGAAGATTTCACCTGACCGATGTTTTCCCTGAGGATGGTGGTCTGGGGCCTATACCGGGTGTGGCCAGCCCGACATAGTTCCTGGAATTTTTTCGGATTCTACACCTAGAGCATCGTTTAAGGAGGGGTGAATGAGACACGATTTTTCATGCCCGCCTTTGACTGTCCGATCGACGCACCGTTTGACTAAGAGAAAACGAAAAATTACTGCGTTCTAAGTCCTGGCAAAATACACGTTCACATGAATGAAAGACTATTATTAGAAAATAAAAAACATTTCTTACGCGCAATAGTAACCCCTATCTGATTTGCGTGTCTGCTGGACGATCTGCTGTGTTCACCCTTGCTACGACAAGGGACTTTACATCTGACGACACGCTTCACTCCGGGACATTACATAGCCTCCGGCTGCAGCAAGCACCGAGCGTACACTGGGAAACTGCGGAAGTTGGAGCTTCAAGCGGGAGCCATGTGACGCAGTGGCGCCACTGGCGACATGTTCACCGGATGTTAGCCCACGTGGAAGGAAGTCGATGCCAACCAAGAAAAGTTTTGACGTTCCAAAACTATTATCGAATGTTCTATTGGCCGTGATTGGCCAGATTTAAATTGTTTGTTTGTCGGAGAAGAGACTACTGCCCCATCGTAGACTGTAAAAATTCTGGAGGTGGTCGGTAGCAACAGAGACCGTCGTTACTTCTCCGCAAGTTAAGTAAACTGTTATAAAGTAACTTTGACCCGTCAGGATGGAAAAATAGGCAATATGGCGGCTATGTCCATCCATAAAGATAGGGCATTTCTAACGTATTTAATGATAAAATTTCTTGGTATTGGCTGGTAGAATTTCTGTGAAAGATTTCACATGCTTAAAGTAATAGCCATTTTTGTGACCAAACACTTGTAAACACTAAAAAAAAAAAAAAAAAAAAAAAAAAAAAAATCTTATTGTGTTTAGTAACGCAGCCATTTTGGGATAAAACTAAGGAATCAAGGAATTTAGATGGCTGTTTTAAAGCTGAAATGCAGCAATGTTTTTAATATGATGTAGTCATTTTCTATTAATCTAATTGGAAAGTTAAGAAAATAAATGAGTCTGAATAATGTTCTGCTAAGAGAGACATATAATAATGAGTAATTATGTAACACTCGTTTAGAAAATATTTTTTGAGAGAAAATGTTAACATTGTAGAATCCAACATTGCGGAAATAATTGAAAATTCCGAATCTTTGTATTGAAACATCTTTCTTGTGAAATGTTGTATTCATTAAACATAAGTAGGAGTAATAGAAAAAACTTTCATGTGAAAGTTGGTTTATTTAGCCTGATAGCATAATCACACATAAAATGTATAGTATATGTTCACCACTGTTTATTTTTTGGGTGATTACATATACCTTTAATCTTGTAACTTCTTAAAAGGAAAAGCTCCTTTTCAATATTGTAATTTATAAAATACAAAATAAGAAAGCTCTCTGAAGAGCTCTATATTTTATAATGTAATTTTCAAGGATGCATTGTCATGTAATATCTGTGCGCAAAAGTGGCACAAGTTGATGACACTATGTATTAATTACATCAGTAAGATATCCTCCCTTCCATAGTCCCCCATATATTTTTAAAACACACAACATTAAATAAGTAAAATAAAATAAAAACACTACAGTAAATTCGTACATCAAACGATTTATTTCGCACTCTTAAAAACAAAACGCGACATATATAACACCAGCAAAATCCCCTGTACATTAAGGATGGTAATACAACTCGAGGTGTCCAAGAATACCCATGTCTCCAGTAGTACCAAACAACTTTCGAATCAACTAAATATGAATACACAAAAAAAAAGTCACGAATCCATATGCTCCACTGCTGAGAACTTATAAAATATTTACATTAAATTTAACATGGCAGCAGCGACCCGTGACATTAGTCGGTGCCGAGATACATGGGTGCCCTTATCACCAGGCCACTTCCTGCCACAGCCGAGCGCCGAGACTCAGCGTGGCGCATGTCAACTTTCGCTGATTACAACATTCGACCAAGCTTCGCGCAACACTTACCAGCAACAAAATCCTGGCCAAAAAGGAATTTTATGTCAGCTATGTTGGTGGTTCATGATTTATGTTGGCCAACACGTTTACATTGTATCGTAGAATTTGGTTGCCATTTACTTTACAATAAATTGTTTGCATTATATGAAAATATATTTGGTATATTGAAGAACATAGTGTGTTTTACTAACCTACAGCTGTTTCTTTCTGTGGCCACAGTAACTCCGGTATATGGTACACCGTTTTGTTACTTCAGAAATGTTCACTATCAATGCGTCTATCACATGTATTTTTTGTGTTTTATTCCCTGTAAATCAGTAAGAGTTGTGATTATGTAAACGATAGGTTATTGTGTGATCAAAGTGCTGAAGGTACTTCTTTATTAATATGCAGTGCTTGTGTTGTTCTAGGTGGGAAAAACAAACTTATACTGTGTTTGACAAAAATTACTAAATCCTGATCGTTCAAGTCTGGCGTCGCAACAGGTTAAGCACAGAGGCTAACAATTTTTTAATTTTCCTTTATTTTTTATATTAATGGGGTGTGGGTGTAATTTTTGCAGACCACATGCAGTTTTCGGAATTGAATTCGTTCACCTTTGTAACGAAATTATAGTGTTGTAAACGCCTCTCTGTATGATGATGAATATTAAACAAATAACCTAAATTACTACGATTGATATTAAAATTCCTCGAAAAATAAGACGAGGCACAAGACGGAACAGTAACACAAAAAAAAATTGCTGCACAACGAGACGAACGTATAAGGTATTACAAGAATTCAGTGTTGTAAATACTCGTTTACGTAAATATTTTAGAATCATATGTGTGTTTTTCATTCTACATCGTTGTTACCAAACTTTCTTGAATTCATGTAAAATTTTGTGAAATTTTGGTAATTTTACAATACAATTTCTGTTCACTGAAATAAAATTATTAAAATGCATCCCGAATGTCAAAAGAGTTTAATCTGACGGGAAATTATATAAATATAAAATTGGTCAATTCTTTGAGCAATACCTGTAAACGTAATACAGTTTTTTTTCCCCCGTCAAGAAGAGAGTGAGTGTGTTACATTTTTGCCAATGTAATTCAATATAAGTTAAAATAAATAAAACTTCCTAAAGTAGCTATTAAGGAAATTATGATTCCTGAATAATGAATAGACCGTATTATTTACTCTTATTATAAAACATCGAACGTGTACAATATATATTAAACTAATAATGTTAATTATGAAAGTGTAATTGAAAAGTATCTTATCCATCTTTAACCATAAACGATGGTTTACTCTTATCGCAATAAATGTTGTATTTTGAGAAATTATCGCATTTTCAGGGTGGATAATTAATATGCACGTACAAGTTCTACTTTCAGGATAAACTTCCGCATCATGCAAACAAAGCACAAGAGAGTCTGGAAAATTACCCCAACATGACCACGCACCGCATTCGTGCGCACTCAGTTAAATCCTATTTTGCATAAGAACTAATTCTTACTTGGCATTACCAACACCCATATTTTCTCACAGTTTTTTTCATATTAATTATAAAGGAAATACTGTAATTAATAAATAGTATATAAATAAAAATTATATTTAGCAAAAAATAATGTACTTGTATGATAAAATACGTATAAAAGGCTTGACACATGACGTTTAGGAAAGAAAGAAACAATTAATGCACGGGATGATTTTTTGAAGTTTTCATTCAGAACGTGTGAAGGAACCTCAAATAGGCTATAACAAGTGCACTATCGCTGGCGTGGTGGTTAATAGTTCGAGGTTCGAGAAATGTGGTTTCCACCTGACCGTTTTTTGTTCAGTTGTCATGGCAACTGCTAGCCCCTGATTGGCAGTAAGCGCTGAATGTGTATGTGTTGTTCGAGACAATGGACTATTATAAACTGAAGTGCTGTCATAAAAAATAATTTCGAAATTTTAAGCTGTCCCCAGGCATATACCATCTCATTGCGAATTGCTGGTCCAAAATTGAGTCAAACATAAAATTTTGATATTTGTCATCAGAAAGCATGTGTAAAAAATTAATTTTGTATTTATTTTACTTTTATTGTCATTGAAGTGTTCCTGGTCTTTTGTGTAATCATATGTGTTTGTGTATAAACGCATTCTTGGGGAACATGTGGTTGCCTCGTTTGTTGGGGGGGGGGGTGGGAGCTACAGTCATATTTTCCCAGCGGCCCGGATATTCTCTGGGCGGTCCTGGTAAACACTGACGGTGGGTACCTGGGAGTCTTATTCATTTATCTATAAGTGATGCGGGTGTTATACTTGTGATTGTTTCTTACCCCACTGATAAGTTCACTAGATTTCCAATGACACTAGCCCCAATAAATGCTCGAAGAATCGGCCAACTCCTTCGATGCACGCACTGCAACGCCATAACATGTGCAGTTGCGCATTCGTTAACATGGCAGGATTGGTTCTGATCGTATCGCAGAGCGCTATTATGCTTGCCTCGAAATCCTCTGCATTTATATTGGCGCCTCTTCAGTTGGGCCCAAGTGCAGTGGTTGAGTAGTGATGGATCAGGGGAACGGGCTGGCTGGAAAAGACCTCTTCCTATCCAATTCCACGGAAATTGTTGATTGCGGTGTTCTTATGCACACCACGAGCGTTGTGGGCTCGTGGCGCCCTTCGAGCTGTATACACATTTCGTGTACTAAAAGTGGCAGGGGGCCGAGGTGGTGGAGTGTTTAAACTACTCGCCTCCCGCCAAAGCGAGCCGGGTTCGGTTCCTGGCGGGTTTGCCCCTGGATTTTCACATGTGGGAATCGTGCCGGATGGCCGATGAGTTCTCTCCGGGATCTCCCTTTGCCCCCGCCCTTGCATTCCGGCGCTGTTTCATACTGTCTTAGCTTCATCCCTATCGGACGCAACTATCAAGACCTACTGGCAAAACGCACGGCCCTACCAAGCAACTATTGTCTATGCAGGCATACATGGTCACCGAACACCGCTCTTGCCATGATGCAATAATGGTGATATATGGGTTTTCATCAGCCCACGTATGGTTGTTCTATTTGTTACACGAACCGTCACGAAAGAACCTTGCTCCTCCCGTAAATATCACGGAAATGTGAAACGCCGCATCACGAGCTGCTTGCTTCAGAAACCAAGAAAAGAACTGTATTGTAGGAGAGCGCGTTGGCCAGGTATTCCACATGTGGTGCGGGAATAGCTCACACTGAACACAGCCCATCAACCATGTGTGACAGCCATCTTCAAGAAGAATGGCACTGACACCAGTAGAAGGTTGTTTCTGACACTAGGGTAACTACATAGTGACGGTTTCTTTGAAGTGGGCTTACTCTGTTTCTGATTGGCTGCGAGAAGATCTGGGTACGGGACCCAGTGTCTGATTGGCTACTGCTACGAAAGATTACATACTGGCTGAACTGATAGCTGGCGAGCAAGTTAGCAGGTGCTGACTGGTGAAAGGCGTTTCGCCGTGTCTTCGGTAAGTGACGCCATTTTGCTGGCGTATGAGGCTGGAGTTCGCGAAATGAACGGCTGTTTCACCTCTGTACCCTTGAGTATTCTGTGCTACAGGAAGAATGAAAACAAATTCCTCCAGCTGTGTACCATAAGTAGGGCCACCTGTTTTTCGCGAAAAGATTTGCGAAGAGGCTAGACTTCAATATTCTACGTTCACACTTGCACTTTTTGTTTGGCTTTTTACCGCTCGTTTGTGTGAAGTGTGTCTGTTACATGAGTGAGCCAATCAGAATTAAGTGTACCCCATAACTGACCGTCCGTGATTCGTGGACAAACAGATATGACGCGTAACAATTTAAGTGATCTAATAAAGAACGTAGTTCTGAAGTAAAGTATTTTGGAACACAACTTGTCCCGAAAACGTTTCTCAGCAAAATCGTTTCCTTAACAATAGTTAAAGCAGAGCCAACTGTAATAGCAAAAAGAGGAGGTTCGACATCATATTGGCTACACGGCTGACATCTTTGGAACTCACAGCAACTCACTTCCTGTGACCTTTAACCATACTGTGTCATTCGAAGTGCGAATACACCATCTTAATGTAGACAATAATATTTCAACAATATCATACACACAGCTGAAAACTGAGTACGCCTAAATGTTTCGCATACAAAATTGTTTTAAAATATTTAAATTAAAGTCGCTTTCCCAGTTCACTACAAACAGCAATGCATACAAACCCTAGAAGGTTAAAAAGTAAAAATGTAACAATTTACCTAAATCCACTTCTAACCAAGTGTACTAACTAGGCTAACGACAAAAAGAAACGTATTAAAATGGTATCAGAAATATATTTTTTTTATTTAGAAGTAAAAGCAGCCAAATGATTAGCGGGTCTTTAATAACTATTATAGCACTCTAATGCAAAATGAAAATTTTTCTTGCTTTAAGAAAAGTGAAATAATTACGTCAGTTGCATTCAAATTTGCTAATAAATAAGGTTCATAATTTATGGTTATAACCTAATTAGTATCACTCAATGATTTTAAAAAACAATGCATATAATTCCTAAATGGCAAAAAAAAATTTTAACATAACATTTTACCAAATACCGTGGCTAAACTAAATATCTTTCTGATCCTACGTTATTTGTCATAATTAAGTCAGTTGTGTAATAGTTTGTTGATAAGGAATGGTAAAAATTTATTATTAAATTGTAATTAATATCACCTCGTTAAGATAGGGAATTTATCGTGGAATGCTTACAAATGAAGAGAGGGAAGTAAACATTTAAGTTTATATCATTATTCGGGCTGAGAGTACATAAATGTTAACTGAACAAGCATAAGATTGGCATACATAACTCAAAGGTATATAGCCTAGTTAATTTCAAATAAATGTTTTACCTAGCACCAAGAGTAAAATACAAAGTTAATAGTGAAAGACGGAAGAAAATTTTACTTGGCCAAAATAGGAAAATTAGCGAAAACTTTCGTCATGCTACTGAGCTCCTGACGGGAGGCAGGCATTTTCCTAACGATCCTTTTCTTTTAATAAAATACCAGGAGTGTGGTTAATGTGCGTGTGTTTCATTTTCTCTTGCTGAAGAGTTAAAACAGAAATTGTAGAACAGAAATATAACGGATACTCACTGTTCTGTCTAGATAGTGATGCATATTTCGACATTTCAATATAGATTCCTTTACGTGGCATATTAAATCAACGACTTGAAAGATTTCTTCGAAGAGGTACATTTTGGATTATATTTCGCATCTCTTAACGCAAGCTATTAAGTGAGGTTGAATTATGTTTCTTTCATGAAGTCGTGACCCGCAGTCTCTTGGAATATCGGAAACGTTCCATGAAACTTTATAGCCCATTTATTTCTTCATTACAAAAGTTGCCATCCTTAACAACCCAATACTTGTTCAATTGTTACTTTACGAAGGAGTGAAATTAATTGCTCGTTAATATTGTTTTAAATTTTACCGTGGGGATGAATTTCGTGATGCCGTGTAAGAAGTTTATTGCAACATTCAAAGTTAAGTGAGCGAAAGCTCTAAGCACCCTTGCTATGCTACACTCTAAATATAAATCAGTGAGAATATCACTGTTCCAATCAGTCAAACGTACCTTACTGTTTCAACAGTCACTCCAGTGAATTTAACTGATGAATCAGTGAAAAAATTCCCAAATTTTCTTCACTTATTGTTTCAGTGACATTTTCCACTGATTCATCAGTCATTTCTTTCACTGTCAACTCAGCGGTTTATTTTTGACTGATGGATGAGTTAAACAGCATGTAAAAGACGATGTCAAACGATGTTAAAAATTTGCCGCTAAACAACGTGTATCAAGCGAAATAACAACGAATAAACTAATAAAACAATTACAAAATACTTTCTAAAATGTGTTTCGTCTTTCAAAACGCCATTTTACGAGGTAATGTGAACATAATATGAACACACAGCCTTTCACTGCGTTTTTATGTCTTTCATTTCGTTTTCATGTAATCGTCGCAGCGCTCTGTTTAAATGTTTAGACTGCAAATGATGTGACGAAAAGAGTTAACGCACATGTACTATCCGTTTTAACAATCCTAACGGTGCCAATTAAAGCAAAAACGAAAAGGGCATACGTGTTCAATTTCCACGAGTTCGCTAAAGGTATAAGCTGTATATTTCCCTCTTCATTTTCGACGAGTTGGTAGCGCAGATGAGTGTTGCACAGTAATAAAATTGGAGCGTACGCTATACAAGCGATTCTCTGGCCCTGCCCGCGTGGCTCAGGGGTAGGGTGGCCGACTTGTAGTCAGAGTATCGCGGGCTCGCGCCCCGGTGCCTTCGATGCGGCAGATCTTCAGTTCCACTCTAAATAGGAATCAGTTATTTTCTAGTGATTGTCAGTTGAAACTGCCACATCCGAAAACAGTAGCGTAACAAAACCACTTACCTCTTCAGTTAAATGAAATCCACTAATACAAACAGTAGAAAATCAGTTATTTATAGTCGGTTAATAAACAGCACAAGGATTTAAAAAACCGCGTATTACGGTTAGAAATAAATAAACTACAATTATTTAGTCGCAAAACAAAATTATTAGCCTACATGTGCAAGAAAATTTGGGAAGTGGTTGGTATCGAACCGCCATCCCAAAACGCAACACAGTCTCTTGTTTCTTTTGGCTGACGTTCTATCAACTGTACTACTTTGCCACTGAGATAAACTGTCTCCGATTGCGTAATAACATAAACTTACAATAGCGAACGGCTGTAAGTTTCGTAGTGTGATAGTACTTCAAGTTGTTGAAATATACACATATTATGCGTACGTAGGTACATGTCTTTGTAAGGCTCGAAAGTCATTTAAGTTAAGTTTAGTTCAGATTGTGTGCTTTAAAAGAGAAATATAGTTATTTTAACGGTGTTGTCGGTGTTTTATATGTAGTATCTGCCATTTTACAATATAACGAGATTTTACAGAATGAAACTGTTATTTTGAAGAGACATATTGACTAAGTAATAAGTGTGTTTTTCGTTTCCTCATTATTTGATCTGTTAACTTGCAGACCACAAAACTTTTGTTGGTCTAAATCCACCTTTCTTATTGAATCACCGCACTATCGAGTCAGTAAAATTATCACTGATCTATCTGTCACTATAATTAACAGTTTAAATCTGTAGTGTCTTGTTGCATTGTGAAATGGCGGATAAAAGTTAATATCGAAAACCTCGTAATTTGAAACCTCTGTATTGATCTTTTAAAGCACAGAATCCGAACTAAGCTAAAGATAGTAGATTGACTTTTGAACTTTGCAAAGCCATGTACTTGCATTAATCGACTATAAATAACTAGTTTTCTACTGCTTGAATTAGTATATTTATTTTAACTGATGAATTAGTGATATTTTTTTCTACAGATTCCGGATGGAGCAGTTTCAACTGACAATCAGTAAAAAATAACTGATTCCGATTTAGAGTGTCGCTTGTCGCACTGGGAATGTGTCAACAAGTCGGTCTAACTTGAGCTCATCAACTACAACAACGATAACCACGGCCAACAACAAGATGGTAAAGTAACGGACTTGGAAGCGGTAGGGAGAGGCTGTGTGGATTTCAATTCCAGCCTCGTTCGAAACTTTCTTTACATTTTTTAAATACTACAAATTGCGCAATATAAATAGCGAACTATCGGAAATATGTTTATTTCGCGTAAATAATTAGCTACATTCATTGAAAACAATTTTCAATTCGCCACTGTAGTCGGCCGTCACTTATTCAATCAGTGGAATTTTTTCCACTGAAACAATCAGTGGTTTTCCACCGATTCTAAGTGGAGCCATTTTCACTGATTCGAGTAGTTGAATTTCACTGCGAATCAGTGGTTTCCTACTGATTCGAATTCAGAGTGTACGTCTCTCATGAGCTAAGAAGTACGACGTGGAATGTGGTTGTTTCCAATGCTATTTTTCTTGGAAGCATTTTCCATCGACGCAGATGCGCATAAACGTTACAGACTTAAAGCATAACAGTATGTAGACAACACGTGTACGCGAGGCGTATGCGGAAAAGCAAGCGATTTTTTGTTCAATCTCACCTTCCGTGCACGTGAATCGGTGCGGCTGATATGAATCGAGCATTTTGTGATGTGGTATATATGGCACGACGTTTGCGTTAGAAATATTGACCAACATGTTTTGTTTCACGTTTGACTGGAAATCGCATTTTGTGACCAAACGCTGTAGTGCTGCAAGAAAGTAAGGCAGAGTGACATGAAAACATAGCCTTTATAAATTATTCAAAAATATATTCAATTACTTAAGTAAGGTACCATTTATTGCAGGCGAGATGTTGAGGCTATGTTCTTATAATCTCAGGGTACTTAAATTTCAAAGAGCTGTTTGGAAAGAGTTTAATTTTTTGAGATGTATGATCATTTTGAGTCATACGAAACTAACAATGCTACCACACAGATACTAAAAAAAAGCACAAAACTCACTGTGGTAACATTGTCGTTATTATATTTCCAGTGAGCAAAATTAAAACGCATGTAAGTATTAATGGAAAGCCATAGAAAAAAATGGGTAAGCTCTATTAAGATGCATGAGATTTAAAAATAATAATTAATAATGGATAATGTTTTAGGAAATAAATTTGAGACAATCATATAAATTTATAAAGTTATAACTTCATAACAATTTTTGTATTTTATGTGACATACGTGCATTATGAAGCTAGTTTCATGCTACTCATAAATATTTGTACATATTTCCATACTTACGTATTTTCGCTACGATGGAAATATTTCGCTGAATATTGTGGTAACCCAGGATCACACGGACATACTGTAACCGTTTACTTGCTGTTTTTTAACGTAGTAACAAAAAAAATTTATTTTCTCCGTATCCGGGCCCTCTGTAGAAAAATAATATGGCGAAGTGCAACGCGAACTCGGTAGACTTAATAAATAGAGTCATTTAGTAGCAAATTAACATATCGCTCACGCATACTGCAATTTTGTTTACGTGCAGTTAAACCGTCTGTCATGTTCGTTGTAATCAGAACAAAACGGGAAAACTTCCTGGCCTGCACTTCCAGTATAGTTGACATGTTCAAATACAGAAAATTAAAGTTTGTCTGTTAAATGGTGTAAGTGTTTCATGGCTGCTAGAATTATAGGCTACAAAGTTTCTCATGCGGAAACGGGCATACGTTAAGAGCTGATAGTACGGGCCATTATGAAGGGAAAAGCTCAATATAAATTTTATGGAGAGATTTTCTTTATCCCAGTAATCAGCTTTCCTCAGAATCTCTCTGTACCTACAATTTTGTAATTGATTTTGTTAGAGCAGTGGTTTTCATGCTTCTACTTTACGAATATCGATAGCACAATTTATTATATCCTTTTTTTTATATATTTAGGAAGCAAACATCCTAATGCAATCGTAAAAGTTAACAGCGCATTCTAGGGAAATTTCTGTGCCATCTCTTGCTGTAGACATTCAATGGAATTACTAAGTGTGGTACCTGAATTCGCCCGGCAGCCTACAGAAGTTGTAAATTACAGCCTCGCGTCGAAATGTTCTTCGAAGTAATGTTAGTCCTCTGAGATGTAGTATAAGTGATATACCGTTTGCACATCTTCACTTTAATGATTACTATTATAAATGTAACGGGTCGTGGAGTGATAGAAGTTCCAACAAAGAACCGTAATCAAGATGTTTGTAGTTGAGGCTGCAAGCTGTCATAAAAATTAAATGAATATTTCAAAAGTAGGTGCAAAAAAGGATCTTGTACTAAATGGATAGCTACTAAATTGCAGATTGGGGTTCCGGTCACATTACTTCGACAGCGGTGAGCTGCGGTTGCCGTGTGGCGGGGCATTCGAAACAATTACGAGCGCAGAGCACGAGAGTCCAGGTCATCAATTATTCTGCAACGACCCCGTCGCTTGCGCGTGCGCTCGTCGCCGTGTGTGAATGATTGTGGCTGATGGATTCAAGTTTATTGACTGATTGCGTCGAATGTTCTGATCACTGATAGTTCACGCTTTAGAGATTCGAGTCGTTCAGCGGCTAGACAATCCCACAGTTAGAAAACCAGAACCTAGGCAAATTACGAAACTACTAGTGTAGTATGGACTAATAAGCCCTAGTCGCTTAAGAACATTTCGCAATCATTTCCGTCTTGCTGAGATTTTAACGTCATAATGCTCTACGCTCGCGCGTTCTACCCGTCAGTCTCTCTCTAACCTAGCGTTCTACTCATTTTTCTATTTTTTATAATTTACTGTCTACCAAAAATTTTATCGGCTATTTCTTTCTAGGTAAATAACGAAATACATGTTTTATTATTTTAACGCCTAAATTCGACACGTAATATTATTTCAGAAATGCTTCAATTTAAAGTGAGTACTCAATATTTATATAAGATTTTTAGTTATGACTAGAGAACTAGGCGGTAAGTTTCATTTCGCTTTTGTCATCAGCTGTTATCAGCCCATTACAATAAAAAAATTAAATCCTGCAATTTTTGTCGCTTTTGATGAATGAAGCTTAAGGGGTTCGGGAGTATATTTGCAATAACATCAATCAAATATGTATTTTCACGAAATTCTTCTCAAATGCATCGTTGAGCCTAAGAAAAGAAAAAAAGTTGATATATTTCAACTTTAGCTGTGTGGAAAAATATTTAATACTTAGCTATAAGAAACTTGAGTGTAGTACATTATTTGACCACAACTGTCGGCCTTGAACGGTACATTTTGTCACCGTTTGTATATCTAGTTCACGCATAAAACTGCATGTTGTAACCACTGACAGATTAACATGGGCGAATAAATCGAAGGTCTGCATTCATCTGTTTACAGTTAAGGCGGAGAAAATTATTTCTGTAAAACGACGGCGTTATTAACTATAACAAATGGAAATATCTGTGGTTATGTAAAGCAGACAAAATCCACCCAGAAGTTCTATGTATGTGGAACCGCCAAGAGATATTTGAATAACTTTCGAATTGTGGAGGGTGGTGTTGTTAACGCGTCAATATTCAACTTTGAACTTTCCGCAGCACCTTGGTTATAATTCGCCCCTTTTGAAAGCAGTGGCAGGTACGTGTATAAAAAAGCAAGGCTATTGAAAATGAATAGAAGAAAGATGTCCAACAGCAATTAGGAAATGAAAAATAATTTTGAAATGGAATGGAATCAATAGAGGAAAAAACCCTCGCCTAGCTTTAGTTCGGTGAACTGCCGGGTGTTTTCTCAAAAAATCTTTAAGCCTTAAGCCTGCATAATAAACGTGCCTAAAGATAATATTTAATAGAATCATAAACTTATAACTAGTGGGTGCTAAATAAATTTGTTTTACTCATTTATTACACCTGACGCGCTACAAAAACGTTTAAAAAATTTTATTCATGGCATACGATGCCCAAATATATTCACAAGATTTTCCCTCGTGAGCCAGATGCCAGTGCGTGGCATGCCATACTACCAGTTGCACGGTTAAGCAAAGAGGCTTAAGAGCGAAAAATACATATTCAAATCTGTTCAGGAGAGATTTGCGTAATAATTAATTGCAGATTTAAGTAAACTAAGATTATTCCTACACTTGCTGATTTACCCAGAGCCAGCCATTTTAACTATTCACACACTTACTAAAAGAACGCTAAAATCCTTTATTTCGCCGACGTTCTGGAAATGCTCTAGTTTTCTCAAATGCTGTCGAGAAAAAAAAAAACAAGTAAAAATTTACTTGCTGCAGAAAATCCTCGCGTCCAAACATTGCGATTGTTCAGGAGACGAAACGAACTGAATTACTCTCACACAAAATATGAAATGGGGACTCGCTCAACTCTGTGTAAACTATATGAGAGTAAAATGTTTTCTTTAAGGTTTAGGGCATCCAGTAGTCACCAGGTCGCGGAAATTCGATAAGAAAATTGTTTGACATGTAGGGTTTATGCAGCAAATTAAAATACATATTATATAAGTCAGTATATTATTTTAACACATCATCATGCAATATGAAGTTCAGCCCAAAAATAAGTAAGTTACTTATCTTCATCCACATAGGCGGGTTTTGAATACAAATAAATTATTTTAATTTCTGTTGAGTGAGGAAGGTAAGATTCAAATGTCTTTAAATCGGACATCTTCTTGTCACTCATCATTGGCACTTCAACAAGAAAAGGTTGTTTTAGTGGCAAATCTGGAATGATGTCTGATTCTGCTAATCGGATGGTGTGTTCCAGCAAGCCATCGCTAATATTTCGAGCTCTCACACCAGCAGGAGAAAATTTGTTGTAGGAAAACTCCATTAATTCTGATATTGTAAAATGCTATTAGTAGATAGGTTATGCCGATTGTGGGACAAACGGGACTCGGGAGTGGCTCTGTGGCGCCGGCCGCCATCTTGGAATTGCCTGATTTCCCTTAAAAATGTCCCCTTTCCCCCTCGAAATCGGCCATTTTTCCCTAAAAACCAATCAAAATTTCCCTTTTTTCCTTAAAAATTTTCCGTTATTTCTCAAAAAATCTATGCCCTATAATATGCAGGAGCGAGACCCTTTTTTGCGAAAAAGAGCATTTTTTTATATTTGAGGGCTTCATACTTGTAGTCTGTCATTCCGTGTTATTTTCATGCTCTGTCATTCCATCTTGTCTTTTCCTCTCTCATTCCATCTCTTTCTCTTGTCGCCTTCTTCGCCCACCGTCTACGTAGTTCCTTCATTGCCTACTAGGGACGCTGATGTCGCTGTCACTCGGACGCCATGTTTGTTCTAGAGTTGCCCGCTAGGGAGATGTTATTTCGGAGCTCAAAATATCGGCAGGAGGATGGCGGGATCGAACTGCCGAACGTTGGGTCGGCATGCAGACGCCTTAGACCCCTCGTTTTTCGGAACATGTGCTGAGACAATAGTTTACAAGAAGTATCTGTAATATCATGAGTATGGGAAAAAATTACTTTAATAAAAATTAAATAAATTCTGCCTGCCACTTCGGAATGTATTGATACTCCCTCACAAAAACCTGTAGCAAATAAATATATATATATATATAATTTGTAAAAACTGAAATAAATGCATATGAATACCTTAGATTTTATTGATATTCCTAGAAAAATCCTCTGTTCGCATAGAAAATCCCACTCACACGACCCCTGCTAGAGTGCGCGGTACACCAGTGTGTATAATTATTTACGAATTTAAAGATGTAATTTTCCATAAACGAGAAGGTACCCTATAGAAAAACTTCGAATTCTTCCGATCTAAATAATTTTTCACGAAACCAAACATACGGAAGGCCAGGTCCCCCTGCAATCACACTGTTAACTGTTAATGCGATAGTACATTTGCAGTAGGACCTTGTAAAAAATATTCGAATATTAATATTTTATTCTCTTTAAATCAATTCAATCGATATTTTTTTTTTATTTTACTTTATTTTATTTGGTTTAACAGTCGTAAGAAAAAAATAATTTAATATTTAAAACAAAAATTAAGCTGTCTAGCCTTGTAACGACGCACGCACTGACAGGCACGCGAGACAGACGCACCTGTTATGGCAGGCGAAGAGTGTAGACGTACGTAAGGCACCGTGTGGGAGGGGGGAAGAGGGGCCCAGAGTAAATGACCCCGAGACAAGTGCGCGTGAACTGACCGTGATCGCATGTCAGCTGCTGTGCAGCCTTGTCAGAACCTTCAGGCATCTAGGAATCGATGCGTTTATAAGTCATTATAATTATTTTATTTAAATTTTGTTGTATTTATCATTTGAAAATGCGCAAATAAAAAAATACAGCTTAATGTATCGAAAATGTATTGTTAGTGCAGAATCAGTTCTAAATACTTAAATTATGTATATTTCACAATTTACCATGACAGCTGGTAACATTTTAATCAAGAGAAATTCTCATGGACGGGTGGTGACTCGAACCCACAGCCACTCGACTAAAACTCGGCCACTCTGACCACACATCTACACCAGTGACCACGGACATTAATGCTTACACGTTGTATAGCACCAAACGAAGAGGCTGTCATTACCTTGTATAATTATATTAATGCTTACACGTTGTATAGCACCAAACGAAGAGGCTGTCATTACCTTGTATAATTATATTAATGCCTTAAACTTTTTGTTTAGCTTCTATGTAATGAGTGAATATGTGGCTCATGACCACATTTATTGGAGAGCTTTTTTCAGTGTAAATTCATCGTATTTACCATTTTGAAAAATTCTTAAAGACCCATGTCGTATTAAAAATATTTCGATATTTTCAGAATGCCTATGCTCACATTGATAGATTTTATATATGCATTTTAAATAACTATGCAGCAGACCAGGTTTTTTCGCAAGTCAGCTCGTAAGCAAGAGAATATGTACATGCAAATCCAAATAAAATTTGTAATCTCTGGGCAGGCAGAATCGTGAAATTCGGTTTGCAAGTACCATTTATAGCTCCATGAAAGTATGTTTATGTCGTTTATAACCATAGTGATTAACCTATGTATTTCCTTCATAGTGATGTTTTTAACGAAATTGTTTATAACAGACTGATTATGATACAGAGTCAATAACAAAAAAATAATAATCACGCTCTAATATTTAAAATTTATTAAAATATATTACTACAAAAAAATCAAAAAATAAACCCAGCTACTTATGTACCTCCTTATGTTGACATTGCCCCCTGAAATTTTTCTGGTAATCATATTACTTTTCATAGGCATAAGGTTGGCCAAATCGATAATCTGTATTTTTTATTCGATTTCAAAATTTATTTAATTTTTATTTTTATTGCAGATCTATGTAAATGTCTACCATTATCTTACATAATCAGTCTCCTCTCTTAAAGTCTAATTATTACACAATGTCGGTATATGTCAGTTATTCATTATCTCAATGGTTTTGTAAGAATATAAGTATGCTGTTCAGCTTTTTTTATATGTATTTTTATGTGACTAAACACAGCACCATCATATTCCCTATATCTGGAAAGTAGGCAGGATACAACACTGGCGAGAAATAAAAGATTTTTCATTGAAATTATGTAGGTAGGCCTCTATATACGTAATTTAGGCTAAAAACACAAAAACAGTATTCTTAAATTTTCACGAAGTGTCTTCACAGCAGTATGCTCACTTTTCACATAATTAATATAATCTGCTTATACACACCTCAAAACAGCCAATGCCAGAAAGCTTCCAACCAGAACCCTTGACCATATATTTTTCTTCTTCACGACAAAGTTTCACGACTGCAACTATCAAACTAAGCTTCCCATCTGGAACTCGGCTGCTTATATATATATATATATATATATATAGCACACAGATACCATTCCAATCACTTTAACTCAAGTATGCCTTAGCATCACAGGAATCACCGACACACACATACTGTCTACACCATTCGACATACACCAACAATCGCAAGACAGATATACTGGAAAACATATCACCCAACATAGCAAACATACAATCCATATTAACCCAAGTGCACCATGAAAATTTATAGTCCAGACAAGCCGAAACACAAACATTTTTACCATCTATCGAACTAAAATAACTTAATATTCTAAAGCCAAAAATCTTAACTTACCTTAATCTCCCAAAGGCCAGAAAAAATTCGAACTAACCTAACATAACCTAAACTACCATAATCCAGATAATAATAAAACAAACCATAGCAGTTGCCGAACCAATCAAATATTACAACCATGCTATCATAAGATCAATGCTATTAATTTAACCATCTACGAAACCCATATCTTCTAAATTCTCATCAAACCATTCCTCTCATACTAACCAACCATACCAGCTAAGCATTCTGCCCCTCTCATATTAACTAACCATGCAATTAAACAATTCTCCCCACACTATCTACGCTATACTTTTTTTCATACTGCCAAAATAACTAACCATGTGATCAGGTCATACCAATCAACCATACAAACAAACTAACTACACAACCAATTCATACTTGTATGTGTTCAACCCCATGTCAGCACTTTGAATATATTTTATTTCTCTCGACATCTACTTAAGCTAACCACCACCACATTTAGTCATGTACATAAGAACTTAGAATGTATTTACATATTGTGTAGACCACGGAATATTTTTAACTTAGTCATGCACATTCTACCCTATGTCAGGACTTTTGAAAGACATGTTAACCTAACCTAACATATCCAAGGCACCACACATAGCACTGCATACGCTAGGTGCTCCGCACTTAGCACTGCATACACTACATGCTCCGCACTTTGCACCGGAGACACTATGTGCTCTGCAATTAGCACTGCAAACACTACGTGCTCCGCACTTAGCACTGCATACACTATGTGCTCTGCACTTAGCACTGTATACACTATGTGCTCCACACTGAGCACCACATACGTTACGTGCCCCACATGCTCTGCAAGAACTACATGTTGCGCACTTAGCATTGTATACTCTATATGCTCTGCATTTAGCACTGCTTACACTACATTCTCCACACTTAGCACCACATTTAGCATTGCTTGCACTGCACTTGTGGATCACTTAGGAGTCGTTAGGGCTCATATTGGGGTCATTAAGAGTTGTTATGGGTCATTTAGGGGTCGTTAGGTGACATTATGGGTCATTTAGTGGTCATGTTGGGGTCATTTGGGGGACTTTTTTAGTCAAGTTGTCAAATAATGAGTCTTGTGAGTGGCAGGTCTGAGGGTAGTCAGCTTTATGATTTCAAGCTGAGCGAAATATATTTTCACATTAATAAGAACTTGGCATCGATGATTAGTTAGCAGCTATTGTTGGTCATTTTAGAACGAATACTATAGCCCTCCTACGACATGCACTCGCATAACTGTTTATTTAAACAGAACTAATAAGTGTTTCAAAGGAGTAGATACACATAATACTATGGATTTATGTAACTTTTTATTCACATATATTCAATAGATAGATCACCACATTCTTTTGCAGAATATCTGCTCTACTAACCAACACCAGACTAAATATACTCATACGTCAAACTAGAAGTCATGTAGACCTCAGTCCACAGTTCAGATATCTTGAGCAAACCATTGCTAGATTTAAACTCACAACACCCCTTCATTTTTAACTGAGGACCAGCTGACCTTGTAAATGTCAAGAGTAAGTCTGTGCCTGCACGGTAACTGGAGTCTGTACGTGTTTTCACACAGTTTTCGCACCTGGATGATGTCAGATGGCCTTAGTCAGCACATAGCATTTCTGCTCCCCCTTGTTGTCTGGTAACTGGAATCTTTACATACTTACAAATCTTTTTCACACCTGGATGGTGTCGGATAACCATGTGTGTGGGAATAGATGTGTTAGCATTTCTGCAACTGCTCGGTGTCTGGTAACTTGAGTCAGCAGGCTTACCTCCACCTCCTTCCAGTCATACTTATTTTCCAATTGATTAGTTTGTCAGAGCCAATCACGCACCTTCCCCTTCCACCTCCATTGCATTCATATACTGGTATATAAAAAACCTCAGGACCCAGTATTCCCCCTGTTGCTGCCATCAGTGTTGTCACCTGCTTAACTTAGAGTATGCAGTTAATTTCTTGCCTGGAGTTTTAGAAGATACATCCTTGTGTCCGAGCGGACATAAAATCCTTTCGGCAATTTTAGCATTTCGAAAGGTGAGTTCACTTAGCGCCTTGGACAAACGGGACGAGTTGCCGGATCTGCCGAAGGAGTTCCTGTTGACATGCACACCGTAAGCAATTTCGGCCGTATTCAAGTATTTAACGATCTAAGTACAGGTGGACGAAGACATACGGGACTGCCTGCCCTGCAAGGAGTGCTTCAAAGGCAGCACCACATCCATTTACGACACTCCTCATGCCTGGAGCTGGTGCAAGTCTCGATATCGTGCAGCAGCAGCCACCACCGAGTCCACTTCCATCGACGAAAGGTCTGTACAGTGAACAACATGAACAGCTCTGCAGAACAAGTGACCACCGACTTCATGCGACTGATCACATCAGGTCTCCAACGTAGTACCTCGTTAACCTCGACTACATGCGACGAATGGCTTCAAACACATGAGGGATCCATGCAGGCTACTATTGCCACCAGCAGCAGTTGGTTGTCCCCTATCAAAGCTACTCCCACTACACCACTCCCACGATCTTCGATGGTGATGTACACCAACTCCTTTGAGTCAGCCATGGTGGAGTGTTATCCAAAAGCCATCCCTGGGTTCCGACGAGTGGAACACTGGCTAGGTAACCAGTGGTTTGAGGGTGCTGTGAAAAACATAGAAGCCTGAGACGGTGTGAATCATTCCCGCCTCTACTATGCCCTGGTGCCTGCGTACAACCTAAGCATATTGAAGGCTGAAGACCAGCCAAAAGTGTATTTTATGGACAAAATCCACTGTGGTGGTGAAACCAGTAGGGAAAAAATTAGGCCGTACGTATCCCTACCATATAGCACCGACGAACTGTTAGAGCTGAACAATAATGAAACCATTACCATTAAAGAAGACATCTAGCCTGCCAGCCATATATATATATATATATATATATATATATATATATATATATATATATATATATATACCGTTTAGGTTACTGGAGTTGAGTGTGCGAGCATGTATGGACAGGCAGGCCAGCTGATCTTGTCAAAGTAAAAAATATCTATGCTTGCACTGGAAGAGCAATGTGATGGAGAATGTCACACTACCATTTTGAACTATGGTAGAACAACTTGGGAGACTATGTGCACCATACCAACCTGAAACTATGGTACTGCACTAGTGCTAGTAGATGCTGCTAGTGACTTTTTTTTAAATAACCCTTAAGTATTTTCAAAACTGGTATACTCTCAAAAGTGTTAAAATTTTAACTATCGAGTAATATCAAAAGTTTTCATACAAATATAAAAATGTTTAGGGGCTGATAAACACTTCTCATGGTGGATTAAAACAGACTCTCACAACACCACCGAATTAATCAGTCTTTCAGAGCTACCAATTTATGTATAAAGACAGTCAATAATAAAAATGAATGCAAAGAAAAGCAAAAAAACCACTTTTATTTTTTTATTGGCATATAAATATCACCACTTATAAAAAAACATTGCTAAGTCCTACTTCAGAATGTCTTTCTCGTCGACCCTGGAGCCTTCACGCTTCGAGTGTACGATCCACCTCATGTACACATGTACATTACGATGCTTCAGCACCTTTTCCACCAAATACATGTCTGGAAACTTCGTAGGCTGGATCTCCTCTGTGTAAAAGCCTCCAAGAATGGGTTCGCCTCGTAGGTCCTCCAGATAATACATGCGCGGATACCAATGTCATATGCGAATAATATTGTACAATTCTGCCGACCAGTTGTGATGGAAGCCGTTGTGGAAAATGCCATGCTGTTTGGAGATGTTCGTCACTTGTAGTTTCCGTTCGCCGTCAAATGTCTCCACAATTTGACTTTTAGTGCCTGGTAAAAACGCTAGCCTTGAATCCAGTGTATGTGGAGTAGTGATTTATGCCGTACCTTTTCGTCATCGCATGATGTAGCCAGCTTCGACGAGTTCTTGGATGATGGATATAATCTCGTTGGTGTGGGACTGGTTGTCAGCAGACTGCGAAGCGACCAGTAGTTGTAGTCTATCGACGAGTTCGTTCGGATCGTCCCAATACACGTAGTCTATCTTGCGTTTGGCGTTGATCTTCTGCAGCAGCAGACCCGATCCGGTAGCTTCGGCCAATCGTGAAAGAGTCATGCGATAATGCCGAATTTGGCATGGGTCGTGTCCTTAAATAGTCGCATTGATGGGTTATCATTTGCATAATGAGCACGACAGGACTGTAGCAGGCGACGGTACTTCTGCAAATCTGATTCAGTGTAGTGTATGGGACGCCTACGAAACAAAAGTTCGCACAGACCATGTGTCATTTTCACCTTGCGCTTGCCGATCTGCATCACATCTCCTGGCAAAATAACATCACTTCCTTGTTACCGAGAAACAATTTTTTGTCGCGGTGTCGCAAACCATATGTCTTGTCGCTGTTCCGATTGGAGTAGCAAGCGATATAGTGCCCGACCAGCATGCCCACCTCGGGTCCATGCTCTGGTATTCGTTTCCGTTCCCGTGCACACAGCAAATCGATCAGGGACAACTCATCTTCATCGCTAGTGATGCCACCTTCCGATTCGAGCAAGTCCGGGCTTCTTTTCCATTTACACATCGGATTCGATCCTTCCACCTTGATTTCAGGTTAGATATTTGGCCAAGGCAAAGCTTCCTCCTGGCGTTGTCGACCAAGTTCGTCGAGACGGCTGGTTATGGGCTTGAAAGATTCTTCCCTTCGATTCTCGAGAGCCAGTTCGTAACTATTCGCGAGTAGATATTTCGCGCTAACATCTTCGATGGCTTGCTGCGCTCAGTCATCAGTTCGGTTCGTTCCGTCATCATTCATAGAATGGAGTAAACACACAACTACACAGGTGTATATATATACATTCACTCAAGTAACATCTTGCTTAATGATATGTATGTTACCTTTACAATCTTCTGCTTGGTTTATATCGTACATTGGAGCAAGTGGAGGTTGAGAGCCAGTGTTACAAGTTTTAGCATGTCACTCTGAGAAAATTGCCTCTGGCAGAATTGACATTAAAAAGTCACACTCGAACTTTTCAATACAAAGGTCGTTATTTCATGTCGTTGCAAATTCTACGAATGTGCAAATACTTTACCACAGCATATGCATCTTTGGCACTTTACTTCCGTACTGTTCCAAGTCTAGAATGATACTGAAATGAAAAAATGTATAAAAGGATCGAATTTATACTATGTTTAAAAGTATATATCCAGGTTCCTCGACATATTTTAATCGCTTCCTGGGTAAATTGTGTTTTACACTTTGCAATAAATCTGCCTATAACTACAACAGGTTTCCATCATGCTTCACTATTGGTCGATGCAGGACTTAGACTTTGTACTAAACAATGCAGAACAACTTTTAAGGTAGAGAGGGATAAAAGGATACGGAAAATACAAAAAAAAACAGTTATTTTTAATAATAATTTCTTATTAATTTTCATTTGCATTTTCAGAAGAAAGCAATTCATCACATAATTTTATATAACCCTGATCCTTAAGTTCTTATATGATCGAGACCACCTCTTTCATGTTCGAGAAATCCCCGCGTTTGTGAAAGTCAAGCAAATATCTAACTCTACCAACAAGTTCATTCGGGTCTTCAATATATATGTAGCCAGTATTCATAGCGTCTTCTGCCTTCTTTACAACACTTTTTGAAGGAAACTCGTTGGGAACGCTGAGAGAATCATCATCTTCTTCAACACTATCACTGTCACCAAAGTCGTCTTCACTTCCTTCTTAACCCACATAACAAGTTTACTTTTCTTTGTAGCAAGAGTTGTATGTTCATCAGTAGTTATAGCCTACATCCGATTATTTTGAAGTTTGCTGACTTCACGCGAAAGTCTTGCGAGTGTACATTCTGCGGAATCAGTATCCATCGATGCAGCAAGAGGTATTGCCGACAACACTTGCTGGCTCCCAGTAGACGAACCCTTGAAGATCTGACTATCTTCCTTAATTATATCGCCTTTCATAAACTGCATGGTATCAATGTCGTAATGCTTCATAGTGCGAAAAGGTCTCTTTGTACAGGCTGTTCACTCATGCTGTCGAGCATGGCAGCTTTTACTGAAGGACCTGTAACAGAAACGGCAACTAAACCTTGGCGAAATCTTCTATAGCAGCACTGCTGTAGGTGATCCATCCAAAGAAACCGATGTTGCTGCCGCAGGTGTCCAATCTAAAGAAGTCGATGGTGATGCTGGAACCATGCCCATAGCAGTCACCAATTATTCTACTGTATGTGCCCCATCCGAAGAAGTCGATATCACTGCGCTAAACTCAAGCGTTAATGAACCAGTAACCTTTGACTCCGTACTATATTACAGTGGCTTACACGAGCTGAGATGAAGTAACTTTCACACCTGCAACTCTCAAACTAACCTTCCTAACTGAAACCTGGCTACTACTATACCCGCACGCAGGTATGATACCATCCATTTTAACCCAAGTATACCAAGCAAAATTTTTATATTCCAGACCAATCTTGCGCCACAAACATTCTTACCACCTGTCAAACTAACATATATTAATCTACTAAAAAACCAAACCTACCTTAACCTACCAAAGGTCAGATAAAATTCAGAAATAACCTACCATAGTCCAGATTTAAAAAAAGTACTTATTCGCACACATATGTCCTACATGTCTAGCATTATTTCAGCCACTATGAACATGTCCAAACATCAGAAATGCACTTCAAACTGACTGAAACCAATCAGCACTTCGAATAACATTCACCTTACACTTGCATATGAACAGTCGGATCAATCAGAATTATATTTAAAATCAAATATAGCCAAATAGAAAGTCAGACACCATCACTGTTTTCCCAAGCAACCATACTTTCAAGTGTAGCTACGTGGTCAAGAAGATTACAGTAACCTATAACGACGATGGCAAAGCGTGCACGTGCTCCTTCCAGCCCCCTTATTCGTGGAAACTCTTGTATGAGAAAAGCAAGAAGACAAACGACTTGCTGATGCAGTATCTGCAAGGACTGGTTTACGTGGCTGGCCCGAGCAGAAGAAATGGCTGAGCGACTTGAACAAAAACTAAGTAGAAATCGTCGATGTGCAGAGCGAATATAGCTGTCATTCCCTGCACAAGCTGGCAAAACTTTACGACGACCAGCACCGACACATCTACGACAGGTCAGAACATGTCTGGACACGCGCGTGGAGAAACTCACAGCTGCTGTACAAATGGTGTGCTTTGTCCTTGGACCATGAATCGACAAGTTACAGCTAGACACAAAGTCGCCCGAAATGTACGAGGATTATATTTTTTGGTTTCGTGGCACACCTGTTCATCTACCTTATATATAAGTGCGAACAATCGGTGCGCTCATTTAGTCGTTTCTTAGAGGTCTGATTGTCACCATGACTCTATTCTCTCCTACGAACAGTTATACAAATACCAAGCCGGACTATGGCAGCATTGAATACAGTTTCGTCGCAGAAGATGGATATCTCCACACCTACAATAAGGCCTGCGATGGTAACAGCATGCAGCAATGGCGTTTCGCGAATTATCCAGTCATCTACAAGCCAATACAGTTTCAATTAGTTTGTCTACGACAATCAGCCTACGTGGTGTTCCACATGACGCCACAGAAGCAGCTGCCCTGCACCAACGACCAAATCATTGCCTCGGCCCAGCTGCCTGCTACCATCCACGCACCAGATTGTACAGTGGAACTGTCCCAGGCGGGGCACGAACCTTCACAGCATCCTGGACCTAAGAAGAATAATACTGCCAGTAAGAAGACCAGACGTCGCCGAGTACAGCATCGACGCCAGTCACTCGTGACAGTGCCCGCCACAAATGTCTCTGCCTCCATCTCGGGAAACGAACCTGCACCTACCCGTCGGTGCCTCCCAGCAGTGCATATTCTAAGAGCTGTGGATGCCGGACCTGCTGTTAGTGGTGGTCCCACCATTGCCGAGGAAATTGTCGCGAAACCAACTGTTATGGAGGAGAAAGATCTGCTGTACTTCTACGATGTGGTGGATGGTCAACTGGCAACCATTGGACATCATCATGATCCAGAGACTGGCGCTGCCTTTCGCAAGAAGATATGCTTACAATCATATGAGAACAGCTTAGCCTTGTACGCGACAGTCTTCTAAAGTAGAGAACTGCAAGAACAAGTTCTTTTTCAACTACAAATGGGTTTTGTATTGACTGTATACTAAATAAAAAGTGTATGAAAATGTATTTGATTGTTTTCATTTATTTCTTCTTTGTATGATTTCTTTACAATATAATTAATTTTGTTTTCCTGTAAATGATTTCTTTATGGTAAAAAAAAATTCATATTATATTTTTTTTATTACTTTAATTTTTTTTATCTAAGTGAATAAACAATCTATGTTCTGGGGTCGCTCCCCCGGATTTCCGACCAGGTCGAAATAGCAGGTTTTCTTGGCGATGTCCTAGCTTTTAAACTGTATTCTGCAATTAATTACTGATGTTCTGAGAATTCCTGCTATAGACGCATTACCCTATCAAGGTATAGTCTATTACACACATACACACACACACACACACTGTGACCACTGACAGCAAAATTTATTCACCTCTAAGGTGAATCGTAGGGACAGTACACCCTTGTGGTGTGTTATAATTTAATTATTTGTTTTCAGAAAAGCCATTTATTATCCAATGACTCAAAGAGAACTTGTAAACTAATTCCTTCACCACCATTTGCAAAGTGCTGTGTGAGGTGATGGTTGCTGGTGGAGAAGAAAAAATAGTACTCATTTTTGGATAATTATATCTGTCTTGTTTAAGTATTTATGGCCAAAATACAGGCTTTTTGCCTGCATTATGGATCTTAAATCAACTGTTCAATTACACCCTGCATATCACCCACCGCAAGAGTGATATGTCCCTAGTGAGTTCAGTGTGGGAGCTTGTATCACTGTCGACTGTCACAGTGGTGTGGGTTAATCAGTTGGGGGGAGGGGGTGTGTATGCATGTCTGTCTGTGGAAATACCTATGTTAAAAAATACATTATAATAAATAATCATAAATATTTTGAATATAAATGTTTTCAATATCACGACTAATATAGATTTATTATTTATGAATTAAAAATAATTTCGGTATTAATTTTTTTCCAGAATTGCCAACTTCTGATATAACCACATTTGAACCCAAATCCCTAACTTAATACTATTCCGAGAGAACAGCATGGGAGTGCTAGGCAGAAATGCGGAAAAATGATATGTACGGACTTAAAGTGCAATGGGTTTTTTTATATCATCGTTCTAAAGAACAAAATTGCTCGTAGGCATTCTGTCTGAACCTCAACTGTTCAGCAGGAAAATGTAATTTATTCAAGTCAGATGCTTTTTAGTACGCTCTTACCAGCACACAATACAGACGATACTGCAGATACATGCAAGAGGTTTAAAATACACATGACAGCCAGGACGATGTGGCCTTACTATTGTAGACACCCTATGACACGGGTGGGGGCTCGCGACGACTTGCAGCGATCTTGGGCTAGGGCAAATATTTCCGGGTAGTAACTTACATCTCACTTCTTTGATATACTAGGTTTCTGTGCAAAACGTAGCATCTTGCCTATATATCTTGATTTACGATATAAAATCGAACTATCAATTTCGTTACTTTCATTTTATTCACATATTACCCAATTAACACAGGCGTGTTCACGTAAAGCCCTCTGCCTTGTTCTCAAAGGAGTCATCGAGGCAACTCACTGGACTCGTATTCGGGAGGACCCAGGTTCGATTCCTGTTCCGGCCATCCTGATCTCAGTTGTTCATGGTTTCCAGTGTAACTTAACTGATATATTAAAATCGCTGAATAAAATTCAGAATAATTTCATGGAATATGAAACAGGTGTTAGACAAACTTTTGACATGATTTAGGGAACCCCAGTTCAAATACCGGCCCGTGTTTGAGATCAATTTTAATCGAAATTTTGTACGTGATTTTCTGTCTGTTTACGTGCTTAAACGTACCTGATATAGAGTTTTATGCAATATCTATCGGTTAGTTATTGCATAGAGACCTGTGTTCGAGACCCTAAAACTATTAAAAAAATAATTTTTTCTCTGTTGGACTTAAAATTTCTCAATTTTTCTCGGTGTTTCGGAGACCGTTTTAGGAATATATAATAAATGGTAGATATAAGATTTAGGCACCGGAAATAGGAATCATGGTATGGTAAGAGGTTCACAGTTCGACTAGCGACCTGAGTTTTGAAAAGTTTTTTAGTAATAATCATATATAATTTTTTTTTCAAATTATGATATTTATAGTTTGGTACGTATGGGGTGTGGTGGTCAGCATTTATATTGGTATGGATAATTGGTATAATCAGGTGGTTTGTTTGATGGGTGGTATGATTTTTGGCTGGTGTCTGATGGTAGGCAGACATGCTGGAGGTTAATGTGATATTTTCTTTTATTTTTTTTTTATTTTTTTGATTTTGTTATATAAATAAATAAATACACGATTACATCATTACTCGTCATCAGTCGAGCTGTAGCAAGTGTATCACGTTAGCTGGGCGAGGGACGTTGGCGAAGTCATATCAACAGAACAGCTCTCGTAGGTGTATTGCATCAGAAGTATATGTGTTAAAATAAAAGAGAAATTTGCATAATTTGCATTCTCTAGGACTCGAACCCCGTAGCGGAATCGATCACCCGTATCGGAAGTGTAGTGCACTAGAAGTGTATTTGTAAATTTCAAAAAAAATTGAAGCGATTTATAGAGGTGATGCATGTGGGAGGGACCTGAGTTCGAAACCAGAAAATATAAAACAATTATTAATTCACTTTCGGACTTAGGAAATATCGGACGGCGTTTTTCCGAGCGATGGGAGAATTTAATTTAGAGCATACTTATACTTTAGTACTAGGGGAAGCTAAGATCGATTTGGAAACATTATCTCTCGCTATACAAACAATTTGAATTGCGATTATGAAGGGCTGCATTTGACCTCAACAGCCATGGAGCCACAACTCGCATTATCGCTAACTGATTGTCTCCAGTGTCGATTATGCGATCGGTATATCATCTATGTTGAAAATGCCTGTCAGCTTGAAAGAACGCCCTGTACGATGAGTCCTTTTATTAAAACCATGTAATATTTTTATTTTGTAAACCAGCAAACCAAATTTATTTTTATTTTTTTATTGTGTGGCATACTTATATGAATTCTGAGATAAGATCTTTTGATCTGAATATGTTGATTACAACATATATTTTTTATATGATTGTATAATAATTTTATTTTGCTTTAAAACATAATTATTTCATTTATTTGTTATTTCGAAAGCGCATTAATGTGTTTATTTTATTTCCGTTTCGTTTTACAGGAAGTATTTTCTCTCCAATAAGATCAAATTTTTAGGAAGTTGCCAGAAGTCATTGCTTCTGGGTAGGGCCTTTGAAGAGTCAATTCAGTTGCAGGATTGTAATTACTCTGGCATACCAGGTATCCAGAAATAGACAAGACGATAGCCCACAGTAATATGAGAGCAAATGTCCTCATCTTCAGGTCGGAACTGCAGAGACATGATGGTATGAATCTAATATTACGAGCCTTCTCCACCAATTTTATATATCAGCTTCCCCCTCTCAGCTGATTTTTCCTACTCCACCACCATTCTAAATGGGCCAGTGTTCGAATCAGTTGCAGGCTTATACTTGCTCGTGAAGCCTGCTGACTCATTCTCTTTATTTACCAGACACCGTGCAGTTGCAGAACTGCGAACACAGCTATTCCCACACACATGGTCATCCGACACCATTCAGGTGTAAAAACCAATTGTAAGTACGTACAGATTCCAGTTACCAAACAACAAGGGGGAGGAGAAATGTTATGTGCTGACTAAGGCCATCTGACATCATCCAGGTGCGAAAACTGTGTGAAAACACGTACAGACTCCAGTTACCGTGCAGGCACAGACTTACTCTTGACATTTACAAGGTCAGCTGGTCCTCAGTTAAAAATGAAGGGGTGTTGTGAGTTTAAATCTAGCAATGGTTTGCTCAAGATGTCTGAACTGTGGACTGAGGTCTACATGACTTCTAGTTTTAGGTATGAGTATATTTAGCCTGGTGTTGGTTAGTAGAGCAGATATTCTGCAAAAGAATGTGCTGATTTATCTAGTGAATATATGCGAATAAAAATATTAATAAATTCATAGTATTATGTGTATTTACTCCTCTGAAACACTTATTAATTCAGTTTAAATAAACAGTTATGCGAGTGCATGTCGTAGGATGGCTATAGTACTAGTTCTAAAATGACAAACGATAGGTGCTAACTAATCATCGATGCCAAATTCTTATTAGTAAAAAAATATATTTCGCTCAGCTTGAAATCATAAAACTGACTACCCTCAGACCCGCTTCTCACAAGACTCATTATTTGACGTGACTCAAAAATTACCCAAAATTACCCCTAAATGACTCCTAAATGACCCCTAATGTCCCCTAAATGACCCATAACATCCCCTAATGACCCCAGCATGACCCCTTATGGGCCCTAAATGACCCCTAATTACCACCAAATGACCCCTAATTACCCCTAAATGACCCTAATGACCCCGTTTGACCCCAAAATGGCCCCTAATAACCCCTAAATGAACCATAAGTTCAGTGCTAGTAATGCTAAATGTGGTGCTAAGTGAGGAGCATGTAGTGTATGCAGTGTTAAGTGCAGAGCACATAGAGTATGCGATTCTAAGTGTGGAGCACGTAGTGTATGCAGTGCTAAGTGCGGAGAACGTATGCTAAGTGCAGAGCACGTAGAACTTGCAGTGCTAAGTGCGGAGCATGTAGTGTATGCAGTGCTAAGTGTGGAGCATGTAGTGTATGCAGAGATAAATGTGGTGCCTTGTATATGTTAGGTTATGTTAACAAGTCTTTTAAAAGTCCTTACATGGGTAGAATGTACATGACTAAGTTAAAAATATTCCGTGTTCTACACAATATGATAATACTTTCTAAGTTCTTACGTGCATGACTAAATGTGCTGGTGGTTATGTTAAGTAGATGTCGAGAGAAATGAAATATATTCAAAGTCCTGACATGGGATTGAACACATACAAGTATGAATTGGTTGTACCATTAGTTTGTTTGTATGGTTGATTGGTATGACCTGATCATGTGATCAGTTATTTTGGCAGTATGAAAAATAATTGTTTCTGAGATGGAGTGGGGAGAATTGTTTAATTGAATTTTTAGTTAGTATGAGAGGGGCAGAATGCTAAGCTGGTATGGTTAGTATGAGCAGAATAGTTTGATGGGAATTAAAAAGAATGCAAAGGAGAAAAAATAGGAGCACTCTTGGAATGCAAGAGCATGAAAAAACACACACTGGTTACCAATATTGGCGGCATTGGTGTAGCTTGCTGGCTACAAAGATGGCGGTGTACTGGCTAGTGATGTGGCGGACTCCAATATGGCGGCCGCGTGACCTTGGCGTGACGTTATCCCAGGTCGTGTGCCCTGTGTCCTCGGGCATACCATATACCACAACTCATGTGCACCATTTAAAATTTGCGTTTATAATTTTGTCATTATTGTCACGCAATAAAGAACGAAATAAATACATCATGTCAGACAGTCAAAATAACTATTGCTTTTATTACTCTATGCGCAGTTTTTTCGAGTCTCTAATAACTGCTAGCGCTACAGAAAACTTAATAAATAAACCGCTCAAGTATGTATTTTTGCAAAATTTATTGTATACAAACACTTCAGTGTCACTCTGATTGGTTTATAGCCTTGCACGGGGCGGCGAATAATAAACCGCAACACATCCGATACCATATCAGGACATAGAGAAAACCCGTTCATAAATACGTTGCGAGAGTTAAGGATAAGCCATTGCTTTTCATTCGCCCGAGATGGTAGTACACATATCATGCCAAACTGAGCGTTCTGGAAAACCGGTCTGAGAAGTTGCTTCTTGCCAGAAGTGTAACTGATTTTTAAACATTTTCATGAGGCAACAATTTAAATAAACAGAAACATCGTTGATTTTCGAAATAAATAATTGGTTTGTACTCTACTTAAAGTTGTTGTAGGCATGTCTTTCTTTTATGCACCGCAAACTCTTTCGTCACGTAAAACCAGCCTATAATAGTGGTAGGTATTATATTGTGCACCCAGAAATTTTTTAGTATTTCTATAATATATTTACTAGATATTGTTACATTAAGTGGTTCTCTGAGCACCAGTAAATAAGTCAGAACATTTCAGAAATAAAATTACATGACTTACACCTTATTTTTGATTACATGTCCATAGTGTATATAGAGTTTTTACCATTAAATATTTTTGTCCTTAAAAATTTTGGATTTGTCAAAATGTGCAACTACTTTTTTTTTCAGTGCAGTAAACAAGTATTTACATTTCACTCTCCGTCAGATTATTAGGCTATGAGAAATGATAACATTGGTGTTTGATTCAACATAATCTACTGCAATATAAAAGTCACTACATTTTGAAACGTTTGCACAAGTATGCACATTTCCTGAATTATTCCGCGACAGTTTTGCGTGGTACAGATGTCGAGAAAAATAATATTGATGCAAAACTGCATGTGTGATTCGAATTTTGTTCTGTCAGTGAGTCACTACTATCAATATATACCGCAATTTCTAAGCTGTCCAGATATAAAATTAATATGCGTTCAAAGAAACTGTGATGACTTAAAGAAAATAATGCAAGACTTGGACTCGATCCTTCCAACCTCCTTAATTAGGAGGCACTTGAACCAAACAAGGAGAAAAATCAACGAGTCACAAAGAAATTGCTCAGTCTGGTCTCGGATGGAGGCAAAATACTGTTTCATCAAGTCGGGAACGTACTGAACAGTATACATTCAGCAGCACAGGCGAGCGCCAATTCACGTGGTGGAACCTGAGCAGAAATAATGGCTCGCTAAATAGTGCAGAGGAGCAGGCATGGTCGACCCACAGGCCCAACATCGCCACCTTCATTACGCAAGCTAATTGAAATGAATGGCCCCATCTGCCGCACGGTCAAGTGCGAATATACCAACGCCGAGGGATTTCACAGCTGCCACGTATGTAATTTTTGGGCAGGGAACTGTAATTTCAAAGCACATATGTTCAACTGAGTTTATTTTGTGACAGCCTGCGTATTATTCCTGCTATAGCCTGTTCAAGGGTAAAATGAGCACTTATGAAAGCACTGCTTAAGATCTATTTGTATGCACGTTGTGTAATATTCCGCCTTATGTAAAATTAATGTTGCCATGGGCCTCAGCACTTGTTTCATGCATCGGTCATATGAAACTGTGCAATTATTAGAAAAGGAAATATTTCACAAATGTGTTAATTTTTACACTTCCGAGCATTAAAAAAAACAGAAATCTAGAAAAGTAATTTCAGTTGTCACAAATGGTTACCTAACTTTTTTAATTTGACGCTAAGACATGGAACTACTTTCTCTCCATCGTTACCATCTTTACTAAGCACATATCACTTAATGCCCCCGAATAAAATATATGCTTGTAGGAGTAGTGACTTTTTATAAAGTTGATTTCACAAGTGCTCACTTTAACGTGAACAGCCTTTAGTAGGCCTACCAAAAATAATATAATAAGTATCGGTGGTAACATGATAACGTAATTTTTTTTTGTAAGGGTAGTAACAAATTTTTTTTCCTCCCCCTCCCCATTCCCCCAAAAAAAAAATTCTTCGCCGTAAATTTTAAACTTACTCTCGTCTGAAATAATCCGTAAAGCTTGAAATAAGTGAAAAAAAACATGATCCGAATTGAGTTTACGTCATTTTGATATGTGGTTTTATAAGTGTCTTACAGCAAATATGCACGTGCGATGTTCATTGAACAGCGCAACGAGAATATCACTCTGCGTGTACAAACTAAGAAGCAAATTGCGGGAACAAAATGGCGACAGAAACTGCTGTCCCAGAACTTGTGGAGTATAACACACTAGATCCACACGTGTGCGCAGTTATGAACTCGGCGTCCCTTTATGGGATCTTGACGACAAGCAATAGCTCGGTACTTCACGTTACAGATCGAATTAACTTTCACGAACACGTACAAATTAATCGTTAGATGTTACTGCAGTTCTTATTTAGTGACACTTCAGGTTGGCACCTCTAGAATGCCGACTGACATTTTAAAGAATCTTCACGGAATAACAATACACGAGTCCAATGGACCATGCAGAGTATTTGCGTCGGAAAAAGGCTCATACGTAATTCGCTCGTATTCGTTATTATGCAGATACAGGTGGCTCAGAAATCCCCCTTAGCAACTCCCAGAACTTGTAGAGGGGACCGAGTATACGATCTTTAGAACTGGAACCCATGTCCGGAAACGTAGTTTCCATGCTACAACCATTTCAAACCAGGTTTTAACGCATCAACTTCTGCGTACGTAATTTAATTAGGTGTTACTCAGTACATTACATTTATAACAATCAACTTAATTAGGTAACAATGCTAAAGGACAGTAAAGAAATATATTCACTTAACACATTAACACTTTTGTCTAAAGTTAAAAACAACAATCGGTTTCTGTCTTTTGCAAAGGATGGGTAGCATACGGCACTGATCCACTAAAACCGCGGCTCGATGTGGTGACTACCTCCGTAGTTGCACACACTGCACCTACGAATCATGCTCTGGTACACTCGCTCCATCACACCTCGTGTCCCGTCAATCTGTTGTGCAGCGACCATAACTCGTGTCAGTAAATCTTCCTTTGTCTCTACAGGAGTCTCGCACACCAGACTCTTCATACGACCATCAAGAAATAGTCCAATGGGGAATAGTCGTGGGAGGCCATGCGGTTGGACCACCTTAGTCTGTCTTTGCCCGAAACTGCGGCCAAGATGTCTCCGAACGTCACGTCTTCAATGAGGCGTTGCGCCATCGTGCTGAAACAACATTTATTGACAGACGTTCAATGGCACAGCATCCAAGAACAGGGCCAATACTTAATGTAGGAAAATTAAGTACGCTACACCTGTTAGCGTGTGTGGAAGAAGGTACGTCTTATTCACATGACTGTCCAGAATACCTGCCCACACATTGATAGAACATATGTACTGGAATCCCTGCACATGCATGGCATTAAAGTTTTCGTCTGCCCAAGACATGGCTGTTTCGAGAATTGAGAAAACTGTTCCTACCTCAAGATCTGCACATGTGTGGCTGTTCACTCTTCACACTTCAGTGTCAGTGCTACAGGCCAGAGTTTTTTAAAAGCTGCGCTACCCATTGTGATGAGCCATGTATTTGGCCGTGAAACCCATCCCAGCAGTCTCACCACGGTGTAAAAGGTGATGAAAGTTTTACACATTTTAAGTGTACAACGTTTTATGACTCACTCATGGCAGTCCACGGAGTGGAGACTGAAGAGGTGAAAACAGATATGTTCTTCGAAGACAGTCAATTAAACAAAATTTTAAAATTTGTAACATGAAAATCTGTTTGCATTCTCAATTTTTTGTAGATTTAAAGTTTGTGTACTGATATATACTTCTCTTTCGGGAAAATTTAGTCGTTGTATTAATTTCCACAACTGTTGTATGTATGCTATGCAATGTTGCTCGGAAATAAATGGCCGAAATTCTCAGTTAGTGTACACCACCAATATAATAGTTAGCAATCAACCGTTAAAGGTTGCAATGTGGCGTTTTAAATACGTCACTATGTATGTCACTGCAGTTTTTATATATGCTACAATTAAATTTGTTATGGTGTCATTGATATGAACAATATTTAAACTTTTTTGAATACAAAATTTTTAATATTTTGATCAGTTACTGCTATAACTATTATTATATTTTCTCTCTCTCTCTCTCTCTCTCTCTCTCTCTCTCTCTGCTTACCAACTTTATTTTAAATTATTTTAGTTTCCAACTCAACTACTACTTTCCAAGAATTTATATTAAATATCTCGTTAGAGAATTTTTTTATTACTGTTGTAAATAATACATTCATTCTAATTTTGAACTATATATGAGTTATTTGATTAATAAGTAAAGTATCTATATTTCCCAAATATTTATTTATATCAGTTGTGGTTTCAGTAAAAGTATTTTATATATGTTAATATTTGTTTATCTGGCTATATAAAAGAAAATTTTTCTTACTTCAAGCTACTTCTTAACTGTTTATTAACATGTTATCATTTAAAGCATTTTATCGTAATTTTCAATTCCAATGCTGTTCAAGTTAGTACTTTCAAAGCTACGTTTCATCTTGTTGAAAGGCTTCAATCTTGCTCCTCTCACTATTTTTTTTTTTATTATGACCGGATGTGCTGTGCAGCGTAGTGCGTCCGTAGCTCTCTTCAAGTCGCTGTTTTTCGCCGTAGCTGTTTTTGCTGTTTTCTTCCTGTGATCACACAGCCAGCTCATGATTTCGTATAGAAAAATGCAGGATTATCACGTGTTAGCTGTCTGCTACACTGTACATAAGTCACTTCGGTGCACCTTATGCCCTCTAGCATCGACCCGGGTATTAGCCGTCTTTTCCACTCTGTCCCCTTTTAGTGTTCTAAAACTCTCTCCATCGAGTATAGTAACGGCCACGAAGATGTAGTTGTTCTTTGTGGTGTGGTGAATTAATTAATTAATTTGTGGTGAATTAATTAATTAATTTGTGGTGAATTAATTAATTAATTAATTATTTTTTGTGCTTCACCTGCAACACAACAGGTAAGGATAATATTTCTACCATATTTCGGTGAGTGCACTTCCAATTAATAATTTTTCTTGCATCTATGCATGCACACTCCGTTTATGTTTACTAATAATTATTTGCGTTATTTTCGTGTGTTGTAGGGATGAGCTAAACAGTTATGTTACGATAACAGTTATAAGCACTGTCGTTATTTGTGGATAACTGGTTATTTAAACAGTTTTTACATAACTGTTATTCGGCATGTAACTCTATATCATTCTTTACTGTGTTACTTCTATGTTGTTATAATTGATCGGCTCTTGTTCTTAAATCAGTTTTGGCCGTTTAGGTTCATACATTGTCGAAATTATTTCACAATACCGCACAAAAAACTACCCGAAAGTGTAAAACGTTTTCGTTACCAGTACTGAAACTTCGCGAATGCTAAACCGTTATTGAATAACTGATAACAGTTTACACAACCAAATAGACACTAGATTCGAAGCCCGCATGCATACTAGTGTTACCTAGATAATTGTAGAGGAGTTATAACTGAACAGTTGTTAGTGCACCGGTAGGTTGTGCTAAAGGTTAAACCGTTATTGGTAACAGTTTTTCTGGACTTAGGAGGAAGAACGGAATAGTTGTTATATGATAGCAGTTATCATATAACTGTTACGTTAAATAACGCTCATTTCTAGTGTGTTGTAGAGAGGGTGTAAGTTTATGGTGCATGTTCTACTATGTATGTTCTATGGTCTAAATTCAACGTTGCGAGTAATTTCTGATCTTCAAGGGTCTTATTCATAGTCGTTTTTAGTCCGGACTAAGGAAAGATCATCCTCCGACCAAAATTTTTCGTTTCATTCGCTGCATGGGAAATAACCCAAGCCTTCCGCAGCCTGCAGTACTCGTGCCAGTCGGTATTTCGGTTGCAGGAGTGATTTAGAGAACAGGTACACATTCTCGAACCGAAGACCGTTCATTTCCTCCAGCAGGCTCAGTAGGGCAAATGTCTTGCCGCAACCCGATGGTCCTGCGATGATGCAGCGCACAGTATTCGGAAATAGGCTTCCATGTCGCGATTCGTGGGAGATAGCAACATCTTCACCATGAATGTGTATGGGTAGGGTAACATCTTGCTTGACAATCTATATGTCACCCCTACAATTTTGTATAGGTGGTGACGACTGCGGTGCCTTTGGTGATGATTGCGGTGCCTTTGGTGCTAAATGCGGTGCCTTCGGTTCTAAATGTGGTGCCTTTGTTGCTCAGTGCGGTGCCTTCGGTGCTAAATGCAGTGCCTTTGGTGCTAAATGCGGTGCCTTTGGTGATGATTGCAGTTGCAAACAACCAGTGCTACAAGACTTAACATGTCTCTTCAAATTATCACTCCGAGAAAACTGTCTCTTGCAGAAATCGCACTGAAATAGCATCTGCAGGTCGTTATTTCATGTCGACGCACACTGCGCAGAGCTGTGAATGCTTTACCACAGAAACGAGAAAGCAGATACACAATTAATACTGTTCCAAGTCTAGAATGATACTGAAACAAAAAAGTATAAAAGGGTCGTATTTATAAGTTTCAGGTCAGTCTTATTCAATGTGTTGTAAGGTAATGACGTTGAAATCCGGCCGTAGTATCATCGATACGCTGATCAACAGTCTAGAAATTCAAGCTACACATTCCTGTATACAGATTCTGTGGGCCAGGAACCAAGCTAGCCAAAAGGTTGGCACGCGGCGATACAGGCATCAACATGCTGGTCGAGGCATGCAAGTGGCACGATATCATTTATTCCGAGCACAAGGATCTGCAAACCAGGCACCAGGCAGACAAGACACGTGCACAGAAGGCCGACGAGATAAGAAAATTGCCAGACACTAGACTCGGCGAAAAAATAGCCGCGTTGGGTGTTTCCAACGCGATGAAAGCCAAGGTGAAGATGGGCATGGGAGCGAAGAAGAACGCAAAACGAAGTTCCAAGAGGAGAGGGAAGGAAAAGAAGGGAGGAATCATTCCTGCCTTGAAAACTGCAATTGTTGCCCTGGGTCGTATCGTCGGAGGGCCGTAGCGAATATTGTTAGTGCGGTGAAACACGCCTCGAAAGAAGGTAAGCAATTAGAGGACAACTGTCGCCACAACCATAAACTGGGAGCTATCGCCATAGCTAAATAAAACGGTCAAGGACTTTACATACGACGGCCCTACTGAGGAGGAGGAGGTGCGAGAAAGAAAAAGGGTCGCAGCAGGAGAAGGCGCTAATGAAATCATTTCCGAAACAGCCGCTCACGAACATGGATTTAAAACGGTTTGCACGAAAATTGAAGAAAGCTAATTTTAAAGGAGTGTTCATGCTAGATGCTTTGCCTCCTAAACCAAAATATAATTAATCTGGACGCGACAGCCGGGCCTGGCAACGACTAGGTAGCGTATGTAAAAATTATGACAGTTTTGGGAATATGCGTACTCCACCCGAACTGCGACTGTACCTGAAAAATTGCAAACTTACAAAACGGAGAACAGCTGCTTAACACATGGAACTGTGATATTTGTGTCTTCGCTTTCAATAAAAGGAAGTTGTAGGCGAATAATTATTCGTGAATCGTTTACATAAAAGGTGTTTGCACCTATATTCTCCAGTCAGTATGTCGCTTTCCATCATTCTAAGTGGTAAGACGTATTTTGCTCTGCACTCTACACATGGCGTTGTGAGACGTCACACAGGCTGCGCGGCGTGGTGTAAGTGTGAGTGCCATTCAGTGCAGCGTCTGGCTACAGAGGCCACAAGCTGCATGATGCGGACGGATATGAACCTTCCCGATCTATTTTAATTATTAAGGACAAAGTAGGGCTTTAAGGCAGACGCCAATCAATATGCAGGCATAGGACTTGGACAGACGTTCAATAAATCCACCCATTCTTATTTAATCACAGTGTAACGTGTTTTTCGTTATTTTCTGTTTTGTTCATTCCACATGTTTACCATCCACAACTCACTCACTGTGTTCGTTTTATGTTTCTTTTAAGCGTATTGTGAAGGAGATGTCGTGTTTCTTGTAGCGTGTGATAAATGTGGTAAGTCTAGCGTATTGGTAATTGTACTAGAAAGTAGTCCCACGTGACTCGCCGGCGCGGCTACCTGGCCGGCGCATCACGTCTACGCAGTTAGTAAGATTCCAGCGTCCGGAGGAGCAGGTCGCGTATGTGGCGTGTCTCGCGTTTTCGTGCCCGAGCGGCACTTAATCTTTCTTAACCGATCATTAACCTGCAATAGACTTTAATTACTGGAACCGTTTCGCTTTAGCCGCTCGGGACACCTCTCCTCCACTTCCCCAGTGCTTGCATCGCCTGGGGAAGCTTTAATTTTCACCTGTAATTATTTTTGGAAAAGTGCCGTTTTTCACTGTCGCCTTACCGGCAGTCTTAAGCCCGGCGCGTGTTGTAAGTTGTCTCCGCGGGGACTTGCAAAGTTTAAACTGAATCAATCTTACGTCTAAGTAACGTATATTATTTCAGATCAGTCTACGGACTGTTAAGGGTGCGGGCCGTACGTCCCGCAAAAGTGTAACCTGTACCAAATCGTACCAAGTGTATTTGCTGTGTATATTTATTATTTCATCGTACTGTTTTCAAGTGTAACTATGGGCATATGGCTAGACCGAATAGGCCAGGGTGTAGCGCGCAAACCACTTAATTATCGTCACCAGTACGTATTGTTCAACGAGGAGTACGAACGCGTCAGAAAGGATAACACCTTGATCGTTGGCCGAGCGACCCCGAGACTGCAGGAGAATGCTCTACCAGAGCATGGCATCACGCTAGTGATGCCTGGCGCACGGGTAACTACATACAAAATTCCCCAGATTTTCCTGGAAACTTTTATCGCAATATCAAATTTACCCCTCTGCCGACCGCCGCACCCCCAATCTCGTATCCTGACAGACGTCAGAACACTAGGAACTTGTTTGAGGCCATTCCCACACCTATGTCTTAAGTAAACTGTGAAAACAGGTTACGTGGTCGTTATACGACCAAAACAACTAAAAGCTAAGCACAAATAAAATTATAATATTTTATTTGCCTGCGCTCTCATGTGAGGCACAAGTCTCCGCTCAAGTTGGAGTTACTCATTCTGATACACAAACTGACGCGAAGCCTATGAAAAGTGTTTAACTTGAAACACTATGCCCCAATCAAATAAAGACGAACTGGGATGCTGTGTGGCACGCTCCGCGGATGAAAAATAACAAAACGGTTCCGATTAATTACATACTACGCTATTGGTACACTACATGGTGAGACGAAGTGATGATGGTCCTGGGATGGCGTGCATGTATGTCCACACAGCCTACAAGACGATGATGCTACTGACCTCGGGGTTGGCACAGAGCCCTCTCAGTGGCTGCGCTTCTCGTGTCAAGTTGAAAAAAAATGTTTATTCAAACTGTTATTAATAATGCAAAGGAAATGGCTGTTGTCTGACGTATGATAATGACACGATACAACATGAAAACAATTTACACTGGATCATTAAAATAATATTAAATAAAATATAAAAATATAAACTGGAAGCCTTTTTGGAGGCTGCCTTGTCGTGTATCCTTAACTCAATGCGTACAAATGTCTGTTTTTGTCAACACATTACTAAGTTAATTACTGCCGCTCCTTTTAAAGCTATTATGACAGTATACTAATTTGCACTCGTACTTTATTTTACAAAAAAATTAATAATATGCAAAAACTCTTATTTTATACCGAAAGTTACGAAAAAGTGTGGTTATCTGGCCACGTGCTCGCCTCTGACGGCATATTACTTACCTCTGCACTTTGGGGACCTGAGCAGACGACAATCCGCCACTGGTCTTAGACTGCAGATTTTCGGTTGCTGGTGCCAATAGAAAAAATCTATGAGTTGTGTAAAGGCCATACAATAAATGGAGAATGGCGTAAAAGTAACTCATTACTTGGAGTTTTATTACAAAGAAGGTGTTAATAAACTTCTAATTGATTTAGTTAAACATAACAATCATTTTAAAAAAATTTTATGTCATATTTATATCATGCCGGTCTTTACAATTAAAATATTAGGATTATAATTGGTTCACAAATATATTTTCTGCATTTTACATTGTTCTACAATCATGTGTGGTTTAAAGTAGGCTAAAATAAATTCAGCTGCCTTGATAAGTATTTTAACAAAAATTATTTCCAATTTATAATAGTAACTATAATATTATTTCCCTTGTTCGCAATTTTCTCGTTGTCTATAAAAATAAGCGAATTTTTATTTTGGCGGGGTCTAAATTACCGATCAGCATTAATCGGCCATTATGATTTATGCATTAAGGGCCACTTTGACAACTCCTCGTTATAGTGTCCGTTAAGCCTTAATGTCCACTTTAGCGGCGATCTTGACGTTAACGCCTTTAACAACTCCTCCTAATCGCTTATGTCCACAGCAAAGTTTCTGTTAAACTAGCAGCCACTCTGCATTCTCGTCAGCTGGTTTAACAGAAGGTTGTCGCTGCCACAAGTCGCCATCTTGAAATTTTTGTTTGTGTTAAACTTGAGGTTAGAATGTTACGAACAAAATTGATAATTGGATTAAAATTAATGACGATGTTAAAGACATGTTTTTATGCAACATGAGAAGAGGATGGCAGCCAAAATAATCAAAGAAAGTCCGGTTGTATTTAAGTGTATGGTGACGAAGCTTATACGTAAGGGTTTCTCTATCCAAAAGTTTGTTTTGAAAACCGCTAAATGTTAATATAAAGTAAGCTGGGATATCCGACAGGAAAGTACATTGAATTTATTTTGTTTTCTCAAATAAATTTACATTCCGATGGAAATATAGGCCTATAACTAGGTATTGCACAATGACTCGTCGGTAGGTAGACGAAGGTAGTTTTTAAATGTTAAACACTCATTGTTTACACATCTGTTTGGGAAATGTTAAACACTCATTGTTTACACATCTGTTTGGGAAATGTTGTTTTCCAAATCGCTATCCTGATTTCTTTTTTCTACAAAATTATATAAAAATCATAGTTGCCCTCCACAGTATAAGATTTCAGACTGTAGGCTTAACGATTCTACAACACTGATAACGCCCATTGGCATGTATTGCATTTACAAGTACAATATTATTCCGTGAGACATAGTAAACATGTAATTTCTACATATTTGTGTTTTCTTTCCAAGGGAAACGTTTTAAGTGTAGGCTTATAAACACGGAAAGTAACATAGGCCTATTTTTTTTTGTTCTGTCTGTGTGGGACTTACCAACTGTAGAGAATTAAAATAAAGGGTGATTTTATAATACAGGGGATTAGAACAGTAAGTTAATACTAACAAGTGGTAGGTTCCAACACTGATATGCACACCGATGCCATTACAACTTGGCCACATAACTGCTGCACTCTAAGATTCGCAATAGTGGGAGGGCTATGAATACCAGAGGAAATTGACGGGTTAAATAAGTAAAAATAATAAAGCAAACAAAAAAATATACTATAAGTCACACTAATGATTAATAAGTACAATAAATATTTCCCAAAAAGTGAATTACTGCAAAATATCTGCACTGCAGAGTGAATAATAGCAAGGGCTCGTGCCCATTTCCCTGCTTCATAATTTTTCACCTGTTTGATAGAAATGCCCAACAATGTACTAAGCAGATACATCGGGGCAGCCCTTCGAACTCAATGTTGCTTGTGCTTCAGGAAGCATATTGGCACAGGTTTTGTGTGAAATCATGTTTATGTTTCTTCTCACACGTTATTTTAGTATGCCCTGTCCAAACTGTCATGCACGTCTGTTACTGACTTATTTTGGTGACAGATACAGCTCCTATGCAGCAAGCAGGAAGTGATGCATATGTAGACTATGGGTGTGTCCTAAAAATAATCCAGGCTTCTGCAAATTGTTACTCGTCTAGGTGATTCCCACCACACAGCTGGCTCAAAACCTGCTAAACAGTGTTTCTTGCTCACTCTGTTCGCAATTCATAAGCCTTCACATGATAAAGTTACACACGAGCCACTAGTGAAAGCAGCAACCATGCAGTTTGGTATCCAAAAATAATATGCTCATAAACTCAAACAATAATCATCACAGCTAATGCTAGTTAACTATGTGGTTTCATTTACGACACATTGTCAGTGGTAAACGTTTACTCGACTTCAATTTTTTCTGCTGGAACAACATAACACGGTGAAATGTGAAAGCACATTTTATAAACAGTAACACGCACAAAACGAAAAGACACCATAAACAGGTCAGTTATTCTCTTCTGATGATCGATTATATAAGAAAATTACCAAGTATAAAACAGAATAATAACAATAAATTATTCATAGATTTTTGTGTACATTCCCAAAGAAATCATATCTTAATTTTGTTGTTTCTAAACACTACTTTATCATAAGAAAATGTAAGTCATACTCATGTGAGAGCAAAGTTAATGGCTGTGTTAATTTTGATTTCAGTATTTTTTTATGCATTACATAAATATGCTGTTCGTGAATATTACTTTGGAAGTTGTACACTTACGGTTTTGATGTGTTTTTTTTACAGGAACCGTGCAATAACTTCTATTACACAACTTATCGTGACCTTACAGTATTTATGCATTGCGTTCAAAACTGTCAGCATCTTTGCTGACATACATTGTTACACACCGCGGTTAGTGTCATTCTAGAAAAAGTGTTAAAAACTCGAAACAGCCTAAATACTACGTAGTTTTAAGGACTAGTAAGGTAAAAATCAAGTGACTAGGTTGTTTGTGTTTAGTTGAATGTTTTCATCAGTGTTCAGAAGCTGGTAATTTAAAAGCAAAGAAGTGTTATCTATTGTTGTAAACATTACACATTTATTAACTATACATTCATTATATAATCAGTAAGCACTGGCTTATATATGCGATAATTATAAAATAATGCTATAATGTGTTTCCTAAGCACCCTGCTCTTCTCAGATCAGAAGTAAACACATCAGTTTTGCTTAAGTTTGCACTAGATATTATAATGGAAGGTTTACCACAGGTTCACATTCTCCCCATTGTAAACATATTGTAAAGCTAGTAGAAATGTCCACCGAAATTAGTCTTTTAAATAATAATTCACATACTTCATACATGCAAATGGCTGGTATTGCAGTACAACATTTGGAAACTATACCTCATCATAAAAACTCAATTACTGTATTAAATTACTACAAATTTTAACAGCATACATCCACAAACAAATCTATTCAGGTTGTACCTGTGCATTGTAGTCTACCATCATCTTCACAGTGTGCTTTTATTACGAGAGAAAATGTTAATAACAGTGTGTGTGTGTGCGTGTGTATATATATATATATATATATATATTTATATATATATATATATATATATATATATATATATATACTGTTTAACTGCTGCTTAATTACATTTAAACGAGGACCGGGATTTCCAGCACATAAACTATGCTATAAGGTTAGTTATTTCATTGATAACGTTCCAAGAAATTTTCATGCGCAGTATTAAGTATTTTAATGGTGTTATTTATTCCCGAACAGTTACGTATGTACCAAGATACAAACGCGTGTTTAACTGACTGTAGGGAGTGTCTTTGGTTGTTGAACGAGCTGTCAGGCTGTTCCATGCCTTCTGTTTATTTTATTTTCAATCTCATATTTGACATCTGCAATTCAAATTATAATAAGCTCTCTTTAGTGGCGGAGAAATTACCACTGCTTTCCCTTTGTAAATTGTAAAAGAATTCTATCTTTCTTCGTAACAGCGTGCCAAATATTTATGATTTACTCCTTTCTGGCATTTTTTTTTCTTTTTGGCAAAATAACAACTAACTTTTTTGACGCATGTCATAGATAATATGATCTACCAACCAATAGAAATGCGTGTTATATAAAGTCGAGCTAACAGCTACAATAAAAAGGAAAACACCCTTTCGTGATTTAACGAAGAGCGTGAAAAGCACGGTCATATAGATAGACAAAGTCTGGACACTTACCTTCGTCGTTTTGCGTGCGCTTAGTTAAGCTCGAGTAGAAATAGTAATAGTAGAAGCGTGACCCAAAACAATCAGGTTTCTCCCATAAGAATACATGCACAGTATGTGTCATACGTGCCAAAATCATCGTAATTTCGTGTTTCATATTTCTTAAATCGTTATAATATTTGCGTGACAAGTAAAAGACGATTAAATTTGTGAACAGCAATGTTTTTTGTGGTATATTATTCCGATTTAACGTAAACAATCGTGTTTATTCCGAATGACTGCATGCAGGCTAGCAAGTGACAAGCGTGTTGTAATAGCAATTAGCGGAATTTCGTTTTTTTTTTTTTTAAACTGTGATGTGTTCTTTATATATGATAGTGGGACAAAAATAAATTTCCATAACGCAAGAGTTGTGTTGTAATATTGCGATTTAACGAAAATAAAAGTTGGCTTTGAAAGATAACCTATATCCCATTAAATGTCTTTCCTTTGTCTTTCCTTTCCACATGACAAGTTTTCATAGCAACTATAGTTAATATTTGGTTTTTGTCCGAAGCAGGTACTTGGAATCGAGTCAAAATTTGTTACCCAATTATTAGTGTAACTAAAATAAAATTTAAAAAAAAGAAAATAGCTTATTTGAGAAGTACAGAAATTGCTCAGTCATGCCCCGACGTTACATTTCTGAACTAAGCTTAAATTATAGCCAAAAATTCTACATAGTGAGGATAGTTGCAAAGATCAGGGAAATTATGAAGTAAAACTTTTAAAAATATAATGGAGTCTTTATTTTAAAAATGCCAAATCTATAATTTATTGCCATCCACACTAAACGGTTACCCTTCTGAAAAAGTGTGTTTACATTGAAGTAAATATAATCTATTTTCAAATACTCATACCTACAAAGTTGTATTTCACAAAAAAAACCATCAGTAGGTACCGTTAAAAGAACAAATGTTCGCCTTATTTCAGTTATCAATCACAAAGTAACATGTTTGTTAAAACCAACTTGATGTGTGTTCTAATTTACGAGCCGAGAGCCCTAGCCTGGCTGTATGTCCCTGAAAAGTGCATCGTGGCTGTGACGTTGTATTGTCGCCGCCTAAATTTACGATAAGTGCATGAACGCACCTTGAATATCCAATTCGACTAGGGCCAAGAGCGATGTCCTCTACACATACCCTACACTGTAAGTGTAAGTGTTCATAACAATTATGCAGCTTATTCCTGTCGTTTGCTGAACATTTGTTCGTACAAAACCAAGACACCATAAGAAAATGTGTTTAGTTCATTGATGCTTCAATCGCTTATGCAATGGAACTTAAAAATTTCATAATAAAGATGGGTATTTGAAATTATATTCACTTCCTCAAAAAGAGATTAAGGGAATGCATGGAACTGTGGGTGCTGAAGGGATCAAGGGTAAGTATAGGTCGTTCATGGTAAAATGAGCACTTTTGAAAGCCCTAAGATCTACTTGTGTGCACCTTCTATATTCTTCAGAGCCATGGGCCTCATCACTTTGTACATGCGTCGGTCAAGTGAAACTGTGAATTTATTTAAAAAGTAAATATTTTACCAAATTTGCTTATTTTTACATTTTGGTGCACTAAAAAACAAAAATCGAAAGAACCAATTTAAGTTATTACAAATGGTTACCAAACATTTTTTATTCGACGTTAAAATATGGAACTACTTTCCATCCTTCGTTACCAACTTTACTGGGTGTATGTCACTCAGTGCGTACGTTGATTTCAAAAGTGTTCACTTTATCGTAAACAGCCTTTTAACAGTGTGTGTGTGTGTGTATGTGCGTTTGCGCGCGCCCGAGCGTGTGTGTGAGTGTGTGTGTGTGTGTGAGTGAGTGAATTAGAACACAGCGCTAGAGTAGTGGCGGAACAAATGTTATAACTTACGTACTGTAGAAATACGCCAAAATAAAAACTGACCTTAAGTAAAATTTCTGTGACATGACATTTACATAAGTGGTACCTTTTAGTAAACTTTTAAAATGCAAATATAATTCCATGCTAGCATTTTGCCTAACATAAAAGACCAGATGAAATGATATAGCAATAAAAACTATTATGCATTTAAAAGGAAAATGGAACACCATTTCATAGTCTACCGCAATTTGAAACACGACAAAAAAAAATTGAAAACAATGGCAGATTTTACTGAATCAATGTTTTTTTCTTTAAATACAACAATCCGAAAGAGGAAAGAAAAAATATTCGCCAAAGTGCCATAATGACTACTTTTTTTGTGGGAAAAAAAATGTAAAGAATGATTTTGGTTTAACATGTTACGTTCACGATAAAATGAGCACTTTTGAGAGCCCTACTCAAGATCTACTTGTGTGCGCGTTACATATTCTTGCGCGTTACGTATTATTCCGCGTTATGTAAAATTTACATTGCCTCATGCCTCATCACTTTATTTATGCGTCGGTCAAGTGAAACTGTGAAAGTGTCAGAAAAGTAAATATTTAACAAATCTGCTCATTTTTACACTTCGATGCATTGAAAAACCAGAAAACGAAATAAATAGGCCTAATTTACGTTATTACAAATAGTACCAGTATTACAAAAATTACCTTAATACTTTTTATTCTATGTGAAAATATGGAATTACTTTCCATATATTATTACCATATTTAGTGGGCGCATATCACTCAGTTTGTCCGTTATAATATATGCAGGCAGGGGCAGTGACTTTCACTAAAACTGTTTTTTTATTTACATGGCTGGCTGTATATATTTGACCCCATGTTTACTCATGCTCATGTTGTATGTGATTTATGGTGACCTACTTACACACATCTCCAAGGAAATACTATACACCACAGGATGTAAGCTGATTGTTAATGTGAATTGCTGTCCTGCATGTCCTCACTTGGCAGTCGACGTCCTGCTGCATGCCAGTATTTCATGAGCCACAATTGACTGTTGTGCCTACTACGTGGGGCAATTCAAATGGTCAGTAGGTTTACAACCGCCTAATGGAAGTCTAGGATCTCACACTTGACAACGCCGAGACGCATCCGGTCACAGTTGCTGAAGCTGCTTTTCTTCGGCATGTGGTGCGTTGCTGTTTAAGGCAATTCCTCGAGGCGCTGGGTACTCCCAGCACTGACCTTGAGTTACGTTGATTCACACCACAACTGGCAAGTTTTTCATTGTAACTAAATGGTTTTCAGAAATGAAAATACTCAAAATAATACTGTAAACTTAGGGCAAAAAGAAATTAATATTATTTTTGTGTTTTTATTTGCCAACCTTGAATAATAATGTAACTTTTAAAATTATCAGAAACCTATATAAAATTACTGACGGTACACAAAAAAAAGTTAATTATTCTAAAACCCAAGATACTGAATAGAATATTTCGAACATAGGCTATAGGCCTATATGTGGTCTTCCTAAGACAAAATTTCATGCACTGTAGTTGAGAGATTTGGGCATCCCTTAACACTGTGGTCTTGAAAACCAACGAGAATGGAGCAATACCAGAATGCAAGGGCAGGGGAAATAAGAAATCCCTGAGAAAACCTGGCGGTCAGCACAGTTCCCACGTACAAAAATTCTGGATTGACCCCGCCGGGAATCGAGCCTGGTTCACCTTAAGGGGAGCCAAGTACTCTGATCACTACACCACCGTGGCCCCAGTTCATGCATTTATCCACCGCAGTTGTCACTTTACAATTTTGAATTCTCCTTATACCCGAGGCCTCGTATCCTGCTAGTGATGTTGGACAGGATGTTTTTTTACATACATTAAAGTAAATATCTTCATGTTGTGCACATGTACATTACATCTGTACAGGCATTTTTTGCATAGCATAACTATTTTTGTGCAAAAGTTTCATTTTTATTTGAGAAAGTAATACGACTCCTTAGGAACACCATGTATTTATTCACTGCGAAATCCGCCGCAATTAAGCACTGTTCTATAATGCAAATCCTGAGATGTATAAACATACCTGTATGTAAGACAAAATGCAACTTTCACATGTCGTGATTAGCCAGGCAAATGTTTGTTTCACAGTGTAAATAGTTTTGGTTATGTAAAAATGGACAAAATTATAATACAATGAATTGCCACGTTTAAAAGCTCTGTTATACTATTAATCAATCCAAATCAGGTTAGAAGTTACCAATTTATTTACTGATTGCATGGCTGCCTTCAATTAGCATGCTTTATGTCCCACATATCACAGTCACGTGACACTGGCATCAGGAGGTGGTGACCTCTCGTCAGCCATTCGCAAAGTCCAAAATGCCATGGTTAAATATGGCAACCTTAAATCTAATTGTTAAAACTTTAGATGTCGATTTTCACCAAAATATTTTCTTCAGTCCCCATAATGACGAAGAAGAAGAAAAAACAAGCAAATACTATGTAAACGTTGCACCAACAGGTTTCTTATCTCATGCATAATTTGCATGTTATTTTCCATTCATGTCTCTAAATTGCTAGTAGGATTTGCTAACCATGTGATTAATCATAAGTAAAACACATTAAAAAAATTCTATTATTAAAGTGAATGTAAAATCTGGATCATCTCTTAAGTTCAAGATTTTATAGAGTGCATGACCAGCGGTAGTCTACGATCGGTATGGAGAATGGTTTCCAGTAGGCATTGTGGACTGCAAATTATGCCTACCACTTTTGATGGAAATTTACTGTTATCTACCAACACAGGAAACATAGAAAAAAATTTAGCAAATGTGCAGAACAGGAAGGGTATTTCCAAACAATTTGTAAAAGTTGAATCTACAGCATCGAAGTAGCTTCAAAAAATAATATAAAAAACAAAAAAAAGAAAGAACTTGTGAGATTGTCCTACAAATTTTTAATTAAGAGCTGATATTCCACTGCCATACAGAGAGAAGTGCTGGTCCCACACCAACAATTTTGAACAAAATTCAGGTTCTGGGCTGACTATTCAGTTTATAAAATTGTATCTGATCCTAATCTTGATCCACAACATACACAAGTGGAGATTTCATAAGCTATAACTTTCCAAAGTTAAATAGGCTAGGAATTTAGAAGGTTCCGGTAGTCAATACTGTTGTAGTTTGAAGATAACCAAAACTCATCTTCATTAGGACCTGGACCATGTTAAGTACAAGTACACTAAAAGTAGTCTTCCCTGCTAACCAAACCTGTTTTTTAAATTACTAAATACTCTTATAAAGTACACCCACCACCTCAGTGAGCATCAGCTGTAGGCACTCATGCTGTTTCTACCAAATAATGAAATTACTTGAAAGTATAAAAGCATTATTTAACAGTATGGCCTATGTTTGTAGAACTGTACAGGATAGCAAGAGATTTTATTGTGTAGTAATACTTTCAGCACAGTATAAAAACACTATGGTCAGTATGTTGTTACATTTTTTTAAATAAATGTTTGTCTTGTAAATTTGATAATGACAGAACAGTATATTCTGAAAGTATAAAAAGTATGCAACAGAACTTACAGTTTGAGAACAGTCTGAAATCATTATGGGCACTATTCAGACAGACACAAGCTTATATTCAACAGTATGAGCAGCCATATGTGAACATTATTCTATCAGTATGAACAGTTAAGAAAAAAATTTTAAATGGAACACAAAACTGTTTTTATACCATTTTCATAGTGTTTTTTTCAGTAGGGGTGGCAAGGTCTACGACATTCTTATACGGTGAAACAGTACTCACCAGCCAGACACCGTTCTTGTGCTATGATATTTGTTGTTATAGTCAGAGGATCTCTCCATCACAGTTCTGTAACTGTTAACAGTAAAATGAATTTGAGAGATTAGTGTATTTTGATATTGCGTCATTCAACTTGTGGAGACTTACATCACAGCAATATTATATCTAGTGCTAGTATTCCCGTGTCCTATATTCATGCATGCTTGACAGAAACGTTCATTCATGAACAGCTCCTGTAACCCATTCGCTAACGGAATGCGCGAGTCAGTGCTATGTATCTTTGTCACGTAGATAAAACTCAGTAATTATGTCAGAAATATATTTTTTAAATCATACGTAGTTTAAAACCTACGGGCAAATGTTTGAATCAGCAGAGGCACCACGTATTTGAACAGACTGCCTATTGTACAATGTGTTACATAGGAATTTACAAGTGTTAACTGATGTAGCAAGTAAGTGGATTATGTGGGATTATTTTCAGTGTTTGTTTTAACTGGATTGTTCCAGTCAGAGTGTGGCCCAGTTGGTCGGATCCAGCTGGCCGTATGTGTTTCACACGAATCGCGTCACGGAGGGTGATATAATTTTGTTCCGATAATTTTCGTGTGCCATAATCATTTAATGTTAGTAACCTGAACTTGGTTTTTGTGTAACCTGCAGTGTCCACAGCATCCCTCCGTCGTTTCACAGGCTTTTTATTTTTAATTTTGTGTCGAGTGATCTTGTTTGCGCCATTTTGGTTGTTTTTTTTTTCGCAGCTATGACCTCTTGCAGGTCTTGTGAGCCAGATCAGTTTTCGTTCACCTGTCCATGTGTGTTTTTTATACATATTTATTCAATAAGCTATTTACTGTATTTCAAAACATGTTATACTCACCGAACCATGTCAAATGCAATTTCACAATCTATGCAGACAAGAAGCCAATTAAACACCATATTTATGTTCCCCGCCACAGATCACGAAATTATCCAGAGCAGGGAGGAGGGAGGTTTGACTTACAATACCAGGTTTTATGATACAGTAGAAAGTCTATTATCCGGACTTGTTTAAAAAAAAAAATAGAAAATAGTAAAAACACAAAAGCCTCTTTTGACACAGTGTTTCCCTTACCCATAGGGGTGAGACAAGCACTTGTGTGTGCTCTTGTGATGTGCCTTTTCCCGTGTTGTTCACAGTGAACACATCTGGGAGGAGGGTGTTTATTAACTGATTTAATTATTTATTTTATATAGGCCTACAGTTTCTGTTTTGGATAAGTTAGTGTTCTATGCATGTCTAATAAATGTTATGTTGTGTGAAAATTTTTCTTTTTTTTTTTTTACAAATGCTTTCATCTTCATCTTCATCATATTTCCATGATCCGAATTTTCGATTACCTATCCGAAATACCTTTGGTCCCTATTAGTCGGGATAATCTACTATCTACTGTATTTGCATAGAGTTGCGAAGGGTGCCAGAGCGCAAGAGACCCATCCAGGGTGTGGGCCGTTCGCCCGCGTGGCTCTTCTCAGTTCATCCTGTGATGAGATGACATTGTTGTGATGATGCAATAAACCTGTTATGCCTATCTAACAAGAGCGTTGAACCTCTCGTATACCACTAAATGTTGAGTGAGACTGTTGGATGGCCATCTCACATACCAGACACACACAAGAAGTTAAAATGCTGCCAGGAGGTTGCAGTGATGCAGTGGGTAGAAGACCCAAAACAGTTATACGGCTGTAAAGCAGCCTGCATTGAAATAAAAACCACCACTTTCCACTGAATTGAACTTTACTCACTGAATCTCCTCCAAGGAGGCACATCCTTTATCATGGTTTACATCTTACTTGTGTCATAGATATCAGCAGGTTGCAATAAATTCAGATGGTATAAATACAAGTCTAAAAAAAGGGTTAGGTAATTAACCATTGTTCCCAAAGGTTCCATCCTTTGCCCTCTTCTTGTTTTTCTATTGGGATCTTCTAGGGACCACGAACCAATTACAATGCTTCGTCCTTTGTTGTTCTGTCTTCTTTCTCCAGCACTCCATAATCTTCTTACTATGTATCTTTTTCCTCTCCTCGGATCATTTCGAGCCTGTTTTATTTTCCTTCCTGCCTTGGAATCCTTCCATTTTTAACACTTTTTTCTTAAAAATTTCTCCCTCTGTTGTTTCTTCTTCACTTATATTGTTTCTTTCCAAATCTTTCTTAACTTCCTGAATCCAGGTTGTTGTTGATTTCTTGTTCCAAAGGTATTTGAAGATCCGTTTGGTTAACCTATTGCCATCCATTCTATATAAATGTCCGAAAAATAGCAATCGTCTCTTCCGTATTGTGTCTGTTATGTTTTCTATGTTGCGATATATTTCATCATTACTTCTTAGTTTCCACAATTCTGCAGTTTATAGTGGACCAAGTATTTTACGTATAATTCTTATTTCTAGTACTTCTAATTTATGCAACTTGTAATTCAATACTAGACATTCACTTGCGTAAAGACATTCTGGTTTGGCTACTATGATGAAGTGCTGTATTTTAAGATTTTTAGACAAACCTTTTTTGTTGTAGATATTCCTGGTTTTGCCATATGCTCTTTCCATCTTGTGTATCCTTTCATCTACCACGAATTTTTCAGAAACATTTTCCTGAATTATTTCCCCCAAATATTTGAACTTATTTACTCTCTTTATTTGACTAATATCTGTTGTTAGGATTTCTGGAGCATTTTTTATATTTGTCATAATTTTTTTTTCTACAGAAATTCTTAAACCTGTTTTGTTGGCTATCTCTTCTAAGAGATTGGCTTGTATTGCTGTGTTTGTTAAGTTTTCAGAAAGTATGGCAAAATCGTCTGCAAATTCTAGACAGTTTAATTCAACGCCCTTGTTCTTCTCCCCAGTGTTGTTGGTGATAGCTTGTGTTCTTTTAGTTTTTCATTCCAAATTCTTACTATTTTCTCCAAAATGCAGTTGAAGAGTAGTGGACACAAGCCATTACCTTGCCTTACACCTGTATTTAATTTGAATGGTTGAGGTATTTCGTCCTGAAATTTTACTTTTGATGTGGTGTCTGTGAGGGTTTCATGGTTTAGATTTGCTAATTTCGATTTAACTCCAAATTCTCGGATTACTTTATCTAGAGTTTCTCTATCAACGGAATCAAAAGCCTTTTTAAAATATATAAATGTTACTACTATGTTTTTGGAGTTCGTGAGTCTGGTACGGACTATGGACTTCAGGTTGAAAATCTGTTCTGAGCCAGATCTGCCCTTTCTAAATCCACTCTGATATTCACCTAAATGACTGTCAAGTGTTGCTTCTGCCCTGTTTAGTAATATTTTTGAGAATATCTTATAAACCACTGGCAAAAGGGATATGCCTCTATAGTTATTGACATCTTGCTTGTTACCTTTCTTATGCAAAGGATCTATAAGAGCCACTTTCATTCTTCTGGGATCTTTTCCGGTTTCCAGATTTCATAAAAGATGATTTGAAGTTTATCTATGATTTTTGGTTGAGACAATTCTATAAGTTCAGCAGTAATGGAGTTTTCTCCACTGGTTTGTTGTATTTTAGGGTTTTAATTCCTTTTTCAAATTCTTCAACAGTAGCTGGTGGATCTGTTTTTAAGTTTTCATGGATCTCTGGGAATTCTAACATGTAGTTCGGTTTTTCACAGTTCAGAAGTTGATCAAAGTACTTCCTCAGGATTACACAATTCTCGGTATTGGTTAAACCCATTTTACCATTTTCATCTCTGAATTAAATTAGACTACTCATAACTAGATAAATTGTTTACAGCCAATAATCTTTCTTTAAACTGGGATAAAATAGTTTTAATGAAATTCCCCACATAAAAATTACAGGACTATAACTTTTTAATAAAATATAGAAAATATGATTTGAAAGAAAGCCATCCTACAATATTTTAGACTTACATATTGACAGCCATATTTATGAAAATACTCACATTGATAACATAGTCCCTAAACTAAGAGCAGTGTGTTACACTTTACATAATTTATCATATCATCTAAAGACATCCTCCCTTCACTTTATTTTTCATATTTTCATGCTGTTATGTTATACTGTATAATTCAGTAGGCACCTTCTTCTCAAATTATCAACGTTTTCAGATTTCAAAAAAAGCCATAGGAAATATTTCCAAATATTTTGCATAGTTATATGTTTGTTTTGTAACATTTTTTAATAATGCTATATCCCAGAGCTCCTGATCATCATAGGATCGCTGGAGAGATTTAATACTAAATAAATAAATAAATTAACTTTAGCAACACTTAAATTCTGTGTATGCAGTTAGGAAATTTCCTAGGTTTACACAGTTCCCTGCTGTGAAAATTGTTAGTTTTTTTGACTGCAAGAAATTTCCATACATACTGTTACATAAATGTTCGTGTTTGACAATGTTTGTGATTTTCCTTGTATTATGGATTAACGAGCAACAAATAGCTGAAAAACAGTTTTCAGTACAAAGAATTAACAGGTAATGCATTGATATTTGGGAATATAGAATAGAGGCTACAAGTTCAAGAGCTTCGCCGGTTCTATATCAGCTATGCATTTATGAATTTGGTGGTGCAATCCTGGTCAGATATTTTTGAATATTTGTTATATTACAGGTTTTTTCTCGTGTAAGGTGAAGTGTGACTCGTATGAGAGCTGGCCAACGACAGAGAAAATTTTCGTCAGCTGTCTGTTAGAAACCTGTAATAGTGTGCAGTGAAAATGTACACATTTATTCTACTGAACCATAAGTTACTAATTAATTGTATGGCGAATCACTTGGTTTGTTTTATCATTTTGTATTGGTATGTTTTGTACATGTCCCATTCTTTGCATACACATGACAAATTATGTTACATTCAATACTACTGTACATACATTTATTTATATATGTAGCTCCTGAAAACTGTTTACATACAAATCTACACCACTCTCATTCCCCGAGCTCTAGTGAAGAGGGCATAAAGGGTGCACATATGAAGCACATTATGGCCCCTTCCCCCCTCCCCACCAGACTGTGCATACACACTTTACTATGTAAGCTAATTGGTGCGAGTTTGAATGTCATCAGTTTTCTGGAGCTTGACTTTGGTTCAGGTGTTTATGATGTTATGATTACATTTGTACCCCACAATTTCCCTGCAATCTCCATTTACACATACATTTTTACAAAAATGTTTCACAGGAATGAGACCAAGAAAAATTTGTAATGCTACCTGTTACAAACTTACTTTGGCCACAACTGCTCTGCTGCTATCTTTAAATATCATTTTACATAATATTTTCTGGTACAAAGTGTTTTTCACATACTACTTGTCCCGATTTCAACTCGAAATTATTTTGTGTTATCGCAGATTGCCACTTCGCTCTTTAAGTCGATCATTTGGAACAATACAAAAGAATAATTTGTATGTTCAGTATAGCAGAAATATAAATATACTGTTATATTGAAACAATAAAATTATATCGGGAACACTAGGCCTATATGCTGCTAATGAATTTAATAACAATTTTGTGAATATTGCTAATGCCGAAAATATGGCAAAAAACAATAATACAGCCAAATAAAATAGTTATACATTACACATACTAGTAGAAGTATTACAACCCCAACACCTTATACCAGTGTATCATTGCATGAGCAATGCATCATCGTATGGTATATTATTTTGGAGATCTGCAATGATGGAAACATAATATTTGTAGCTAGAAAATGGGCCATTAGAATAATAATAATGCAGCCAAATAAAATAGTTATACATTATACATACTAGTAGAAGTATTACAACCCCAACACCTTATACCAATGTATCATTGCATGAGCAATGCATCATCGTATGGTATATTATTTTGGAGATCTGCAATGATGCAAACATAATATTTGTAGCTAGAAAATGGGCCATTAGAATAATCTCTAAAGTAAGTATGTATAGTCAAGATGCAGGCCTTTATTTTAAAAAATTATATTATCATTCACATCAATTTACATTTTTGAACTTCTTAATTTATTCATTCAAACTTGAACGAATATCTTTAAAAAAATGTTGATTTCCATAACTATTCCACAAGGAATAGAAATAAGTAGGTATAGAGTATATTATTGCTGGACAAATTTGTACAAGAGAAGTATTGAGTTAAAAGGAATACATATATACAATAAGCTACCAGACTCGATAACCTGAATTAACATAACTAACTATAAGAAATATATTAAATAAATTCTGTTGAGTAAGGTCTTCTATTAAGCAGTTGTTAACCACACTTAAAACACATCTTGTCATGTTTGGACGTGATAACAATCCACAAGTATACATTTGTAATGTACATAATTGTCTTTTTGCTTTTTACTATAAAATATTTTTATACTATATTTATTTTCGTTTTGTAAATTGTTAAGCGGCTAGGCAGGATGTACGATATTACTGGACAAAATAAACCTGGACTTGTCGAACCATAACCTTCATTAAAATATAAACAAAAACAGTAAACATGGTGCGAGAAAATATGCTAAGCAAATGTTTTTACGAATTCGGTATACTGCGCCAGCAAAACACTATCGTAAACGTAACCAACTTCAAACGCACCTAAATATATCGCAATTATTTATGCCTAACGGACATATGAAAATAAAAAGGCGTTATTTAATATTATTCAAAAATCTCCGAAAATCCCATATACCACAATGTTAAAAGCGGGTCAGCCTGCTCTAGCGCTATTTGTTCGCAAGCTGCCGCGAACTTTACTAAGTGTACGCGTTCGATCAAAGCAACAAGATAACAGGTGCCAGACCTTGATGAAAAGTGATTGTAAAATGGAAGTCCACATTAAAGATGATGTTATCTTAATGTGGAGATTAAGTTACGAGCTGTTTAACGCGAACTTGTAAAAGTGACCCTAAAAGATCCTTTTGTTAAACTGGCAAATTGTTCACTGACAAGGCAGCAACACATTTTGTGTCAATTAAAAAATAATTTTAAGGAAAATCATTTTATTTGCATTGAAGTTACACGGGAATTCCAAATACGAGTGTGTGATACCGCTGCTATCTAGCGGAAGGTAGTGTAAGACGGTGATCGTATAGAGACACTACTATAAAAAATGAGATTTCATTATACCATTAGTTTCCGGCAAAAGTATTTTTTTTTATAACAAAACATACCTGTTTTAATAACCCGGACATATTTTCCAACTAACAGAATAGTTATTCGTTTGGGAATTTTTTATATTTTGTGATATAAGTCATATGTGGATTCTTATTAGTTTACAAAAAATATATATTTTGTATTCAGCATACTTAAATGACTAAATTGCTATTTTCTATTAAAACAGTGACACCTTAATGTACAAATATAAATATCGTTGTCTGACTTCAGCTATATTATAATTCTTCTGCTTATAAATGACGGTTCTCTAAACAGACTTAATAAAACGGTACAAATAACATTTGGATAAAACCTAACAACAAATCCTGAAGAATAAGAGGCCAAACTGAAATAACAGACATATCAAAACCACAACAGGTTTTCAAATTTAGCTTCAAAATAACTAGAAATTTTACTATTCAAGCTTTGATTGATGGAAGAGTAAATATATTTACACGGCTGCCATAACTGAGGCAATTTAAATCTTTCAGTAAATGAAATATTTGGATTCTTACAGGGGTTTTTGTTTACAACATATGTTACATGTATTTTCTACTGAAATGGAAATTGTAAAAACCAGATTACTTACGCAGTCGATAATATTTCAAAACAAAATATTTACAAGATTTAAATAACAGTTATTATTTATCGAATAATATATGTACAGTGATTGGGTTGTACTGATTTCGTACGGGTTTGTATGATCATTGAGATCATTTGTTGCGCCGAAACACATTTCTTGCCCAGGCGAAACACCATATCACATCGGGCAGAGCCCCAAATGCGAAAGTCAACAGTGCACATACAATGATCTAGAGAATGCCCAAGCTACATGGGACTGCATATATTGTTTAGCTTGTTCACTTTCATTGCCTTGTGGTCTCTTTCAAAAACCTCAATAACATATGACACCTAGTGTGGTATCGGTGCTGTTAAACCCAAGTGCGGGTATGCCGATTTACTGCTAGCGGGGTGGTCACAGGGTCTCGAACATGAGTTATAATATTCGATAGGCACTAGCTAGCCCAAAGATGGAGATACACTCCAGTTAACATAAGACTCTCAAGGTGGGTTGTGGTCGAAAAGATCAGACTAAATTATCCTGTGTCCGCTGGCGTCTGAATACAGAGACGTTAAGTGACTGCTGTACACTTCCATAAATTACAAAAGTAAACACTCCAGTTGAGATATTGTGACTCCCCAAAATGCCTTGCATACACTGCAATACACGTCCAACAGAAATACACATTGAAACTCATAGACTTATGTGAGCGTAAATATGTGGCAGACATTTGGTGAAAATAAAGCCCTGTCGACGTAAAATTTCCTACGCGAGTGAGAATAATTGTATACAAACACATCAGTTCAATAAAAACGGTATTATTCAAGACTGTTATTCAGATGTTACAAGATTGAAAATAGATGGGCATGCAGCCCGAAGCTCCACACTAGCTGATGCTGCAAAATGGCATAGGTGCCATGATTGAAAACATATAGTATTAGTTATGCCGGAGGGGTCCTGACTCTGCTCTGGATGGGAGGCATACTCGGACATGCACGAAATGAAAGAAAATGTTCCGGTAAAATTAAAGTCTATTATAACTAGTTGATCATTGTAAAAGTTGCTTCACCACCGAGCTGTAAGACACACGATCTGCCCAGAACGCTAGTCAAACCAAGATTATTAAGTGTTGCATGGCGTTGGTTACACCTTGGTACCGACACTGTGTCAGAACAGAAAATCCCTTGAAAAAATTAATGTTAATGATATGAGACATAACACTGGATGGTAAATCATAAAATTTCACGTCGTGCAACACCCTTGAAAACAAATAAACAAAACACATAAGATTTACACTTGCCCGAATTTAACATGCAAAATTACTTTCGTGAAATAAGTCTGTTTCCTAAAATGGAAAAACACATAAGCACACTGGTAAATTAAAAAGGAGCATACTGAATTAATTTGGTACACTAAAAATTAATATTTAACTTCTGAATTATATTTAAAGTACTTTGTGCTGCGCTGTTCGAAATGTGTGTGTTGCACTGCAAATATTAACATGACAATTTTAGAAACTTTTTTCAATCTTCAATTTCTACAGATGCTGTGTTCGCAATGTCCTCTTCTAATCACGCACCGTGTGTGTGACTTCATATAAAAGTGTCTTTTGTCCACGTGCTAACCTCCAGCCCCGCTGCAGTTTGTTCCCTTTCGTACCCCTAAAGCCATCTAGTGGCGACCCCAGTACTAAGCTTATGTTCCCTTTCCCATGCTTACGTTGGCAACTGAGTGGGTTTTTAACCCCACTCTTGGTCTTGACTTGTTGCTGACATGAAGCATTGGTGATGTGCGGCAATGAAGATGATTTTCTTCGGGACCTAAGTCCCAAGTTAATAGTTTTATTTTATGTAAACATCCCATAGAGTAGCAGTCAATATGTAGTTGTGGTGTGGTGCATTTTATTTATTTATTTATTTTCTGTTGGTATTTCGGCTCGCCACTTCATCAAGTAAGGATATTTATTTCACCCTCCTCTGGTGAATACCATTTTTGGTGCTTTTCCCTTCGCCGCATGCTTTAATATTTTCTTTTTATTCGCTATTGCGTACCTTCTGGATGTTCTGGTGAGGGTAGACGAGTTTCCGTGATTTCCATCTGCACAGACTTAACTTCAGTGGTGTAACCTGCACAATATCTGTGCTTTTCTTGGCTCTATTTTTTGTTCGAGTTTTCAAGCAAATTTAATTCTTCAAGTTTTTCTGGTATGAATGTCATTTACTCTACAGGCCTTTTTATCAAAGTGTTTTTTCTACGCATTACAGTGCAGTGAATCTAAGTGATATAAATTCATATTTCTATGTTTTTGTTACTGCATTTATAAACATTTTAGTCACCATTCATAAGAAGTATTAAATTTATTTTATTTTATTGTGCTCTTGCAAGTAATATTTTGTAGTAGGCCTAATAATCTTTTTTTTTTAATATGTAAGGATGCATCCAGGAACTATTTAGTGACAGTGTTCATTTAATTTATCTATTATATGTTATTCTCCATGTTAATATAAACATGTATTTTGAATATAATGCTGCAGTGATGTTTTCTCTAGTTTTATTATTATTTCCCCTGTTTCTAGTGAACGTTTGAAGATTTCTAACAAAATTAAAAGAACTTTATAATCGAAATTTTTCGTTTGTTCAACGAACTAAAACCTTTTATAGAAAATCTTATGATTATGAAATTTGTGTCTTGATATTATCGTGTGTAATTACGTCTTTTTAAACTACTCATGTTTCTTCTTTTGATAATATTGTATTTGACATAATTGAAAATATTCAATAAATTTTAGAAAATATTTATTTAGCACATCACTGCAAATAACACGTTTTTATTTGTAATGTATTCGATTTACCTCTGGGACTATATTTATATTGATTTTACAAGCATGTAATAAGTCTTGTTTATAATTTTTTTAAAGGATATTTATTCATTATCCTTTTGTGCCTTGTGCGATTCCCGACATGACTTATGGTTTGTGATGCCACTTCTAATTGTATGTGATTTCCTATCAGTCAATTTTTTTGTGTTTCTGTAGCCACTTTATTAATATGTGTTTGTGTGGTGATTTCTTTACATGAAGGGCTCATCTTTCTTTACGAAGTGTGTTTATATTATTTTATGTTTTCCTTTTATCATACAGTGGCACAGTACCGCTGCTAACAACTCCACACAACCAACATCCCACAGCCACCAGGCATCAAATAGTCTCCCTTCTGTGTGGCACACCTTTCCCTCATCATTCCTTTCAAGTTTTTTCAGCCCAGGATTATCCAAATTTTCCGGCACCTCACCTCCTCTTTGACCATTTTGCCCCACCTATTTCCCTCTCACCAACATCAGGAGCATATCAGGGGCCGTGGGAATAACCTGGAACAATGCTCTGATACCAGCCAGATGACAGAATGACACCCAGAGAAGCCACACCATGTGGTATTCGCAATTGTCTCTATGATGCAGACCATGCTGAGCAAGTGGGCCATTTTGGGATGGTAAGGTAACATCACCCCTCCCTCCTCTGCAAACTTGGATCAATGCTCCGAGGGCGAGTGCACCTGCACTTATCCCTCCCATGCTTCAGTATCCTCCAATGAGGGGAGGGAATATTAATCGATGCTCCAGGCCATGTATGCAGGCATATGCACCACCTCCACCGCCGGTCGGTACACCCCTCCATGAGAATGAAGTGAGAACAGCCATGAGGTGTATGTCATTTCCTTGACCACCACCAATGTGTTTGGCATCTGCATCGTGCATTACCAGACTGGTCTAACACATGCAGGAATCCCAATGTCTCTGTGTTGGAAACACTTTGACCCTGTTCCAAAGGATGTAGAGGGCAAGTATGGGCTAGATACAACTTACTGGAAGTGCGCCCATAAGACCCGCCCAATGAGCAGCTGTGCTGCAAACAACCCTGAACACAAGTACAGCTCCAACTTAACAACAAATCGAAATGCAAGCCAGTGTCATTTCAGAATTTCGGGCAGTACAAATAAAAATTCAAATAATTATCCAGCCAAAACAATTATTTGCATCAGCTTAATATGCACAGGCCAAGGAGTTCCAACACTGCAGTGTACATTGTGTCTGCAATACTACCACAAAATGTGCCTGACAATTATTGACCTTGCTTCCATCAGCAGGACAAACTCTCAGTGTTCAAACACAACAAACATTTCTCCAGTGGACAGGCATTTATTGCTTCTGCTGCATCCCTTATTATATCCATCTACTCCAAATACACCTTCATTAGTGCAGTCACCAATGCAGCATGCACAACATAATAGTCAAGATATGCTGCAAGCGCTTTCATGCCTCATGAATGCCTCCTTGCACATGTCAACCACTGAAAGCGAGATGTAATTTCTCAACACACTGGTACTCCCTGCAATGCCTGTCTCGGCAGAGGTAAATAGCTAGCTTCATGGCCAGCCAGCCCGATCAATACAGGGGACAGCTGATGCACCATGGCAGTACTGGCATTTACGCAACAGGCTAACTCCCACCGCCTTCCTCAATACTGCAGTAGACAGTAATACTCCAGCGAAAACAACAAGTTCACCATTTCCCTGCTGGTATTGACCAGCAACTCAGTACCACTGGCATAGTGAATGCCATAACCGGCCGAAAGTAGTACACAAAACCATCAGTATTACCAATGTGGCAAATCATGTACAAGCAAGTGACAGTGCCACAACACCTATTCTAGTACAACCACCTACTGTCACAACTGACCAATCAGAACAAGTGTTTACATGTCAGCAAGTGATATCAACACCCCCACATCGAATGTGTGAACTCATAGCTTGTCACATGATTTCAGTGCAGCATGCACACCACTCGCTGCAGTATGTTAGCATACATAGTACAGTACGTACAACACTTAACTCTTTCTGCATTCGCGATGAATGAGAACTCAATATAAGCATCAATCAACACATAAACCTCCCTATAGAAGAGCTGCAAGCGAATTCGTGAGATGCTGTGCATTTTGGTTATGCAGTGGATAGCCAAAACACTCAGCAAACACAGTGTGTATGTTTATATTATTTCGAACAGTGCTCAATTCGCTCAAAACAAAAAAAAAATGCAAGCTTGGTGTTAAAATTCAATGCATGTGCAAGTTACCAGCGCAAAACAGGCCATTGTTTTGTTTTTAAAATTACTGTGACATTTATACACCCTGCAAGACATTCACCCACAAACATGTGAACATCATTTCGGCACACTCAGGACTGTTGTTTTGTGTTGACAGTGCACGTTTAGCTGGCTACATGTGTTTGTGTTCATTCGGCCCAAGTTATTGATCGAACACGTGCCAGGAAGTGGGCTGCGAGTCACCCATCTTCCCCCTCTTACATGTGACCCCAATCCATCTTATATCTCACTCACTTCACCTTCCAATCCAGTGTGACAGGCAGGACACCACACCCCTCCCTCAATCTCAAAGGCCCTTCATTCATCACACATGCATGCAAGCAAGTTCATCAACACACCAAACGAACAGCACTGTGTGCGGGAATCGCAACATCATACAAGCAACAGCATATCCAAAATCTTCGCCACATTAACACACGGCAAGCAAGAAGCAAGCAAGTGGAAGCTACAACTCGACCTGCCCACATTATGATGCCTGGCATCGTGGCATCCACCTCCTACCACACTGTCAATGCATCAAGACCACTACTAGATGCGTCCACCACTGACGAGGAGGTGATTCACTGGGGCAGCACCACAACAGCAATGCCACCGCCAGTCAAGAGGTCACCACCTGGTAATCAACCCCCCTCAGTGACTGCCAACCCAAGCATGCCTTAACTGCAGCAAGTCGCCCATGATGGGTCCAGCACAAGCAGTAACTGCACCACCAACATTCAGGCATTGAGAGGGGATTCATACACCCTACGACCCTGACACCATAGGACCTCAGCCTGCCCCTGTGGTACCTGATGGCACACAGACCGCAAATGGTCTCAGCAGGAGGGTGGCATTTAACGGAGGACGATGTTATGGTTTACAGAACATTTACCACAATGTGCATCCTCCGTCTCAATGGCACAACATCAGCATCAACCAGCACCACTGTGTGACTACTATACATAGTGGAGTGTAGAGTGTAGTGCAGAGTCATGTGTGCGAGTGTAGGGCAGTACAGCGCAAAATCGTACCAACACCTCACCTTCCTAATTACGGCATGCGTTCCTGGATGGGGCGAGCTTTTGCCGCCTTGTAGGGCATATTGCAAAATCAATAATTAAATTAAAGACACACTATCAGTGTGGACAACGAGAGATGCCCCTACAACCAATTCCTAATGTTTTATCCACATTGTTTCACCCTAATTTTGTACCATCAGAGTCAAATTGCAAGTGCTATGTGTTCAAAGAAATGTTGTGTATTTTTTTGTGTTATTTACATGCAGGTGTTTGTATTGTTTTGTTTTGCAAGTTTAGCTATACAGGAAGAAATGCCAGGTGAGCTATGTGCTGCAGTAGTCCATGGCCTCACAAGCTCGCCATATCCAGTCACCACTACGTATCTTAAGGGGTTGATCATGTAGCATACACACTCTGGGTGACTTCAACTTTGTGCATCAAATCATGTAGTTTATAAATAGTAACATCATTTTCTGGAACTGTTTTAATTAATTTCTCATATGGAGTCTCCGACTCTTCTTCCCCAGGACTTAATATCGCCTGGGAAGCATAATTTTCATTCAAGTTCATTATGGCAATTGCACACTATTTTCAACAGCATAGCCTACCTGGTGAGCTCGCAGGTCAGAGGCCATTTAAGCTTCCACTAATTGTAATATAATTTGGTGCACAAATAATTATATGGGAGTTACATGTTTTTCTTACACGCCAACTTAGGGACTTTCGGTATACGGGTCCCCTACAAACTTGCCTTCTCCCAAATTCAACTAACATAATTCAAAATGCTCAACTCAGTGCTTTTTCAGTTAAAGGAGTGTGGATCAGCTTGAATAGGCCAACAGTACACCAAGACGTATGTATCAGGTGTAAGGTATATCTGAATCTCATAGCCTGAGGGGCTCATCCATATTCTAAAATCTTGGAGGGACTGTGCTCATCCAGGCGAATGGCCCACAATACCCTGATATCCTCAACATTATCAGTCATAGACTTTATCATCCGTTTGGGTCTGGTGCCCAGTCGGTTTTTTAAACTCAACAATCACCTCACACCTTTGTACTGCCCCTCACAACTCCACCTAACACAACACCCAACAGCCACCAGGTATTAAGGCATATGGCTAGTTGGCTCCTCCAGAAGTTTCCTTTGCTTCTAGAGGGTATTGATAATTCTACAGTAATCAAATCATGTGTGCCTACTGAGGGAATTTGCGCCCTTGGAAAGCCAATAAGCACACGAGGCAAAATAGTTAGAGGCCATCTCACAAACCCGGTAATCCCATATTAATTTAGAATATCCCGAAATAATTTTCCAAGTAACACAGCAAGGTCAAGTTTGTGCCAAAAACACATGTAGCACCCAACAACAAATGAGAAGAAGTTTTAAGTTAGATTTAAGACATATTATATCAGTTCCACATATTCAATACACACATTGATCATACGAGATATTGACATTATTTAAAATACGTGTGGCATGTTATCAGCCAGTATTGCAAAAACTGATTGCGAGGTTCGCAAAAACCTTACAAATTAATTTGGTCCCTGGGTTCCTGGCCTCGCTACTCCCAGGAAATCAAAATAATAAATGACATAAGTTTCATAAGTTTCCAGTATGAAAACAAACTGACTGCTCTCAGGTTGCTGGAGCAGGAAGGAAAACGAAGTTATGTTGACTGGAGGCTAAGGTTCGATGATTTTCACCAGGTGGGTGCCAGTCCGCTCAGGGAACATGAGGTTGTGTTCATCTTGGTTCGTACGGCCGATCGCCCCCAGTGACTGTTCCTCTGGTCCCATCATCCTCTGCATTACTGCAGGGGGTGATGCTGTTTAAGTTCTGATACAGTTCTTCTATGCCTCGAATAGTGAGGGGTGTTAGCCTCTCTTAATGCTTAACACATTACAGTGGGGGGTTTTGGGCACCATCACACCCGAAAAATACATTACGCATTATTGGTGAGTTGCATACCTTGTTTAAGTGGCCGCGATGTGGCCAAAAATAAATAAGTGCATGGACTCCTATAACACAGATATTTATTTATTATATCCCCAACACTGGCCACTTACATGTAAACGTTCACCACTTTGGATCGGCGAGCTCTGATACAGATAAACAAGCACAAAGGCTACATAATGGATAAGTTTTACATTATGCCCCTGAAGTGTACAATAACGAGGATGGTGGGGCAGCACTCTCTCTGGGCTAATAATTGAAATATAAAAGTTAATGTGATTAAATTAATAAGTATTACATGTTACATGATCTGTCTAGTGCCTGGTTGCACCATTGGGGTTGAAACTCGATCCGAGATCGGATCTAAGATTGACTTAGAAAACTAGTGTATCATTCAAGTTCATTTCGAACCTCCAAAATTGGTAGTTCGAAACCTTAATCCAAGATCAGCAGCCATCATCGAAAAATGTAGTTTGAAAATAAGCCAACAGATAGAACTACGTTCGATTGTTTTCTTGGGAAATTGAAAAAACATTATATGCACTTTAATATTGTTCAGTGAAATTCATACAACAATAATTCACTTAAAACAGATAAAACATAGCACATCAAATTCTATGTATAGTGAAAAATACACCTACTTCCACAACGTCATAAATTACGAACCAATAGCAAAATTGGTCTTATACTTAATCTCGATCTCTCACTTTTGAACCAAGATCATAAGCTAAGTTGTCGTGGAATGAACATCGTGCTTGTGGCTGGTCACTCACCAGGAACTACCTGCGACTTGAGGACCAGCGAAAGCAAGGTGCATCTGCGAGTGCGCTGGGACCATGCAACTTGGATGCAGCAACTATCTGAAACTCGTCACATCCTCAGGTGGTGGATAGTCTATCTCCTGGCTCTGGGATGGCTGGGAATACTCAAATACCAGCCCTCAAACCAACTGGCTGGTGCGAGAGCGCCATCGTCGTGGACGTCGGGATATCTGGGCAGCTCATTACGAGATGGGGAAGTGCATATGCGGGAGGTAGCCCAAAAATCACGTCGGGGAGGGGGATCTCTAAGTGATGAAAAATGCGAAGTGCAACGATTCTCACTGCTGGATTCTGCAGGCTGCCGAATACAGGTACGTCATGAATGGATTGGAATGCATGAGATCTTAGAAGCACCCCAATATCAGCCTTCCTTCCTGGGCCAGAAGATTCGCCACCACCCCTGATAGGCCCCAGATGTATCGCGTTTCCCAGACCGACGGTTTATTTTGGTGGAGGGGGAGGGGGTAGCTCTCCGAAGAACTCTACTCACCTTCACCCATGGATTGGAGATCCTGGCATCGGCACGGAAGGGCGAAGATGGAGTCGGTGTCATGACTGAGCTGTCCAGTTTTCCGACGCACTCAATGAGAAGCAGGGGGACCCTGAATCCTCAGTTGCTGTCGTAACTGCAGTGCTGGTTCGGCTATATGGCAGTGTTGACAGTAGCTTAACTTCAAGGGTACCTGCGCCCACACGATCACTGGCATTGGTGTGGGGGCTGTTCTGTCCCCTGCAATACACACCAGATGCGATATCATTTAATTTCTCCCAGCATCAAACCAACTGAAGTCTTTCTTCTGAAAATAACAAATATCCTACTTTATTTAGCCCTAAGACAGTTAAAAGAAATTATTTTATCCTCCGCGACTGTCAAATAGATTTTCCACGGCCCTCTCTGCTTAACCGAGTTTGCTATGCCCTTCCATCTAGACCCTTCTTCTTTCAAGGTGTGCACATGGATACAATTGCGGCCATGGCATTATAACCCTGCTTAGCCACGATTCATGGACCGATTAAAATAATTAAACCTGACATAAGGCATGTAGGGCTTGCCCTGAGACGCATTCCATTCTCCATCCGACTTAGCTACTAAGATGCATGCCGCAGGGTACACATAACTGTGGGTGCTCACATTGGTGTAGTGGGATTTGGAGGCTCGCCAGAAAAATTAATTGAACCAATATCGACGAATCGGAAATCCACAATCATAAAATATTTTTTGTGCAACTCATTAAAACCAAGATCAAATTAGAGCTTGGTTCGGAACTAGGATCATTCGATCTCGGATCGGGGAAGATGTTAGTGCAAGTGGACTTAAGTGATGAAGGCCCGGAGAGTTCCGACACAACGTCCTCCCCACAGAGTGCCCATGATGCTACTACTTGTCCTTGGTGCTGCACTCCCTCACTGGCTGAGCTCTGGTGTTTGATCGTGACAAAACGTGTAATAAATAGGAATGTATTATAACAAATGAAGCTGTGGCTAAATGCATTAAATGATGGGGATGGCACATAAGAATTACCCTTTTAATTAGCAAATAAAATTATATATATAACTTATGCAGTGATTGGACATGTTTTTGACTTTTGCATTTGTCTTAAGAGCTAACCTAAAATATGGCTTTTTTACTGGCTCAAACTGATCATTATAAAATATAATACATAGAACTTAATATGTGTATGCAGACAGTGGATCATGTACTTTATTATGTGTATATTAAATTTAACACAAACACTTTAAAATTGTAAATTTCTAATTTGTAGGTTATTGCTACCTAGTGATGACATTGTGTGTGCCCAACCTAACTTGACTCTCCTGCCAAAGTACTGTCACCACTATTGGCCAATACTGTGTGTACATAAAATAAAATATTTCTTAGTAAAACAATTTTGCACTCAAGAGAAGTTGTTATGATTAATTCTTATATGTTTATGCTGATAAAAAAAATACATGTTTACATTCCATGTACGTATTTCAATGTTGAATGTGCTTGTTGGCATTTTGGTTTTTCCTCCTGTAAAAGGTAAAGAAACTCTCGAATGGCCCTAAAATTATAAATACAATACTTTTTAACTTAACATCTTAATAATAACACATACACAAGCCTTTTGAAACACAACATTATCAAAAACAAACACAAACCTGGATGTCACGTGACTCGTAATGAGAGACATGTGGTATGCTACACACAAAATGGCACTTCAAAAAATGTCTTAATAAAATATATTGCACTACACTATGACTGGGTTGGAACTGCTGGTCTAGGATGGTGTGGGGTTATGTGGATTGGATAGATATTTGGATGAAATTTTTACCAGGCTGAGCACCAGTCTGCTCAGCAGCGAACATGTTGAACTCTTGATCTTGAGTCGTACAGCCAATCACCCAAAGTGGCTGCATCTCCTGTAACACCGTCCGCTGCGTCCCTGTATCTGATGTTGATAATGGCGAAGTTTCACTATAAATCCTGTTATGCTTGGTCTAGTAAGAGCGTCGGCCTTCCTTAAATGCCATTAATCATCGTAGGGGTTATTCATGCCCCCCAATACCGTAAAATACATTTTCTCCCATAAATTCCATTATGTGGTTATGTGATCAGAGTGACCAATAAACAAAGTCGTACACTGTCATTTCTCCTTACGTAATGCATTATTCATTAACCCTCGTTCGAGGCAAAAATACAAACACGTCTCCACCGAAGCTTGGATAGCTCTGATCTTGCGAAAAAGGCACGAAATCTGAGTAGAAATTACATTGAATCTTAAATTTCGGCCGTGTACAAGACAGACTAAATGGTGGGGAAGTGCATGCTCCGGGGTTGTGAAATACTAAAAAGTTCCGGTAAATTAAAAATGAAAATATTGCATATACATGACTGATTAAAAGTTGAAGTCCTCGGAGCGGGCCTCATGCACGACCTACCCCACTGGCTGTGATGACTCTACTGGGAAAATGGCCACACAAGAGCCAGCACCTGACCACCTGCTTCCCACGTGACAACAAAATCCGGTTATTTAAATATATTTTACTATGTGAGATGAGGATGACATGGAGATGATACACTGAAGACAAAATAATCCCTTAACACTCATCACCATAATATTTAGATATTCACTAGCAAAATAAAATTGGTTTTGAATGGCCTTGGCTTGTTCACAATAAGCTGACCGAATGTCCGTATCTTAACCTAAAGCATGTGTTATGCACATTCTGCATGTGTCGCTTACACATTGCCCCTCAGGCTGCATTAATTTATACGTTCACTTATAACACTGAGCAATATAATGTTATGTGTAAAAATGCATAAAACAATATAAAATAAATAATTGCTAATCGGGCACATCTTGGTGTCATCTGCGGACACTGTCTTTAGATGTGCAGTTCACATGTGGTCTCCGCCACTGGGTACCTAATCGCTCATAAATAATATTAGCCAAACAAAATTAACCAGAAGAACACAAACCATATTAATAGGTACGCTTTCAACAACAATTGGTATAAATCTATGATTTGTACCACAAATCTCTGAGCATTGACCAAATAATAAACCATTCCGGTTTAGTATTATTCTTGCTTGATTTAAACATCCTGGGGTCCCATCAATTTTTACTCCTGATGAAGGAAGGGTTCCTGAATGAATAACGTCTGTTGATGTTACAATTATTCGAATAAATGTATTTGATGGACCTGCTGGTCAGTCTCTAGGTTAGGTTACTCTCACACAATAACACATGGTCACATGGAAAAATTCGTAGATAAATATACATCTTACACCTAGCAAATAGAAAACTGCTAATTACACTCTACGATTATTATTAGTGTGCACAACTTGTGTACACTACTTAACTTAACAACTATGGACAAATTTTATTATTCTTCACCAATCAAAACATGGCTTGGCGTACTTTGGAAAATGTAAACAAACACTGCAAGGACTCTTTTAGCATTGAATAATATTTCCATTTTAGGAGGTGAATATTAAGCCTTGAATGAAAATAATACTAATTACAATACACAAACCTGCATGTCACGTGACCCATAACATTGGTCACGTGATATCTAACACAGTTACACTTTCGAAAATGTAAACAAATAATACATGTGGCACTGACAATTAAAGCAGACATCTCCTCTGTACTTTCTGACATACCAAAACCTACACAAACCTGATGAAAAAACAAACTGAGCCTAGCATTAAAATACATGCACTGTGGCGATACACAAACGCATTACACGCACATATGTGGAGCACTGACTTCTGCACTTGCATTGCTCACATGGATGTGAAGGGTTGTGGAAGCTGAAGCTAAGGAAGTGCGCAACAACCTAAGGTGACAATACATGGAACACGTCAATTACCCTCCTCCATCTGAGGTCGTTCGCATGTCTTGAGAATCTCCTCATTTGGTACAGCAAGCTACCAGCGGATGAATCTTCTCCCATGGTCGGAGGTTGTATCTGCTGTGCTGCTGTGGCTGAAGTGGGTGAGGCTGTCTTGCATGTTGCGGTGGTGGCTGAGCTGCGGACACATGGCCACAAGCGGTGCACGTGGCATACCATGTGATCCGGGCTCACTTTGAGCAGCAGGGTGGTGAAGACAGTCGTTTCGCCCTGGACTCACTGCTACTGCTGTGGAGGGCGGAGTTGGTGTTGCACTGTTGACTGAATGTGGTTGTTCCACTTCGGAATTCAATGTATGAAATGATTCGCTGTTGTATTCCCACGGCACCTCATCGACGCTGGGCATTACAATGCTGGAGTGGGCGAAATGCAGGACATCTCTGTGAAACACAACTTTGCGGTGTGCACCGATCTGCATTCGGAAACAGTTGTTCCCTATTGTGTTTTTGATGAGTTGTGGTTGGCTCCATTACTTCGAAGATATTCTTTTGTCCAGCAGTTTGTGGTTGTGTCTTAGCAAACACCTGCTCTCCAGCCTGCTGCTGGGCGGCGGGGATTTGGGTGTCGGCAGGCATCCACAACTGCGCATAGCATGCTTGGTTCTGTCACACTTCATACACTTCCCTCTGTAGATGCAGTAGCATCGAGTATTGTATCTGTTAACGGGCTTGGAATGGTACTGGTAGCATAATGTTCTAGATGTTGTGATGAATCCTGTGATGAGCCGATGATGATGAATGCACTGATGTTTGAATGGCATGGCAAACACCCGCACGTGGTGCTGTTACATTCGGTCAGATGAATAATGAGGGTTGGAGGGGGTGTGGGGTTTCCCCGCCCATCACACCGTGATGTGAATGTATTGTTGAGATCTGAGCCGAATGGAAGCAAACACAGGTGGTAGAATGATGTGTGCACTGTCACTTCAAAACAGCAGGAGGGAATGAGACTAAAATAATTTTGACTTGCTGGCAAATTTTAAAAATGTCACTTTAGGGCGAAAATGTCACAAAGTTTAAACCATTTTGTTCGGCCCTTATTGCCGAAACATGTGGTTTATTGTTATGTGTGAGCGCATGCATCATGGCCGCATGAAATGATGTGAGTAATGTTTACAGTCAAGGAACTGCACACTTAGTTCATGGTTCGTGGTAGCAAAACTGCACAGGTAATTTTCCTCATTCTGGTGTGGATGTAATTGTTTGGTCTGGTTTGTAGGCAGGATAAATGCTAAGAGTCTGTTGTGGTTCCTTATCCACACATGTGGTTGGATACAGCTATAGGTTTTTGTTCTCATTTGTGCTTGCTTCGTGCTCGCTAGGCGGTGTGGCGGAGGTGAATACGAACACTTGTGTATACGGAGTCGTTGCGGGTGGTTTGCTTTCTCAATCGCTTTGCAAGATCTACACAAAATACAATCATCATGGCAGTCTGGTGGTTTCCACGAATATGAGATGGCGCATTCCTTGTGGTATCGGCATGACACCAACTGGCAGGATACTGTGTAGGTTCCAGTACCGTGACACGTGTTTTTCGGGCACCGGCTGTATAGAGCCAATTGTAACCATGCTGGGGCAGGTGCAGTGGGTATTGATTGACAGTTGCAGGTGGGGTGGTGGACAGTAAATATGTCCAAGCTCCCACATTTCATTTTCCCGCTTTATTTGCACGTTACAGATTGTATATCGAACTGGAAACCCATGATGTTTCGCGTGGATGCATGATGCAGATGTATTCTGGTGCGGCAGTCACCATATTCTTCTGCTGGGCCACGAGGCTATCAACCTCGTGACACGTCTTAGTAGGGGTGGTCCTGCCAGGCACGTGGCATCGTTGGAGGGGGGTTGCAGGTGCCTTGTTCCCCTCTGTATTGGTACATCACAAGATTGTGGTTGCTGCTGCATCACAGATGCTCTCCCATTAAAAAATGGCAGCCTGATCTGTTCTTTTGTACTAACGATGGATTTGGCGATTAACTTCCCACATGATGTTTCCACTGTATTCTGGTGGCAATTCCCTGGTGCATAGACGATATATAATGTAAGGACGTTAGATTTATTCGTCATTAGCGAATTAAGCAGAGCAGAGGCTCAGAGAATAAATGAATGTGGATGCACGTACTTACACAAGTCGCACAAGAAAAGGCACGGAAGTATGCCTACGAATGGTTGGTGGGGAAAAATTGCAAAAATTTAGCAGGAAAAATGGTGAATATAGAATATGTAAGGTTATGATGCCCGGTAGGGTTTGAGATATTTGCTGGGTAGGAATGGCATGATTTGCCTGGTGGAAATGGCCACAAAGGTGGGCACCAATTGATGGCGCTCAGGTTGCCGGACCAGGAGGGAACATGAGGTTATGTGAACTGGAGAAAAAGATTCGATGATTTTTACCAGGTGGGTGCCCGTCCACTCAGTGAACATGATGTTGTGTTCATCTTGGGTTGTACGGCCGATCGCTCCCAACGGCTGTTCCTCTGGTCCTGATGTTCTCTGGTGAATTTCTGCTACAAAATGTATATGCCACTATTAGTGAGGGCTGTTAGCCTCCCTCAATCCTTAACTCACTCCTGACAGGTTTTTCTTTTGGCATATCACCCCCGAAAAATATTTTACAAAAATTGATGGGTTGCATACCTTGTTTAAGTGGCCAAGACATAGCCAAAAGTAAATAAATGTGTGGACTCCCGTTAACACAGCTATTTATTTATTATATCCCTAACATTGGGCAATTACATGTAAATGTTCGCCACTTTGGCTTGGCGAGCTCCGATACAGACAAACAAGCACAAAGACTACATAGTGGATTAGTTGTACGATATGTCCCGATGCATACAAACATCAAGATGTTAGGGCAACACTCTATCCGGGATAAAAATGAAATATAAATGTTCCAGTGATTAAATTATTTCATATTACACCTGACATGATCAGTCTAAGTGATAGAGGCCTAGAGAGGCCCGGCATGATGTCCTCCCCACAGAGTGCCCGAGATGCTACTATTGGTTCCTTGTCGCCGAGCTCTCTCATTGGCCAAGCTCTGGCATTTTATAGCAAAAGAATATGACATAAATGAAAATGTATTATTACAAATGAAGCTGTGGCTGAATGCATGAAATGATGAGGATGGCACAAGAATTGCCCATTTAATTGGCAAATATAATTATATATATCAAAATACAATTTATGCAATGGTTGGACATGTTGTTAACATTTGCCTTTGCCTTAAGAGCTTACCTGAAATATGGCTTTTCTTCCGACTCAAACTCGCTCTAATAAAATGTCTTACATAAAACTTTATATGTGTGTGCAGACAGGGGAATATGTACTTTATTATGTGTAAATTAAATTTAACACATCAAAAATGGAAATCACATTTTGTAGCTTATTTATGATGTGTGGCGGCATTGCAGTAAACAGTGGTGCGGCTGTGTGTCCAACCTAACCTCACTCTCCTGCCAAAATACTGTCTTTACTAATGGCCAATACTGGTTCTACATAAAATAAAATATTTCTTAGTAAAACGGTGTTACACACGAGTGTAATTGTTATGGAAAATTATTCTATAGCTACACAGATAAAAATAATATATGTTTATGTTCCACTTGCGAATTTTTATTTTGTATGTGTTTGTTGACATTTTGGTTGCACCTCCCATAAAAGGTAAATAAACTCTCGTGTTGCCCTAAAATTATAAATACAACACTTCTTAGCTTAACATGTTAATAATTACACATGCGAAAACTCCTGGAATGTCAAACATTATCAAATACAAACACAAACCTGAATGTCACATGTCACATGACAGTAGTCACGTGGTATGCAACACGCCAAATGGCTCTTCAAAACATTGCTTAATAAAATATGTTGCATTACACTTACACGAAGAACACATGCGCTGCACTTCACTACACAAGTTAACAAAGATGTAAATAGGCTCTTGAAATAAAACACTACTTTCCTAAACAGAATTCATGTGCAGGTGCAACGCACTAACACACTGTACACATGCATGTGGTACACAGGCTGAAGCTCCTGGCTACTCTCGAATGATGGTGCAGGAGTTGTGGAAGCTGGTGCGAATTGATGTGTGTAATGGCCTAAAAGTGGGTGCACATGGAATGCGTCATAACAATGGCAAACAAATGATTGGTGCAAATATATTATGATGGCTCGAGAGTGGCATATGTGTGCGGCCACTCTTTACCACATTTCGAAGCTCACTGACTAAAATATCGAAAGACTGCTATAGGCTTGAGTGCATATTCGGACCAAAATTCCAATAAATGCGATTTCAATTTACAACAAGTAAACAAAGACACAAGACACTCTGCAAATATTAACGATAACTAAAAAGCACTTAGAAATAAACATTCATAAAGTAGTCACTTACAAAAACTATAAAAGTTAGCATGTCGCTAATTTATCATCATAATAATCTTGTATTGTGAACACTTCTCCCCTGGTCTATTGCCATACACGATTTATTTCACATACATCCTTCATTACCTAAATTAAAGTAAAATTTTATAAATATGAAATTTTTAAGTCTGGTGTCCGAAAGTTCTCTGACAGCGGACCAGTTCATGTTGTGCGAAAGGTGTAACACATACATACCCGAATGCCTAAAACAGAAGAATGAGGTAATACAAACTCTTGTTATGCACTGTTTGTTATCTGAACCAAAAGCAAAAAATGTGTGCTGAAATTGACATATGCTTCGTCCCTCGTTCTAAGACAGTTTGTCTGACCAAGCACTTCCTCGTCAACACAGTATTTATCTGTGCTCTACTTGTTTACCAGTGTGCATCAAGACTGCGAAGTGTGCGATGAGTACTAGTACCAATCAGGGCATGCGAGTATAGTGCATCAAGCAGCATGCCCGGTCGACCTGCCAGAACTCCGTCATGTGGAGTGATACACACCCATAAATAAGGTATGAAATGCTCTAGGAGAGGTTTGTGGTTCACAACACCCATTTTTGTAATACATGATAAATAAAGGTGTCCAATCCACACCTACATTTTAGTGTTGATTATTCCATGACAGTTTTGTGTAATTTTAATTTGTTTTCATTTTCACGTATACTATGTCCATTTAATTGCACCATCATTTTTACATGTGTTTTTGTATGTAGAGTGTTTCGTGTATTTTTATGCAGTGTATCATCTTCATTTAAGCAGGAAAGCTCTAAGTGTATGAGCTTCTGTGCAAGGAAGTAGTCCCACATGGCACTCGAGCCCACTAATGCCCGCTCTCACACCAAGCTTGAAAGTAAATAAGCTACGAGCATCTTAGAGGGTTGGTCATGTTTGTCTGTGTTGAGCATTTCCCCGTCCTGGGTGACAGACACTTAATTTTCATTTATCATTTCACGTTCAATAGACTTTAGTTTACAGGAACCATTTTCACATCGCTACCCGGGAATCAGCCTCATTTCCCCAGAGTTTACATTGCCTAGGTGGGCATAACTACTTCCGTAATAATGATTGGTAATACCATTTTCTCAGTGTAACTGCAGACAGACAGTTAAGCCACCACCCACATGTAAGTTGCTTCGGCAGAAGGGTTAGTGTATTAACCGAATAAATGCAACATAGAACTGATCAGCTTGTGATTTATTCCGATAGCTGCAAGGAATGTCAGAGCACTGGACATTTTAATAACCGCCAATTCATTGCAAGTGCTTTCAAAGTGTTTTGCACGATCAATGTGATAAAAATTTAATTTGTATCATAAGTAAGTGTATGGGCATGTTGTCATCCCAAATAATCTACAGTATGATGCACGTGAAACACTTAAACAAATTTGCGCCAAAATTGTCTTCATCATAAGGGTGTGTAACCATGCAATAGGTAGCCACTTAGCAAACTGCAATCAACAATATTATTATAACCACAGTAGAACAAGGGATGAAGTCGCCATTAATGGAGAATTACACCCAGGCGATCGACCCGCAGGACCCCGAGAAAATCCAGGTGTCATTATGCTACAGCATCATCATCATCATAATTTATGCCGCACTTGAGCGATGACTGCTGCCAAATCGAGTAAAATCCAATATTTCAAAAATCTCATACCTCACCACCCTCAAAAATCCCAACTTAGCTATTTCAGTCCAGTCATACGATGTATTTTGTCACCCTTCTAAGTCGCGTAATTTTTCCGTCAAGATTTTTCATCTGGCAAAATTTCCCTTTCCAGCCAAATATTTTTCATCAACTTTTCCAGCTAGACTCTCCACAACAAGTTCATTATTACCATATTCCTACCCGCCTGCAATGAAAGGACAATGGGAGACACAATCAAGGGCAACTGCAGTGTCGTGATGCCTTCCAGATACTTTTTAGACCCTGGAAAGTGTGCCATTTGGTCGGTGAATAGAAAGCGTGCCTACAGCAATGTCCGCCATTGCTGCAGGAAGCAGAACATGTGGGCAGAGAGTGGCCAATTTGGGCAGCACGTTACGTCAAGCCCCTACCACCTGCCCGACGCAGCGGACAAAGGACAGGAGGGTGAGTGTACACCAGCGCTACTCCCACCAAAGCGGCACCAAAACAACCGAGCGAGAGCGATCGTGCCCTGCCTCCACTCTCCCCGCTCCTGTGCCATGCTGGTAAATACCCCATAATGGGCATGCTGAGGGGAAAGTCGCATGAGGGGAGGGAGATTCCTTTCTTCCACCATCCCGCCATGTAGCAGAGACAAGATACTTGCTGCATTGGAGAGTATCCAATGCAGCAAGTAAGCTCAATACCACAGGACATCATATCCAAATATAAAAAGTTAACATTAACTGCCAATGCCGCCGACAGTCCAGCCCATCCCTCAATTGTGTCGCCACCAACCACAACAGGAAATCAGTGAATTCCATACAGGAGGCAAAAGTTAGTGTGCAAGTACAGCCAAAATTGGAGATAGCCGAATTTCCAAAATACTGTGTACCCATTTAATGCAGCATTATATTATGCAGTGGACAGGGTATAATTACACTTTAGTGCACAACTTGCAAAGTAAATTACCACATCGAGTCCCTTAACTAAGGAAAACTTAGCACAGCAGTATGACTATCCTTATGTGCTTAGGATGCAGTTCGACGATAAATAACTAAGAAGCAAGCCAAACGTGGTATTTGTTGGCGGAGGATGAAAAGGGAATACATTTTACAAACACAACCATCAGCAGGGCACATCAGGGGAAACCACACCATACAACAGCAGTGTAGCGGAAATGTTTAAACAGATCAGAATCAGCACAGAGAGTGCATCCACACAGGGCCCAGGACTGGAGTTGTTACGAGTGTGTAGGGGCCAAACAATGTAGCACGGAGTCACCATATGCCCACCCGGCGCACGTGGATAACATAAACAAAGCATTAACGCCCGCACAGTCAACACCCCAGATGCCTACACTAGCCAACACACCTCTCCCATTTCCACCTCTTACTCATTTCCACCAGCTACTACAAACTGAATTTCCCTTGCTTTTGTTTCAATCAATATGACCGTAAATCACAACACCTTTTTCCAAATTACCTATCAGTGATGCCATGCCAGCCCATCTAAATGGGAGTGATGTCAGTCAATCAAGTCATGGCAGAACATGCAACACGAAGCAGAACCATGGTGTCTGACCTAACAATTGCACCACCAAGACCAACAGCTTTGAAGACACCAGCGAAATTTCAAATTTTGCAACATTTTCTGGAACTCCAGCAGAGAATCCTACGGCATTTTCAGTGGACTGCACATCGTGGCTCACGAAATATTTCGTAAGCAAGGAGGAATGAGCGAGCTGTGTCAGAGCACAACTCCACAGAGAAGCACGCTTTTTGGCACCTTTTAAAACACTGCGGCCTCCAGTGGGAGGAGTTTCAGCATTAATTCCAGTGCAGATTTTAAAGCGTGTTCACATATTTGTAGGCTCAAAGTAAACTCACCTCAGAGGGACAGCAACCGGAATAATCTTTAACTGCTTTCATAACAAATAAGATTCATTTGATTGGGCATTTCCACTCATGGTTAACGAAAAGGGAAGTACGGGGGGTTGTTTCATAGACAGCACAACCGGAATACCTATATCATTATTGAATTGCACTTTAGAGGCATTGATGCATTCCACAATCATACTGGAGTGCAACCACGAGCTACCGCATCGCGATTCAAGTGGCGCACGATAGTGACATGTGCAATGGGACAGAAATGGTAATGGACATTAAAACATTTCACAACAGCAACTACCACATTGTTTTCATGGTCAAAATCAAGTATTTAAAAATAGTTCAGGGTTCACCAGTTCACCCAGTTCTAGTGGTTAGACACCACCAGAAAAATGTGCTACAAGCAGTGCAGGAAATTCTAATGATGTATGGAAACAATTGGTACAATCGCCTCAACGACCAGTTCGCTGCTGTCTGACAGAAGTGTACCACTGTCATAATCAATGCCCTGACAACCCACATTTGAATTGTGTGAAGGAGTAGGCAGTAAAAAAGAAGCTGTGAAACAGCTCGCAGGGATGAGGGGGCCAGGCGCTCCTGACACCCCGCACATATCGCAGAAGAAACCAGATTTGACACCACAGCAAGCTCTATTACAACATGTCAGTAGTAGCTAATCCCAGTTCATCCGCATTCTAGTCACGATTAACAGTCAATTGTGCCATGCACTTGTAGATACCGCAGCATCTAACAACTTTGTATGCCTCAATTCTGTGAATAAACGGGATGTGACCACCACAAATCACATAATTAGTCTAGCTACCAATGAACACTGCAGTACCGCGATAGGGCAAGCTACTGCAACCGTACGTGTATGTGATATCGAGACCATTACCACTGGCATTCTAACACCTGAGATACGGGAAGATGATATTCTGGGAGTACCTTGGCTCTCGGAGCAAAATACAATAGTGGAACCAGCCGCCTATCGCATTCATTTCGGCACGAAGGAGAGATGCACAATGTATAATCTGGACCGCTGTCCAATAGGTTGCCTACCCAAGCTACAGCTAGGGGACTTTAAAACCAGATACCACAAGAACATCAAGCCATGTTTCAGCACATATTGAAGGAATGCAGGGATGTGTTTGCAAAATATAATACTTTGATGGGCACCACCATCGCAGAACATGAAATCTCCTTAACTGAGGACAGACCAATTTTCACAAATTCGCGAGGGTACTTACCACATCACACACTTACTATAAAACATCAAAAACAGGAAATATTAAACGACGGTGTAATTGAGCCGTCATACAGTCCATATAATTCAGCAATTATATTAGCGCCCAAAAAATATGGAACATGGAGATTCTGTGTAGATTTTAGGACTTTAAATCAAGTCACGTGTAGTGAACTCCCACCCTACATAAGTGTAAAAGATGCATTGAGTTCATTGAGACAAGCATAGGTTTGGACATCCCTACATCTAAAAAGCGACTATTGGCAGGTACCCTTGATATTGGAAGACCGCAAGAAAAATCATTTACCATGCAAGATGGCAGCCGATTTCAATTCTGTGGTATACCGTTCGGATTCTGATGTGCCCTGCCACTTTCCAAGCAATGATGGTTCGTGTATTAGATGACCTTATCGTTGAATACACATTAGCATACCCAGACGATGTAAAAATCTGGCCATACAGCTGGAAAGATCATGTGCACCATTGATTGGTCGTTTTCAAAAGATTAGCAATCAATGGTCTCATGTCTGCAGTAGAAAAGTCTCATATGGAGAAGACAAGTATCGATTTTCAAGGGCACGTAACAAACGAAACCCGGAACAACCTAAATTAATTGACAGCTCAGAAAATTCTTTGGTTTTATTTACTGGCTAAAGGAACACATCGCAAACTTTGCAGTTACTACCCCACCACTTACATAATTTTTTCGCCGCAGAAACGTTTCCAGTTGATGGAGGAAGCAGAAAGCGCCTGTACCAAAACTAAGCAGAAGTTCCGATCATGTACAATACTCGCAAATTATGACACGAGCAAGCACCTCTACCTATAAACTGATGTCAATCAGGAGGGAATTGGAGCTGCTTTATATCAGGTTGACGATAGCAGCGCGAAGCATATCATCGATTTCGCTACCGCCAAGCTTGGGCAGACAGACAGTGCAATGTAAATGAGCAGGAATTTTAAGTGGTCATTTGGGCCATCAAAGTTATCGCGCTTATCTTGAATACCAGAGATTTATGCTCAGGACTGATAACCGGTTTCTAGTATAGTTGCATACCATGAAGTAGGTGAGAAGCAAGCTGACTAGGTGGGTGTTACATTTGCAGGTGTATAATTTCGTCGAACAGCATATTCCAGGCAAAGTGAAGGAATTGCCATAGTAGATGCATTATCATGTCCCCCTAGTAAAGAAGTACATGACGAAATAGAGCGGGAGGAAATTTTACCGCTGTGAGCACGTGATCTCATGACAGAAATGTACGTACAGCTAATAGGTGCAGAAAGTAACAAAACATCGATTAGTGATTTGTAGCGGGAAGTGACGCAAGCACAACAGGGATGCCAGTACACACAAGTGAAAATAATCAAATGTGCATAGCACAAAGTGGAGGGATCGCATGTGATTGAAGACAAACTGGAAACATGTTCGGTGCAACATCCTGGGAGGTGGAGAGTGTTTGTCCCCATGTGTGCGACGTGTCAGGTACGCGCCTATTATCACAGTGGCAGCATTGTGGGACACCCCGATGTTAAACAGACTGTGAGGAATGTGCACAAACTTTTTTTCTGGCCAGGTCTCAACAGAAGAATGCGAGAGTTTGTGCAAAAAATGTAAAAAATGCAATTTGTTTAAATCCCCCAGGTCGGATGGTAAACAACAACAAAAACTACATGCTCCGTTCAAGCCTTTTGAAACAGTGTGTATCGAAATTATGGAGCTGTATTCCAGGACAAAAGAGGTATATAGGTTCCTTGTGGTGATAAATGATAACTTTTCGAAATGGACAGAGGCATACCCAACCAGCAATGCAAGGATTAGTACCATTGCGCAAGCACTTGAGGAACAGTTTTTCCCAAGGTGTGGGTTTCTGAAAAATCTCCTCACCAATAACGTTACTCAGTTTAGCCGGAAATTGGAGGGAGTTTTGTACCCGGTGGAAGCACACTACATTACAAAGGAGATTTACCACCCCAGAGCCAATCCCACAGAGCAGCGTAACAAGGAGGTGAGGGTACAGTTACGACTCCGAGTTAGGAAACGACACACTATGTGGGTCGAACATCTGCCTGCCGCCTCGTACACCCTCAGTCGACACGTCAATGCAGTATCAGGCAAGTCACCCACCGAGGTATTTCTGGGATTCAACCTGCATCTACTGGGCGAGACAAATTGCCATTGAGGCGAGGACAGCAGTGAAGTGCACAGTAGTGATGTGCAACATCAACAACATTATCAGCGAATACACAAAGTACATGAACAGCATGGCAGGTATGCAGCAAAATGGCTTTCAGTCATCACAAGACCACCACCAGAGTTACGAGTGGGACAGGAAGTTTATATTAGAATGCACCCGCAGTCCCAGGCACAGAAGGAGTTCTGCACAGGTTTCGCGACAAAGTGGAGTGGCCCACATTGGATTCTTCAAAGGCATGGGCCAACCACTTACACAGTCCGCATGGGGAAGAGGAAGGTGAGTACATTGGGACAATATCTGGCTCACCCCAGTTGCCATCGATATCGGTCGGTCCCAATGACTCTCAGTACCACTGTGGTGATGGCCGTGTCCACCTCCCATCAGCACCCAGTGAGGAGGAAGTTGCAGCAACACCTCTCGAGGAGGAGTCCGCACCCGATCCACCCCAGCAGGAAGACAGAGGAGTATCGCCCGGGGCAACCCTCGATGGCGACGGTGCCGACGGTCTTTATAGGGGAGAGATAGAGGAGCGAGTTACCACAGTACCTTCAGAAAGAGCATTAAGTGCTGGGAAGAATGAACACGGGTTGCGGGGCATCACCATGCCTAATGCAACTGTTACATCACCAGAAACCATACCGACACCAGTAGCAGGGGAAGAGCAATCACATATTGCCGTCACGAAGCCCGACATAGCAATACCAGCAAAAGCGACGGAAACACTGCATGATTATATGCCCGCACCAGATGTCATGCCAGAGCACCCAGATGCAATCTCGATGGTGTCGGGCAGCTACCTCACCAGTTCACCGCAGGCACTAGAGGATAAAGTTTTTTGCATGCGCAAGGCAAGGAGGGAAGCAACGAATATGAGTACATATGGAGGAAGTCAGACCGCCTTAGGCCCTGCTCAGCCAGGTAGAAAGCAGTGGAACCTGCAGGGGAGCAGGCAGAGCAACAGAGATGACAGTGCAAGTTGTGATGGCGGGAGCGAGGGTAGTGGGTCAGATGCCTCGTTCCGCCGCCATCGCTCCTGCAGGCGCACACACCTGCCACAGTATAGTCAACATTGTAGGCGCGCCCAGGCACCCTGTAGCAAAGTGGACCGCCAACAACCGCAGCAGCAGTCAACACAGCAGGTCACAGCACAAGGGAAGAAACTGTACAACTTGCGGCCTCGGAAACTGCCAAGTTGTCGAAGTTGCTGTTCAAAGCGACATCAGGCCTCCAAAATGTCTAAAAAAAAAAAAGGGGGGGCAATTTAAAATGTGTTACGTACTACTTCCTAAGACAGTTGCTCCAGCTAAGCACTTCCGCATCATTGCAGTGCATAACCACACTCTACTTGTGTGCACCAGTGCGCATCAAGACTGTGAAGTGTGCGACGAGTGTCAGTGTTAATCAAGGCAAGCAAGTGGAGTGCAACAAGCAGCATGCCTGGCCAACCGGCCAGAATTTGGCACATGGAGTGATACCCACAAATAGGGCATGAAATGCAATATGAGAGGTTTGTGGTGCACACCACACATTTTGGTAATACAATTTGAATAAAGATGTCAATTAAACACTTCCTAATTAGTTTTTAATTGTCCATGCAAATTTTGTGTAATTATTGTTTGTTTTCATTTTCATAGATGCTATGTCCATTTCATTCCATTATCATTTATGCAACTGTTTATTGTATGTAGAGTGCAACGTGAATTTTTACACAGTGTAACGTCTTCATTTAAGCAGGTAAGCTTTCAGTGTAGGAACATATGTGCAAGGAAGTAGTCCCACATGGCGCACAAGCCCACTAACGCCAACTCTCTTGCCATGTTGGAAAGTAAGCATCGAGCATCGAAGAGGGTTGGTCGTGTGTGACCGCATTCCGTGTTTTCCGTGCCAAGGTGGCATATACCTCATTTGGATTTATTATTTAGCGTGCAATAGACTTAAGTTTACAAGAACTATTTTCATATCGCTGCTCGGGACACCACCCTCACTTCACCAGAGGTTACATTGCCTGGGGAAGCATAACTACATCTGTAATAATTATTGGTTAGTACCATTTTCGCAGTGAAACCCCAGACGGCCGGTTAAGCCGCCACCTGCATGTAAGTTGCTTCGGCAGAAGTGTTAATTTGTTAACTGAATAAATGCAACAGAGAACTGATCTGCATGTGACTTATTCCGGTAGCCACAAGAGGCTTACCAAGGAACGGGTCCTTCTAATACCCGCCAATTCATTGCAAGTATTTTCAATGTGTTGACGTGTGCGGCCCTCAGGGAAACTTTAATTTTCCCTGTCCACAAGGTGCAAACTGTTGTTTTGCCCAGTGTGCCAGCTCAAACAAGAGAATGATGTGATGATAGTGTGTGGGTCATCAGCCATGGGGGATTCCCTGAAGTCGCTGTCTTGCTGCTGCTGTGTTTATTGTGCACTTACTAGCACTGACTTTAAAAATGGTAGTTTTTACCACCATGAAAACACAAGGGTATGGGCCCCCTTACACAGCTGTTTACAAACAAGCTGCTTCTACTCGGCATGGGGTGCTGGGCCCATAATACAACACACTTAACCTGCTCAGTCTTCAGGATGCCGTGCCCGATGCTACGCTAATGGTACTACATTAAATAAAATAGTGGAATTCTCACAAACATATTTATTCATGTTAGGGGCACAACACTGACTGACATAATGTGTCCATGTTATAAAGTGGGGTCGGTGCTATGGCTCGCCGATAGCATATGCGGTTATGAGATGCATGTGCGTGTGTAAGATTTTAAGTTGCAAAAGTTGCTTTAAGTCGGCCCTTTGGTAGTTATTCTGCATGCAAAATGTTCAATTTACTAATTGCTATTGATAAACTAAATGAATATACCGGAAAGATGAGGTACCAAAGGGACGTGCGGGAGCACACTCCTTAAAGATGTTTACCGGTTGATGGTGTGGGACAGACAATGGACGCTACCCGCTCTCGCCTGCGCGAAGAGCCAGGTCAAGTTTAGAAATGGATACTTGTGCATTATGGTTTCACATCTTGCAAGATGGTGATTTGATGCTTGCGCTTGCCCTCTTGCACTTTAAATTTAATTCTAAACATATTGGTGACATTACTGCGACTCTAAAAGCTAAATTAACGAGGTTTGAAATGACATCACGGGAATACTGCCACCCTTGTAACAGTACTGTACAACATGATGAATGTATGTGATGATGATAGCCTGAATTATGAAACATAACCCTACCACAAAACTCTCTACATTATGCACTTCCAATTTGCGTGTGGGCCACTGGACACTCGGAACGCATCCTGTGAGTTCACAATTTATATTTGGACAAAGCGCTGTTACTTTATAACTTACCATTGTACAGTTCTCCCTCTATGAGGGATGCGATGTGGTTATGATGTGTTGTATCCTGAATGCTAGAGTGTGCTATGTGTAGCTTCATTCCACACTTTCTACCATTGGGTTTCTCATACCACTTGTAGCCACGTGGGTGGCATCTTAATACAATATAGGGATTGGAACTGCTATTGCCTGGATGCACACGGTTGGGTCTCTACAGATGTAGTTGGCCTACAAGCCCGCATACACATGCCAAACTGGGGGGATGTGCTGCACTGCTGTACGGACAGCTATCTTGCTCCCTCCAATCATACTGTCGCCTAACAGTAGTGACTTCACAGGGACGCATTGCCATACAGCTAACATATCTCTCACAAGAGTTACCTCTTTTGAGAAATTGAATAAACAGCCGATCTGGAGATACGCGACTTGGGTCACTGGAAAAGTTATCTGCTATTCCCAGAAGCCTGCACCAATGTACTCCTGGCTGTTTGATTCGACCCTGTCGTGCACTAATGCGACAAAAAGGCTGCAGTTGTACAGATGGTCAGAGAAGAATACGGGAACGCGCAGTTCACGTCTAATGTACCCCCACCCCGGTGACCATTTGGACTTCACAAGTCTCGCACAAATCCTTCATGCCCTTAGGCAGAGCAGGATTCTGGTGCTTTGAGGAGTTGACGAGGCCGTAGGTAATACAGCCCATGCTGCTCCTTGCTGTCTGCTATGGTCTTCTCCCGAACCCTCTGCTGACCTTGATGTCGATGCTGGCGATTTTCGGCATGCACGTGTAGGCATGCCATGCTGACCTATTGGCGAAGTCTTGTAGATCGACGGGGAGGGATCGATACCCTCTCTGCAGATGACTCGTCATCGCTGCTGCTGCTGCCTTCCCTACTGCTGCTGCTGCCTTCCCTACTGCTGCTGCTGCCTTCCCTACTGCTGCTGCTGTCGCTGATGATCCTCTTGCTCCTCCCAATCCCTTTTATGTGGCTTCTCCCAATGCATTTCATGCTGTTTCTCCCAATGCCTTCCACAATTATTCTCCCAATGAATTGCATGTGGATTGTCCAAATGCCTTTCATGCTGCTTCTCCCAATACCATCTGGGTGTTCTGGCCATTCGGAAACTGGCGAGGGGGGAGGAGGTGGCGGCCCTGATGAGTAGCCGTGTTAGCAGTTACACTCCCCCCATCTCTGTGACCATCGTCCTTCGTCCATGTTGCTGCTGGTTGCATTGCTGGGGTTGCAGCAGGTGGGGTGTCCAGTCAGCTTCCCTGTGAAGAGATCAGCCCAACAGTTGACTCTGTAACCCTGCCTCCGGCGATTTCCCTGCCTCGGATCTCTTCGGCTCCGCCAGCAACCATGTTGCAGTCAGCCTCTGCCTGATGGTCCGCACTGCCTTCATTGCATCCTGTTGGATGTGATGTTTGTGCATTTGTGTCTGACTGGACTGTCTCTGTCATGGCTCTGTTGGGTGTTTCAATGCAGGCATCGTGTCCAAAAACAGGCATTGAATACTGATGTCTTCACCTGCTGTGCTCTGTTCGCCTTCATTTCTGTATGCAGATGTGTCTGTCTCTTGTTGTTGTGTGTGCCTGCCGTCGCCCTGTGTCGGGGTCGGTCCTTCTGGAATCTCGACCCCGGGGGCCTCTACCACTACGCAAAGTTTATCCCAGTGGATGGCCATCCTCCTCCTTCTGCTGAGCTTGATTAGATAGGTCGTATAACCTAACGTCGTAAGCACTTTGTGTGGGTTGCTCCACTTCGGCGCAAATCCCACACAAAACTGTTTCGTGCTTTTGAAGAGTCTGTGTTCTCGGACGTACACAAGTTGTCCTGCTATGAGCCTTCATGGGACCCTGGTTATTGCGAATGTCCTCCAACTTGCGTCTTGCTTATGGATTCTGCTCTCAACTTGGTCATCCTTAACTCTCCACCATTCGCTGTAGTTGTTTGCCAGCTTCTCCTTTCGCGCCTGTGTCTGCTCGCATGCTCTCTGTGCGGTTGTCACCAACTCTATTACCTCGACTATGCGGGGTTCTGCTGCCAGTGTATAGCACCCTGCGCCTTCGGCATTGCCTGTGGCTTGCCTGTTAATTGGTAGCAGGAAGTCCTCCCACTCTGCCCCATCTGTTGCCACTGTTGGCTCTGGTGCTCTCGACAGTTCGTCCACAAGTTGCTTTTCGTCACCTGGGACATGCTGGAAATCGAAGTCATAGGCCTGCAACAGCACGGCCCAGCATGCGAGCTTGATTCTGGCTTCACCCATAGTGTAAAGCCATAGCAAGCACCAGTTTTCTGTTTGAATCGTAAAATGCTGGTACTCAATATATGCTCTGTACCGTTTCACTGTCCATGCTACCATTAGCCACTCCCTCTCATTCACGTCATATCGGCTTTCGCTGGGACCAAACTTTGCACTGCCGTACTCGATGATTTGCCATTCATTGTTGTCACCCATCTGGTTGAGGACCACACCCAGACCCTTTTCGCTGGCATCAGTATGTAGATATAGGTGCCTTCTGGGGTGGTAGCATGCCAATACTGTGCTCTGCCTGAATTGCTGTTTTAGTTCACTGAAGCTTGCTTCTTGTTCTGTGGACCAAATGAATCTGCGTGTTGGGGACAGAGGGTTAGTCAATGGCACAGTTATAGTTGCAAAACCAGGTATGTGGTCACTGTGCCAATTGACCAGACCGAAGAAATTCCTCAGTTGCTTGCAAGTCTTTAAAGGCTCATAGTGGTCAATCAGTCCAAGTTGTTCAGGTGTGTGCTGACTGTCTTCTTTGTCCACCAGATGTCCCAGGAATTGTATGCGGGTCTTGCCAATGTGACATTTCCTGTTTGTACATTTAACTTGTTGATCGCAACTCTCTCAGGACAAGAGACAAGTGGTGCAGATGTTGTTCCCAGTCATCAGACCCGATGATCACATTGTCCAGGTACACGAGGGTGTAGTCACCCACGTACATATCGAGCACTCGGACCATCATGGCCTGGAACGTGGCTGGTGCACACTTCAGCCTAAAGGGCATAGCACAAAATGGAAACCGATGACCGTCTGGGGCGGTGAAGGCCATCTTGTGCCTCTCCTCTGGTCGAATTTTTTACCTGCCAGTACTCACTGCACAAATCTAACGAAGTTATCACGGTTGCTCTGCCTGAGGTGTGCAGGGTGTCCTTTATACTGATATACGGTGGTGGTGTACTTTGTGTGATCTTATTTAGGGGTCGGAAATCGACACAAAAATGCCACATGCCATCCTTTTTAGGCCGACTGTGATGGCGCTGCTGTAGTGACTGTTGGTGTGCTCGATTATGCCATCTGCTAGCATCTCCCTAATGTGCTCCTTTGTGATGGTGCACTGGTGTGGCTGATAGCTCCGTGGCCCAGCAAATAGCAGTTGGTCATGCTCTAGGAGAATGGCATTCTCAGCTATTGTGGTTCTTCACAATGGGCCTGTGGCTGTGAAAACATCTTGCCTCTCCTGCAGAAGTCGCTGTACTGCCTGTTGATACTCCTATGGAACCTCATGGTCCAGGTCTTCAAGCCTGACTTCCAGTGCACTGCTGGTATTGTGCAGTTCAAGCTTGTAAGCAGTACACCCTTCCTTTCGTCCGAAACGAATCCTATGGCCTGCTGGCTCCACCACAGTGTTCTGTTCGGTGACCCAGGGTATCCCCCAGATGGTATACTCCCACAGGTCATTCGAAACAAGGGCTGTTGTGGTTGTCTCGACGTCGCGAATCCGCACTATGATTGCAGCTTTGCCGACCGTCTGCGCTGTATGATGTTGGGTGGTCAGGTGTACTGTCTACTGGATGTATTTCAGTTCCTAACCCTGCACGATCTCCTCCCTGATGAACTATGAGAAACCGCCATGTCTACTAATGCCTGATACCGTTCAGTAGAACAGGTATTCTGAGCATGCCATGTTTGCCTCTACGATTTGCTGGAGAATTTCCTGTTGCCCTGCCTATTGTCTATTCGGTGTTAGGTTGTGGTGTTTTGTGGGGTAGTTGACATACAGTCCCCTACCCTGGCTCATAGTTTCCTGCCTGCTTGTTCTTCCATCCCTGCTCGATCCTGGCATGCATTATTCCAGTGTTTCCCAAGGCAGTAGTGGCATTGGGGTGGGGCAATTGGCCCCCTCCTCAACTCTCCTGTTTCTGCTTCTCCTCTTGGTCCACTATATATTGGGGTTGATGGCCCGCTATTGGGTCCCCTTCCTTTCTCTCTCCGAGGTGGAAAGTTATTTCCCCTCCTTTGCCTGAATATGCTGGATGCTTTGAATTGTCATTGCCTGGTCTCGGCACTGGACCGTTGTTGCTGCTCTCCTTTCTCATTCCCTGCACTTGGCTATGAACTCTCTCTCTCTCTCTCGCCTTGAACCAGTAGGGCTGCGGAATGTATGAACGCCTCTACTGATCCATGTATTAATGGCGCCATTGCTGACTTGCATTCCGGATGGACCGTTGAAGCCACCACTTCCAATACCTCCATGTCACTCACGTGTGCGTGGAATAGTTTAATCATGTTTACTTTCCTGGTTGCAAATGCTGTTAAACTTTCTTCTGGGCCTTGTGCGTCCAATACTGCTCTACACTTTGAAAGAGGGAAAGGTGGTAGCTAAGCGATACTCACATGCTGCTAAAAATTCCTCTTATGCCATGTCATAGTGTTTTATTGACCTCCACCACGTGCGTGCCTCTCCCTGTAACTGTTCGCCTACACACTGCGCCCATTCCTCTCTGCACACTATGTATCTTGCTAAGTGGACTGTGCAGTCCTTTAGGAATGCCTGGGGACCCTCATTGCTCGATCCTGTAAAAGTTGGTAACGTCTGAAATTTATTACTTGTTGCTGGTCGGTTGTTAGATATTTGAGGGTGAGCATAGAACCCGGGGTTAGGTATCACCAGAGATCGCCTATCCCCCTCTGTACATCTTACTCCCTTATGTCTGGTTGCCTCGTTACTTCCCCTCCTTCTATATCCGAGATGCCTGCAGATGGGCTCGGTCGCTTGAAGTGTGGCTCTTGATACCCTGTCGCTATTTGTTGCCATTGTATCCTCGCCTTTTGTAGGCAGATTTCGCATCGGAAACGTCGGGCGATTGTATTAACGAAATCCTCATCCCTAGTACATTGCCAATCGGTTAATCTGCTGCACCCTTCGAAAGTTGTTGTTTCTCCCATTTTGTCTAGGTATGCTGCCTGATGGCAACATTATGGTGAAATGTTTCTCCCTTTTACAAAATCTAGTGGTCTGCGGATATTTGGTATTAAGGTTGTTGCTCAATTATTGCAGAGTATCCATCATTGATTTTGGAAGCACAAAATTCGGTCCTGTAGAGAGGAGGTATGATGTGAGCTAAAGGTAATACCTAGTTATTGTGTGGGCTTTTAAACAGTAAAGGCAGTTCCTATAATATCAACGATTTACCCTCATAATGGAAAAACACAGCCTGATATGGTTCCACAAAATTAAGGAATCACGAAGCTTTGACCGATATGTCAGTCACATATCGGTCAAAGCTCTTACAAGCCTACAAGTTTACCATCGAACATGTTCTAGGGGTAGAGCACGAGTTTGCTAATGCACTCTCAGCTCGCCAGTACACCAGCTGTGCGAAAACGACCCAGACGAGTGGGAGGATATGCTACCACCGGAGGATCGACACAAATTTAGTAACAAGTGCAAAACAACACATTTGAACTTGATACAACTGTATGTTAACAGCAACGAACAGCTAACAGATTTACAACTGAAGGGGAAGATTTTGCAACCACAACAAACTGCACCAGAGGCAGTAATATGGTGCAACAAGTTGACACCATCCGCGGTGCGTGAGACAACAGTCCTTATCGAGCTGTGTGCTATATCTTAGGGAAGGTAAGCAACATGGTGGAGTAGAGCGCTGGTACTGCAGTGAGCTGCCGAAGGTCATCAACACCAGGCAGCATACGTAAATCAATGCAGTGTTTGTGAAATGTGCAAGGAGTATCGGTTTTTTTGAAGCTCAAATCACAGTCCCACTACAAGAAAGGGAGTACACGAAATGTCACCCCCTTCCCTCTGCACAAAAAGTTCAATTGGACACCTCTACATTGGTGAATGCTGACTCTAAGACCGGCATCAGGACACCCAATAGAGATAGAGAAGACTCCAAAGAAGTGGCTGAAAATGTTATTGCAAACAACACACGAAAAAGACCACTTGGAACAGCACAAGTTATGCCAACCTTTGCACTGGCTCCTGGAATCTTGACGCCCAATAGGGATGTATTGAAAGGAGACACAGCCCCAACTGTACCCAAGACAACAACATAAAGTGCAGTGCAACAGCAGATTTTGCCTTTTTCTCTGTCGATGCCTGGCATCTCGATGCCCAATAGGGGAACAGATGAAGGGATAAATTTAGTATAGAGCAGTCTGCCAACGGTTTCAGTACAGCCTACAGAAGCAGTCCAATCTGCCAGTACTCGAGAGTTCAGAGCCCCAAGCGGACACGTCACTCTGAGGGCGTCAGTTGAACCAATGTCCAGCGCCCAGCCACATCACACAGACTCGGTCCCAGCTACCTCAGGCATTCGGCAGTTTTCGAATGCAACACCTGTGCCACCAGTCAGTGCGACAGTTCAGCTGGAAGCAAAGTAACCAACCGACATCATCATGACTGTACCCTTAACTGGCATCCTGACACCCAATAAGGAAGCGGCATCAGCCATTGAATAAGTCTGGAATGACACAACAGGTTTAGTGGACCACATGCTGCTTGCTACCGCCAACACAGTCATGACATTGCAAACCTTTTCTGCATCGATGCCCGATATGGGATCGGTAACAGAACAAGAGGAAGTGTGCAGTTGACCTAAAACAGCATGTTAAAGGAGATCACAGTGGGACAGTGATGGGAACAGCAGCAACATCTCTGGTATCCCGCTTCGTCGACAACAGCACCTATGGCACATTCCACAATGAGACAGGTGTTGACAGAGCAGTGCCAAAAAACACATCGGCAGAGACAACAAGACAGCATGGTGGCCACACAGCCTCAAGGAAACAGAGAAACACATCACTACCAGTAGCGGACATACCCATGACATGGGCTGCATTGCTGCGGATTTCGTGAGACAGCCAGGTCGAAAGGTCTCCAATTAGAGGGGAGGTTTGATGCCGTCTGCAGCTCCCACAGGAGCCCTTGTCAACCGGCGCACTTTCTAGCAGGAACGGAGAAAACAACATAATGCAGAGCCTTTGCTGTGCCGCTCTCTACCGAATGCCAACATCCACATTGAAGACACATGTGTCAGTGCAGTGTCTTGTAACACCACAAGGTGTAAGTGTTTTTATAAGATTTTTTATATAATTCCATGCATATCAAAATTAACCTGCTAATAAAGTAACAACCGGTATATAGATGTATCAAAACCCCTAGTGTAATCACATAGCAATCATTGTGCGAAGTAGCGACCTCACGAGCACATAGATCTTAGCCATCCCCTTATATTTCACAAAAGTATAACTGTATCTTAAACACAGAATTAAAAGAATACTGATTAACGTAGTGAGCCCTTTATGAAGTGAAATAATAAATTGCTAACATAACTATATACTCTTCGAACCATGCAATACGAAATTTACTTGAAATGTTTTTAAGAACATTAACATTAGTTTGTAGTGGCACAAATTATTGCAATATGTTTAATTTTCAATTTATCAGTGTGTTACATACCTTTCGCCTTTACAGGGAACATAAAGACATATTTAATGGAAATAATATTGTATTGCAATTTTATGTATGTTTCATACTGTATTGTGTTACATATCATTCAAGGAATTATTTTGGAAGACTTCTTCTGATATGGCGCAGAGTCAGTACCAAGGCGTCACCGAAGCCATGTCGGTCCTTAAGTTTTGATTTGACGGGCATTAGGGCAGGTCGGGTACCTCGCGGCTCGGAGCTGAAGCATTTCTTTATAGTGGTCAGTAACTACAATAGACTCTAATTTTTAATCTGGAACGCATCTGTCAACTTCATGGACCTCCCAGTATGCCACCCATCTGGAGCAGATAATCGCCCCTCCGGTTTATTCAGTACTTTAATTTTTCTTTCATGGCACCTACGCCATTTTGCAGTATCAGCCAGTGCGGGGCTTCATTCCACATGACCATTTTTTTCAACCCTGTAACATCTTAACGTGGTGGAATTTTGGGTCCCATGATGGGGTGAAGGGGGGGGGGGGGGTTGAAGGTTTATGTTACATGGAATGAAGGTTGGATAAATAATTACCAGATATGGGCACCAGTGCAGAGCCCGAGAGATATGGGGTCGTGAAGTCGGCAATCATGGGGCCTCCTTTTGGTGTCCCAGCATCCTTCCTGTTGTGATTGTTTCTATTTCGATTAAAGTTAAAGTTCTAATGAGCTATATATCCTTGGCCTGATCTAGTAATGGCTGTGGGCCTCCCTTATATGCCTCTAACTCGTAGTGGGTTGTTTCGGCCACCCAATGCCTAAAACATTCGTCGTACATTTTAAGGTAAAAATAATTTAGGTGGCAAATGGTCAGAGTTGCCAGTAAATAAAGTCGCATGTCGTATTCTTTGAGGTCAACGATTTATTTATAAAACCCTTGTCTGAGGCACAAACAATACAAATCTCCACTCTAGCTCGGAGAACTCTTAAGCTGTACAAATTTGGCACGAAGCCGACATTAATAGTTATGTTGAAAAAGTAAGGTTCGGCTGCGAACAAGCGGCCTGAACTGTGGGTTGGCGCATGCTTCGGGGTAACGAAATGCTAAAAGGTTCCTTAAATAAAATTAAATATTGCAGCTACATGATTAGTCAGAAAAAGTTGAAGTTCCCGGAGCAGGCACTCACTCACGTCCAACTCCACAAGATGCGATGACACCACTAAAAAATGGTCTCGCGGGATCCGGCGCCTGGGTGCAAGCTCGCGCGTGACATCCCAAAATCCTGTTACTATTAAATTAAAATGAATGAATATGATGATAGCACAAGGATGTCAAAGCAATACACAGGGCACTATAATTGGCAGCAGAAAAATATTGAGATTAAAAATAAAAACTATTGTAAACGTCACTGGTTTGTTTACAATTGCCTGTCCGTATGTCCTTCCTTAACCTGTACTTACGTACTTTTCAAATGGAGTGTGTGTCTCTTATACTGGATATCTCGTCCCGCATTCATTTGTGTGTTCACTTTTTATGATCGTCTTTACAGTGTCGTAAATATAAATACACAAAACAATTGAAAAAGACATTTGTAATGTTCGGACATACTTTGGTTAGTTCTACGGACAACAGTCCTTAGATGTGCGGTTGGCTCGTGGCCTCCACCAGTCTCTGCTGCCCAGTCACTAGGTTATGTTGATGACTCACTTTTAAAACAATAATATGTGAAAATATTTAAATACATAAATACAAAAATCATTCTAAATATTACATACAGGAATATCATGCAGCATCCCCGAATAAGATGGTGATCCTAGTGCTTTAAGGGGAACACAAATCACTGCAAAACAAAAACACTATAACTGTCAAAAAGTACACAACACTGCCTATTACATTCATTTATAATAATATTCCATGTACACGACTTGTGTACATGGCACTTACTTTAGATAATCACATAGGGATTTTATTATACATTTGATGACAAAACATGTAATATTTACCTTACTATTATATAAATATTCCGTGTACATATCTTACGTACACTGCACTCGCCTTAACTGACATGTATACACTCTATTACGTATTATCACAATAAGATGCAACATAAACTCTACTCTTCCAAACATAAACAAACATGACGCGGCACGACGGCATTATGGTGCCCATGTGGAAAACGCATTGTAGCAGTGCACATAAATATTAACTATTAAAAAGGCCATTTCAATAATTAGACAATAACAATAATATAACGCTTAGATTTCACTGTACTAATGCATTGCTCACTGATACACTGAATGCAGGCTGTAGCACTAATGTCACATGTGACAGGTGGATGCTCTGGCAGATGTGCTGGCGGCGAGTAGAACGGGCTGGCGCTGACCGGTTCATGTCATTCTCATCGCCAATCTGAATAGTCAGCAAATTAATTCAAGTATTTGCTTGTGTACTTTTATTCTTGCCTCATGACGAGACTTAAGACAGCAGGACTTTTATTCCGCCAGATACCTGCCATGTGTGTACCATTACATAAGTTATGGAATATTTTTAATGTGTTTATGTGGCATGTTATTGCAATACATGAAAGGTGTATTGGAAAGACATAACTACACCTGAGCAGAGTGGTACAGCATACACCAGCAGCAGCGCCAGGGGTAAGCAGACCAGTGAGCAGAAACAACACACAGCCGACACATTGTGACGGTACTACAGTCACAGGTTATAATTGTAAATTTTTGATATGAAAGTTGGTAACAACTTGGTAGTGTAAATGGGTGTTTGTATTTTAAACCTTTTAAACAGACCAGTCTGTTGTGTTGTTAAATTATGAAGTTCTATTAATGCTATGGTTATTTATACAATATTTCATTATGTTTAAAATATGGTTTGTATTGGAACGTATATTCGCTTTTCGTTGTATATTAACGTTTTTGCTAGGCATAATTAAACTTGCAGCACTACAATTGTTCAGGTGGTAGCCGTTAGGTGCGTTGCGTGCTACGTCGAGTCAAAGCTCTTGTACACGACTGCTTAATAAGTTGCTTTTATCATTGTTATGTGTTATGAATCATTATGGAACTATTCATCAGTATGGCTACTCAATTGTTTTCGCTGCTGTTTCTGTTTGTCAATGAGATGTGTTTTCACTCGCGAAACTATGCTAGTTTTGAGCTATGCTGCGTGGAGTATGGTTACGGCAGCTGCTAATTATAGCAGTAACTTTCCATGTATGGGAAATCCTGACTTAACGTTGCTTAATCCTAAGTATGTGAGGAGACATACCGATGCTTCTTCGTTGACCGTGTTGGTCCTAACAGTCATCTGGGGCACGAGTTCGTCTGGTATGTGTTGTATGCTGCTTCTAAGGTGTGAGGGTGATGTGTGTCCTGCATGCCACAGAATCATCGGGTTCATCAATCTGCAGGTATGAGAGAACCAAGTTTGCATGCCCGTTTGCTATAGGGGCGAAATATTTGGAAATATGACTTTCGCTGCGGTTTTGAAGTTTCCTTGTGTGCCACACGTATCTCCTGAAGGCGGCAAAATCTTTTGCTGCAGATATTAGGTGCTTATAACTTTAAAGTTGTCAGTGTCATTTAAAAATACTTTTATGCTAGCTTTTTTAATGTGTGAGCACTGTGTGAATTACTAAACATGAAAAGTAACTTTGGCGAGATGCTATATGGGATGATTCCGACTGTGTAGATTTTCTGATTGTACATCAAGCTATGAATAAATGAACAATGTTTGCAACAAGGACTTTGGTGTCACATTGTTAGCTCATGAATGTAGTCTCCCAGTAAAATTATTTAACATATAGTTTACTCTGCTATAAATATTTTATGTACTCATCTTAAAGGTATTATGGTTCATGTTAAGAATGTCCCGCTTATCTATACTCTTCTTTCACGATGTTTCTTTCTGCTCTAATTGGTAATGAATAGATGTTGGGGTTGTTTGGAAGTACTATGTTGAGTGAGGTAGTAGTGAGAACCCCGATGCCCTTGGATGTAGAGGGCAACTCAACATGGAAGTGACAGATTGGAACGGCCACTGCCCACTCCGTGAAGGTACTGCCCTGGTGAACAGATGAATTGGCACTGGGATTGTCCGAGGCGTCAACAACATAATCCAGATTCGGGAAACGAGTGAGGGGATAGGGACCACACCCCTATCATCGAAACCACGACACACAGCTTCTTGGGTCAAATACACCAGAATTGTGACAGTTTGTTATGCATCCCCATTAGTGTCAACACCATCTCCACTGTGGCACTGATTGACACTGCAGTGTCACACAATTTTATCAACAAATAATTTGTTAATCAGAAAAAGTTTAATAAGTGTATACAAACAATCCAACTTACTATGAGTGACTATAAAGGAAACACTGACAGAACTTCAACCATCAACATCAACATCCTAGAGGAAACAATGACAGTTCCAGTGTTGAGATTATGCTGGATCTCCAGGAATACGTCATCTTTGAAGTGCCATGGCTCGTCGATAAGCAGGTAGTCATCGAAGTATCGTGGGATCGCATACACTTTGGGAAGACTCGGAGAAAACAGTGTACCATCTAGGAAATAATCAACCAACCATGTTGGAAGAAATCAAATAGAATGATTTCGACCATACAGTGCCAAAAGAGTACCAAAAGTGCAGTGCAAAACATCTTGAGCGAGTGCAAGGATATGTTCTCGTGTGGAGACCCGCTACACTGCACCAGCATCGCAGAGCACTCTATACCAATGAGTCATCAGGAGCCACTTTATACGCCGCCCATAGACAACACGGCCTATCATCGGAGCAATAAGGTTAGTGAAATGTTAAGGGAGAATGTGATTGGACACGTAAAGGTTAATGACAGCTCCATATTTATTTTGACGCCCGAAAGAAATGGAACGTAGAGCCTTGTACCCATTTCAGTGCTGTCAAATTAATTCCGAACAGCTTCACATCCTGGAAAATAAATTTAAACACTGCAAAAATGAACACAATTGCAAGGGTTCTAGAGAACGAATTTTTTCCCCAATGGGGTTTCCCACAAGTGCTTCTGTCATATAATGGAACTCAGTTTATGGGACACAAGTGGAGAAATTTCTGTGGGAAATGGAAAACAGAACATCGTACAACAGCTCAGTACCACACTAGTGCAACTCCAACTGAATGGAGAAACCAGGACTTAAAAACTCACATACGATTAAATGTAGGGACAAATCACACAACATGGCCACACTATCTGCCAGCAGCCTTATTATGTTTATGAACACGAGTTAATGCAGCTACGGGAAAAATCCCAGCGGAGATCCTACAGGGAAGGAACCTTGGGCGCCCGGGAAAACTAGACTGCCTCAGCACTGTATCGGTAAACGAAAACAGTCAGGAAAGGCAAAAAGAAATTATGCAGCAAGTACTCGAACATTAGGACAATTATATTAAATCATGGCTCCCTAAGACACAAAATCCGCCATGTGAACTTCAAGTAGGAGATCTTGTTTACATACGTGAGTACCCGCAATCAGCAGGAAATAAAAAATGTTGTGCAGGACTAGCGGTTAAGTGGCGCAGACCTAATCTCATCAATAGCACACTACGGAACATTACCTACGTGGTAAAAATCAGTGCAAGAAAGATCGTAAAATTACACTGTGGTGACATAAGGGAGACAGGCGAAGGAATAGATGACACCCCTCTATCCACCACCGAATTTTGAGTAAACAGTTGATTCCGACCCTACAGAAGTGGGGAACAGTGCTTCGATGCCCTGCATCACGATGCTGAATAGCGATCGAACACCCTCCAGTCAGGTAGCAGATTATGATACAGACACAAAAATCAAAACAAACACACCTAACACAGTGATGGATACATAAACTTTGCAACAGACGCCTGGCATCTGGACCCCTAATAGGGATCAGTTAGAACAATTGAAATACCCATGGCGTAAGCTACCAATGGCTTCAACACTGCCTGCCTGCAGAGCACGACCCACGAGCACTAGCATGCCCAGAGCTCCAACAGATCACTCAACCCTGAGAGTGTCTGCTACACCAATGCCTCGTGCCCAGCCATCCCAGATAGGCTCATTGTCAGCAGAACAAGACAGTGGCAAGTCTTCAATAGTGGTGCCTCTGCCACCAGTTAACATGAGATCACAGACAAAACAAACACGACCAAATGCAATTCTCGTGACTTCACCCTGGACTGGTACAAACACACATGAAAGGGTAAATGTTTCGGAGAATGAAGAGGAACGTGAGGATGCTGCAGGTAGTGCAGGCACCTTAGCCGCCTGCTATCATCTAAAACAACACGATGAGGAACATTAGAGCAGACTACAACAGCGATGGGTACAGCAGCGATGCTTCTGGCATTCCTCCTCACAAACCGCAATGCCGTCGGCCCATCCCTCTAAGCTACTGGTGCTGCCAAGTCAGTACTACCATTCCACGACAATGAGACAACACAATGCCACAACTCTGGTGTCCAGACGCCAACTATCAGTATCATATCCTGCCACATGCCAGACGGGGCGACCTTGTTGCCGGACGACCTGAGACATGGATAGAAAGAGCTCCCAAATGGAGGGACGTTTGACGCCGTCTACTGCTCGTGAAACAACAGCCCTTGTCGACTAGTGCGCAATCTCTTGAGGAAGGTAAGCAACATGGCAGGGTGGAGCACTGGCGCTGCAGTGTGCTGCACAACGTCATCAACACCAGAGAGCATACGTACATGAATGCAGCATTTGTGAAGTGTGCAAGGGGTATCGCTTTTATTAAAGCTTTGTTCACAGTGCCACTATGATTAAAATTAATCTCATTAATAAATAACACACTGTAATTGAATGTGAAAAATTCTATGTGATATAATATAACATGTGTGCCAAAGCCAACATACTTGGGTGTTCAGAACTCAGCAATTATACAGTATTGTGAGAAACTGTCTAGCACAAATGTGTTCAAAAATTTATTTTTTTTCAATAAAATAATAAAATGTTAATATTGACAAGTTGACACTGTTAGTCCAGGGTGAGCCAGGACACCACCACCAGATGTCAAACCATCCTGGCAACTCCACGAAAAAAAACACCACACAGTTTGGAAACCTAATTTTTAAATTAATGAATTAATTTCTTTTTTACACAGTCAGTTTTAGAGCAGCCTACGTAATAAAAAAACCAATTAAAGATAGGCATACAATACATCTTACTACTACATGGATGTGAATATCCTGATGATTGTGAGAATGGATACAACTTATTCCTAAATGGAGATGAAAAACACTTATGAATGAGTATGAGTAAGTTGCAACGATCTCATGAGGGTGAACCCTACTTACAGTTAAAACACAACCTCAAGGATAATAATACTGCGAATAAAACGTGATGATACAATAAAACAATTATCAACTAACACTAAACATATCAAAATACCCAAAAGAATATTTATTTTAGTGGTTGCAAAACAAAGTCCAAAAACACCCTCATCGATAGGTACATAACTTTAATTGTAAAAGGTGTGCCTTATCCTGGCACCCTGGGTGGGCTACATCTTCTAACAGAACCGTTACTGGAGTTAAGAAACGCTTAACTACAAAGGGATCTACAAATTCAGGAGCAAGTTTAGAACTAACCTTGGCCACCTTATTGCTCAAAAAATGAGAATCAATAAACACTTTGTCTCCCACTTTTATCTTAACTGAACCACTATTATAAACCTTCCTGGAAGATAGTTTTCAAATGGTATTTCTTTAAATTACTGGTTGTCTCTTCCCAGACATCCTTTAGAACTTTACGATCTACTGCCTCCCAGCAGAATTCATTGACCCCCGAGGTATTAATGAGAGGATGAAACAAACTTCTCCCAAAGAATAATTCAGCAAGTACCTTCTTTGTTGAACTACTAACAACATTGTTGAATGCCAAAGAGAACTGATATAAAGCCATGAACCAGTCCTTATGGGGCCCTGTTTGTAAAGCTCTTAAAACTACTTTTAGGTTGCGATTATATCGCTCCACTAAATTTGTCTTTTGACAATAAGATGTCGTTTGCACCACTTTTATCGCCCAGGAGAAAGCAAGATTTTTAATTTCAGTTGACATGAAATATGTGGCATTATCCGTTACAATACTTACAGGATAACCAAAAATAAGGAACAACCACTAGGTCAGAACCTCACAAATTTCCGCAGATTTCATCTATACTAATATATAAAGAGGTAGTGTTTGTAACTTTGTGTGTTTGGATGTAGGAGGTAATCTTCGAAACTACTCAACCGATTTTAAAAATTCTTTTACCAGTAGAATGCTACGTTATCACTGAATGTCATAGGCTATATTTTATTTTAAAAATCAATAGGGATCCCTACTAAAACTCCAATAATGTAACCCAAAGTATAAATAAATGACCTATAAAATTCCTTACATTGCGTGCGCTGCGAAAACTATTGATGATAGAACAAAATAATGTACTACGGCTTTGCAGGACGGACAGATTCGGAAAGTAAAACGTGCTGTGTGCTGCGTACGGCGCCAACCTTAGAAGCTCTACTGCCATTATGGGGGGAGTTACTTTTGTGTTTGCTGGGAATTTTCGGCAGACACTCCCTGTAGTTACAAAAGGGACGCGTGCAGATATCATCAAAGCATGTCTTAAATCATCTCCCTTATGGAGTTCTATTCAACACCTAATTTTGCGAACGAATATGAGAGCCTATCTTGGTGGAGACACGCATAAAGATTTCCCACAACAATTGCTCAGACTTGGAGTAGGAGTTTTTCCTTCTCTAAATTTGGGCACTAATTCTGCTGAAATAATTTTAAATGAGACATTATGTCAGATAGTCCACAGTCTGCAGCATCTTATAGAAGCACTATATCCGGGCCTCGAAAATATACTAGAAAGAGACTTTCACTGGTGTTCCAGGGCAATAGTATCGCCTAGGAACGACACTGTCAATGAAATCAACAATCTCATTATACAAAGAGTCCACTTTCCTCAAGATTTTCTAAATTCGCTTAATCCTTCTGGCTTGCCATCTCACGAACTATCATTAAAAGTCGGTACTCCTATCATGCTTTTAAGGAATATAAGCCCTCCTAACATTTATAATGACACAAGAATGCTCATTAAAGACTTGAAGGAAAATTTGATTGTCGCGACCATCCTCACCGGTCCAGCAGCCGGCCAGCTGGCAAACATCCCGAGGATTCCCATGATTCCCACGGATTTGCCAATATCTTTCAAACGGTTGCAATTTCCCGTAAAAACATCGTCCGCGATTACTATTAATAACTCCCAGGGTCAAACTTTCTCTTTGGTTGGAATCGACATACGAAAAGAGTGTTTTTCCGATGGCCAACTATAGGTTGGTTTATCACGAGTTGGAAGTCCCGAGAAACAGTACATTTTGCTACCAAACAATAACAGGACGTCAAACATTGTCTACAGAGAATGTCTTAGCCAATAACATATTAAATACTTCTATCTCAGATAAATTGCATTGTAATATAATGTATATTAATATGAAAAATTATAAAAAAGTAAAAAAATATCAAATAAAAATACCAAAAAACTTTAAATTATGTATTATTTAATTAATTATTAAATTACAATGTGCTTTTTTTAATGCTTTAGGAGAATTTACCCAATCAAATTAATGCCGGGTTAAGCAGTTTTTTTATCTTAATTGCACCCGTGCGAAGCCGGGGCGGGTCGCTATTATTTACTAAAAGAAAGAATAATACAAACTTACTGAAGCTATCTACAACCACCAGTGTGGATGAAAACCCTGCAGCTGTACGAGGTAGGGGACCAAACACATCGAATTACTAGCATTCCCAAGGGAACTTCGCAACACTTGCACTATATTGACTGATGATTTTTGTGTTCCGAGGCTTTGCTCGCTGACACTCCAAACATTTTTGACAAGTTGTTCAATGTCATTCCCCAGCCCCAGCCAGAAAATATATCTATAATCCTAGCTACAGTTTTATCCTGAACAAGATGTCCACCAAAATAGATGTTATGGTAGTATTGGAAGATAGAACTTGGGAAAACCTGTGGTAAAAAAAAAAAATAATTTGTAAGTTTTACGTTCTACATAACCAATTAAACCATTTCTATCTTCATATTGCCCACCTTTTCCTGTGTCAATATTAGCCTTAATGTTCCTACATTCTGAGTCTACTCCCTGATAATGTAATTTCAAGTATGATTGTGAGAAGTCTTGAAGAACCTGGACCTGAGGTCCACCCACCTCTTCACCTGGGAAAACTCCATATCAGTTTGGGTGGTGACATGAACAATTTCCTTTTGAAGTTTACAATGTTCATCCTTCACCTGAATGACATATATATATATATGAGGGGAGATCTACATGAAATTCATCAGGGTCGAACATTCTACTGAGAGTTTCAGCCACGCCATTATCATGCCTTATACATGTTTGATGGAAAACTTAAAGCATGCAAGGCAAACAAGCCATCTATTTAAACGTCCAGCTGGTTTATTTGTAGAAAAAACCAACTCAAAGCTTGATTGTCAGTGTGAAGTTCGAATTTAGCCCTTTACAAATAGTCTTTAAATTTCTCCATTCTGAAAATGGCAGGTAACACTTCCTTTCCATATCGAGAAAAATTATGCTCGAAGGAGTCAGAAGCTTACTCGCATACGACACAGGGGCAATACTATCCCCAATCTTTTGGCGCAAAACTGCACCTACTGCCTTAGATCTGGCATCGACCTGGAGTACAAAAGGATGTTCAAACTGAGGCAGTTGGAGGACAGGATGTGTGGATAGTTTCTCCTTTAATGAACAGAAAGCTCTATTTTCCTCTTCTCCCCAAATTAAATCCACCCCTTTTATCTTTAAAGCATTTAAGGGCTTAGCTATATCTGCAAAATTTTCACTGAATTTAGAGTAAAAACTTACCATTCCCAGAATATGATGTACCCCCATAAAATTCTTTGGACAGGAAATTTACCACTGGTCTGATATTATCAGGGTCCATTAAAAAATTTTCCCTCAGATATAATAAACCCAATATACCTCACATACTTTTTGGCCCACGTGACTTTCTCTGGATTCACTGTTAACCCAGCGCCCCATAGGGCAATCAACAAGAGACATACGTGTTTTATATGGTCTTCAAAAGTCTCGCTGTATACACGTACATCATCGATGTAGGTAAAGAGAAACTCAACTGGTATTTACCTAACACTGAAAAGAGCACACATGACATCGCCTGAGGATCAAAGTTCACTCTGATAGGCAAACACAGCCATTGGTATTGTCCCCAAGTGGTATCAAACGCTAAGATACATAGTGAATGTGGGTGCAGATCGCAATGGAGAAATGTGGCATTTAGATTAAATACAGAAAAAAACTTGGCCTTTCAGACATGTTGAAGAACTGACTCTATAGTCGGTAGGGGATATGAGACAACATAGATTTTTTTATTATCATTACAGTAGTCATAAAGTATGCGATATTCGCCAGGTGTTTTATTAGATAATACAAAAGCTGCTTTTGAGTAACTACTTTCAGAGGGTTCCACAATATTTTCCTCTTGAAGATCCCTGACTATAGTCCGAAAAATTTTCATCTTTGTAGGGGCTACGCGATATGGTACTGAGGATACTGGATCTTTATCTTTAAGTTTTAAAACTATTGGCTATTTCCTATAATGCCCCAACTTGTGGGTAACAACATCGGCAAATTCTTTCTATAACTTTACTAATTGGGTTTCTTGAATTTTTTTCACAAAAACATTATCATCAACAGAATACACACAAACATCATGGAAATTAAAATGTTTGGAAATAATCACTACTGGTTGAGTTTTACAAAAAGAAAATACTAATTCCTTTCGGCAACATTTATACTGGCCTGAGTCTTTCCCAAGAAATCTACTCCTATAGGCCGTTCATGGTAAAGTGAACACTTCTTGAAGCTGTTTTATCAGACATTTGGTTTTGGGTATGGTGAATGTATACACTATGTTTATTACTCACATGGCGGGGTTTACATTTACAAGTGGTGGAAGGATATAAATTGGTTGAAAGAAAAAAGTAACTAGGACTTCAAAAATCCTCACTTTACCGTGAACAGCCTATAGCCACAAATCATGACTGTAACCAGGAAAATTTTTAAACTGGAGTTTCGAAGTGAAATTCTATATCTTAATTTTGAAATAGGCTAATCCTCGATAAGCGATCACCCCACCATTGGAGAGGTAAAATCCTACTTTTTCACCATTCCTTACCTGCAGGAGACCTTTCGGTAGATTTTTAAGAAGGTAATTACAAAACTCTTGATTAATAAGCGAGCAAGAAGCTCCAGAATCAAGAAGGACCGCTACCCTTGCTTGGTTCAAAACTTAACACTAACCGAATGTTCTCTGTCTTATGTTTCATAGGGCAATTGGCTTTCACATATCCTTTCTGCTTACAAAGGTAACACTTATAGTCCTTAAACCGATTTTCCTTAAATGTTTTCAGACTATCACCCATGGTTTGGGAATACCAAGAACATATCTTAACCCTTTCCTTCCCAAAATTTCCAGAACTATCTCTCCCAGAACTCTCTACAGGAGCAACATTAAAAATAGTTTTATGATGGTAACAATCTCTAGGCATATTATTGTTTTTACCACATATGAAGCAGAATTTTTCAGAACCCAATTTCCCCTGAACTTTTTCAATCCCTTTTTCCTCGTGCTTTTCTGGTTCATTTGAGCAAAGTGGCAAAGAACGCTCTACTTCTGTCACTAGATCTGGAAGTTGTGGCAAAGTGTTTGGTTTCGTGGGAAAACAAAAGAAACGACTATTTTTGGAATGGAGATTGTGAAACACTATCTGTGTGAAGTACTCCTCACTCCAAGGATAATCCAAAACATTCACGATCCCTAAAATGTCTTTGACAAAATCATGTATGGTTTGACTTGTATACTAATTCTTTTCAAGCTATTTCAACTGCTGATTTGCTATAGCAATTTAATTAGAAACTAAATTAATGCAAGTTTTGCTCAGTTGTTCAAATTTCCAGTTTTCTTCTCGTGGTTTTCTGAAATAAGCTAGAAACTGTTCAGGTACCCTAAATGTAAAAACTGAATAAATGATTTGTCTGGGACAAAAATTTAGAGCAACGACTGTGCTAAGTTCTACAGAAAACTGCACCACTGCAAATAGAACAAATAGAAGTGAGTTTTTAAGGTAACGGATCTTTGGAGCAAGATCAGTGGGAACATCCTTTAAAATTTTTAACACTGAATAGGACTCACCAATGGCTCCCGCGATGTTACTGCCACCGCTGTCACACCGTGCGAGTGCCCTAGTTTTCACCCTTAACTCCTCTAATCCCTCGGACTCAAGGACCAGCTCGCCCGCTTCCTTAAGAAGCTGTGTGAGGGACGCCTTTGTTAATTTTTTTAACCCAGCCTGTTGGCATTGTAAAGAGAATTAGCAACACAATCACAAGAATATTAAACTTTCGCCACCACTGACAGAGGTTACACTTACTTTCAGGAAGATAATTCATGTGTCTGGCCCAAAAAGTTACAGGTACTCTACTCATAACGAGCAGTGTGTGCAGGGAAATCTTGTGGCGCTCTGTATGTCAGAGAACGCAACAAGGGGGGGAAACACAAGATCAAATTATTATGAACACCTGAAAGGGAATATACTTCAGAAAACACTCCTACGAATAAAATGCACTGCTGCAATGGGAGACACCCACACTATACTTCAATAATAAAACACGAGTTAACTTCCTGTGTTTTATTGATATTTCGTTCTGATTTTTTTGTTCTGTTTTCAAGATCGTACGAGTAAATGAAGTACATGAAGTTCCACATTCATTATATTTTTGCTCCAACTCAACTTTGAACAACACTATAAGTTTAAATATTAGTTTAAAATATTACATTTTATCTTTCAAAAGTTTAAATACAAGCCAGTATGTGCTGACATAGCATATGTATATATTTACTTTATATGTTTACTCTGACTGGGTTGGCAAACCTAGCCTTATCCACATCCCAGTTTCCAAATATATATAATTTAAGAATATAATTCTAGAACAAAATAAAAAGTGCAACAATATTTACAACCCTGGAATACTCAAGAGTGCCAATATCTGCTCCCTCAAAACCTCCTACATGAGATCATTTTATTGCTGCTATTTTATTTTAAAATATTTAACATTCTGATATTTTATTTTCTTACTTACTGGTCACTAATAAAGCTAAAGGCCAACAAGGAAATATTAATTTTATTCATTTTAAACTCTAATTATGGCCACTAGAACTGCCAAAAGGCCACCTGAACCACAATATTTATTTTATGATTTTTGCTATAATTTTGTGGCCAATAAAGCAGCAGTAGGCCACACAAAAGACAAAGTTTATGTTATGATTTTCACTACAATTTTCTGGCCAACCAAAGTATCACAATGCCACACAATAGATAAAGTTTATTTTATGAAGTTTACTACAATTTTCTGGGCAACCAAAGCCTCAAAAGGCCACGCAATAAACAAAGTTTATTTTATGATTTTCAAAAAATTTACAGGCCAATATACCTATTAAAAGGCCACCAAGAAACATGCAATGTCAGTTTGATGAATTATTTTTAAATCTTTTTTGGCCATTCAAGAACTGAAGGCCACCAAAAACAGTAATGGTGTGTTCATAAATTCTTTAAATTTACTGGCCCATCGATCTACTAAAGGCCACCAAGAAAAATACTATGTCAAATTTTCATTTCTTTATAACATTTACTGGCCATTGATGTATGACTCTGAGGCAAAATGTGTATCTTCAGATTATTACCAAAATTCCAAATTTTAAACGATATGAGTCCTGTTAAAAATGCCATGATTTCTTTTAAAAATTCACATTAAAAAAAAAAAGGAATTCATAATTTGTTACTTGTAATCATTTTTTGTGCTATTTCACAACGTCTATTAAGTACTAGCAACTTGGTCCTTCCTGAAACTGCCGTAACGGCCTACATGAATAACATTTTTTACGCTTATGACACTTTGTAGCTTCAGCCAGTGCAGAGCTTCGTGCCGCATACCCGCTTAACCATAACTTCAATCATGTATCATCTCACTTGAACTTTAAATAATCAGTGTATTCTTAAACTTAAAACGACTCTGAGTACCTTATCATTTCTGCCAGCATTAATTTTAAAGTTATTATCACGTGTTGCAGACCATGTGTTCAAAGTAATCATATGTGTGTCTATGGCATCAAGTGTTTTCTGTATTGTTAAGGCACGCTGAGGAGTCTATATATTCCGGTGTGTGTGCAATCCACGTAAGTTGAAAGTATTCAGTGTGTGTAATAACGACGTGTTGGGGAGCCAGAATATCCCAGTTCAAGAGCAACTTGTATGTATTTAATTGTTTTCACTGCTTACAACTACTACCGAAAGTAGGCGGTAGGGAGCACAGGGTCATTAGCCTGGGCTTCTCGACCACGGACCACAAGAGGGGTAATATCCTATTCGGACATGTGTCGTGCGTTAGTATAATTACAGCATATACACAATTAAATCACTACATTGGAGGGCCTGTTGTCAAATAGCAGTTGTTATTAAAAATTTACCAAAAATGCATGATAAACATTAACTCTAACACATTAGAATAAACTTAAGACTTAATAAAATAAAACTGAGATATTGCTTAAAATAATACTATTGAGCTTTAAAACAATAGAACAATTAAAATAATATTTTGCATTCTCCACATATTAAAATAATAAAACCATTACATTAGTATATGAATAAAAAGACTTACTCCAGTCAATAAAAGAATAAATACCTCAATTTATTAAAATTTTAACATTTAAATATCCATATGGTTTACCAAACATATTAAAATCGTTTTAAATAAATTCGTCAAAAACAAAAGAGAGTAAAATTCACCTTCTTATCAAATCTTATAAAATAACTCATAAGTATTACAAGACATTTAAAATAACCATTAAAATATATAAAATAGTTAAAATACTTTAGAATCATTAATATAAAACTGTCATTAAATCATATTAAAAATTAAATATTACAATCATTAAAATAACTCAACAAAACTCTTAAAAACTAACATCTAAAATTGACCGGAAATGGACCGAGCAAACACTCAACTAAAATAGCTCTCTGTTTCTCACTTTCATATCCATGAATCCCACACAGGACTCAAAGGAACTCCTTAACACACTCAAACTTAACCTTCTTTATAAATCCTTAGATCTATTCCTAATTATTCTAATATCTTTGTTACTTCTCTACGGACACCACCCCTCAACACCAAAGTGATCGGGATCTCACCTCTATATGCTTTATATCGACTCTTTTCTCTACCTCATCCTCCAACACCTTGTACCTTTCAATCTTCTCCTGGTCGACATCGACCAGACTATTCCCCTTCTCATACCTTATTGTCACCTTGATTACAAACACATCCCTACTAGTTGCCAAGACCAAATTAGGTTTATAAGTTGTCCTGGCCACTTCGAGGGTGGGTTCTTCCACTACTAAACCATATTTCCTTTGCTCAGGCCATTCCTTGGTTTACAGCTGTTTATTCGTGCATCTTTAGTAAATAGACAGGCACCTAATATTTATCCTGTCATCTCAGGCATGCCACTGCACATTCTGCACTGGACCTCACCTGGCCAGAGTGACCTTGTTGTTCATTTGACCAGTACACAGCTTAATTCCCTCGGTGAACATAGAGGCCCTCAGGGATTCCGGGTCATATATCCACTTATTTGATTCTGGGTTATCCCTGAGGAACCTAGTTACCTCACCTTGGGTATTTTGCTTCTCCCACTGAAGGTTCAACCTCTCTCTCTTAGTTCTTTCTTATATTTTTCTACAGCCTTATCAATATTTCCTATGATCTGATCTTCTATACTCTCCTTCAAATTAAGACATTTGAACTCCTTATTTGCAATATTCACAGGCATTGATCTCTTAACATACCCATTCTAAACTGCACCTTCTACAGTCTACATCCTTCCAAATAAGTTTATACTTGAAAGAGAGATGGTGTGTTGGAACTTCAAGAGCCCCAGCTAACAGTCTCTCTTTGCCTCATACAAGAATGCATCTGAGGTCTGCATTGGGATCTTCAACACTCTCTTCACATATATTTTAATAACACCATCCACCTCATCAAGAAATATCTTGCTAACTCCTTGCAAATTCAGGAAGTATAAAAACCTTGGGATCCAGTTTATTCGTATTAATTCAAGTTTTTGATAAGGCTACAGTGGGACAGTGCACAACTTCTCCAACTCTTTCCCAGTCTTCTTCAAAAACTTGTGGTTTTTGCCACCGCCAAACCTATGTGTGATACCCAAGTACTCTATATGTTCACCTCCCTTCTTGCTGAGGAACATAGACCCACCAAGGCTAAACCTAGTAGGGAGTAAGATCCAGGTCTTCTTCACTACAAGATGGCTGGCAGTACACTTACGGATGTATAGCTCCATCCCAAGGCCAGCCAGGAAGTCATTTACTCTATTCGGGACTCCATCCATCACCTATAGATCATCTACCACAAGTATCAGATCATCAGCGAACACAAGTACAAAAACATATTCATTGCCAATGCTAATTACTTTATACTCTTCTAACTCCCTCAGGAGCAGGTCAATGGCCAGATTAAAGAGGATAGGGGACAATGAATCACACTGATTAACTCCTCTACCTATAACCACTCTAACATTTTCCCCATTTACTTCAATTTTCGTGAAACTACTAAAATACATTACCTGTATGGACTTAATTAACATTCTCAGGACCCCTTGTTCTGTCAATATTTTAATTATGATTTCATGCGGCACCGTATCGAAAGCCTTCCTTACGCCCAATTGTACAAGCATGCCTCCCTTTTTTTTTTACTCCTTTTTATCAATTATTGCAGCGTTATTATGTTGTGAAAACAACCAGCCTCACTATTAAATCCTTTTTGTATACTGCTTAATACTATACTCTTTTCAATCCTTAAATACAGCATACTGCTGTAAAGCCTTTTAATCAAATTGCCTATCACAATGGGTCTTCGATCTTCAACCCGATTACTTTCGCCCTTACCCTTCGGTATTAATACTGTCCTATTTGCACACCATGGCTCTGAGAAAATTTGAAGCTTTAAAATTATATTAAAAATAGAGCCCCCATCCCAATCACTCCTGGCTTACACAAATGCATTCTTCGCACACCATCAGGCCCCTTTGCTCCCTTAGGGTTCGTCCTATTCCTCTCCTTAACAACCTCATCTATCATTATTGGAACTATCTCCATAAGGTCCAATTCCTTTCCCACTCAACCCTTCCTCTCTGTCACTTTCTTTGTCATACCGCATATTTCCTTGTAAAAATGTCTCACCTCTTCCTTACTTACTAACCCGAGCAGATTCCCCTCGGAGGTTAGCTGGCGCCCATAATATATTACTGATCGTACTCGAGGCCCTGTGTCAAACCGATTAGCGCTTATCAGCACACCTGTACTTGGGTTTCATGCATGCTTATCACCACTAGGCATCAAAGTGTGCGCAGAGTGCACCGAAAATTTGGCATGTCGTGATCAATCGACTCGAAATACTTTCGCCAGCCAACGAATGGAATTTGAAGACATATGTGCCTAGCGATTCGCGGCATAAAGTTCTCCAATACGCTCACGATCACCAGTTAGCGGGACACCCCGAAGCAGAGCAAACACAGCGGCAGATTGCCAATAAATTCGACTGGCCTGGGATTACGCACCAAGAATGCAATTACGTCAAACAGTGCCAAGCATGCAACATCTACAAGGCCCTGCACACCGACGGAACCCAGCGGCAGCAACCACGAATGCCAACCGAACCTTTCGACACCATCGCTCTGGACATGCTGGGGACCTAGCAGAGGAACATCCAGAGAAAGCAATGCATCATAGTGGTGACTGACTTATTCTCTTGATGGACAGAAGCCTACAGTTAACAGTGACAGGACAGCTAACATTGCAAAAGTATTGGACAGCGAGTTTTTCCCGGTGGGGTGTTCCACATGTCCTCCTGACCGACAACTGTACACAGTTCACCAGCCACAAATGACGTAACAGATGTGGATGGTGGAAGGCAGAGCACTACACCACTGCCCAATATAATCCAAGGACGAACCCAACCGAATGGAGAAACCAAGACTTCAAGGTACAACTGATATTGCACGTTGGAAAGTATCATACCACATGGCCGCATCATCTACCATCGGATCTGTTTTGCTTACGGACATGAGTAAACACAGCCACAGGGAAAACACCAGCAGAGATACTCCAAGGGCACAACCTAGCGCGACAGGGAAATCTGGCCTGCCCTGGGGGCGAGGCAGTAAACAAGGACAGAAAGGGGAAGCAAGAGGAGATGATGCGACAAGTACGGGAACAGCAAACTTGCTTCATCCAATCATAGGTCCCCACTTACCCAACGATCACCGATACCACTACAGCTGGGAGAAATGGTGTACATTCGTGAACATCCACAGTCGGCATGAAACAAAACTTTCTCCACCGGACTAGCAGCAAAGTGGAGCAGGCCATATCTCGTTATGAGTGAACTGGGGAGTACCACATACACTATGAAAGTTAGCACAAGGAAGGAAGTGAAACTACACCATGATGACATCCGAGCTACAGGAAAGGGAGTACACGGCGTGTCAACCCCTTCCTTCCCCACTCAACCAGTTGAATTGGAAGCCTCTGTTTGGTGAATGCTGACTCGACGCCCAGCGTGTCGATGCACAATAGGGATCGAGCAGACTCCGAAGAAGCAGCTGAAAATCTCAACGCAAACAACCCACAATAAATGCCACTCGGAACAGCGCAAGGTATGCCAACTTTTGGACTGAAGCCCGGCGTCGTGACGCCGAATAGAGATCTATTAAAAGGAGACACAGCCCCAACTGTACCCGAGACAACAACACAAAGTGCAGTGCTACATAAGATTCTGCCTTCTTCTCTGTCGATAACCGGCATCTCGACATCCAATAAGGGAACAGGTGAAGGGATAAATTAAGTATAGAGTAGTCTACCAATGGCTTCAGTACTCCCTACAGAAGCAGTCCAATCTGCCAGTACTCGAGTGTCCAGATCCCCAAGCGGACAATTCACTCTGAGGGCGTCAGTTGAGCCGATGTCCAGTGCCCAGCCACACGACACAGACTCGGTCCCAGCTATCTCAGGCATTCAGCAGTTTTCGAATTAGACACCTGTGCCACCAATCAGTGCAACAATTCAGCCAGAAGCAAAGCAACCAACTGACATAATCATAACTGCACTCTTACCTGGCATCCTAGCGCCCAATAAGGAAGCGGCATCAGCCATTGAAGAAGTTTGGAAGGACGCCGAAGGTAAAGCGGACCACGTGCTCCTTGCTACCACTAACACAGTTATGACATTGCAAGCCTTTTCTGCATCGACGCCCGATACAGGATCGGTAACAGAACAAGAGGCAGTGGGCAGTTGGCCCAAAAGAGCACGTGAGAGGAAATCACCATGGGACAGCAACTGGAACAGCAGTGATGCCTCTGGTATCCCGCTTCGTCGACCACAGTCCCATCTGCGCATTCCACAACGATACAGGTGTTGTCAGATCAGCGCAACAACACATCGGCAGAGGCAACAGAACAGCATGGTGGCCACACAGCCACAAGGGAACAGAGAAACACATCACTACCAGTTGCAGCCATACCCACGGAACAGGCTGCATTGCTGCGGGATGTCGTCAGTCAGCGCAGGTCCAGAAGTCTCCCATCATAGGGGAGGTTTGATGCCGTTCATGGCTCACACACGAGCCCTTGTCAAACTGTGTGCTTTCTAGCAGGAGCAGAGAAAACTACATGATGCAGAGCGCTGGCTGTGCCACACTCTAACGAATGCCAAATTCCACATTGAAGACACGTGAGTCAGTGAAGTGCCTTGTAACACCACAAAGTGTAAGTTATTTTTAAAAGTTTTTTATGAAATGCAGTGTATATCAAAATTAGCCTCCTAATAAAGTAACCACCGGTAAATAGATGTAGCAAAATCCCCACTGTAATCACGTAGCTATCATAGTGCCAAATAGCGACCCCATGGGCATGTGGATCTTAGTTATCCGTTTATATTTTATAAAAGTGATTACTGTCTCTTAAACACAGAATTAAAAGAATAACCAGGCATGTAGTGAGCCCTTTATAAAGTGAAATAAAAAATTGTTTACATAACTAAATTGATGCTTGCAGTACGACACAGACTCTTCGAACTGCACAACACGAAATTTACTAGAAATATTTTCCAGAGCATGAATATTAATTTGTAGTGGCACAAATTAATGCAAAATGTTTTCTTTTCTATTTAATGGTGTGTTGTGTATCTTTTGCCTTTACAGGAAACAAAAGATATTTTTAATGAAAATAATATTGCAGTGCAATTTTATCTGTTTCATACTGCATTGTGTTACATATTCTTCACGGAATTATTTTGCAAGATGTTTTTCTGTTATGTCACAGAGTTGGTACCAAGGCATCACTGATGCCATGTCGCCACTTTAATCTTGATTTGATGGGCGTCAGGGCAGGTTGTGTACCTCGCGGTTCGGAGCTGAAGCATTTCTTTATCGTGTTCAGTAATTACAATAGACTCTAATTTTTAATCTGGAACACTTCCGTCAACTTCGTACACCTCCGAGTATGCCTCCCATCCGGAGCAGACTCGTCGCCCCTCCATTTTATTCAGTACTTTAATTTTTCTGTCATGTCGCAGCATCAGCCAATACGGGACTTCACGCCACATGCCGGTCTATTTTTCAATCCTGTAACATCTCATTACCAATTTGAATAGTCAGCAAATTTATTCAATGTATTCGGTTTTTGTACTTTTATTCTTGCCTGATGATGAGACTTAAGGCCGCCGGACCTTTATTCCGCCAGATACCTGCCATGTGTGTACCATCATGTAAGTTTTGAAATATTTTAAATGTGTTTATGGTTCAAGTTATTGCAGTATATGAAAGATGTGTTGGGAATCCATAATAGGCCAGCTCGAGTGTATATTTTTATAATTAATGATGGTCTGCATCAGTCACGTGACATCACGGTACCCAGACGTCAGGGGAACACAGGGTTTATTAGCCCTGGCTTTTCGACCACGGCCCGCCTTAAAAGTCTCGTGTTAACCTGAGCGGATTCCCTCTCGATTGGTTAACTGGTGCCCACCAAATATAATAACTTACACTAGGCATCATACTGCCCCGAACTCTTATGCCCAGCAAATTTCCTCTTGGAGACATGAAATTGATATGATAGCATGACTAATGTGATGTCTTTCCAGACCAGCATGGTTCTTTCTTGCATGCAGTGCAGGTTGCAGGTCCTTGAAATAGCCGTACATAATTTTGGGGTGTGACGATCCCAGTAGAGGGCACATTGCAAATGTGCAGTGGCCGCAGCACATACAGACTAAAGGAGAGTGATGCAGGTCTGTTAATGTTCTCTTATAGTAAATGTTACATAATATTACTTATTTCATTATGCATACCATATCTATGCTAGTAGACCTACCTGTGAGCCTTTTTCGAAAATATTAAAGGATGTCGGTTTTGGGTCTTCAGGAGAATGAGGAATTCGTGGTTGGAAAGATTCGTTCATTGTATTTCTGCCTGGAAGAGTGCCAGCTCAGCGAGCATGAGAGATGGGGTCGTGGTATTGACAGCCCTTCAGCTGATGCCCCTGAATATCCTCTGAAATGGTGATGCTGATGTACTGTTGCTGATGCTGGAGTATGATGGTGACATGAACGCAGGTTTCACTATGCATCTATCTGACCATTTGCACCACACAGTCATCAATTGAAGTTAGAGTATGCCCAGGGACCATGAGAACAGCCGAGAGTACGCTGGTGTAGGTCGCCAAGAACAAGCAAGTGATTTTTATCTGAGACCTGTATCGGGTATCTCACAAAGGTCGATTTGATCATTTTCCTTCATGAGGTAACTCCTGGGGAAAATTAGTTAACGATCTGTCATGGCGACCCCGCGAAACCACGACCGCCAGGTACAACATGCATTGGTAGGAACGAGTGAGCTGCCTGTGCAGTAATGTTATAAGTTCCTAACATTCATCCTACATAAGCGGGCCTGTTGGCTTACGTTTAGTGCTCCATGACCCTTATGTAACAGCAATAGGCAGGGAATAGCATTGTCCTGCCTATCCTAAAGTTTCGTTCATGCGAAAGTGGCGAGATTAGAATTTTCTTTTGTAGTCAATGCAAAATTAAGTTCCATTTAGTCGCATGTGCAACGAACCTCATATGTGGTGACGTCGTCGAGTATGGAATGAGCAGGATGGAAGTGACGTTCTGCACACCGTGGCAGTGGATGACGCCCCTTTTTAAAAGTAGCTTTATAATAGCAGCAAATAACCTGTACACAATTTAAGTAGTAGCAAATTCAGTGGCAAATTAACTCTAGCACAAAGGATTCTACAGCACAGCCTTAGAGCTTATTGTTTAATATGCAGTTGCGGTGACATCCTCTGCATATGTATCTTTGAGCAACCAAAAGAATGCTTGATTACTCGCGGGGATTAAAACAATATGTTTTGTTAATTCAGTGTATGGTATGTATCACCTTAATTTTAAGAGGACATGCACTTCATAATCATGTGGATAGCAACTTGACCTCGGTGTGGGCGCTTGGTTGTGCTGCCGCGGCCATGTTAGCATATTTGTCGCGGTACACAGAGAGGACAGCAGTGCGGGAGGTCAGCTCCATGACCACCCCTGGTATACAGCATGTAGGTTTTTAATAATTTCATTCAGCAATAGTAGTAAGTAATAGGAACCTTTTTATTATTCGTACCGGGGGTTGGACTCGCTGCTTTTCACGCCAGAGGGAATTTAAAGTCAAAAGTAATGTATTAAGGACCTTGCCCACATTAGCAGCAACATGTTATTGGCAGACATTTAAGTGCCGAGGCCTCTTCGCTTAAACTCATTTCCAATATGCGTGTAAGTATCTAGTTTTCACGAAAATAAAACATATTCAATGAATTCTCGTATTTTATTGACTTTACCCTGAAAGGTAACTTTGGGCATGGCATCCTTAAGACCAGAGTTTAATAATGAACTGTTCGCAGTGTGTACAGTATGGGCACTGTCCCCTAGACAGAGTAGAAGCAGTGTCACTTAACGGCATTTAGGAGGCCTACATCCCATGCTCTTGTAGTAGTAAAAACTACCACCTTAATCTCAGTGTATGTAAGTGCACGTTGTATACCACAACTGCACTAGTCACGATTCAGACAACAGGGATCCCTTTAGGCAAATGGCCGACGTCCTCTACTCAACACTCTACAGAAAGGGTTGGCATCGGCATGCAAACCACTTTGGCTGTCTGAAAGTCAGACGAGCGAATGCATCATCCCTGGAGCCTGGAGCACACGTCAATGGTATCCACATAATGTCTGGGCTACTGAAGGTTGTCTGCCCCCTTGCAAAGCAAATTAAATAATATTGACACTGACAATGAACTATATTCAATATGGCTTGAGCTAGTGATGGTTGTTTGCCCCCTTCAACACATTCTCACTCCTGTGGAGACTGTTACAGGTCATCTCAAACACCTTAAGTTACCAGATAGGTGACAAACAGGTAAACAACCATTAAGCAGCTGGTGAAATAATAAGTACACATTTTACTCACAACACTGATTTATTCCTCTTAACACTTGGCTGAGGCACTAATACAACATAAACCTGTGTAGCACGGAGTGCTCTTCTGCGGTAAAAATCTGCGCAAAGCCTACATGAATTTACACTGAAATAATTACGCCGCGGCCGTGCACAAACGGACCTGTTGTATTAATTGTCCTTATTTTATCAATATGGGCAGTAATAATAAATACGACATGTATAGCTAGAACCACAATAGCTTTAATAACAACAACACTTACATCAGTCATAGAACATACGATGCAGCATGATGAACTTACACAATCCATATAGATCCTTGCTGCCAACTGTCACATACATAAGTTCTTACAACACATTTCCCCTAGTTATAAATCCAACCTTAAGGGTTGTTACATACATATCATTACTATCCTAACATTGCCACCTTTCCCCTGGTTACAAATCCAGTATCAGGGGTTTCTTATTTATGCGCCCACTTCTAGTACAGACTTCGCCTGCACTCTCATTATGGTTTGGTGAACTGGGAATCTTGCCCAGATTTGTAGCATTTTCACTTGACTGTTGTCCCTTGTTTAAACTGTCTGTAATGGCATTGCATGGGTTATATCCCTGGTTTGTCAAAGTATACCCATTATAGGCGTCGTCATCATGCTTCTATGCACCTAGCTTATATAAATTTGATTTTCAGAGGTGTCTAGATGTCCTCCTAATTTGATTTCGCAAGATTGTTTTAACCCAGTAATACCTAAGAGTACTAGCTTTGGCTATTATTAACCCCTCCAACCAGTTTTCTCCCTTCTGTCCCGACTTTACTAAGACTGTTTCCCCTGGACAGAATGTGTCATCTTTGTTACTGCCTGACCTGTTATGCCACTTCGCCATCCGTTCCTAATTGGTCTCTAGGCCCCGAGGAACAGATTGCTGAATCCTAGGTTCCAATGCTGCCGCTGTCATCGGCAATGTTGTTCTTAAGGAACGACTCTTTAGCTTTTATGCTGGTGAGGCTTGCATGCTGGGACTTGGAGTATTTCTATACTCCTTCAGGGCGACCCTCCAATCTGTGGCCTCCTGTTTGGACTTTCTTAGAATTGCTTTGGCAATTCCCACTGCCCATTCAGCTTTCCCATTACTTTTTGGATAAATCGGACTGGAGGTGGTGAATTTACTCTCAACGTATTTTAAAAGGGTTTTGAATTTGAATAAATTAAAAGGTACATTATCACTGTAAACTCTAACAGGGATACCATGAGTTGCACACACACTCTGAAATGCATCTATCACTGACTCTGCTGATTTATTTGTTAATGGAATTATCTATAGCCAGTGAGAGAAGTAGTCTACCAATACTTAATAATTCTTCTCTCGAAAATCAAAAATATAGTAGCTACTTTCTGCCACCTGAATTCAGGGAGTTCTCTAATGTACAACTCATATTTTTCTTTGACTGGTTGGAAATGTTGACATATTCTACAGGATTTAACATACATTTCAATATGTTGCACCATACCTGTCCATACCTGTTGCACCATACCTGTAGCAAAACTGATTGGCTCTAGCCATACATTTAGTAATACCTAGATGGCCCTCATGAATTTGTTTTAACATTGTGGGTCTCATAGCCACTGGAACTATAAATCTGACTGTTCTCCATTCAGGAATAATATACTATTTTCCTCAAAGATTGCATCCCTAACTTTCCAATAAACCTGACAGGCCTCCGACACTTGTGATATTTTCTTAAGCCAACCATTTCAAAATAAGAACTGATCCCCTGTAATACAGTATCTGTTCCCATGTGCACTCTGAATTGAGCTAGCCTTTCCTCAGAACTGTAATGCCATGAATAACATCCTGAAGTGAGGGATCTACCTCAACTGGGTTATCACTATATGATCTAGACAGCAAATCTGCAACCAGCAACTGATTATCTGGAATTTAATGCAGCATAACATGGTACCTGTATAGCTTAAGGCGTAACCTGTTCAATGAGCCCGACCCAATTTTGTGAAGTTCTTTAAACATTACAGCTACAAGGGGTTTGTGGTCTGTATGTACGGTCATACACCATATTATGAAATTTTTTCATGGCGAAGACACTTGCTAGTAACTCTTTTTCTGTTTTAGAGTAATTAACCTCACTGTTTGTTAGGCTGCGTTAACCATATACCACTACATTACCCTCTTGAGATAAGGCACAACCTAACTCGGATTTGCAAACAGCTGCCTGAATTACAATTGGTTTGGCTGAGTCAAGATTTACCAGTTTTGTGGCATTAGCTCATTCCTTACATCTAGCACAGAATTCCATGATTTGTTTACCAATTTCTCTTGTATATCCATCACTGTTGGAATGAGATGTGGTTTATGCTGAATGACTTTGTTTACTTCAGCTTAATCTAAACATATTCGTACCGTACCATCTTACTTCCATACCACTACCATATTTCTTACAAAGCTACCCAGTTCCAATTGAGAGACAGGCTCTATGAAACCTTCTTGTTCTAATTTCTCTAGGGCTACTTTTACCTTATCATTGATAGTCTTAGGTTTTCGTAATGGTGGCCTAATCACCTGCCTGGCCTCAGAGTCAATTATAATGTGGTATTGTTTTGCATACTTTCCTGTGCCTGTAAACACATCATGATATTTTTGCACAAAATCTGCTTTTGGCTGCAATGAACTAATTGCACTTACAGAGTGGATTCTTTGAATTACAATGAGGTTTTCACAAGTTTGTTTGCCTAACAATGGTGTAGAGTATTCCATCGTGACAGTAAATTCCAGAGATTCCTCTGATTCATTTATTCTTCACCTAAACGTTACCTTGTCCACGGGATGCAGGATACCTCCTCCCCACACTTCAACAGTGTTTTTAGTTCTAGCCAGCTCGGCATCACTGCCAAGCTTCTGGTTAATTGTTAATTGGAAATGCATTGATATTGGACCCTGGGTCCAACTCAAAGAATCAACATTACTATTGATACACACATTCTACCTCAACACATGTACCCTAGTCTTATTCTCAACATCTGCAAATTAAAAATATGTGGCATTATCACAATAGAAAATATTCTCATTGCCATCCTGTTCAAGATGCTTAACATTAACCCAATACAAATTGCCATTACTATAATAACTCTCACATACAGTCGCCAATACATTCACTGTTCGCTTTATCTTGGTAGCATATTTCTCTAGACAATATTGTTTGAACTTATTTTTCACATTATAATTTAAACACTTTACCATATGCTGGAAACAACCCAAATTTGTGTGATCGCCCACATTTACTACACGTTTTTGTGTATTCTACAGTGATTAGCTTACCTTTATTGAAGTATTTATCACTAGTGGTGTGCCATTGCTGTGGTTGTTTATTACCGTACTGGATTGCATCCATATTGTGAAGCTCAGACTTCACCTTGCCCCGGCCATAAATGTTTCGCTGTATAACTAGCTCCTTTCGGCCGCCATGCAGTCACAAGCCGTTTGTTCCAGGTTGAGATCTTCCATGCATAATAAGACCTCTCGATTTTTGGGTTCCCTAATACCTATCACAATGCTGTCTCTCAGCAACGATTGTTCCTGATCACCATACCCACAACTCGTAACCAGTGTTTTAGCTCTGGTTAAAAAGTGATCGAAAGTATCCCCTGCATCCTGGTAGCACTGATTGAAAATATACAGTTCATATGTTTCGTTTCGCTTAGGGGCTGCATAACTATCAAATGCACTAACCAAATCATTATAAATGTCCATCTGAGCCTCAGTTAAATTTAATGTAGCTGCAAAGTATATTGCTTCTTCCCCAGCTATATTTAGCAGGGCCCTAGATTGCATTTTCCTAAGAGCTTTAATTACGGCCTCATATTTGCCCATAATGTCTGGGTCCTTGCCTGATGCACCTAAATACTCTTCACAATTGTGTTTAAAACGTTTACAATTTTCATGTACATTGCCATTAAAGGATAATTTTGGTGGCAAATTATAGCCTGCCCCTTCTGCCATTTTATAAATTCCACCGGGGAATGACAACTGGATACTAGTGATACAGATTTACCTGGTTAGACACAAACGCGAACATCATGCGCCTTATAGTTTATTATAATGAGACACCAGCAAATAACCCAGAAGAAATACTCGTAGACGAACACGTACCGACTGTGCCATATTGTATTGGTTATCCTTATTTTATCAATACAGGCAGTAATAATAAATGCGACAAGTCTAGCTAGCACCAAAATAGCTTTAATAACAACAACACCACTTACATCATTCATAGAACAGATAATACAGTAGGTTGAACTTACACTTCACATATAAATACTTGTTGCCAACTGTTGCATACATAAGTTCTTACAACATACCAAGGTGTGGGGTGGAACTCGCTCTGGGTAATGAGAAACGAAAATTAAATGTTCCGAACTATGAATTATACTATGGGAGTTACATGGTTAACAGCACGAGACAAAGGCCCGGAGTGGCCGCGCACGATTCCCACCCCACGAGACGACCATTATGCAACTGCCTGCTGGCTTGGCGCAAGGCTCACTCAGGGGCTGAGTCTTTCCGCATGGTCACTAATAAACTTATAAATACAACATCGTATGATAATGAACTAAATGAGTGGTGGCTGTATAGTACTGATCAGATGAGACAGCAAAAAACCTTTCATTTTTATTAAAAAAATACGAATAAGATATTATTAAAAAAATATTATGACTGGCGTAATGACTGGCGTAACTTGCCTTTGCAGTGCTCCTTAACCTAAAATGCACTCCTTTTTCACTGGGACTTTACATCACTACTAACTCAGTGTTCATGATATTTATTATTCCCACAAGCTTATAATTATGTGTGATTTATTATACATAACTTAAAATTAACATTGCTATCAATTTACTACAAGTTAATAAAAAGAGGGGTTAGTCTGCCACGTGGTCCCTGGTTAAGTACCACGGCTTGCCTCAACATGATGAATGTAAATACTGACTGTGATACTGCCCAATACTGGATGTTACTGGTTGGTAAGAATGGAAAAATTATTAACTACAAGAACACTCAACATGGAATAAACATATTTTCAATATAAATTAAACCTATTCTAATAAACACTGCACTGATGAAAAAATTGATGCGCTGTATTTACCACTCAATATAAACATGTGCACTTGGCACTTCAACACAATGACTTATACATACACAAAACTGAAACACTCTCTAAATAAATGCAATGCAAAGCCCTTTAAAGAAAAACACAATGCACTAATATTAAACATATTTAAAAACATTAAAAAAATACATTATAAACCTTATGCATGTCTAGCACACGAATCTGTAACACACTAATTAGCTCTGTACATAAAAACAAATAATAACACTGCACATGAGATATACATGGCATATATATATATATATATATATATATATATATATATATATATATATATATATATATATATATGCCATGTAAAAATAAAACACTTTCCCACAACATGCCTTACACTAATGCACTCTCATGCACACATTCGGAACGCTGGCTTAACAGCACAAAGTTGCTCTCATGCAGTGTGGAGATGAATGAATGACGGTGTAGCTGGCGACGTGGGACTGACCTAGGAATTGACATGTGGCATAAGTCAATATATAGTTCAAATTGCATATGAACAATTTTTTTCTGTATTAGTTAATTACTTGTTTATTTATGATTAAAGATATGTGTGCAAACGCATTATACATAATAAATTGTCCTCATTCCTCCTCCTGGCATCGAAGCCCTAACCTGACATGCGGACATCAACAGTAACTGGCCCAAACAAGAGGCAGCAATCGATGTGGGACACAAGCAGTGTGCGGCCTCATATGTATGTATATTATGGTTATAGTGATGCCTATTATAAAGTGCAGGATTGTGGCCTTTACATTCAGTGAGGTTGTAAGAGGTGCTCATATTTTCCTTTTCAGCAAACTGCCTAAAGTAGAGAAATTAAAGTCAAATATAAGGTTACGATCACATGGCAAGATGAATGCGGGAGGGCTTGTGAGAGATTTGCAGTCTGGCCAGACTCAGTGTCTCAGGGTTAAAAACCCCTGCGACTCGCCACTAGGAGTGAGTAAAATATTTGTGTTTTGTTAATTAATTTATCATGCCAGTCTGGCTTACAAAGTTTATGTTTTGTCACAGTGCCTTTACATTCGAAAGCCTGCTTTTATTTTATATAAAATGTAGTTGATTGTTTTTTTCCCCTCGCCCCATTCACCTTTCAATGTGTTTAAGTGTGCTTATTGTATAACTTTTTTTTCAGTGCCGTGTCTCATTTAGTATTTTTGTTAACTGGATTTTGTATCTCCAAGTGCTTATTGTGCATGTTTTGATTATTCCCATTTATGGATGATGGCTTACATTTCCTATCCAGGTGACCAGGGAAGTCAACCATATTGTCGCAGGAAGTTCCGCCTGGACTGCTCTAGGAGGTGACCAGCGGCCTCGGGAGACCAGTTCCTTTTGCCAAGTAACTTATGTAAGTATTTCTGTAAAATTTGATTTCTGTTCAGAGCCGTTTTTCTATCGTTCACCTCCCCTATCATCTCATTCACCTCCCCTCAGAACAGCTATTTTTTGCAGCAGAGATTTTTAATTGAAATTATTTCTACCCTTGGCCGACTCCACGCAGGACTGGTTTAGTATGGCTGACCACGTAGGCTGCCACATCAATGGGTTGTAGTTTCTCCCACACTTCTCAATGTGCCATTGTAATTCTGCTTACCAAGATTTCAGTGATTATGCAATTCTTGCAAGTGTATTTTTGGACGACAACTATGCAGTGCAACCACGTGTTTGTAAGTGATTAGCAACCAGCAAACACCGCATGCCAAGTTCAAGTCTTGTGTACGTTTTTATTTGCATTAAGCTCGCCAGTGAGTTTCTGTTATAGTAGCCACTGCCATTTTCTCCAGCATGAATTTTCGAGGTGTTTCCGTGGTCTAAGTGACAACGGAGTGAGCTAGACGCACACCTAATAATATCTTGTTGACAGCTGCTGACCACATCGCGCAAGAGGATAGGCTCTGCAGCTACACGGCCGAACGGCGCACGAACCTGATTAAGGAGAGTCTCATCGCCCTTCTCCAACCCATGGCCTTATATGTAACAAGCTGGCTAGCACCCTTAATAACAATACTCAACTTCATGTATCTCCCAATCTACACCACCTGAGACCTCTCCCCAGCAATATATGGAACCATTCTGTGTGATGTAAAAGTCAAGGACCATCTACTGGGACGGCAGAGCAGTCTACAAAGAACTTTTGCTACTGAGAAACATCGAAATCCCCACATGAGTAAGCTGCCATTTCTCCTGCCCAGCAACTATATACATTGCTCGCCGAGTGGCCATCTTAGGGCAGCTTGTACTTAATGGGAGATTTCCACCTGCACGGGTCCCCAACACTGCACATGCATGTAGAACATGAGAGTGGCATATCAACAGACAAAAGGCCCCCGACGAAGACCTGCTCATGTGCGATGTGTTCTAGAATTTAACCTTCCTGCGCGCATATCCGAAAATAATTGCAACACACATGGAAAATCTGAGGGATTTTGGCACTGTACTGTACAAACCGTGTAACATGCGACACGTTGTACTGTGACCAACTATGGTCGGATTTTTTTTGAGTGAGCGATGTGCCATATCCGAAGTAATCGGTGTTGCAAGGACATGCGAGAATTTCTCAATTCAGGGGACGGTGTGTTCGCATGTTGTACCTGCGCAGAAATACCAGGACAGAGCAGCTGACAATGCCGAGTTTACAGTGAAGTCCGAACCGTGCGATGCGAAACAGGCCACCATGATCAGTGACATTGCCATAATTCGTGGGCGCGAATATAGAGGATTTGGATCAGTTCCTCATGCAGTGAGTAGACAGGTTGGACAAGTATGGCACACCAAGAGAATAATGGATGAAGCATGTATGAGAATAGTTATGCGGACCAGCACATGAGTGGTGGACAATGTGGAAGAGACTAGACTGGAGCTGTGACGAGTTCGCACATAGTCTGTGGGACCACTTTCCCACTGGCGACGCCCAGGCTGATTGCTCGCTGTTCTACAGAGAGAAACAATGCGATGGAGAGCCCGTGGAATAGCTCAATGCCAAGAAGCTGCACTTTATCAGACTATATAACAACAACAATAAGACACTTAATCCTTCTTGCCCTAAAATTTTCCGGGTGTCTACTTATGTTTCTGTACTCTGTAATTTTCATCTTCTCCCAGACACTGAACAATCTATTATTATCGTATGCTTTGTTGGCTATTGGGCTTAGTTCAACGTTTCCAGGGATAACTCTCCAATTTTCAGATAGTTAAATGTCCCATATCTATCACCATAGCTAGTATTTAAACCACTACCAGAACAAGTCCATACCTCAACCTGACCTGGACTTTTGCGGCGAGAGTGTTTGGGGGGGGGGGTAATTTTTCCCCCAGAGGGGGAGGTTCTAACCTTATACTCATCCCCATGTTTCTCGATCCCCACCACAGAGAACCTGTGACCTTTAGTAGTTTGAGTCAGCCCGTGCTCCAACTTTTCTTTGCATGATGCATATGGGTGTCCTGACGACTTGGTTAAACCGGGTCGTCTTGTCCTTTTCCATACAGTTGAATTTCTTCACTTTTAAATTCCTGTTTGGGCCTCACTGGTCTGGGTTTTAAGGAGTCGAATGACCCGACACCTGTCGCCACCATTTGCGATTGCCCACATACCACGATTTGCCAGGGAGGCAGATACCCCTTTTCACAAGCAAGGACTGGGAACCTGCTGTTTTTTTCACCCATCATTTGTTTATACATTACTGGAATTTGCCTGTCACATTTCTTTCGTTTACCATATTGGATTTCATATATTGCATCACCTAGGAGGCATTAGTGTATTAATTCACCCACCAGGTTGCAGCCCTATTTGTTAAAGTTGTTAAAGTGTAGATTGCCCTGTCGACATACGCCATATTGGTTTATATTTTTCATCACATTGGTATTATCTATTAGGCTGCCTACTATCGGCATGTGCCTAATCGTGACACTAACCAATCCTGCAAAACATGTAATCTACCATTTTTAAATTTTTTATTTCTTTTATTCTTAAAAGCCAGCATTCTTATTAAAATCATTTTATTTAAAATTATGTAATAAATAAAATGCAACATATTTAATAAATATTATTTATTCACAAAACTTTACATACAAACATTTCTTTTCGATGATTTTTTCGAAGGCAAGAGGAGGACAGCGCACTCGTTCTTAGCTCCAGATGATTTATCGAATCAAGTGTCCAGCCTGAGCCTTTCATCATCATTTCTTCTTCCTCACAACATACCTTTTGTTATTATAATCTACACTCTTTTCGATGTCATATACATTTCAGAGAGGTATATAATGGATCTTGAAAGCCATTCTTCAATGTTCGTCCTGGTTCGGTTCTAGTTTCGTGTAGATAAATTCCAGCCATATATTATATTTTATTATGCTATTCGGTATCTTCTGTAAGTTGGTTTATAAATTTTATTTCATAATTTACAGGAACAAGAAACACCTTTCCACGAAGATCTCAGATTCGGAGTAACATAAACTTTCAGCATGCTCTTGAATGCAGATTTCTTCGGAAAAAATCCATCGGCATTAGGTTTGCCTAGAACATGGACAGGATTTCGGGCATGAGTTTTACACTGTTTGTTATGGCTATTATACGACCCATAACACAGTTTTCTCTGACTTGTATGTATTTCAATTAGCACATTGTCTGGAACACCTTTTACTGCACAACACATGAACTTACGACCACGCTTGTTACAGCCAAAAGTCAAATAAGACAATTCTGTCTTCTTCGTGTATTTACCACTCTTATCGTGCCTACACGCATGGCAGCTTTTACTGAAGATCTTTTCACAGAAGTGGCAGGATTGAGCCGACATGAACAGCGAATTGTCCTTAATGTTCACATGCACATCCCCACTTACTGATGGTAGCATCATTGCATCATCCCTTACTTTACAAGATAACAATGACATGTTTACATTGAAACAATATTTGACATCGCGAGAAGGTCACCACGCGAATGATAACAAAGGCCTGAACCAACACTCTGTGTCCAAGTTTAGGACCCCAGAAAACAACAGCAAACGAAAATTTCCAGAATGAAAATATTCTAGTTGAAGGATGCCCAACTTAGTACCAAATGCCCCAGAGAATTACATGAACCGAAAAAATGTCCCTCTCAGTGCAATTCTTCAGGTTTTCGCAAGACAATTTACATAAACAAACAATGACCAGCTCTGAATGGAAAAAAACTTACCTCCTTGTTCCCACTGGTACACAAGTGTGGGCATTACCCACAAGACACTAATCATCAAACTCAAAATAAAAAAAAAACTTTAAGTTATTAATAAACAAGGAAGTATCTTTATCATGCAGCAAGGTCTACCATTGTAAATGAAACTAGAAAGTCTAAGAAAAAAAACATATTTTAGGGGTTTATTTTAGCTTAAATCTCATTCAGCTTATTAAAAAAATATTCCCAGTTTGGGCACAACAAAAAAAAATTAAAAAAACACAGCATAAGAACCAACAGTGACTCCACACATAGAATATCTTAATATCTTTATGCCCATTTCAAACATATCCTAAACATAAGTATTTTTCTTTATAACTTTGACCTTTTAATGAATTAAAGTTTTAATTCAGACAGAGAAATAATTTAAAAAAATGGGTGCACCCAACCACAAGTAACATAATAGTGTTATTAAAAGAACAGGCCAATCATTATTAGACACATTCCCACTCAAGTGGTGAGCTGAGACATTACACAAACTTTGCTTTTTTTACATGATTTGTTTTATCATCCAATGATACCAAAATGGCCACATGCGATATTTTTTTTATATTTTGCAATTACGATTTATTTTTGTTGATTAAGTTTGTGTGGTTTTGTTTAACACACACTCAAGTCTCTGACCAAAAATTGCCATGTTGCTTCATCCAGGAAAGTAGAGTCAAAGCATGCTGAGAAGATTAAAGATCTAACCGAAATTCCCAGAAAACTGGTGTGTGCAACAACACACCAAAGCTGGCCTTAGAATAGGTACATGTTGCTCCGGCCGATGCCGCAAGAGCAGGTAGGAAAATCAGCTCATGAAGGGTAGCTGTTCTAGACCAAGCGAACCGCGCTGTATAAAGAAAGCAGACAAAAATTACATAAAGTCATAAGCCACAGTTTCACAAATATTTAACCAGCTGCTCCAACAAAAAAGAAAAGGGCTAGCATTACTAGAGGCGGTTTCGACACTAACTTAATGCATTATGCTGGTAAAAATAAATGCGTAAGAAAATGGACAGGTCACTACATGTTTGGAATAAAAAATGAACAAGGTCGAGTCGTCAAATTCCTTCGTGCACGAAACAACTGAGAATATACTCCGAAAGTCGTGACGTGATAAATCGATACTAATTTAAAATTAGAGTGTAAAATTCCACAATTAAGACTTGGATTTAAAACATGATAAACGTGATTAAAAACACAAGAAGAACACTTGGCATAATAAAAAAAATTACAAAATTGCGGCAAACAAAAGTAATGCATTATAGAAACGTAAAGGGAAATCAGTTAAATTATACAATAAATATCGTTATTGCTGCAATAGTGATGCTGTCTATCGTGACTGCCGAGCAACATAAGTGCAGATATGTAGAGACCAAAATTTATGTACTAAATTTAAATTTAACAACATTGTACAATAACAAAGTTGTCATTTAATAGCGGTTAGAGAATTTACACATACACCGTAACGGATAAATTTAATTGTTTGATGTAATACCAATGTATGCTGCTTTCCCCTATTAAATAACAATTAGAATCACACGATTTAAAAAATACCTTTTAAACAAAGGTAGTATGCCGAAGAAAAACAAGGAAGGAAAGTTAACAAAAACGGGCTTTGCAAAAAAATGTAATTGCTAGAAAAGCAATTCAAAAAAATTAAAAAGGAGAATGTCACAGCATGGTACAACATCATCATTGCAGAAGGCAGTACTTGTATGTATGTCCATTACAGGTTTGTGGTGACGACCATACACATTTTTGTGTTAATGGTGTAGGACCAAGTCCTGTACATATTTTCGAATGTCTCTATGGAGTGTCAGTACGAGCAAACAGACGAAGGCACTTCTCGCACCTGTATGCCATGAGGAGTGGGTTCATCTTACATTAATGCAACGAAGTCCTGACACTATTGGCTTAGGTCGGGATGCCAATGGAGCTGCTGTAGGTGGCCCAACAGAAGACGTCGATGGCTCTGTCAACTTCATGCCTGAAGTCGTCAATGGTTGCACTATTGTAGGTGACCCACTCGAAGAAATCGATGGTTCTGTCGGCACTATGCTTGAAGAAGTCGATGGCATTGCTAGCACCACTATCGAAGAGGTCGATGCCCCTGGCGTATCTACCATTTGCTCTGGGGAGCCCGAGGACATCGCAGATGCAGAAGAAGTCTTAAATGCAAAGCTAGAGAAGCTAGCCGAGACTATCCAACGTCATGCGGACTGCTGTCAAACTAAGTCTCTAAGCTGACCTGCCTACTGCTTATAATATACGAGTGTGCAATCTCTATGACGTCATATTGACTTTGAACCAATCATATCAAACATTGTGCGAACACCGACCAGCCAATCACCGAGTTGTCACGTGATCGCACCTGGCCAATCACGTGCAAGCACTGAGACATCATGTGCGGGAGTCAGTCTCTGAGTCCTGAGGAGTAGGAGGAGGAATTTAGGAGTCATTTTGGAGTAGTTTTGGAGGAAGAGAATTTTGGAGTCATTAAGGGTGGTGGTGGAAATGGAGGTGGATTTGGTGGGGGTGGAGGTGGAGTCGTTTTGGATTCATTATTGGTGATCGTGGAGGTGGTGGTGGTGGAGCAATTTTGGACAGTAGTGGTGAAGTAATTTTGGAATGCCATTATGGGCAGTGGTGGTGATAGTGGTGAAGTCAATTTAGAGTCATTTTGGAGTCAGTCGGCAAATTGGAATATTTCGTTCTCTTAGTGTTTGTGTGTGTGTTGGTGTTTGTGTGTGTGTTGGTGTTTGTGTAGGTGCATGTGCATGTTGGTGTTTGTGTAGGTGTGTGAATTTTGGTGTGTTTAGGTGTATGTATATTAATGTTTGGGTGTGTGTTCATGTGTGTAGGGGTGTGTGTAGGCATGTTTGGATGTGTGAGTGTTTTTGTGTGTGAAGGTGTGTGTGTGTTGGTGTGCATCTAGGTGAGTTTAGCCATGTTTTGGAGTGTGTTGGCGTGTATAAGTGTGTGTAGCCATGTTTGGATGTGTGTGAGTGTTATGGTGGTTGCATGTAGGTGTGTGTATCATTGTGTGTGCATGTGTGTATGCATGTGGTTATAGGTATGTGAGTAGGTGAATGTATAGGTGTGTGTGGTTCAGGTTTGTGAGGGGTCGGTCTGGCAGGTGTTAGTCGGCATGACTCAAAGATTGACTCCTGCACATGATGTCACAATGTTTCCATGTGATTGGCAACTCGGTGATTGTCTGGTCGGTGATTAGATGGTAGGTGTTCGCACAATGTTTATATGCTGCAATATGATTGGTTCAAAGTCGGCATGACGTCACAGGGCTTGCACACTCGTATGTTATAATCAGTAGGGAGGTCAGCTAAGTGGCTTAGTTTGACACCCACTTCATGAAAGTTGGATCGTTTCGACTAGCTTCTGCAGCTTCGAATCTAAGTTTTCTTCTTCATCTGCGATGTCTTCGTGCACTCCAGAGCTAAGGGTAGCTACGGTAGTGCCATTGACCTATTCAAGACTGGTACCAGCAGTGCCATCGACTTCTTCAGCCATGGGGCCGACAGCACCATCGACTTCTTCGGGTAGGTTACCTACAGCAGTGCAGCCATCGTCAACTTCACGCACGACTTCGACAACGCCATCGACCTCTTCGGTGGGCTACCTACAACAGCTCCATCGGTATCGCGACCTAAGCCAACAGTATCAAGACTTCGATGCATGTATTGCTAAAGCCTTTGCGAATAGCAGCAATGTTATATGACATGAAAAGCATCAATGTAAGATAAAACCACTCCTCATTGCCTATAGGTGTGAGAAGGGCCTTCGTCTGTTTGCTCGTACTGACATTCTACACAGACATTTAAATATATGTAAAGTAGTTGTTCCTCCACCAGCAAAACAAAGAGATGTATTGTCATCGCCACAAACCTGTAATGGACTTAGAAGTACTGCTGTGTGCAGTGATGATGTAAACATGTCATCGCTATCTTGTACAGTAAGTGATGATGCAGTGGGGTGTGCATGTGGATGGTATGGACAATTTGCTGTCGAAATCAGTTTGATCGTGCCGCTTCTGTGGATATATCTTCGGTAAAAGTGGGCATGCATGTAGGCATGTGAAGAGTGGTAAATACACTCTTGACTGTCACAAGTGTAGCTGTAAGTTCGTGTGTTATGAAGTAAACGGGGTTCCCCACAACATGCGACTTGAAATACATAAACATCACAGAAAACTATGTTATGAGTCGTATAACAACCATGTCAAATAGTGTAAATCTCATGAGCGAAAACCTGTCCATGTTCTAGGCAAACTTAATGCCAATGGTTTTATCGAAGTAATCTGCATTAAGGGCATGCTGAAAGATTATGTTGCTCCAAATCTGACAAATTCGTCGAAATATATTTCCTCGTTCCTGTAAAGTATTAAATAAAATTTAATAAACTAACTGACAGAAGATATTTAAAAAACAAGGGCACCTAAAATATGGCTGGAATATATCTACACGAAATCAGAACCAAACCAGGACCAACATTGCAGAATTACCTTCATGGCCCATAATGTACCAACTTGTAATGTATATTAAATTGACATATACGATATATATGATATGATAATATACAAAAGGTATGTTGTGAGGAAGGAGAAATTATGATGAAGGGTTCGGGCTGGTCAATTGATTCGGTAAATCATCTGCAGCTGAGAACGAATGCATACCAACCTCTTACGAAATAAGGTGATGTCCTCTTCTTGCCTTTGAAAAAATCATCACAAAAATGTGTGTATGTAAAGTTTTGTAAATAAGATATATTTATTAAAGATGTTTCATTTTATTAATTTTATAATAACCCTTCTATTTTTATATAAAAATAATCTATTGTAAAAATACTCGCATTTAAGAAAAAAAAACAAATAAAAAATTAAATATGGTGGTTTATGTACTTTGCAGGAATCGTTAATGACACCATTCGGTACATGCTGATAGCAGGCAGCCGAATAAACACTACCTAATGATGGAAAATATAAACCAATATGGAGGGTGTTGATGGCGCAGCCTACACTTTAACAACATAAAAAAGTAGTGCTGTCGTCTGATGGGTGAATTAATACACTAATGCCACCTAGGTGATGAAAACATATGAAATCCAATATTGTAATCGAACGAATGTGAGAGGCAAACTCCAGTTATGTATAAACAAATGACTGACGGAAATAACAAGATGGCAGCCTCTAGCAATGTATAAACAAATGACAAACGAAATAAAACAAAAAGACGGGATGCGATAGAATGAGTACACGAGAGGGGAGTCGCTGTGAGGGGATGGAGACCACTGACTAAACAGCCAATAGCAATTTGCGACAGTCATCTGCTGGGCGTGGTGCTGTGGGGTTCTCCTGAAATATAAGAATTTTAAAAATTAGTTTTATGATAACTTTTAATTGTCAATTTTAATAATTTCGAATAATAAATTTCTCATACATTTTTAATATAATTTTGGAGTTTTTAGGGATTTTTGGAATTTATTGTGTTCAATGTCAATCGAGGTCACGGGGTCTAGGTTACCTGCATCCAATATTGTGTTAGTAATGTGTAACATTACGTGCTTGCTATTTTATGCATTTTCTCGAGTTTTCGTTTTCAAGGTCATTACAGGTAATGGGGTCAAGGTCAAAGACATCTGCCTCTAATATGGCGGTAGTAGTCTATAACATAATATGCTTGCTGAGTTTTATGCATTTTTCTCGTTGTTTGATTTTCAAGGTCATCGAAGGTCGTAGGGTCAAGGTCAAGGACATCTGCATCTAATATGGTAGTGTTCAGTTATGTAATATGATTGCTGACTTGGTATGGGTGAGGAGGTGGAGGCTTGCCGACTAAATGGTTTGGTTAGGAGGATAAGGAGAAAACCTTACGAAATTATTATTTTTTTAATAAATTTTAATAAAATTTTGCTTCAATATTTTTATATGTTTTATAGAATTTGTGATTATTTGGGAATTATTATTATTATTTTTTTTTTGGAAAGTTTTGGGTTTTTGGGGTCAAAGGTCAAAGTTATTTACTTGTCTGCTTGAGCTGACCCCGGGGTGGCAGTTCCGGCTCCCTGCTCTGACTTTGGGTCACCGATCAGCGTAGGAAAACGGGATTTTTTTAAGGGAAAAGGGTAATTTTTAGGGAAAAATGGAAATTTTTAGGGAAATTGAATCGATTTTGAGGTAAAGAATGGAACTTTTGAAGGAAAACGGGAAAAAAAGATAAATTTCAACATGGTGGCGGTCGGCTCCGACGCTCCGAACACCCAGCCCCTTGCGCGTCAATAACCATTTCCCTACTATTGACATTGATAGTACATTTGTGACTTCACACACTAAGGAACGTCAGGAAATGCTAGTTGTTAGTAGACATGTCAATTCATTAGGGTACAATAGTATCCGTAAAATTAGGGACGACTTTACAGAATATTCAAAATTTGATAATTGGCCTTGTATTATATTTTTACGAGAGAATAACATACATTATATGCTGCTCAAGGACGAACTTGAAACAAGCAATTGAAAAACTAACCACTTGTCTACTAGTTTGCTCAGTATGCTCGGCTCGGGCCTTTATGAACTGCTAGGCTCGCATAATTTCGATGTAAATTCATCTTATGTTTTTGCTGTTTCCGAGTGAGTGAGTGAGTGAGTGAAGATATTTGGGCCGTTCTTAACATCAAGGTCTTCAGAGCCGGTTGTTGTTTCCGAAAATTATAGCATGTTGAACCAGTAAACAGCAGTCTTGTAAATATTGTCTCCTTCAGCTCCACTTTTAATGCTGTTCAAAATCTGCCAAATAATTTAGTACATAGCACTTAATTAATCTATATGGAAATTGTGCCATTTGCTTGTTTATTTCACATTTTTACGCTTTCTACTGTGTAATATATGGAATAATAATTAAATGTAAATCACAAGTATAAAAATTTTTAATTGCAGTTACAAACTTTCATCCCCCCCCCCCCAAAAAAAAAAAAGATACTGACTCTTCAATCCATGCAGTTTTGTCATAATTTCTTTAATTTGGTATATGTGCACGTTTTTCGTCAAATGTCAACAATTGATTTATATCTGCCCTGTTGTTAATTTCTAAATTTGTAATCACGACGAACGTCGTTAACTTATAACATTTCATAGCATTCGTTGATATTCACTGATTTACAGTATTATGACCACCACAGAGTACCTACCATCCGTCACCTTGAAAAAACTGAACGAAAATACAGAAGGAAGAGGCTAACTATGATAAAAGAACTTTTTAAAAAATACATATTTTATAACAAAAGAGCTATTACACAATCAAATTTTTCGTCGAAGAAATTGTATGAGTGTATTGATTTGTATTGTCAATTATATGTTATAGTTCCATGACAATAACAGAGAGTTGTAAAATTATAACAGACAATAATCATATAGTTATCAAGAAAGTTAAAAAAAATGTCGGATACAATAACCGAATTCCCCCAATTATGTTCGCTGAGTTATCGCATTTTTTATTAAAGTATGACTTACAAATATGCTACAGTATGTTAGTAAGTATGATAGAATGCAAATCGTTATTTTTAATTTTCCAACAAATAAACCAATTTGAAGTCGATATTATTATTGGCATAACTATGAACAACAATTCCTAGAGTATATGTGTAACAAGATAATGACACAGCCTATATTGTTTACTCAAACTTGGTTGGGCGTTGCAACAGAAATGCATGGGGTTAGTATGTAAAGGAAATATTAAACTTTCATAGCAAGAAATTGACCAAAAATGGAAAAAATTGGTTGTTGGTACAACCTTGCCGCTTAAATGCACGAAAACGTTTGTTATGAAGTACTCACACTTATTCTTCTCGTCACACGGAGACAAAAAACCGAACATTTGAAGTTGGTTTATTATAACGATTTCCAACACGCAAGTTCTTTTAAATACGTTTTTTGAAGCTTCATTCGAATTGACGTAAATCTTTTTCTGGGAACTTTTTACATACTGTAGATTATTTTATATTTTCGGTGTAAGTGGAACTCACGTCAAGTAAATAACTAAATTCATTAAAAAAAACATAATACACGAACAATTTAGTTTTCTATTTTGCCAAACGAAGCATTTTCCGTGACATGTTTCAAACAATGTGCATGCTACTGAGTAACGTGCTCGTTCCACATGTTTTTTATTGTATAACTGCTGCTAACTATTAATGTTTTCCTAACTTTACGGCTGTTGATTTTCTTTCTTCTTGTCTATTTTTGCGTAGCCAACCACGTACGAAGCGCTGGTAAACTTGGCACAACAGTAAAAAAAACGGACATGCTTCGGAGGTTTGCATTTCTCTTTTTAATTTTCCGTCCTGATTCACGGCATTGATTCTGATATGCGCATAATTTTTTGAGGTGCCCATTTTTCTAATGTATACAACGAATCATAATAATGCAGTTGAAAGTGCACGGATAAATTCTGATAGAGGCAGCATTATACGGTGCACAAATTGCGTCACAGTTCGAAATTTAATAAAGGAAATACTACTGAAGTGAACAAAGCATTCATAATTAGGGATGACAATAATCTAGTCACCTTTCTTTTCTTTTGTCTTCAGGCGGTGGCGGCAGCTTTATGAGATCACATTCCAGCCCCATACCATTCTCTCTCTTTCGCTCTCATATTAATTTCACGCCCTTATATTGAGCGCTAGTGCGTGTGTATTTATAATGATGTCAGTCTACAAAACCTATTTAATTAACAAAAAATGTGGAACGAATCTTTCATTACCTTGTGTAATAAATTAGTTTTAAATTAATTTTTTAAATAAGGCTCTTCTAATTTCTTAATATCTTGGCAAAGACGAGTACGGTTAAAATTTGCTTGCCGGGAAGTAATTTTTAATGAACGATTCTATGAAATTCAATCTCGCCGTTCATGCACTTTCTCAATTATCCCCAAAAAATGTGTGATACTATGCATTAAATCTAATTATGGTTATATAGGCGGACAAAATAAACGAACATTCCGAATATATAGTGGACACTTAATAACACTTATAACTAATATTTGTGATAAAATTTGCGAATGCTTCAGTCAGTTCCTCTTCAGAATGCAGTTGTAATTAATTTTAATGCTTTCTATCCGTTAGAAAATAAACAGAATAATGAATAAGTGTGTTCTCTGCAATGCATTTGTTATGCAAATAGGCCATATATGTGCACATATATTTTAATTGTCTCATCATACAATGACGTTACAGGCATATTCCAGGCGAAAACCCTTTTTTATAAGAACATAACGAGAACCATATGAAAAAACCCGTTTTAAATCAGTTTTATAATGGAAAAACGGCTGTCTCAGCTATTTCTATTAAGGTGACGAATGCTATGAATAACGATTTTGAACAGGCAGTGTTCAATAATAAAACAGATGCTGCACAATAAACCAGGGGGAGAATTTTTGTCTAAATGTATATAACTAATTCCATACTTCCACATATAGTGTCATTTTACTTCAGCGAATTTCTTCGCGTATTTCGTAACTACTGCCTTGGCATTCCAGTCGGTCATCCGCCATATTGAATTTCCTGTGATTCCGCTCGATAAGCAGCCATATTAAAGATTACTTAAAATACCAGTTTGTCTGTAAATAAATGGCAGTAGCAGTTTAAAAAATGGGAAAAATGGGGGAATGGCGTGAGGCGTCGGAGCGCCGGAGCTGTTCATACTCTGTCATTTTCGATCCTCGGCGGCCATCATGTCGCAATATTAGATGACATTGACATTGACCTTTGACCTTGTACCCGATGACCTTTACCTTAAAACCCAAAAAAATCATAACATAAAAAAATTTTATTAACCAAAAGCAGATGTTATTCAGATCTTGGAACAACTCAAGTATCTAAACTAAAATTCAAAAAAAAATTTCACACTAAAATCAAACAAATTTCTAATCCAGGTGTCAAATCTTTCACTAATATTGGAGCAGCTTAAAAATTTAACTAAAATTCAACCACTTTCACACTAAATTCAAACAAATTTCTAATTCTCCTTCAAATATTTTAAAGCGCAACTCAAAATCAATTGTATTTAAGGTCAAAATCAAAATTAATTTTCAACCTGAGTTCTCTCTTTGTGTGTGGTTCTTTAAAGACTCATTTTCAAGCTAAATCATTATATTTTTGTTGAAATTCCAAGAATTTTCATACTTTAGTGTAATATTATTCAAATGTTAAGTAAATGATGAACCTTTTTGGCCTAATTTTACCCTCATTCACCCTGGAAATGGACCACTGATCATAGACTGAACAAAGTATGTTTTTATACACAAATGGGCTTGGTTGAGAACGCATATTTGGGTCAAATTATCTTGATTTTGGGTCAAATTATCTTGATGTTGGGGGCGAAATTGAAGATATGAATCGTGTTTTCAGAATAAATTGAGAAAATGATGCTTGAAAGTGAGAAATTTTTCGTTGATTTTAGTTAAATTATTGAGTTGAGCCAATATCTGCAATAGTTTTCTACTGATTTTTATAAAAACATGTGTACACATAAACACGAGAGAAAGAGAAAAAAATTCACTTAGATTTAAAAAAAAATTTTATTCGATATAACAGCTCAACCAAATATCTAAAAAATTGTATTAAAATATCGAAACAATTTCTTCTATCTGGAAAATCGTTTATATTATCTATTTAATAGAAGTAAAAATGTACATATCTTCAGTGATATTTCATTTCAAATGATCATAAGTTAAATTTATTTGTTTAATTAAAACAACATTTGCAAATTGTATTAGCCTCAACAGCTTTTTTAAAAATCTACACAAATTTTTATATTTGTTTTATTTTTAACTACTGCTGTTTTTCTATGTAGGCAGTCACCACAATATAAAGGTTTTCGCCCCCAAAAAGAATAATAATTGACATCGCCATGAAAGTTTTCATTTGCTTATAATAAAGTTCATTATTTCCATATATAGTACCTAATTTTGTTCTACAATTTATAAAATCATTAAAAGGTAGAAACATTTAAAGACAAAGATCATTTTCAATATCCAGATTCCAATTTTCATTTGGAAAAATTTCATTTCTTCCATTTTTAACAAAAATATTTCTTACATTACAATGATCAAACATTGAAGCATGCACATATTGTCCGGCGCAATTTTTCTATTAGTTTGGAAACCCACAATTACAAAATAAGGCATGAAAAATTGCAAATTATTTTACTGATATTTTATATCAAAGTTAAAAACAGTTGTCCCAGTAGGAAGTTATTTTTCTAAAAATTGCCAATACTTAAAACCAATATGAATTTTAGGATTTTTATATAGATTTCCTTTAATTGCAATTGATGTATTAGATTCGTATTCAACAATAGGCCACAAAATATCTAATTTTTCAATAACAATTTTACCTGGATCAGCATAAATTTTATCAACTGAACCATCTGCTTGTTTGGTTTCATAAACAAATAAACGGTTATTATAAAATGAATTTCTAAAAAAAGTGATTTTATAACCACCTTTCCAGTAAACTTCATCAACATCGCGAATAAAGCCAAACAAATATCTTAATGGATACATTATTTCATTTATTTTATTACTACGAACAGATTTTACTCGAAATGTATAATCAACGCTAGTGGACTCTAAATAATTTTGTTCACCTGGTGATGTTGGCAAAATATTCATCATTGTGAAAGTTATTCCCGGATTATCAATTGTCCCAATAATATGTCCGTGTTTTGAAAGTTCCACTCTAGAAAACTGAAATGAAAAAATATTAGAACAAACATCAATATTATCTAATACTTCGTATTTTACCTCATCTCCCGTTTTGTCTCTTTTTAGTAGGCGATATTCTTCCAAAACATAAGCATCGTTAGGAAAAGAAAAGCCATCTCCTGTGGGAATATCAAACTCGATTCTATTATTGTAAATATGCAAAATCCCCCACGTTTAATCAGTTGGGGGGGGGGGGAGTTTGTCTCTCAAAACTCTCAATGCTTTTATAACTCAATTATAAGTAAAAGAAAAAATGATATAAATGAAGGATTCAGAGGGAGTTCATGGAGTGAAATTGCTCATCGATAAGTATAGAAATTATAAAAAGAACCATCAGGTAGTATATGAAGAAAAAAAACTAGAAAAACGATTTACCATTAATTCGTGAATTACAAAATATTAGCAAAAAAGTAGAACAAGTAAGTGAAGAAAATAATCATTTTTTATAACAACATTAGTACCTGTTGCTGCAGACAATTTAGATTATACACCAACACCAGAAGAAACAAAATTTGAAAAAGAATTATTCCCAACATTACCTAATGTAGAAGAGCGAATTGGCATTATACCCATAAAGAATTTGACGCATCCGGATTCTGTTATAAAACTCGGGAAAGAATTTTCTGAAAAAAAAAGTTTTTACAACACCACGTGGTTTATATGAAAATGGGCATAAATTTTAAATTGGAGATACAGAAGCAAAGATAAATAATGATAAACTATCTCTTAAAGGCAAAGAATATACATTAACATAAGGGTTTTCTAATTTGTTAACAAAAAACACAATCGGATCTTGAAGGTAAATTCACCGATAATGACTATGAAAATTACACAGAATATATTTTTTATCAACCAACGCTGCATTCCAAGAATATAATCCTAAAAAGCCAATAAACTCGAATAGAAGTTGGAAGTATGCAAATATAATTAAGCCACATTATAATAATTATATAAGAGCATCAAGATCAGCACCAAACACACCAGAAAGAGCTTATTTTACATATTTTCCTAGATCTGGAGAAGGTATAAAAAAAATACAATAACTGCCGACAGAATATAATTGGATGGAAAATGTTAGAAAATTAATAGGCAGATAAATAGTTATTCACGGTGAAGTAAATGCTGGAAATAAAAAAAATTTAAACAAAAAAGTAAACATCATAAGTATGCTAAACAATATATTTTCTGATTTTGTTGGTAATACCACAAAAGGAATTCCGCGTCTAATACGAGTTTTAAATGTTATTCCGCACTCATTTTGGAATTCTCAACACCATGGCAAAGGCATTATAAACTGGGCACTAAACAATTTAGATATGTTCTATATGTATTTGCCAAGTTATAATTATTATAGGCCATTTACAAAATTAAATGAAAGATTAGAATGTCGAGATGCAGGATTGAATAAACTAGATGAAGCTGGTAAATTTTATGACACTGCATATAAAGATCATAAAGATTATGAATCTAGGCATGAAGCAGATTAAATTTTACAAACATTAGCGAAAGAAATTATGTTAATAAAAATACTCCAATTGGAGAAAAAATTGCTTCTGCAGCTGTCGCCTCAACTATGTTTACAAAAAGAAAATTAGGTTTTGGAATTTAAATGTTTTATTGAATATATATATATAACTTATATAAGTGAAGATAAAAAGCTTAACTTTCGATGTACTGATCGATAAATTAAGATATTTGAGTATATATAGTTTAAAGTGAACTTTACTAATCCCAACAGTTTAAAAAAAATGGTGAATGAAATACCTAGAAGTGGTTTACATCATGGAGGATTTTTACCAATTCTATTTGCAGCTTTAGGAGCTCTTGGCGCAATAGCAGGAGGAGCTAGTGCTATTTATAATTCTGTCGAAGAAACTAAAAAAATAAATTAATAAAAAGAATTAGAAGAACAGCAGAGACACAATTTAGCAACGGAAAATAAAGCTGGAAGTGGTGTAGTTGCTAAAAAAAAAGAGGAAGACAAAAAAAATTAACTCCTTTTTCTAATATCGATATTGAAAAATATGTAAAAAATTAAATATTAAATATTTCAGATATGTTTATATGATTGACGAACTACCAAATAGAATGTCCAAAAATGAATTTGCTGTGGTTAATTTTGATATTTCTTCAAATCCTGGCACTCATTGGGTTTGCTATTTTAAAGTAAATAATAATGTTTATATTTTGATTCATTTGGTGGCAATATTCCTAACAATTTAACTAATTATTTAAAAAACATTAATGTTTATTACAAGATGATCGAGTTCAGAATTTTGATTCAGTTATCTGCGGACATTTACATTTAAAAATTTTTACACCTTTTTAGAGAAATTTTAAGTTTCGCGATATAATCTCTATGTTATTAAATGACCGATATATTCGGGAAATCATTAATCGCATCTTTAAATAAAAATTTTGACAATATTGCCGAAGATTTAAAACATACGCGGGGTCAAAATGCAATTCGAGTGTTTCTTCTTTACAAAGCGAATTGAGCACTTGTTTTGAGTTTACAAAATCGTATGTCTCATTTTTTCGGCGAAGAATTGTTAATATAGGCGAACCTGTAGATAAAAAAGATGCGACCAATAATATATATAGCATATTATGCATTAAAATGATTATGATTCAAAATATAAAACCATAGTTGCTAATTGTGCTCTAAAAGATGTAAATTTACAATTCAATAACTCAATTGCTTATTATATCAAACTACTAAATAATGCAGAACAAACATTAAAAAAGAAGCATATTCAAAATATAGAACTATTGTTGCTGATTATGCATTAAAAATTATGTTGAATAAAAATACAACATTACTGAATCTTTTCTAAAAACATAAGTAGATTCTAACTTTTTTTCCCTCATTTCCACTCTACAAGATCAAATAAGTAAAGCTTTTGGTTACACAACAGACTGTGTTTCTATTCAAAATCGTTGAATTAATGATATGGCTGATCCTATACATGGAAAAAATGTTGTCAGTAAAAAATATTTCGGTAAAAGAATTGTAAAATTTAAACAAAACTGTTTTTAATTACTGGGACACACTCGTTAACACAAAATCTGAAAAAACAAAGAAGCTGTTGATAAAGAATTAGATGTCAAATTATAAAATTTATGTCAATCAATTGAAAAATTTAAGGAAAAAATCTCATTAATTTTATTTGCGTGCTAAGTGGGATAAAGATAATAATGATTTTCGCATAGACGATTATGTAAATTTTTTTTTTTGATAGAGTGTAGTGTGTATAAAATAATTTCTGGTAATTTATCAGATGATACTCTAACTATTATTAAGGGGCCTACAAAAATAGATTATAGCAAATCATTTGATGTTAAGAGAGGTGAGTTTTTAACTTTTTAAATTTAAAAAAATAAATCATCTAATTATTTTGTTGCTGGAATGTTGACCACAATAGGAATATTCATGAAATACAATGATTAAATATATATATAAACACTGTATACAACACTTCCATTTAAATGTAAATAATTCATAACTTTATATATTTAATGGCAAAATTTATGTCTAGTTATCTGAGACAAATATACTGATGCTTTATGTATATTATCGTTTAGGTCAAAAAGATTGTATATTAATTAATGTAGATTTTAATACTCGTCGAAATACATGTGAAAGATATGCCGATACTATGTTATAATTATAATTATAATTATACTATAAATGGAGAATACTTGGTGTTTGAAGTGCAAATAGTCATTAAAAATAATATAAAAATGAGAATGAAACAAATGGGCGATTAGTTCAGAAAAGTATATGGTTGTTGTTGGGCAATTATAAAAAAATCAACATTGTTAAATATATATATATATCAATTTGAGAGAAGGAATAATCAATTAATTATATAAACCTGCGCAAAAAAATTTTCCAAGAAGAAAAGTTATTTCGTATGGCATGAATGATTTGTGGCAAATTGATCTTGTAGAAATGGATACTGGAAATTTGAAAGGTATATTTCGCATAAGTAAAGACTATAAATATATTATGACAATTATTGATCTTTTTTCAAAGTTTGCTTTTGCTTTATTAATCAAAGATAAAACAGCAAAAAATGTAGCAAATGCTTTAGAAAATATATTGGCGAAAAGAAAACCAAATAATTTCCAAAGTGGCAATGGCTGAGAATTTGACAGTAAAATATTTAATGATCTTATAAAAAAGCATAATATAAATAATTTTTCTACATTTTCTGAATTATAAGCTAGTGTTGTTGAAAGATTTAATCGAACTTTAAAAACCACAATGTCGAAAAAAATTTGCTTTGAATGGCAATTATAAATGGACATATATATTGAATGAATTAGTGAAAGACTAGAACAACACAAAAAACAGCACTATTGGTATGAAGCCGATTGAAATTAATTTTAAAAAACGAAAAAAATAACATTGCAAACAAATTTTGTGTTTACTAAACCAAAATAGAATGTTGGAGATATTGTTCGTATGAACAAACTGAAGTTTTTTTTATTAAAAAGGTTATACTGCTAATTGGTCGACAGAATTGTTTACTATTTTTAAAGTTTTCAATTTTGATATACCAACTTACAAATTAAAAGATACAAAAGGAGAAATATAATTGGTAATTTTTATGAATACGAAATTGTGAAAACAAACAATCCTGATGAATTTTTGGTCGAAAAAGTTTTAAAAACAAAAGGCAATAAAATTTATGTAAAGTGGTTAGGATTTGATAACTCGCATAACTCATGGATTAATAAAACATATATATTGTAAATTTTAATATTTTTGCTTAAATATTTTTAATTTTCAGGGCAGATGCTCGGATACCCTGAAATATCAAAATGAATAGAGCATAACATTAATTATATGAAATTGTAATTTGTGTATTGCTATAGTTAACTGGGGTTTTGCCATATTTCCATTTTAATAATTCTTTTGATTCACTCCAAAATTTAGCATTACCTGTGTTGCTTAATACTAATCTTCTTAATAAATCTTGTGCGATATTTCTAATTTGTTTTGAGCAGTGAAGTCATCTAATACATCAAATAATTTTGTTTGCAAATTATATGATAATTCAACTTCGTTACTAAAAGTCACTGGTTCAGGAATAATTGATTTTAAAGAATACATCTCTGTTAAATGATTTTGGGTTAAATTATTGAAGTTATCGAAAATTTATATTCATTTCTTTAATTACTGATTCTACAATTTCAAGCAAATAAGTCTAGTGCAAAACAAATATTTCCTTGTTCTTTTTATCACGAAAATCGTGGAATAATCCGTGAATTAATTTTACTGTTTTGTTTACATCGTAAACTTTCTTATGGAAACAAATGTTAAATTTATTTTCTTCATTGTGCGAAGAATTGAAATTTGCATTTCTGGTGATTAGATTATCTGTTTTAGCAAATTTAAAATTATGAATTGAGGCATATTGCCTAGATGTTGCAATGTATATATAGCCATTTTTTGTTTTCTGTTTAACTTTGTCTATTAAATTTTTCATATTCCTATTATTTAGTTGTTAAGATTTATGTTCTATCATTTTTAACTGCTGGTCTTTTAACTCAGCATTTTTTTTTTTTTTTTTTTTTTTTTTTTTTTTTTTGTAATTTAAAAGAGCAATATTTTCTAATTGATAGAAGAACTTTTCAAATACACATATTTTAAAATCTGTAGCAATTTCAGTATGTGAGCGGAAAATAAGTTCAAATAAACCAAGTTCATTTATGTAAATTGCCCTTCCACTAGGATAATCGAGTTGGGACCCAATTTTGGTCCTAACTAATTCAGATAAAAATACCTTATATATTTTGGCAGAACATATATTGTAAAGGTTATCTGTGTTAGAATTCTGTAATATTTCAAGAACATCTTTACCACAAAACCAGGGATCACTTTTATCATTGTGTACAACATTTATTTTTGTATTGTTGAAAATTAAATTATTTAAATAAAATATTGTAGTAATTTTATTACCATCTTCTAGTTTTAGGTTCTCTAGTTGTTTTTCTAGTGATCATCTTGTATGGGGGGAAAAATCTTTTTTTAAATATTCTTTTTTATGAAGACAACAAAAAATTGAAGAATATAATTTTATAAAATATACCCCAAATTCATTAATAAAACTTGAGTGCAGTTGCATATTTTGTCTGGTTGGCGCAAAAATTATATTTGTAATAGCGAGAATAATTATATAAGTATTCAATTATATACAAAATTTTTTTACTAAACCTCTCTTAATATTGCCACAATTTGCAGGCTGGACACTTGTCCCGCCTGAAATATCACCATGAATAAAACACAAAATATCCTTGGTAATCAGCTTAGCTTGATAAAATTTCAGTACCAAAATTTTTTCGTCTTTGTAATAAATTGTTTCTTCCTAAATAACACAAAACAAAATGGATTCTATGCTCTGCAAGTAACACCATTTACTTGAATTCACCAAACTACAAGATGTATAAAATAATAGTGGATTAGGGCAATGGATTTTGAAATTTATGAATCTAATTTTGGTAAAAAAATAATAATAATAATAATTGTACTGTAGATGGCACATTAAAAATTTCACTACCAGAGCCCTGTGTAAATAAACTCGATAAAAATTCTTTAAAACTAATAAATTAGAAAGAAGTTTTTGTAAAGTATAAAGGTTTAAAAGAAATGAAAAATGGAACATATGTCCATGATCTAGAATTCTCTTAAGTACATTTTTTTAAGCATTAGTTAGATTTTTTAAATTCTTTTTAATAAATTTGTTTCTTCATAAATAAACGTGACTTTGCCTATTTTTCCATACAATTTGTCTAATATTTTGAAAGGTGGCGATGATGCAAGTCCACCGTCTTATAAATTAGATGAAGCATCTGAAGAGCTCAAAAATTTAGTTCACTCATTTCATTTAAATTTACAAAGCTTGCAATTATCACTCTCAGATAAAACTGACGACAAATACGAACTTCGAGAAATGGGTGAATATCTAGAGCAAATAGAAGAAGTATTAAAAAAATTTGTAGAGCTTCGGGTATAAATTTTTTTTCGTTTGTCGTCAATGTTCTTGGGTAGCACTGAAATGGTGCTACTCGAAAATATGCAAGATATTTACAACATTTATCTATGAATATGGTTTATATAAAAAAGAAGATTTTTTATTTTTCTTTTCCTTTATAAAATTTGGTCTTTATAAATAACAATGGCATCGCCACTCTCTTGTGAAACTAAGAATGTTAAAAAATGTGGTGAAGTTTTAAACATTGAATGTTTCCCATCTCATAAACACACCAAATATAAGCACATTAACACATGTAAAGATGTTACAATGAATATTCTAGAATTCACTATGAGTAAAAAAGAAGAGGCAATACTTTGCAAATGTGGAAAATCTGTTTGCAAGGTAAATTTCAAAAACCACAAAATTACTAAGCTGCACAATACTTACGAAATTTTACAATGTGATTCTTAAAGCAAGACCTGCATAGTATGCAAGGAGAATCATTCCATCATCGATTTCGCATCTCATAAAAACGCAATAGATAAGCATTTTAACACCTGCAAAAAATGTTATACCGAATATGCTAAACGACATTATGAGTAAAAAAAAAAGAGAAAGTGCAATGCGAATGTGGAATGTTTTTAAATAACAATTTTCTAAAAAAAAGCATAAAAATAGTAACATGCACATTGAAGCAATAGATATTCTAAGTGAAACTCAGCATTCGCCAACATCATAAATTTTTATTATAAGAACATTTTTATATATAAATATGGAGACAAGCAACCTAGTGGGTGAGTTGAGAGAAAAGAGATTGCACAAGTTGAGAATTATAGGTAGAGGATTAAAAATAAAAAAATTATATAAATTACATAAAAATTATCTTATTGCAAATATTATTCTAAAAAGAAAATATAATTCTAAAAATCATCATGATGATTTAACAGTTCTGAAATTAAGAACTAAAGCTAAATGCTTTAACATTATATGTATAATTTAAGAAAAGCTGATTTAATTAAAGCTCTTATGCCTATAATTAAAAACTAACAAAAAAAGAAACTTTGCAAATTAACCTTTTCCAAATGGCAAAATAATATATAGAAAAGATAAAAACATTTTTTTTTAAATTTTCCTCTTTTCCAATAGTGTACATGTGAACAACAGAAATAGAAAAACTCATAACTCATATGAAGTTGAGAAAGCTTTCAAGTGCAGGTTATCAACATACAACATTGAAAACAATTTTAATATAGTGCTACCCAGAAAATTTTTAGCATTGGTAGAGCAACAATTATTTAACATATTACACAATCAACATTAAATGTGCTGCTCATTTTCAAAGCCGAAAAACTGACGAGATTCAAATATTTGACGACATTCAATCACACACATTTACAATATTGAATGAAGGAGACATTAACAAATTTACTAACAAACAAAAATTAAATAGTTGCACGAATAGAAAACATTGAAAGAAGCGCCTCAGATTGGGCTTTACATAGCATAATTGGGTTGCAACTATCAATAAATAAGTATAATATATTAAATGGCTGGTCCTATGTAGAAATACCAGAAGTGATTAAGAATAAAAAAGCATGCATTCATGTGAAGAACAATGATGAAAAATGTTTTCATTGGGTAATAAAATCTACACTGTTTCCTGCTGCAAAAGAGCCACAAAGAATATCTAAATTTAAAAGTGTGGTTCTTAACACTGAGAAAGCATTAGATAAATATGAATATCGTATAAAAATTGATGATATTCCAAAAATAGAAAACCACATTGATGTTTCCATAAATGTTTATTCTATTGATGATAAATTCAATGTTTATCCACTAGAGCTTACACAAAATAAAAAAGAACAACACATAAATTTACTTTATTTTTAAAATGGTGAAAACTCACATTATTGTTGGATAAAATATTTATCGAAGTTACTTTCAGCACACAAAAATAAACACAAAAGTAACATACATATTTCCGATATGTGTCTTCAGTTTTCTTATTCTCAAGAGAAATTAAGTAAACACACAGAAAATTGTTCAACGAATGAGCCGGTGAAGATAATCTTGCCATTAAAAGGCGAACCAACAAAATTAAAAAATATAAATCACATCACAAAAGTTACTTTCGCAATATATGCTTATATATAACAAAAATTAACTTAACCAAAAAATATTCAGTTTTAACTGAGGACGATATCGATAATGGTCTTTACAAATAAAAACTCAAAGAAAAATATAAACTTACAAATGCACAAATAAATAACATTGATTTAAAATTGAATGGCGAATCATTTACAAATGAAATATCAGCTACATCAATCTTCTGGTTTTTGCTATTATATTGTATCTGCTTATGGTGATTTTAAGCCACCAGTTGTATATCGATTCCCAGATGCTCACAAAATATTTATACAATCAATAAAAAGAGAAGTGTATGATATCTGGGAAATTTATTCACAAATTGAACCAATGCACCCACTAACAAAATAAGAAAAATTATTATATAAGAAATCAAAAAAATTCACTGTATGCTAGTGCGAATATTCTAAGGACAGTAAAAAAAAGTGCATCATCATGATCATATAAGTGGAAAATTTATTAAGCCAGCATGCAACAATTGTAATTTACAATTAAAATTACCAAATTTTGTACCAATTTATTTTCATAACTAAAGAGTTATTAATTTGAAAAAAGATTCTGATTTTGGTTATATATTAGAAGATGATTTAGAATATCCACAAAAAATACATAATTTTCACGAAGATCTCCCATTTTGTCCAAAAAATAACTTAGTTCCCAAGTACCAATGAATCTAAACTATTAACAACGTTACATAAAAAATAATAATATATACTACAATATTGTAGTTTGAAAAAGTGCCTAAGTAATGGACTGAGGCTCACAAAAATACATATAATAATTGACATTCAATCAATCTGATTGGTTAAAGAAGTACGTGGATTTCAACACAATGATAAGGACTAATGCAAAAAAAAAATGATTTCTGAAAGATTTTTATAAACTAATGAATAATTCTGTCTTTGGTAAAACAATGGAGAATATTATAAACAGAGTTGATATAAGGCTTGTTTCAAGTAAAAAAAATGCGATCAATTAGTGACAAAACCAAATTTTAAGAAAAGTACTATATTTAATGAGAATCTTGCAGCTATTCACATGAATAAAACTACAGTAAAATTTAATAAGACAATATATGTGGGCATGGCAATTTTGGATATTTCGAAAGAATTAATATATGGTTTCTACTATAAAGTCATGAGATCAAAATATGGTGATAAAATGTATCTATGTTTTCAAGATACGGACTTTAATATTTATAACATTAAAACAGAAGATTTCTACGAAGATATGAAGTCGATATTAGATAAATTTGACACGAGTGATTATCCAAAAGACAATATTTATAACATTCCACAAATAAACAAACAAAATTTTAGGTAAAATAAAAATGAGTGTAATGAAAGTGTAATTAAAGAATTTGCTGGTTTACGAGCAAAGATGTATACATACAGAGTTGAGGATAAACAAGACAAAAGAGCAAAAGGTGTGAAAAAATGTGTTATCAATAATATAATTAATTTTGATGACTGTAAGAAATGGGTGTTTGATGAGAAAATTCAATACAGAACAATGAATTTGATAAGGAGTGAGAAACACAAAATATATACAGTAGAAGTTAATAAAACAGCTCTGAGTCCTTGTGATAACAAGAGAATTATACTAGAAAATAAAATCGATACACTGCCATATGGATATCAATATTTATAATTTTTTTAATCCTCCACTAGCAGTGAAACACTGCTAGTCAAATCTCCATAATTTTATTAATGAGAGGTGCGATGAGTAAGAAAAAATATTTAAAGTCGTATGGCGAATTCAGTGTTAATGAATCACCAACATTTGGTGCTAAACAAAAACTATTCATCACTCCTTTTCTGAAAGAAAATTTATATATTTTAGATATCTTTAGTTTCCAAAACAATGTCGATATCAGAACCATCAAAATCAATTAAATTTCCATTTTCATCTCTAATTTTTAAAACAATGTTATGAAATTTCTCATTATTAATTTTATAAAAAATTGGATATGTTGGCTCATAAATAACATAGTCTCAAAAATCAAACATAGTAGTCTCCGAGTAACTAGATTCGTCATGTATTTTAAACATGCCATATGCCAAATTACAATGAACTTTGATTGCTTTATATGGATTAAAATTAGGCAATTTAGTGTCTACAAAATTTTTATCTTTTTCAATAGTTAATTTTCTTTCAAAACCGAGAATATCAGACAAGGATCATCCAGTTTAATATCAAACTTGGTTTTAATTGTTATTCTATTTTTCACACCGTCTCTTATTATTTCAATTTTATTTGTTGAAAGTGGCTCAATCGAATTTATTGCTTCTTTTAATGATTCAAAATCGTATTGGCCTTTGGGAATATTTATAACTGTATTTTTATCAACAACAGGATTCATTTTTTCAATTGTAGTTATAGTATTGTTCTCTACATTTGGAGTTAAAAATTTTGCATGAAAACTAATTAATTCTATCGATTTATCTTTATGAATGACATCATGGTGAGGTTTATCTTTTAGAATTGAACTATTTTTTGTTAACTTGAAAACTTTATTATTACGATTTATTACAAAAAAGTATTGTAATTATATGTAAAAAAAAAAGTTGACTGGTGTTTGTTGGTGTCTTAATTTCTGACGAAACTTCCTAGAATAAAAAAAATGGTGAGTTATTGCCCGATGATATTAGCAGGTTGATAGTAGGCCGAGCAACTGCGGAAAAACCAATTTAATCATTTATTTTTATTATTAAAATAGGATGGCTAAATTTTAATAAACTCTATGTTTGCTCTAAAATTTTGAATCAACCAAAATATATTCAATTACAAGACGATTTTGAAGTGATGAACAAAAAATTTAATGAAAAAATGGCTAACTTTTAAAGTAGTATGGGTGAAATGGTTTCACTAGATCTATTTGAAAATAATTATTTCTTATTTTTTGTTGATGTAATATTATATGAGCAAGATATAGTAGTCCGTGAATATTTTGTTAGAGGTCGGCATAAAATATTGATGGTTTTTATCTTGTGCAGACATATTCCAGAGTCCCCAAGCAATTAGTACGAGATAATGCAAATTTTCTGTGTATATTTCGACAAGATAAAACAAATTATATATATAGCGATTTTGTTGGAGGAGACATGAGTTTTGAGAAATTTAAATATATATGTGCCAAATGCTGGGACAAAAATTATAGTTTTTTAACATTATATTTGAGTAGAAAATGGATATTAGAAAGTACCTAAATCAAATAAAAAAAATTATTTTTAACTCTTTCTTGTGCATTCAATATTTGTGTAGTTGTGCAGTTGCGAATACCAATAACTTATACAAATTAGATTGTCTTCTATATTTACTGAAGTGCAGTGCACTCTCGTAGTGACAGAAAAAAGGTTATCTGCTCTCTCATCCTCAACTAATCTTCAGCGTACTCTTGTAGTGAAAAAAAAGCATATCGACACTCTTGTTCGCGACTGAACTGTGGTGTATTCTGGCATCAGTGGTGCAAGTTTTCCTCATTGGTGAGCTCTGTGTGCAAAAGGAAATTTGTTATCAGAGACTGTGCTGATATCTCGGCCGTGCAACTGCGAACACACTGCAGCTCACAGCTTGTGTAGAGCTCAAAATCTTGCCATGTCGCATGGCTCGAGTAACAGGGTGTTTGGTTTGTAATGCAAAGGTTGGAGGTTCGATCCCCAGTCTGAGCAGATTATTTAATATTGTGGATATGTGGGCCTTGCTCTGCTCCTGTTGTGTAGATGCTATGCAATGGGAACAGAGTACAAAAAAAATCTCCACCTCCACCTCCTCATCATAATAGGTACGTTGTAAATATCGCACAGTGAGCAGATGGGGATTTCTCCACAAGAGTTTTTTATCAATTCAGTAGATGTCTATTGCATATCTTGGTGCAACTCAATAATTTAACTAAAATTCAAGCAATTTCACACTAAATTCAAACAAATTTCTAATTCTCCGTCAAATTTTTCAAAGAACAACTCAATATCAATCATATTTAAGGTCAAAATCAAAATTAATTTTCAACCAGTGTTCACTCTTTGTGTGTGGTTCTTTAAAGACTCGTTGTAAAGCTAAATCATTATATTTTTTATGAAATTCCAAAGATTTTCATACTTTTCTTGTGATATTGTTCAAATTTCACGTAAATATTTACTCTTTTTGACCTAAATTAGGCCTCATTCACCCTGAAAATGGACCACTGACCAAAGAGTGAACAAAGTATCTTTTCAAAAAAGTAGCTTGATTGAGAACACAGATTTGGGTCAAATTATCTTGATTTTGGGTCAAATTATTATGATTTTGGGGGTGAAATTGATTATATGAATCGTGTTTTCAGAATAAATTGAGAAAATGATGCTTGAAAGTGAGAAATTTGCATGAATTTTAGTTAAATTAATGAGTTGTGCCAATATCTGCAATATTATTCTACTTTCAAAGTTTTTACTAAAATAATTTTTAAAATTATTGAAAACATTATTTATAAAAAAAAAATTTTCAAATGTTATCATAAAAAAATTATAAATTTCTGACTTGAGAATTATTTTAGAATTATTTAAAAATTATTTAAAAACTATTATTAATTGTAATAAAAATATTAATAAAACACATATTAAAAATTATCAAAAAACTTAATAAAACATTTATTTTAAAAAAATTACATTTCTAGCGGTAACGCAGCACCACGCCCAGCAGACGACTGGCACCTCCACTTCCCCCTTCCAATATATTTAATTGGCCTATGGTTAATTAATCACTTCGTTCGATATACCTTCCTATTCATTTCATTGCCCCACCGATTACTAATGTTCTGTAGACCCATTAGTTGGCAGGCCTCCACCCCCACCAATGTTTCTCATTGGCTAATTACTCAACTTCGTTTGAACCCCTTATAATATATTTAATTACTCTACTAATTATTAGCATTCGCTCCACCGCCACCAATTATTCTCATTGGTTAATTAGTAGGCAGGCTTTCTCGTCCTCCACAAATTACTCGCCTTTGTTTGAACACCTCCACCCCCCCCCCCCCCCCCCCCCCACTGCACCTTTGCTCATTCCTACGCATGCAGGTGTGTTGGTTTTTTCTTTTGTCATTTGTTTACATTTCCAACACATAGGTGGTGCTAGTGTAGACCTATTAATGACCGATTTCGCCACCAGGCGAGCTGACTATATAACCACTAGACAGCATACATATTTGTTTATGTTTTTAAAAGTATAGGTGGTGCTGTCGGCACTCTTCATATCGAATTATATTTTTAATGCCTATGTGGCACTAATTTTTACATTTTGTCGCCAAGCGACTTGATGGACCCGCTCATTCTGTCGGTTTAGCCATGAAGTGAGCTGTAATTTTTCATCCTATATAAGAATTGTTTTTCCAATCATCGGTATACCTACATGCATAATTTATTAAACTGATAATTTTTGTACTAACAACTTTTCTTAAGACCAATCAAAATATATTAGTTTTAATCCTAATTAAAGTACCATTTAAACTAAGTAGTTAATTCATTATGTTACCCTTCACCACCCCACTTTACTCCTACCAATTATTCACCCTCCCTTATTCCCTCACCACTACTGCTCTTGTTTTCAGCAATGTCCACCAGATCATTCTAGTGAGGGGAAAGTACATAATGGGAACAATGTCGAACCTCGGCACAGTTTCTCGGCTGATGCCAGAGGAAACATATTGCTCTCTCACCTCTCATCTTTTAGCACTCTGACTGGTAAGTTCTGATATTTAATTCCATCAGGCCACAGACTACTACCAAGTGTGCCCGTAATAGTCACATATTTTCCCGGGAAATTAAAAATCATCTCAAGTTTGGAGCATCGTTTCGGGACACCTAGTCTCTGCAGGAATATGCTACCTCATAAAATACAGTAACAGAACTTTTTTTTTTTTCAAATTAATTTTTTACGATTGAGCTTATTTTCAATGGTGTTTATTCAGTTCTCCTGTCACTACTGGAACATTTCGTTTGCATTCACAAAATGTATTCAAGGTCACGAAATGTATGCATGTTCTAATAATGCAGATTGAGTGGCATATAAGTGTGCAGACTCTAACATGGCATTTGCTAGGCACGATAACTGGCAGAGGCAGACAAAAACTTTCTCCTGCCAAAATCCAATGCATACAGTCACCTACACTGCAGCATATGAGTTTACTTCCACAAAACCAAGGGTTCAAGAAGAGCATCCACCAATGTTCTAGTGCCATCTATGTGTTGAAAATAAAAAGAATGTCAACTGAAAAAAAACAAGCTAGCATGTTAAGCATAGGCGAGAGAGAACGAATGCTCGCCTGGAATCTAAATCGAGAAATTAGCACTGCCTGGCTGGTAATTTAGCAATTAATACACTAGCACCACCGATGTTGAAAATGTAAACGAATAACAAACGGAAAAACCAGCATGACTGCATACGGTGGAATGAGCAAAGGTGAGGTGGTAAGGAGGGTCCAAATAACGTGGGTAATAGATGTGGGTAGAGACAGGTCAAGTGAATGTGCGTAATTAGCCAATGGGAATCATTGTTGGGGGTGGTGGGGTTGGAGCAAATGTTAGTAATTTGTGGAGGGTGTGGACGCCTGCCGACCAATGAGAATCATTGTTGGGGTAGGGCGAATGCAAGAAATTGGTGGAACAATTGAATATATTGGAAAGGGATGGAACGAATGTGAGTAATTAGCCTATCAGAAACATTGTTCGGGTGGAGGCCTGCCGACTAATTTGTCGAACGAATGAGTATAATGTGGAGCATTTGGGCAATTAAATATATGTGAATGTGGATCGAATGGAACTAAGTAATTGCCCAATAGGAATCATTGGTGGGGTTCAAGCAATTATGCAATTAAATGTATTATAAGGGGGAATTGGTGGCTAATTGTCGTCTGCTGGACGTGGTGCTGGATGAACCTCCAGAAATGTAGGTTTTATAAATTAAATATTTTAATTATTGTGTACAATTTTTATAACAAAATTTATCAATAATTTTAATAATTATTAAAGATAATTAATTAATAATTTTTAATAATTTTTTTCAATAATTTCTAAATATTTTTAATGATACTTTTTAAAAGGTTGTTTTAATAATACATTTAATACTTTTAATAATAATTTTTAAATAATTTTTTAAAATTATTTAATAATTTTGAGAAAATATTTCTTATAATTTTTTTGTTTTTTGGGATTTCTGAGTTTTCAAGGTCAAAGTTAACCGGGGTCAATTTTAAAGGTCAAGGTCACTGGCATCCAATATGTCGTACAATATGGCCGCCGGGGGACCGGAATGACAGAGCATGAACAGCTCTGGATCTCCGATGCTCTTGCCTCATACTTCTCATTTTTCTACTGCTGGCAGTTTCGTATCTCAAACTTCTAATGAGGTTATAATGCAGTATACATACCTGCTTCGTTGTTCCACGCAGTTTTCACCTGCGACACGACATATTTGTCCACAGTTCACAAAAGTCTCACTCCCTCCCGTAAAAAGAAACGTACACTTTCCTTCAGGAAGTGAGTGGGATAAACGCTGTCCTGCAGGAAGTAAATTCGATGCATAAACATGTGATCGTACGATGTTGCTTCGTCCGCGGAATATAAAACGTAGTGGTTTACTTCATAACTCAGGTTACTTAGTTCTATTCATCAATGTTTGCTACATGGGATTTAGCATTGTATGCCGAATTTATAGGTCTGTTTATACAAGTTGTCCCAGTGTTCAAATACAATTGGGAAACACGTGCAGTATTATGTTCAACCATATAGAATAATCATCGGCTATAAGAAAACAGAAAGACTCATGTCCTCCGTATGTGACAACACACAAAATAGAAAGATTACAGGTCTGCCATTAGTGTCAACACACACAACATAATTATTTCTTGGATATTACTCCAGTGAGATGACGTCCTTCCAGGTTCACACATTCGCGCACTCTATACAGCACGTTTTCCATAACCCGCAACACTGTTGCTGCCGGTCTAGCGTTAATTTCCTCGGAAATCCTCCGTTTGAGTGTGTTCAGATCTGGCGAGCGTGTTTCAAAAACTCGATTTTTGAGGAATCCCCATACGAAAGAATCGCACGCCTGCAGATTGGGCTAGTGGACAGGCCAAGGAATGTCTCCAAAGCGCGAAATTATTCAATGCTGAAACATTGTTCGTCAAGTGTCCATTGACAGGCGAGCTGTGTCCGCTGTTGCTCCATCTTGTTGTATATAAACGTCTGCAAGGTCGATGCTGAGGTCACGTAATACTGGGAACACGAACTCAGTCAGCATCTGCACATATCGTTGCAATGTTACGGTTAGTGCAAGACCATTATCGTCCTCAAAAAATAAGGATCAATAATACCTACCGCTGAAATTCCACAACATACTGTCACTCTGCGACTGTGAAGTGGTTTCCCATTCAGCTGGTGAGGAGTATTGTCGCTCCAAAAGCGGATGCTCTGCTTGTTCACACTGCCCAATAGTTCAAAGTGAGCCTCATCTGACATTATCAGTCGTCTAAGAATATCCGGTTCCTCATGCACTAGAGCAAGAAATCGCTCACAGAAGACTCTCCTTGACACAAAATCACCGTCGGGCAAATCCTGCACCAGTTGCAGACTGTACAGATGGTAACCTAGTTCTGCATGCATAATGCGACACATTGAACTCTTTGACACATTAAGTGCCGCTGCCTGTTTACGCACTGAACGCCTTGGGCTTCGAAAGACAGCTGCTCTTACACGGTCGATGTTCTCCTGTGTCCGCGCAGTTTCCCCCGCCACCCGGTTCCTTGTCTACAACAGACGCTGTAGCGCGAAACTTACTCTCTCAGTTCGTGATGGTGTGACGTTCGGGTACCCTCCAGTGTCTTCCAATATTGAAATGTTTCCCAAACAATCGCTGTGTGATGACAACAGAATCGTTATATTTGACATACGCTTCCACTGCGAACGCGCGGTTCTGCAGGTAACAACCGCTCCATGCTTACTGACAATGTCATCACCCGCCGGACAGGTCTGGCCGTATCACGACATCCCCACCCTATGGACCACACGAGTAGGCTACTAGGCGAGTCAGATTGTTAGGTGAGCGCTAGGACATCCTGTAGTAACCAAAAATAGCTTCATTTTGCATAACTGACAATGCATTCCATCAAAAGATTACTGCAGATGTCCACTTCCTGTTGGTTGCGATACTCCGTGAAAATCGTGAGCTATCATGTTGTCCATTTATTCACTTTATCCATATTTGCCTAACTAAATGCCTCTTTATATTAACATGCTTACGAGCCCGAATTGCGAGAATAAGGTTCCCTAAAAAAAATATTCAAAATTAATATAAAAATCTTTCCATGTTTGTATATGCCCATGATGAAATTTAACATTCAGATCCTGACAGAAATAATAACGAGATGATGTAATACAGTTCATCGCTTGCCTTTAAATAAATTAAACAAAAGAAAACTTCAAAATATTAGTCTTCATAAGCCATATATGCACTGATTGCAAAAATATATAACAAAAATGAATAACACAATAATTAAAATACACCAGGAAATGCGTCAGCTCCTTTGCTTGAATGCCTTTTATTCAATATTTTAAGCATAGTATTAGTATGGTTGCCTTGTAACCGAGTGGTGCCTTGACCTCATAGCTCAGGGGTAGAGTGGCCGACTTGTAGTCGGAGGGTCGCGGGTTCGCGCCCCGGTGCCTCCGACGTGGCAGATGCTCAGCTCGATTGTCGCACTGGGAATTCGTCAACAAGTCGGCCTCACTAGAGCTTCGTCAACGTCAAATGAAAGTAAAAAAAAAAATATGGTTAGCATGCTAGGCTCCTGTCTGAGAGGTCACGGGATCGCATCGTGCACGTACATGAGGTTTGTTTTTAAATGTTATGAGCTGTCATGGAAAAGAGTAGAATTTGCACAATTTAAAATTTTTAAACCAATTTCACATTCAAAAAAATTATTTTTGATATATTTTGCTGTATTTTTTTTATATTTCGGCATTTTTCAAATGATAAATAAAATAATACTAATAATGTATCAATTCATCGATTCCTAGATGTCTGATTGATCTGACAAGCCGGATAGTGGTGCGAGCGATCGCGCTCATTGGCTCCCATCCCCTTCCAGCGGTGTCCTACGGACGTCGCCAATACTCTTGGCTTGTTATGACACATGAGTTTGCCTCGTGCGCCTGTAGGTTTGTGCGTGCGTGCGTGCGTGGTTACCAGGCTAAACTACTTCATTTTCCTACACCAGTAAAAACAAATTGAATAAAGTAAACATTTTTAAAAGTTTGATTTAAATAAATAAAGTATTGAAATTAGAATATTTGTTTACAAAGTCCTGCAAGGAATGTATTTTTTCAATAACGTTTATACCTTCCCGTGTATGGAAAATTACACCTAAAAATTCGTAAATAAATATGCACACTGGCGATTCGCGCACCCTAGCAAGCGATGAAGGAACTACGTAGACGGTGGTGTTGAACAAATGTGAGTGACAAGAGAGAAAGTGATGGAGAGCGAGAGACAGCATGAAATAGAGCATGAAAAAACAATATAGAATTACTGTATGACATCACGATCGTATACGACTTGAAAAAGCGAGTGCGGTAATCTATAACACTTAATACTTACGACGATATATTTTTTAATTATAATTACATATTTAAAATTTTAAAAAAATATTATTAAAATAATTTATTTTATCGGCTTCTCAGATAGGCTTACCTTATTGTTTGGGCTAGAAGGAATAGCGCACCCCCTAAATAACCTTAATTGGCTCGTTTTTGCAAAAAAAAAAATAAAAAATATATATATATGGAAAATTCCAAGAAGGCCGGCGCCCAATCCGGATCTGGACCATGGACCCTTGTAATGAACCTACCATGGTATACTATTGCTGACAATTATTAAAACGCTTGTATTTTTTTTGTCGTCTAGTGTGATGCAGACCTCAATGATCTCACAGGTTATCGCGCCATAAGAATGCAGAAGTTACAGAAATTTTCTATGCGCTTTGTATACAATTAAAAATCTTACTAATCTTAAGATCTCACAAATATATGCCTAAGCTTAATTTAATATTTTAGGCCTACCTAACACACAGTCCTACTGTTATCTCAAGTATTGCTAACAGATCATCCTCTCTGCCTTACCTAGCGAATTCTTTTTATTTCTTCCTGCCACAGTCCAGAGCTCATTCTTGTGCGGCAGGTATACTTGATATCCTTCCACTCAGGAATAATTTCTATGTGCCACCTCTGGAACTATTCAGAAAGCCGCCTTATCCAAGTAAAATTATTTTTACCTTTTAAATGTCTGTGTCTGTGTATTTGTTTGAACTAGCTTATTAATGATCACCAAGTAATGGTAGCGAAATAAAATTTTTGCTTCGTACTATACTGTTTATGTAGGGGTTTAAAAATTATTGTAGTTTAGTTCATAATGTAAACAATGTGTGTAGTAACTAAAATGCTTTTGTTTTATATCTGGGTTATTCCAATATTTTATATTAATTTTTTAATGTGGGGTTCCACGGAAGTAAATAGGATATTATTGCCTTCAAAACACAGATAAATAAATTAAACAAAAGGCAATTATTAAAAGGTATATTTATAAGAGAACATCGTAAAGATATGAATCGGCCACTTTGTGAGAAGCATTGTGACTGATCATCCATGTTATTTTTATCAGGATTATTAAATGGGCTGCCACAGGTAAAGTCCTAAAATTTCGCCAAGGGCCTAAAGAGCGGAATTACCTCATATAATGTAAGCTTGTCCCCTTTGGTGGGCGTATTCTACGTATCAACTATCAACTCGGCACACAAATAGCTGGTTGTATTGATGACATAAGGCATGATAAATTAAGCAAATGAAAGGGAGAGTGCTACATTTGCAGGCGCCCCGTGATACTAAGCGGAACCTCGGGAGAAACTAGGATCATACTGGCGGGAAATGCACATTACTTTCGACATGCTGAGGAGGACGAAACTGTAAAATTCAGAGTTTGTATTTCAAATTAAGGCTGTTCACGATAAAGTAAACACTCTTGAAATCAACCTTAGAAAAAGTCACCTGTCCTAACTGCATATGTTTTGAAAGGTTCACTGATTGATATGCACCCGATAAATTTGGTAACGATTGAGGGAAAGTACAATAGTTCCACGGCTGACTTCGAATTAAAAGTGCTGTGTAAAAATTTGTGTTAACTTAGCTATTTCTTTCGCTTTCAGATTTTTAAATGCATCTAAGTGTAAAAATTAGCATATTTGTGTAATATTCACTTTTGTAATCATTTTGCAGTTTCACTTGACCAACACGTGAATTAAATTATGAGGTCCATTGTTAATTTTACATAACGCGGAATAATACACAACGTGCATACAAGTAAATCTTAAGCAGGGCTTTCAAAAGCGCTCAGTTTACCGTGGGCAGCCTATATTTTAGGTTCCAGCCTCCCTGGGACTTTCTTCCGGGTTTGAGGCCGAGAAGTGCGGGAGCAATGAGGGTGACAGTTCCACGCTCCACGATTGCGCCATCGCCCCTAAGCGCAAGGCTCTGATCTGGCGTGCAGTGTTCTCGTCGCACTGCGTGTACCGATGGAACTTTCAGCGGTGAGTATTAGTTTACTGGTGAAAAGCCTGTAGGAGGGTTCAATGCAGGGCTCTCGAGTAGTTTTTCATGGATATCAGGTCTATATTTTGAGATACAGCGATTTGAAAAAGGCGTTTTTAGCAATTTTGGATTACTCTGAAGTGGTGTTTCTAGTGTGAGCGCGTGACGTCTTGAAAGCACTCAACAGCCCTCGTCTTAAGTGTGTGTTCTTTTCGTAGATCAGCACATTGGACGCACGTTTAATACTGCCAATGAAAAACGTGTATTTAAAACACACTGCAACGCGCGTCATTCAAGTGGCAGGTAGACGGGGTCCTTAAAGTGGGTTTGGTGTGAATTGTGTGCAATAAGGGGTTTCGCTACTCAGCAGTACTCAGCGTCACCCTCAATAAGCATTAAAAGCACGCGAAGTAAAATATCAACACAAACATATTATTTAAATTGTAGAGGTGGTTGTAAGCCAAAAAAAAAAAAAATCAAAACAAAAAAGAAAGGGTTGCCAGATAACGGGTTTTAACCACTTTACGAACCGACATTTCGCCAGAGTGATTTATTTCCTCTATTCTCTTACTCGATAAAGAGCATTACATTGCGGCGTATGACGTTGTGCTAAATCAATACGCAGCGGAAAATACATTTATAGAGAAAATGTATTTTTTCAGCTCTGCTTGTTGCTGGAGCATCGTAGAAGTAGTTCTTGACGACTACGGTAAAAAAAAAAAATATTTTGTGCTACCTGCGACAACACATCTTTAACTGTCCTCTCAGGGACCAACCGACATAATTTCTTGATTGAAGGTTAAGGAGACTACACAGGCACGTGCATTGAACCATTCATCTCGTTTATGAGCACGGTACCCAGACGAAATTAAATACTGCAGTCGTGCCGTGAGAAAAATTTTTAATTTAAACGAATTTCTTTGTGGCATACAAATGGGTGAAGAGTGAGTGAGGGAATGAAGAGATTTGGGAGGCTCTTAAAATCGAATTCATCAGAGCCGATGAGGGTGAAGCGAGGTGACCATGGATGAGTGCCGGAATGTAAGAGCGTGGTAAACGGGAGACCCCCCGAGAAAACTCACCTTCCAGCGGCATCGTCCGACACGATTCTAACTTGCGTGAAATCCGGGAGTGACCCGGCCGGGGATTGAACCCAAGAGGTACACACGGAAGGGCCATTCTTACACCAGGCCGGGGGTACAACTACTTGCGGGTTAGACTGCACCTAACAATGATAAATAATAAATTTGTATTATCTGGGTTTCCTTCCATCTACGTATATCCAGTTCAGCTGAACCTCAGTGTTAAATTAAGGCTAATTGTTTACAATATGTCACAACGAGATGTGTTACTGTTGAGAGTGCTTGCGCACTTTACGACGGCCATTTTGAAAGCTACAGCTAAGCGTGGTTTTAATTGACTGAAAAATATATGAACAGTTCGAAAGGCCCGCATCTTTGCCGCTCACATAAAAATAGAATGAGCATTAACAGAGATGAGATAAATAGCATCCATTGGAGGAAACACAAATACATATCTTCTAAGTAAATTCTTACCTTATTGTTAGTTAAATAATAGTTAAATTCTATCATATTGGAAATTTACATCGGACGGTTGCAATTTTTCTTTTAACACGAATCAAGTGTAACGAACATTTATTTTACCGTCAAAATACACAACAATTGCTTCATTTTGTAGTAATAACTAAGACACAATGACATCAGCACATATGTGTTCCCAGACGCCATTTTCATTGCGTTTGGTTCTAGGTAGTGGTAACAAACATATCATATCGACTTCCTTGTGATTTCGAATATTGGTAATACTTATAAATCCTTTATTATGCGACGTGAAATATATAATCTTTTTGTTTACTCCTTGCTTCTTTTGCTGATATTTTGTGTGTTTATATTCGTGTTTGCACGACTGTACTAAATATTAGCAATTTCAGATACATCCCCGAATCGTGCAATACGCAACTAACGCTAGGAATCTCTTTAGGCGCAAATCTGTGAATTTCTGCTTCCCAGAGCGCGAACGCCAACATTTTTCTTTGCCAGATTTATGTGAAGCCAGTTTTTTCGCTAATTCGCCTTCTCCGTGTGGAGCAGGTAAGTGCAGGAGGTCCTCCGCGCACACTATACAGGATGTAAACGATAAGTGTTTAGAACTGTACACAACAGTGTACAGGGCTCCGAGACGAGCAATTCGATGTAGGACACATTGTGGTCCAGAGGGTCGGGAAATAGCAGTAAATCGATTGATAAATGTGTACTAAAACCCGTGCAGCGCGCTATTGGGGGCCCGGCTTTAATTGACCTGCTGGTCAGCTGGAGCCCGTTTGTACCGAGGTCAAATTGGGCAGGAAACGTTTAGTAATATCTTTTGTTTGAAATCACATGTTGCATTGTCACAATACTACAGACAAGTTGCATAAATCAGGAAAGAATGTATGAAATTGCAACATGTGTTTCAAACAAAATCAATTACTAAATGTTTCCTGCCCGATTTGACCTCTGTACAAACAAGCTTCAGCTGACCGGCAGGTCGATTAAGGCCGGGCCCACAACAGCGCACTGCACGTGTCTTAGTGCACATTTGTCAAGCGCTTTTACGGTAATTTTGCGACCCTATGGATCACAAGTGTCCTACATCAAATGCTTGTCTCGGAGCCCTGTACACTGCTGTGTACAGTTGTAAACACGTATAATTTACATCCTGTATATCCTGCTCCGGGAAGCAGAGTGGTGCAGGTATGCATATAATTACTTAGCTGGAGCAAGTTGTGTTTGCTACAGTTCAGGAATTTGGCACGCTCTACACTGCTTCTATTTGTATTTTACTTGTGAACTGAATTTATATCAATTCTAATTAAACCTATTGCATTTCGTTTTTTTAATACATTTGTTGCTTCTTAATTTTCCAATGTTATTATTCTTAGCTCTTCATTCAATGACACACTTACACTTTTGAAAATTAAACTCTCAACTCCATAAAACCGTGGAATACAACATTTAAATAATTTCAGTAACAGATATTTTTATATAGAACCGTTTTTCTTTCTTCGTTGCCAGTAGTACGGTGTTTACAATAATCCAAAGGTGGTAACAGACAGGAACGATAGCCAAAGGCTGATATCAGAAGCGCTCTCTTTTAAGCACGAACTGTGCAAAGCCCTTTGCGAATCACGTTCGCAAATCGCTTCAGCTCTAAGTAAATGTAACCTGTGTCATGTTTACGTAGCTGGGAATGTACAGCTGCCTGGAGCAAGTGTTTCGCCCGGAAAATGGCGGGACGAGGGGGTGAGGGGGGGGGGGGCAGAACTGTAGTACTGCAGTGACCCAAATAAGCAGCTCCAGTTCTGGTTCCTTGCTGGCGGGCAGTCTGCCACAATCAATCTTCGCCCAGAAAACTTCTCTAGTCCCTCTCCGTCCAGAGCAGAACTACACCACTTCTGCTCGGCTGCAGTCATTCCCGGGGGGAAAGTTTTTTTTTTTTTTCGTTTTTAAATAAAACTGCTATGAAGGAGGTGACGAAATATGTAGTCGCTATTTCACGTTAGTAAATTAATACATTAACTGAACTTATATTGAAAGTACATTACTGCCAAGAATGTTAGAAACTTGCGATTTTTTCTCTCGCCGTTCAATGGTGTTATAAAAAAAGTGCGAAAAATATACTGTCAATAAATTACTTACGTGGAAATGAATCGTATATGTGTATTTTTAACTTGTATTTTTTTAAGTATCACTTACTTCCATAAAAATGTGTGATTTTCTGTTACGGGCTATGGAAACGTCTCGCAGTGCGCGATTTCCCTAAGCCTAAAATCAAGAACAGAATTAACTATGTCATACATTTTGATGACGTTAGATCAATTGAAAGACAGATGCATGCTGGTGACTAACTTATGTAGCAATAGTTGATACAGTCTATAATTTTATTTTTTTAAATAAAAGATTTTTGCAAAGAAAAATTTAGGTACATTAACCACAAAATCCGTAAATCTATCAAAATAATTTTCTAAAATGAACCAAATATCATTATTTACAATCCTTATATACACATATACATACATGTATATACATATATATCTACACACACAGTGAAAAACTAATTTTTGAACAAGAATTTTAACAGTTTCTTTCAAAATAAAATTTCGTTGAAATTGCGATATTTTTTCTTAATTCTGTTTCCACAGATTTCTACTTAACAACATTTTACAAATTTCAAAAGAAATGTTTTTGTAGGTATATGTACTAATATTTTGGTTTCTATACGTAATTATTATAAAAATTGTCAACAATTTTTATTGTACTACTACAGGCCTACGTTGTCATCATGGTTTCATTAATTCTTATATATGATCATGTCATGCGAAATTTCCTAACAGAGGAGCTGGAGGGTATGAAAATACTCACTCTATTGTTGCTTGCTTGGCTACTAAAATACTCACATGTATTACAAAAGAACACTCGAAATGTGCTGGAAACAAAGAAAAATATTTAAGGTCTCATACTGGAGCAAGGATAACCGCTGTTACGTCCTAAACAAAAGTAAACTCGTAATCGAAAATAACGCAACACAACAGCGCAATACAATAGTGAATAACCTCATCAAAATTAATTAACTTAAGCATTCGCAACAATCAAATACTCTGAAAATTAAACATTATAACTACCTCAATAATTAAAACATTGTATACATATACATTCAATTTTTAAAAACTACTCTATATTGGATGTTGTGATAAATACCTTAAACATAAACAAATTCAATGCATAATTCTAATTAAGAAAGAATGTGAAAACATTTGACCAATTTTAAGACTCACTCAACAAATAGTACACAAAGTTAGCCAACAAACATGACAACAACTTGGACAAATAACTGACTGACTTAAGGCCTCTTTCAGATTATTCCAAATTAACATTTTCCCTACGAAAATGCATTTTGAAAGCTCTGGAAAAAACAATCGCAACATGATATTAAAAAATACAACCGAGATGTAAGAGCGAGGTGGGCACAAAACTAACTTAAAAACATACCTAAAACGAGGCTCATTCTAAGAATTGCCGTAGCAAACAAAACTAAAACGTAGACCGAAACTTACACATAAACTTAATCCTACAATACCTGGGGAATCTCTCCTGGCAAGAATCTAACAAACCAATCTAGGCCCACTGCGGCCATGCTTCGCCCCATAAAGTCCCTAATCGGACTCTCGAATTACTTAACTTAAAATATATAAAAAATAAAGGTTGCGTTTTTTCACTCCGTCTTTATCTGTTTTAAGTCCTTATTAGTCGCAATTTTGGTGTACTTCTTCTAGCGAGTGACAAACACCTCCTTAACTTTTCCAAGCTTACAGTTCTATAAAAAATAAAGGTTGCGTTTTTTCACTCCGTCTTAATCTGTTTTAAGTCCTTATTAGTCGCAATTTTGGTGTACTTCTTCTAGCGAGTGACAAACACCTCCTGAAATTTTCCAACCTTACAGTTCTATAAAAAATTTAATGCGATATAATTCAATAAACTCATTCCTTCATATCCTTAACATTATTTTTAGACGTTAAACATAATCATTTCACGCTTTATTTCCCGAGGCAAGGAAATCTTTCTGTTCACTCTACCATTGACTATCATCTCCCCTTCCCCTCAGTGTCCAACCTAGCCAGGCAATCAGCCCTCATTTATTTATGTAACACAAGCACGCCTTCAAAGTCATGTAGAACTGGAATTAAGAGCTCGTCAACACTCCGCTGATTTAGGAACTACATGGCGCCATCAAAAAATTTGGCGATTCCTTTTCCCCCTTAACACAGATTTCTTTCGGTGGACGGTGACGTTTCTCTGCTCGATGTCTGCTTCGGTCGCTACGGTGTCCCAAGTGATATAGTCTCCAATAACCTAACGAAACAGAGTTTTTAGAAGCACCAGCGATGATGGGTTTAGCCCTACAAACAAGTTACTCAATTCCGGGCTGGTCAGGCCCACAAGGGCCAAACTACACCAGGCGGAGTTCAAAAACGAGCGAGAACTGTCCTATTGTACCCTCGAATCCACGGTATACCAGGGCGCACGTGCAAGCAGTAAACAGAAGGAAGTCGCCTTGTCACGCCAGAAAACACAAGCATGTCCCTTACCCCACTCGGCAGGCGGAAGAAATTTCAAAACAACTGCCCTCGCGATAACAGCGGAAATTCGACATCGGGACAGTATAGACAATGAAAGAAACTTTATCAAAATATATTAAGTATAGTTTATTCGCTGTTTCATCACACTTTTTTTTTTTAACGCACCTTTGAAAAATCGCCCCAAGTATGAGATGCTCGGTTCTTACAAAAACATGTCATGTGTTATAATCGTTTAACATTTCTGTCATCGTAAAAGGTTCTTATTTCTTGGTTAAATTGAACAATTGCTTATACCTTACGTTTAAATTAAAACATTTATTTTTTATTTAATATGAAGAACTGACTGAAAGAAATCAGCAGACAGAATTTAACAGAATAGTTCTGTAGTGGTATTAAATGGTAGCGACAACTAAACATTAATACCATGACCAGATATGTTCCGTAATACTTAACAATCCAGATTGTTAGCAGAACTATCTAAATATTGATGAAAGTTATTTTGTTGCAGAAACCCTCTTATCTGTATCGAGAACAGTGTTGTCAATTGTAGGAACGATACAGATAGTTGTGAATACAACCTTACAGTATTGTAACGATAACAAAAAAAATATTGTAAACCCAACAGTGCTGTTTGGTAACTGCAACAGAATGTTCTGTAGAAACCACGTCTATTTTTTCGAACGTTTACAAAAAAGTAGGTTAGCTACAACAGAGTCGTTAACTATTGGAGGTACCCTACGAATCTGTTAAGATCACAGAGCTAGTATTGTAGATTTAACAAACAAGTACGGTAATTAAAATAGTGCCGTGGACTGTTAAAGACACCCTCTATATTTTTTGTTTTCATTTTAAAGATTACAAATCTAGTAGAATTTACAATACAGAAGACAAATAGGAAAATGTTGCTAATGTGAAGTAATATTTATTTAGTGAAGACTGTTGACAATCTGTGACGGTAATGTGCACCCTCTAAAGTACTGACAGACACTACCATGTTAAGCATTAAAAGTAATAGTATCAACAAGGGTGCTGGGATGTCCTATTTGATTAACAAGACGTATATCGCTTACACAAACAGGACATAAAAACGAATTACTAACGCCATAATATACTGCAAGATATTTGATGCGAATGGAAAAACTGTCTACACAAACGTTACATGTATAACAAAATAATTTTATATCACATGATATCCAATATTATATGATACAAATATATATATAAAATAAAGGAAAAAACATTTATAAAATAAATAACATATGAATTCGTCTCGTAATATTCATCTGCAATCCCGTTACATGTGAGGTTATAAATTAAATTAAACAAAATTTGACAAATACATTTCAAAAACCCTAATATCATATCTGATGCAAAAATCAAGCAGCCTAAGGCATCTGTCTATCAGCACAAGGTCCGGCAGTTCGAAGCTGCGTGATTCCACAAGGATGTTTCCAAGATGTGAAAAAAATTAAGAAATAGCAGCGCATTCTATGATCCGACGAGGGAATTACAATAAACAATACAGCATGAAAAAGGCCTACCATGCTGCTGAGTAAAGGCAACAGAGCAGATAGTCAGAATTACCATACAATTTTGCTGGGACCACTATGACGCTCAGTAAAGGCAACAGAGCAGATAGTCAGGATTACCATACACTTTTGCTGGGGCCACCATGCCGCTCAGTAAAGGCAACCGAGCAGATAGTCAGGATTACCATACACTTTTGCTGGGGCTATCATGCCGCTCAGTAAAGGCAACAGAGCAGATAGTCAGGATTACCATACAGTTTTGCTGGGACCACTATGACGCTCAGCAAAGGCAACAGAGCAGAAAGTCAGGATTACCATACACTTTTGCTGGCGCCACCATGACGCTCAGTAAAGGCAACAGAGCAGATAGTCAGGATTACCATACACTTTTTCTGTGGCCATCATGCCGCTCAGTAAAGGCAACAGAGCAGATAGTCAGGATTACCATACACTTTTGCTGGGGCCGCCATGCCGTTCAGTAAAGGCAACCGAGCAGATAGTCAGGATTACCATTCACTTTTGCTGGGGCCACCATGCCGCTCAGTAAAGGCAACAGAACAGATAGTCAGGATTACCATACACTTTTGCTAGGGCCACCATGCCGCTCAGTTAAGGCAACAGAACAGATTGTTAGCACTACCGTATGTTACTGATGGGTGCACAATCAGCTCTGTAGAGGCATCAGAGCAGCATTGTAGGGAATACCATACTGGATTGTAGTCAGAACCCTACTCGTTTGTAATCGCAACATTCTATTCTGTAGGATGTAATGACATTACTGATTTGTGACGCCCTGGCCTTTTACAGTATGGTATGTTGCTATTACCATACACCTTTAACAATATTCGTAGCGTTAGCCACAGCGAAACAGACTGTTGTCCCTTTTTGAACCGTCTTAGAAGGTAACGGCTACAGAAATGTGGTTTGTACAACAATATTTTTTTTCAGTTTAGTGATAAAATAGGTGTTTTGATAGTGCCTAGTAATAAATAGTTCTTATGTAAAATATTATGTAAATGACTGCGCAGGAATGTGGTTCGCTTCCCTTTGGTGTAATTTATTGTAATTAATTAAGCTTTGTCTGCATGAGGCGAAGTAATATCCTGAAAGTAGAACTGAAGCAGGCCTTCAGAAAAGTTGGAAGTAACCGTGAGTGGACTATAGATATAATTCTGTTCGTGGTTATCTGTTTCCAGAATTCACATACAGCGAGACCTTTTCATAGCCCTTAAGCAAAATTGTTCTAATTTTAACGAAATAATTAGAGTATAAGTCAATAATAAACCGCTGTCTTTGTTCTAACGCGCAAGCTCTTTAATGAGGTTTGCGAGAGCCAACTGGTCGTAATAGACCAACCACAAAGCCCTGCCTGTACCTGTAAGTTCATATTTACTGTGTAACAAGAAACCACTTTTAATTAAATGCATCGGTTTGGTCTTACAATAGTTTCCACTTCTGAACTGTAGCAGTTAACAACAGGAAAACTAAAAACAAAGAATAATGCCAAGCAAGAGTAACGAAAGACTTTACGTGAGCTCATGTTGTTCAGGATCTGTTTGCACATTCGGACTTGACATAATATTGATTAGCTCTATCCAGCAGTTTAGGTAAGAAGGCGAGTTTGTAAAGCATAATTTTATCTCAAATAAAATATTTTATAGTAGATATGAGGCGATTTGAGAATTCTCCGTGATTTGTGAGCTGGTTTCGTGACCCGTACTTCGGTAAAATATTTTGTTTTCCCGTAGTACCATCGTGCAGCAAGACAACACATTAACACTAGTCTCCACTCCTTCTCAACCTCATTACTGAGGCATATGCTTGACTCGCACATAAGAGAGAAACGAGTACAGGCTGTTCGCGATAAAGTGAGCACTTTTGAAACAAACCTTAGAAAAAAGTTACTTCTCTTACCTGCATATGTTGTAACGGGCGCACTGAGTGGCATCCGTCCAGTAAAGTTGGTAACAGTGTAAGGAAAGTAGTTCCATATCTTAACGTCGTATAAAAAGTTTAAATTATATATTTGTGATAACTTAAATTACATCTTTAGCTTTCTTTTTTTGATGCGTCGAAGTGAAAATGAGCAGATTTGTAAAATACTTACTTTTCTAATAAATTCACAGTTTCGCCTGAACGACTTATGAATAAAGTGACGAGGCCCATGGCAATGATAATTTTGGGCGAGGCGGAAGGATACGCAACGTGCGTACAAGTAGATCATACGAAAATAGTTCTCGAACACGAAAATTATTTCTATGGCTCATCCCTACGGTATTATTCTTTACGCTCGAAGGTAACATGGAGGGTGGTCGAGAAATAACCTTGATTACTTTTCACCGTGCAGTTTATCTTTCCGCGCATATCCCCTACCGCGCAATACAAATGTTAAATAGTGCTTGGGTAGCGCATCGATACGTCGAGAAAACATTTCTATTTACGTTATCAATGCGTCTCCTGTTGCGCCTGTTCGCCGGGTTCGAAGCATCTATCGACACGCTGTTCTTCAATTTTTTTTAGTCAGTTTGGAGAATTACTACCCGTTGCTCCTCGTTGGCGCATGCTGACAACGAGGCCGCCATTTTGACACTGGTGCTGTGCCCTCTCGTATCGCACCAGCAGCTTTTTGCCACCTGTCTGTTAAGCGTCACGTTATGCCCCTTCCCGAGTACCATTTTACTGGGAATTTTAGGACTGTTTCGAATATTTATACTGTTCTTAAGGTTTTCCTTTGACTCAACCTCTTACTTTCAAAATAACGAACCTGGTATAAACCTTGTTTGTAGCTATTGTGAAGAAAATATTATATCAAAACAATGTATGTAGCCCAATTAATATTATATTTAAGTAACAGTCATCAGCAACTTTAGATATTACTTTATAGGAAATACTACAGATATACAAATACGTGTTTTAGATTAAATAAGTAACCACGACACACCGCATACACGGGTTTAATTTGAAATACTTCAAATTAAGTGTAATATTTAGTTTAAGTTCGTTTTATGGGTAAATTAACTATCGTTGCACTATTTCAGGTTAGAACTGTTGAAATATTATCACCCGAAATAATTAGAAAAATTTTATAAAATGTCTCATCACTGGCCATTTAACAAAAAGGAATACACTTATTTTCAGTCAGTTCATGTCAGGTCTTTTTCTTTTACCTATTAAGTAGTGAGGAGGTCAAAGAAGAATGCTTCAAAAAGTGCCTGAGATAGTGACTGAGATGATATAATAGCTTAAATTCGGCGAAATATTTACGGAAAATCTAACACGCCTAATTTTATGCGTTGCGTGTGTGTCTATATATATATATATGTGTCTATATATATATGTGTGTGTGTGTATATATATATATATATATATATATATATATATATATATATATATATATATATATATATATATATATATATATTAGCACACACGTGATACATTCAAATAACGATTTTTATATTAAAATTTAAGATCTACATAAGTGATTTATCATTTTAGAAAAAAATATATGTTGTGCAGAAAAATTAACGCACTGGTCCAGAATTTTTTCTTGTAACGATGTTAACAGATTTCGCAAATCACAATTATTAAACCCTTTGAAAAATCGCTTCACCTTCTGAATCTGGAATAAATAAATACAAATAAAAAACAATGATATTGGTTAAGGGCTAACATTTTGGGGTCAGTGTAAAATTTATAGACATTAAATACAGGGTTAGTCCTTTAAAAGAGGTCCCGTGCCTTTCACAACTTTTGGTGTCGTCTGCACAGCTGCCTCGAGGTCAATGGCGGCCACTTCCAGCACCTACTCTAGGTATTTCGTTGTCACACAGGACTGTATTTCCTCGTTCCCTCGCTGCGTTACACACATGTCCCACGGAGCCTCTTTTAAAAAACTCGCCCCGTACAAGCTAAAAGTGTATCGCCTATGTCCACAACGACAAGAACTCCAGTTTTGTTTAACTTTGTATTTCTACTTTCTACCATCTTCTTGGTTCACACGACAGAGGACAAATTTGCTTTACTGTACAACCTTCAATACTCGCTGCATGTTAGCAAATATAGTTCCTATTTGACGGTGTACTCAACGAAGTGTTCTCTTATATGTAGCATGGCACGCAATCCATTGTGTTTGTTTAGTCATAAAAAAAGTGTACAAGACCTTATCGTTGTGATAAATATTACTTTAAAACCCTGATATAAATTAAAAAGCAATTGAAGCTATATTCACGTGGATCTTATTCCCATACGAGCGTTGACATAACCACAGAGTACATAAGAATACAGAGGTGAAACAGGCGCTTAGGCCTATTCCGCTAACACCAGCCGCACGCGCCGTCAAAATGGCCTCACTAGCCTGGAAAATGTCGGAACGCCGTTCGCCAATTAGCGCCTGGTAAGATACTTGTCAACCAGCAGCCCAGCCAATAGGGTAACTTTCGCAGCACGCAGTGGCGAATCAGATACAATGCCGGTTCCGCAGCCAATCAAGGATTGGGTACACCCACATCAAAAGAACCGCCACGTCATTTCGCCTCTGTTTGTTTACCTACTCTATGACCTTAACGAAACTCGAGTATAGCTCTCAAAGAAGCGAGTCAATGGTCCGTCAGAACCATGGTGACTGCGCATGCGTTTGTGGGGGGGCCATCTTAACGACGCATGCGAGTTTCCACCCATCATCCCAACTCAACAGCGCCCCATTAAATAACCTAGCCCTGATAGTGGATACTTATCTTTATAGTTTAACATAGCACGCCATGACCACGAATGTTCACAGGCGCCTATCCTCAAAATGATTATTAAACCTGTTAGAAAATCAGGTGTAAATCTTTCTTTCTGCAAATTGTTAATACTTTCACAACTCGGATAATTTTATAAAGCCATTGACCAAATGATTCCTAGACATGAGAAGATTAAGTGAACGTGAAACTGTTTGGAAAATATATTTCTATTACGCCAGTTGCCACTTTTGTGGGCATACAATAAAATAAGACCGCTTTCTTTTGCCACAAATGTTGCAACCGAACTTATGATAACAGGATAATTATGGTAGAGACGCCTTGGGCGTTGTTGTTCACACAGGAACCGTGGTTTCTCCTTTCGTACTGGTCTCCGTAGTCTGCGTGAAAAGCTACGTTTGCTTGTCTCAAGCTATTCTCTGGGATTCGTCTGGTTTTATGCAGTAAGTAAGCAGATCAATGGTATTGAATTTATCACTGTGTTTATTTTGATTACTGTAATAAATAAACGGTCATTGTTTTTTGTCTAATTCTATCATAGGGTATCAAAATGAGATTCTTACCATTGAATTTGTGGACAATGGTGTTTAATTGAACTCAGGGATTTCCAAATAGTTTGGTGCGGCATCTCTCTCTTAAATATGGGAGAGATGCTTCATTTTTCAAAGGGAGAGATGACACATCCATTTGTTTTGTAGTTTGCATTAGTTTGTTTTATTATTAGTAAATATACATACTATGTTAGCAATGTGCCACTAAGTTACATTAGCACAAAATTGGTTAATTTTAAATATACATAAAAAATTTTAAAATCCTTTTTTGCTGTACTCTACCTGAAATATGCCTAGGAAGTACCTCCGGAAATTTGGTGTACAACCACGAGCGCAGTGGACGGAAAAACAGCTAGTGGAAGCAGTCAATAGTTTTACTAATGGGGATATAAGTAAACGAGAAGCGGAAAGGTACTACAGCATTCCGGCAACTTGACTAAAACTGGGCTTGGACCATCTGGAACATTCTGCCCAGGAGCGGCTTGTATCACACATCCAGAAGTTGGGCTCATCTGGATTTGCGCCAGACCGGACAACACTTAGATAGTTAGCTTACCAATTTTCAGAAAAGTTGGTGAATGCGACACAAATTTTCGGATGAAAAATAAATGGCAGGCTATGATTGTAGTGTCAGAGTGGCTCAAGGTTTATCTCTCGTAGGGCTCAAGATTTAAATAGAAAAGAAGTAGAATTTTTTTTTTCTATTCTCATTGAATAGTCTACATAGTGAGCCCCAGAATATGTTCAATGTCGATGAGACAGGTATTCAGCTGATTAACTAACCTGGTAATGTGGTAACTACAAAATGTTCTAATGTAGTCCACAAAGTAAATTCAGATAAACGAGGGAACGATGTCTTTGATTGCTTGCTGCAGTGTTGTTGGAACATTCCTTCATCCATCTTTGATTCTTAAGGGAACTTATGGAAATCAAGATAAAATTTTAAGGTCTACAACCAAGATCTAAAATTTTTATGAACCCCAAAAGTGTATATGTAAATGGTGAATTATTGTTGAAGCGGTTCAAGGAACAGTTTTTACCTCTCAAACCTCCTGGCAAGATTTCATTCATATTACATGGTCACATCTCATTCCAATTCCTTAGAATTGTTGCAGTTAACAGATGAGAATGATGTAATTCTGTTATGTTTGCCACCTCGGCCGACGAAAGCTCTCCAACCATTGGACAGACCTTTTTTTGGTCCCCTTAAAGCTAAATACAATAAGCATGACAATAGCTTCATGAAGACACACGAAGTTTTAAAAAATCAGTTGTGTAAAAATGGCAATGCTGGTAGGGAGTGCATGGAAGCAAGCAGCTTCATATGGAACAGCTATCAGTGGGTTTAAGGCGACTGGGATATCAATCTAAATTCCAATCACTGGGAAACCACTGATTCGCAGTGAAATTTAACTACTCGAATCAGTGGAAATGGCTCCACATAGTATCAGTGGAAAACCACTGATTGTTTCAGTAAAAAAAAAAATTCACTGTTTGAATTAGTGATGTGGAATTATTTGATTGGATGGAAATTTTTGGACATTCGCCATTGCGATGCAGATGTCTGTCAAAGATCACGTGAAATTATTTCCGTGATTGAATATGTGACGGCCGACTGCAGTGGCGAATTAAATATGGTTTTTATTGAATGAAAGCCAAATAATTATGTGAAATAAATATATTTACGATAGTTTACTATTTATGTTGCGGAAATATCCGTAATTTTAAAAAATAAAAAAATTGTCGAAGGTGCCCGGGTCTGAGTTCACACACTCTATCCACTTCGATTTTACTCCGTAACCTTACAATCTGCAATACCAAGCCAAGTTGAAATAATGCGAGGAAAATATATATGCCTTATAGTTCGCCGCGGAATCGTGGGATTTTAAATGTATGCTCTTAATTTTCGTTTTTGGTTTAATTGGTATAGTTAAGATTGTTAAAACTAATAGTATTTATGAGTGCACTCTCATCACATTATGTGCAGTTTAAACCTTCAAACAGAGAGCTGTGATTATTACATGGAAACTAAATGAAAGACGTAAGATTGGAATGAAAGGCTGAGTGTTTATATTTCCTTGTAAAATGGCTTTGTGAGACGAAATACATTTTAGAAATTATTTTGTATTTGTTGTATTAGTTTATTCGTTGTTATTTCACTTGACACACGTTGTTTGGCGGTCATTTTTACACGCTGTTTAACTGATCCATCAGTAAAAAATAAACCACTGAGTAAATAGCGGAAAAAATGACTGATGAATCAGTGGAAAATTTCACTGTATCAATAAGCAAAGGAAATGTGGTATTTTTTTACTGATTCATCAGTTAAATTCACTGAAGTGACTTTTGAATCAGTCAGGTACTATTGACTGTTTGAAACAGTGAAATACTCGCTGATTCAGATTTAGAGTGATATCCATTCTGCCCAGCGGCAATCCCAGAGTACTTTTTTTTCAATTTCATATCGTATTCCCGAAACCTCTTTCACTGCACCTGACTGCCGAGGATACACAGGTTTACTTACATCTTGTCGTGGATTCGAGATTGTTTTATTTACATTAAATTTATTATTTATGCTTTTTCTTAAATCTATACAATTTAGAGGATTTATAACCGATGGTTTATAGCTGCTCTATAATTCAATAAATGCTTATTCCTTCCATGGTTTGACACATTATTATTCCAATACGAGTTTAACACAGGTTACATTACCTGGTAACATCTCGGAGGAGCTGATAATTTATACATTTACGTTAACCTAACGAAGCCACCATTGCAGTTATTTACTGGATTGGTGTGTAATGCCAAAGGCCGGTTTGTAGACGGACTACGGCGGGTGGCACGTCGTCATCCTTCTGGCTCTCTGGAGCATACTCGCTGGTTGGCGCCGAGGCGAGAACAGACGTCCTTCCAGTCGTCTGGATAGCATATATATTACGTCACCGCGCCCTCGTTCTTCGTCCGACAGATGAAGCTTTCCATAACTCCGTGTTTGGGCAATCGCACATTCTGTTTGCCAAATTCTGCTGCCCGATGCCCATTTACACATGGGATGGCGTGTTCAGGCAGGATGGATCATTAAGGCCTGCCCACGCCACAAAGATCTGAACCCATTCCAAACACTGCATCTGACCGCCCAGGCTCCTTCGCTCTGTATTACCTTCGTTGACTGATCATACTCCTCAGATTTACTTGTACCTGTCTCCATTTCAAACACTGAATCCGACTATCCAGGCTCTTTGGGTTCACATGCATCTGAAACTATTTCAGTTACTGATCCATCCAGCCCTTCGAAGTATTTACATGAAATAAGCCCATTGCCTACAATTTCTACACCAACAATCAACAATATTAACATCACCAGAGAACTTTCAAGCAAAGAAATATGCCACCGAGGAAAAAAATCAGCAGCCATGGGAAATAGTCAGAGGAAAGCTAACAGTAAAAAAAGAAAAATGTACAAATATGGAAATAGTGTTCTGATTAGAATGAGGAAGATACGACGAATTTTGTGGATAGTATCAGTGCATAGTGTGTTGGGGAAATTATTACGTCACAAAACAAACTGCCGACTGGATTCGCTGCATTCAGGGTGAAATGTAGATGCACGAAACATGTACAGATTACATGAACATGTGTACGAACTGTGATAGGGAAAATGTTCGAAGCATTAACTTAAAAGAAAAAATAGCGATAGTTGAAAATAAAAGACAAAGTTTAGTTGTCTTTGTGATGAGGGGAAAATAAGTGTTTTGCGTATGAGTTGAACGTTAGGCCTACCAATAAGTTAAATTGGTCATTTTTTATTTTAAATGTCAAACATTAATTTCGTAATGTAAGCAATTTGTTATGAAAAGACAATTTTCTTAGGGGCGTTAGATCAATGTGGCCATATATATTATATTTATATCATAGTTTTAAGTTGTTTTCATAAGCACAATATTAATCACTTTAGTTAGATGCCTTAAAAATTAATGAACAGTTTAATTACAACTTTTCATATTCTAATACCTTTCCTTTAACTTTTTAATTTTTTTAAACATTTACAATATTTTTTAACGATTTTATGGCTCCATAAATATCTTCAAAAGTTGGAATGTTTAACATCTCTGCAATATAAATAGTTTTTTAATGCTTGCGTTTAATTGGTAAAGCTATGTGTAGTTAGTTTTGGTAATAAAATTTTGCGACATCTCTCCCAAACTATGCGGCATCTCACACCTACCCCTTTGAGAGAGATGCCGCAAACAACATATTTTTAAAATTACTGCTTTGGCAATTTCGCCTTAAGGAAATATTTTTAGTGACCGGAAGCTAACCTTTAACAACTACTGTAACTTCTATTATATTCAAACTGAAACTTATGTCTTCCATGTAGGCACGGTTTCACATTTTAAAAATGTGCTTCATCTCTCCCGAAAAAACCTTAGTAAATGTATCTATTAGGTTTCCAACACTTGCTTATGTACACCGATCCATGATAATATTACAATTAATCAAGTGAATTGAAAAACTACATTGACTTAGTGTTCATAGAACAAAGTTTAGCAGATTATCAATCAACGTCTTGAAAACTCTTTGTACATTGTTTTAATTAATACATATTGAGCAACTAAATATTCCTCATGAAATGTCTTTGCAATTACCAACGTTCAATAAATAAATTGTAACCAAAATAATATCCCACCAGATAAAGTTTATTGACTCAGTGAATATGTGGTGACCTATATTGCTGAACAGTAAAATGTGTGTGCTCAATCTATATAATTTTTAAGTCAATCCCAAAACAGCTGAATTAAAACTGGTTATTCATTAGAACAGAAGTATTTTTAAAGTCTAGTTTATTAGTTTAAATGGCAAAATTAACAAATCAAATGAAAAATGGAAAATCGAAATGTTTACTTCGTCAAATGTAAAAGTTGTTCATAAGAGTACCAGGTTGGTACGGACTGGAGGTTTAACATTGATGCCGGACCACTTATTCCTCTTAGCCTATATTGGATGAGTAATCGCCTTCTATTCATAGAGTACATCCCACAATAAAGTGTCACTATTGATCTCATTGTTTCAAAGAAACAGTCGATACCTACCTTGTTACAAGACCACAGAAGGGCGTAATATTTGAATTTTAATTTATTCACACAGCTATTATCTACAGCATTAATCAGTCTAATTCTACTGAAACACTTTTCATTTCTCAATGAGTGCAATAACTAATGTATACTTTTACTTTAATTAAAATCCTTCTTAACGTCTCTGTTTTGGGACAAGCTAGAATTCAAAATACTTGCGTTTATATAACTTAAGTCATTGGTCCACACTGTGGTGGACTCCTCCTTGAGAACGCTGGCCCAATCGTCGCCATCCACTGTGACAGCAGACAAACCAACGTACAGTTAGTGTCGGCATGTTTGTACATGCGACTGTAGAGTCTAGCCCGCAGGTCATAGAACTCGCAATTTTTTCAGGTCTCTAGTTATAGTCTATTACTCATACTAATCATTAACATACGTTCTGTCTATATGTTGCCGTCATCTGTAATGTCTTCCACTCACGCACCCAGTCCAGTAGTCCGGCCTGCCAGCCGTACTCTTCACTGCTCCAATGCTCACAGTCGTAGATTTTCCTCCCCCGCTGGTCACTTCTCTCGTCGTTCGTTTCGTTCGTCCGCCGTCTGTCGCCAAAACTCTAACCACTCAGCTACTCATCTAAACTCCCGGCCCGGAGGCCCGTCGCACTATTTACACTCTACCGGCCTTGAACTGGAAAGTTCTACGCAACCCGAGCCACGCTTAGAGAAACTAGGGCAGCAAAACACTAGAAAATTCTTCAGATAAATACAGAAACTCAATACAGCACCAGAGTCAGCAGAGCGCGCCGCAGAAAGGATTATCGTTTCGGCTTGCTTTATGTAACAGATACGCAGTTCCTGGTTTATCGTTCGCCTGTCATCCAAAACATTTCATTGACTATCCGCCGCTGTCATATAACTGCTCTGTCCTTCACTTCTACTCGCTCGCGCGGAACAAGGCAGCGAGCCCGTAGCAATATATACACAAATGTCACTACAAAGTGTCACTAACGATCTCATTCTTTCAAAGAACCAGTCGTTACGTACGTTGGATCAACGAATTACTTTCAGGAAATTTAACTTCAAGCAGTATAGCTATTTATTCGTAGAGTATGTAATTATTTTATTAAGGAAAGCTGTTTGAAGATGAGTTTTGTTACTGAATTCACAAGCATTGCTGTCATTCGCGGAGCTAACTTTATTGTTTTCAGCAAATGCAATTACAACCATGCTGAAATTCGCTTCATCGATTATTAGCTGTGTGAAATATCGAGAATAAGGAACTCGAATTGTTTATGAAGCAAACAGGACATTTTGAAACCAGGTGTGTGTCTTTTGTGCCAGCCGGTAATTCTCACAACCTTCGGGATATTGCACATTCTTCAACAGAGTCAACTTCCTTCGCTAGAGAAATTTTTATTTTAAGGAACAATCACGCACGTTCACACAGCGAATAGTTTTATTCAGAAGTTAACTTGTTATATATTAGTACATGTACCGAATTTGAATTTATGTGTGTGTGTGTGTGTGTGTGAGTGTGAAACTTGTGTAATGAGAGTACCGTGTACGATATTTATTAGATTACAGACGATTTCATTTATTATGATCAAAAAGATGTATTTGGCGCTTCACTATACGAAAATAAGTGAAATTCATTATATTTTCATTGCCATTAATAAAACATTTTTACTACTAAGACAGGAGGTCCACTCTCCTGAGCGTTCTATAGGATACAAATTATCAGAGAAAAATTAGTTGTAAATATTATTGTAATAAATACTCATTCTATGTTCATGTCGATAAATAAAAAAAGTTGTAGTTACACACGTTGCATTGTTTCTTTATTTCTTCCTACTTTTTCCCCCAATTTGAAACCTTTTTGTATGTAACAGTTTTAATCAGCAAACACCCTTAAATAAAATACTAAATTTCTCTTATTCTAGTGCGCCTTAGGAAAGTTAAAATGTTTCTTTAAATGTTTATAGTGTTCTTTGTAGTAAAAAAAATTGAGTGGTTCCTTTCACAGACGTTGAGTGAACTAGGTTAGGCATGATAAAACCCACACTTACTATCTACATAGGCTGTTTACAATTAATTGGGCTTTCCTGAAATCCCTGCTGAGGATGTGCTCTTCCTTTCTAACTCGTGTCCTCGCATAATTTTACATGTATTAAGGTTCTCAAATATAAAAACCACAAAAATAAACAGGTTTTTACAATCTTAACTATTAAACTACCAGCCCTTGGCCACTTTCTCTTTCTCACTATATGTTTCAACAAGAAAACTTTTATCATCAGCGTCGTACGGACAGGAATAATACTCATACGAATGACATGAGTAGCGCTAAAACCGTGTATTCTAGTGAAAGTAACTGTGAACATTTAATGTATTCATATGCATGCAAGTTGACTTATTATAGAACTATATTGTTTATTTTCACGTAGAAATAATCAACTGTGTTAGAGGGAATATTTAATATTTGGTTAAAGCGTCTTTTTTTTTTTTTTTTAAACTTAACAGTGAAACGGCGTCCACAAATTCACTTGAAATTTTTTGTTCTCAGCTTGAAAGTTTTTATAAGTATGTCCTTGCATAAAAACTAGTTTTTCGAGATGATAGCAAAATGAGCGTCTTCCTGCAATTAGTCGTGCTCTGGAAATCAGTTTTCATTTACTCTGTCAGCAAACTCTTAAGTGGATTAGTGAATTATAATACTTATTGTATCTTAGAATTTAAATAATATATACAGCCTTGTTTATAATTATTACTTACTGTTTTTTATTCCAAAAATAATGTCTGGTTTTGTTTAATGGGTTTAAAATAACTGACATTAATTGAGAAACGTATTTATCCTGACTGTAATTTCTTTCCTAAACAAGTGGTAAATGAAAGGGTTGTTTAATGATTCAAATGAATTTTCAACTCAATTATATTAATGTGTTTATATGAAATTATTAATTAATATTTTTAAAAAAAATTTCATGTAAATACAAATAGCTTACGTTTGGTAGGCATGCAGTAAATATGTACATACATAAAACAAAAAATTCAATTTTACTTAACAAAATAAACAGGCGAGTTACACTTATTTTCAATATTTTCAAATAATTTACAGAAATAATGGCGCTGTTCTAGATATAATCGTTATTAGATAACAAAATGAAAACCGCCTCAGTTATCGATTTATTAATAACAACTACTGTTTCTTCATGCCCCAAACGTTGTGTTAATATTTTTTGCAACTATATTTGTTACAATCGTCGTCATTATTGAAAATACGGTGTTTCATAAAAAATTTCCATTCTCCTAGTCACTTCAAAATGTTTGTAAAATTTCTAGTCCCTTTCATCGTAGCTTGAAAACAAATCCACCTTTCCTGTAATTTTACTGCATGTCGCATATAAATAATTTCGTAAGATAAAGGAATGTTGTTATGCGTACTAACATTAATGTTGCAGATGTGTGTCTCTTATTGGGTCCAAACTTTGAAATATATGTCATACTCAACATAAATGTAAATAATTCTCAAATAAAAAATCTTGTTGAACAACTTCAAATACTAAGATTAATAAAGATAGCCTTACATTATTTTTAAATAACTGTGTACTAGTGTTGCAGAACATCAAATTAGTAAAGCGAACTGTAATTTAAAACTCTTAAATGACTGTTTAGCACCTCAGACAAAAATGTAAATATAATATTATTTTGTAGAAATTAGATAAGTTTGACTTAAATGCAGATAAGTTCTTTTGTTTAGATTATGACAATTAACAAAGTATGGCACAATACAAACGACAAAAAAAAAACTAAGCGAATTACCTCACTTCGTACGGAATTATTTTTCGTTAGACAATGTTATTAATATTCAGTAGATACCTGTAATTAGTTTGGTTATATCTGCCTGTTCAAGATGGTAAACAATTTTATCATGTAGTTATTTGCAAATTGTTGACTGTATATGTTACCAAGATTAAGAGGGCGATATTTTTGTGTAGCAAATGTGCCAGGTTCAAATACAGAGAAACCTACTAGAATATGTGCGGTAGCGAGATATAAGAAATATTTAGTTTAGTTTAGTTTGACTTGCCGAAGGAAATAAAAAACAGAAATCAACTGCATGTGAATACAGTACATCGCCTGCGGGTTACACAGGAACGATTACTGTACACCGTGACGCGACATTAAGTACTTCACAATGTTCAACGTACAGAATACGATGTCACCGCATTGTTGAATCGTCATGCAACAGATACGGAACACCGTAAATGTTCGGTTGACGTTTCTTGGTCATCGTATTAAAACAAATGTATGCGGTGCCACAATGCAAGTTAATACGATGTTCCCAATTCCATTAACAAGGTACTGTTTTCTTCTTTATATTTATCAAGAACGTGATTTGTTGTGAAATACTTTATAAGCATCTCGCACTTAATCGTATATATCTCGCACTTAATATATTTCGATGTATTGTTTGTCACAGGACGATCCTGCAACTATTTTTCTGCAAACGTAAACTACAAAATACATGTCGGCTTGCGTGTAGTTAGGTACTCGCGTCACGTCTTAACAGGATTAAACGTAATTACTTCCTCGCGAAACCTCACAGAAGAACATGTTACAAGACCGATAATTGGTAGAAAAAATGACAAAGTGTAAGTGCCTTAGAACGACACAGAAGACGATCCATTAAGTAGCAGCGTTGACGCGTTTCTGCTTAGTCATACACTGAATTAAGTGACACTGCAGTTTTTGCATCGCTCTGGGTATTCTTTTATGAGCCAGCTTAACATGTCACTCAACGACTGTCTTTGGAGGCCTATCATTTGTTGTTCGCTGATGTAATCATGAGTGAGCTTGCTATTAACACAACAAAAAATTATTTTTATGGAGCCGTTACATTCTTAGTACATTTTTCGAATCATTCTACAACCCAGCGCCGCGGTGGCTGACCGGTTAGCTTGCCCGCCTCCTGCCATGGCGAACCGGTTCGATCTCCGGCCGGGCCACTCCCGGATTTTCCAATTGTGGTAATCGTGCCGGACGATGCCGCTGGTCGGCGGGCTTTCTCGGGAATTTCCGGTTTCCCCCGCCCTTTCATTCCGGCGCTGCTCCATCAATCACCCTCATCGACTCTCAAGACCTCGCTGTTAAGAGCCGCCCAAATTTCTTCACTCACTTCCGTCGCTCATTTTACAACGCCTTTACTAGTTTTTCTGTAACTTCAAAGATGCGCTGGCGTTACTTCAAGATTGTCTAACTATTGTCATGTCGTTGCTGCTTAGATACATAATTTATTATCAATTAGATGAATAAACTATGCTTACAAAGATACTATTTTGCCAACCTTCTTGCAAAGTAGTGCGAGGTAAAGAAACTGAACAATTTCTGGTATTTCTGGAACAATTCTACTGATTTGCACCAATTTTTGCAAACCACCACTGCTACAGAAGGACATGTAAACTTACGTGATTTAAATGGGGTCAGAATTAATTTTCAACGCTGCGGCCATATAAATATTTTAATAAGTTTGTCATATCTACTAAACAATTTAACCAAATTCAACCAAATGCTGTGTTTTGACCATATCTGTTGGAAGGATCGTATACAGAACATATTTTTAAAGCAATTTTGTAAGATATCAACAAATAAATGAAAAGTTTTCTTCCGTGTTTCAGGCAGTAATTAATCGATTTTACCTAAATTCTTCGCACAAGTAGCGCTATGTTAGTCCATGTACACTTATATTTTCACATCATATCTAGTGAAATAATCAACCGATTCCCACAAAATTTGTCTAATAAATTGTATTGTGGTAGGCCATATTAAATTGTAGGTTTTAGGTGCGTCAGACACTTATTTTCAAAATGGCAGCTATAATTACACTTAAGTTTAGTGTGCTATACCCACGAAGCTATATGACTGATTGTAAGTTAACTTTGTATAGTGTATGTATGACAATCATCGAATGTGCTAATACATAACTTCTATTTCCTAGAGATATGTCATAAGACCTTCATTTTTTCATGTGAAAATCGTCATAAATGAAGACACGGTGTACGTTTTAGCCGTATATGGTGCTATCCTACGAGGGAGTTATAATCCACTTGTGCAGTCAGTACACTGTTAAAAATTTCCTTATGGATTCTTAAAAAACCTTTATATCTCCCACCCATTTAGAAGATACTCCTACATGAAAATTAGGCCCACATACATAATAACAGGAACAGTTGAAATTACTTGTGCAAGATTTGGCAAGCAAGTCATGCTGTGTACAATATGATGAATTTTTGCACGTTAGATTTCAAAACGTTGGCTTCAGGGGTTTTGAATTTTATATTTGTCTCTGTAAAAATTCAAAATATTTTATACAGTATAAATGATCTATAATGGTACCCACCACGAACGGTTTTGGTGCTGCGGTTGTAACTAAGGAAATATATTAATATTAACACCAATTAAGTATACAAGAATTTTTATGGCACACTTAACGCAGTTTGGATTACCAACAGACAGCCCTATGTTTTCCAAAATACTACTCATTTATCTGGAACACTTAACCTGTTTTGATAGAAACCTTTATGTGGACAGCAGGCATTAAGCGCATGGCGTTGGTAGCATAATTTTCTCGGGGTGGAAAAGCAGTGAAATAGTTTTTCCGCCATTGTGTTTGTACGAGCGTTCTTCTGCACTCCTATGAACACAGGTATTACTGAATCGATTTTGATGGATTTAATTTCTAACAGTTTCCTCAAATAAAGATTATATTTTTAATGTTTTCAATTGTGCTTTAGGCGATGCAATTTTTCAATAATCACGAAAACATAGACCACATGAATAATACTTTTTTATAATAATTTTATGGTAATTTATAACGTTAAAATAAAATACTTCTTATTTTATTTAACATTTAAAAATTTCGCACATAATAATTTGTTTGTTCACAGAAACTTTGCAACTTTGCATAAAGGCTTAGAATTTAATATTATTGTTATTTATAGTCAAAATTAAAAAAGACTTCTGTAAATAATGGTCGACAAACATTGTGACTTCTTCGTTCGTACAAATAATCCAAATGGATGTAACACAAATTGTGTTTTAAAAACATACATAGAACGAAACTATATATTTTCAAAAGTCTTTAATTTCTACTAAAAATATTTTGGTGGCAAATTTATATGCATATTACTTTTGAAAATTTCTCCAATTCGATTGAGTTTTTAATTCACAAAATGCTGCTCTGTAAAATACAGTGCACGTTAGTACAATTGCTTGATTATTTAAGTGGTGTAGGACGTGGGTTAATTTTGTTTCATTAACTGTTATGATGTCTGTTATTCTCACCGGAGCATTTACTCGCACAAATATCAGTATTACATAGCTACGGATCTACAGATATAAACTGAAATTTCCTAGTGATATCTCGCCTAATGTGAAGATAAAATATTTATAACTCTTAATATGTAAGCTAAATCCTAATATCTCATTCGTTCTGGATCAGAGGACCAGAAAATTAGACTGTGTTTGGAATGAGGCAGGGTGATAGAAGCTGGCCCCCTCTCGATCACGGGTTGGTCCCTTAATGAAAATGTAGCGTGTTAAAAGGAGAGAATAATGAACTGCGCATTTATGAGTGATATCACCCATATGATGAAATATGGATTTTTAGTGTCGTCCGAGAGTTACGAACGCGGTGGAAAACCGGCTTTGCGTTGAAGTAGCCTAAAAATAAATATTAAATAATATATGTTTACTGTAAGCAAAACAAAATTTGCTGGAAAAGATTATAAATGTTACGAGCGGTTGGAACATTCTGTAGGAAAATGTACGGAAAATATCTCCCGCCTGCGCTGTATCGAAGATCAGACAAACATTTCCAGAGTTAAAAAATAGCTAAGGAGGATTTCAATAATAATTTAAAAGTGGAGTATTAATATTTCTAAAAATATCTGTAAATTAATATTTAAAAAACTACAGGAAAAACATCGTTTCATGTAAATTTAATTTCAAATTAATTATATATAAGGTTCTACATTCAATTAATTATTTCGCAAAGAAATCCAAACAGTGTAATATGACATATGAATTGAAAATATGAAATCATTTTAGGCTTATTTTAAATAAACAAGATATTTAAAAAAAATGTAAAAGCAAACTCTGTTTGTAAATAAAATACCCCATATTTTATTTCCATACTGTTCTTGTGCTACAGTCGCGTATCTACACTATCGACCAAAAAGTAATTGGGCACCTGTCCGCAAAGTTTGCTCGGTGGTTGTTACTCCGTTAGAATCTCGTAGGGCCACCTCTTGCGGCTATAAGTGCAACTACCCTGTCTGACATGCTCTCTACGAGTGTTTGCAGGACATCCACGGGGATTCGTCGCCATTCCTCTTGCAACCATTCCATGAGTTGAGCAATGGATTTTGGCCGAGCCTGAAGAGCCCTCACCCCGCTATCCAATTCGTCCCAAATATGTTCTATAGGGCTGAGGTCGTGGCTCTGGACGGGCCAGTCCAATCGGCGAACATTGTTGTCGGCGTACCACTGCATAGTAGCCCTTGAAACATGGCACCTGGCATTGTCATCCTGGAAGTATCACGGGTCCATTCCGTTAAAACGCCACAATGTTGGGAGCATTTCATTATCCGGAATATTACAATAGGCCTCTGTGTTCATGCTACCAAGGACAAACACCAGCGGTCCTACGCCGAAGGCCGTGAAACAGCCCACGCCATCACTCCACCACCGAATTTCCTAGTTGGCTCTATACGCTCCGGCAGAAGCCGCTCCCCGGGTAGACGCCACACCCATACACGTCCATCGGACCGGAATAATGTAAACCTCGGCTCATCACTCCACAGAACCGATTTCCACTGCTCCAGTGTCCAGTTGCGACAGTCCATACACCACTGGAATGGCCGAGCTTTATTGCTTGCCGTGATATGGGGATTATGTGCAGCCGTTCTTCCGAAATATCCAAGTCGATGGGCCTCTGTACGTAATGTTCCAATGGAAACCGATACTCCTGTTGCTGCATGAAACTCCTGTCAGATGGTAGCCATGGGTTGTGCCCTATTTTTGGCAATTTCATGTTTCAGGATTCTGCGATTTCTGTCGGTCAAGATTGGAGATTGCCCAGAACGTGCAGCATTGGCACAATGCCCATCGACCTTCCACTTACGCAGGACGAAAGCGACCGTTGATTTGGGTCTGTTTACCTTCCGTGCAATTGCCCGGCTAGACAGCCCATTGAGATGGCAGCCCACAATCACGCCCTTATCGAAGTCCGATAGCTCTGTACCTCGTGCCATCTCCTTGCCAAGTGGTTCTACACCGGCCTGCAGCGTATGGCGGCCACACAAGTCAACTGACGTGCTTAATTACCTATCTTCACGGGTGCCCAAATACTTTTTGGTCGATAGTGTATTTGCGGACATTTACGAGGAGGTAAACAACTCTTCTGTTAATACTGTACGTTTTCGCATCAAATATCCTATTTAAACTTCAATTTTTGTAGGCAAAACCAATATAATAAAAAGCACTGTGTACCAGATACTTTTACAAAAAATGCACATCAAACCTAATAAAACATGAATATACTGATGTGAACATTTTGGACATTTATGATACAAGTTACAGGGTTGATTGACAGGATCTTACTAACTCACATATAATTGAGTGCTTTTTCATTTTTGCAGTAATTTTTTTTATTTAGGCCTATTTATTAATTATTTAGATTGTCTTCCAGATTAAATTTTTCATCTATTTTAATATATATATATATATATATTAAAAATCCACTCTTAAAACTCATGTGCGTTAGTGTAATTTTATTCTGATATTAAATATTTTCATTCTAACAAAATATACTTTTTGCGTTTCTCACAAATATCTGTAACTAGCTCTTTATTACATCCATTAAATTACTTAATATAATATGAAAAATTAAATTATTAGTTTTGTTTTTTGCATTCCATAGTGTAAGACATTTCCGGTTACTTACTTATATATTTTAATATTCCACAACTGCAATTAGAATGAAAGGTGCTCTTCAGAAGTGTTTATAGTTTTAAATTTAGTTTTTTTGTGTTGCTATTTACATATATTTTAAATATTGTCACATGTAAATAAATATGGATTTGGTTTGCCGTATTATATCCATATAAAAGTTTTTGTAAATAATAATGTTTTAATAATTGATAAATATAATTAGTAATCTCCACTTAAATATGTCTATCATAAAAATTATCGTTTTTTAAGCATCTTAATACTTTTTCTCGTTATTTATATCTACTATTCTTAAATTCACTTCAAAATTTTCTGATACTTACTTCTATCAAAAACATTATTTTTACATGTTAAAATATGCTGTGGAAATTTTTTATTTTTATTTAATAATTAACTATTTAAACAAATAAAATATTTTATTATCAATTTTAAAATTGATACTGCCTTATTAGCAGAATTTTTTTGTAAGACGATTTATGAATAACTATTTAATTTATACAGTTCCATACAAATGTTTTAATGTAATCACTAGCAAACATTCTCTGATGTTAAATTCCTTTATTTAATTTATTAACGTTTTATATACCTTAGTACGGTAGTTATTGAGATGTTGTATTAAATATTTTTTTCTCTAGTTCAGCTGTAGAAATAATTTAGTTAATAAAAATTGGGTTTCACAATTTTATAACAATTGTAGGTTAGTATTAAATACAATTTATTTTCGAAATATTCCTTATTTTATTTTTGTGCCCTGTGTAGCTGACTATAAAGAGTCAAAGAAATTTTAACATGGGCTTTAGTAATTACTTAATTATTCCTTTGTCTTTAAAAGCTGTTCTTTGTATGTATTGTTTTAATGTATAAACATATATCTAGATTTTTTTTAATAGTGGGTTATAATTTTCTTTTTATTTAAGAATAAATTATTTATGTATGTTATCAAGTAGAATTAAAATATTTTATCATAATTTAAAATTGTTTCATCAGATCTGTTTATCTTGTTCTATGAAAATGTGTGCTATATATTTTATTAAATGTTTCAATTCATAAACTGAGTTACTTTTTCTATCTTTAACTAAGTACATGTTTTTACAGTATAAGTGTTAGCAAGAAATTTAGCTGTATGATAAAAATCGTATGTACCCATTGCATCTGTGTGATCTCTAATGTCTGAGATGTGATCACTACTTATATTAAGTCTTTTGTAATTATTACTTGTTTCACATTAGTATCAGGAGGTCCTCTACAACTCTCCATTTTATGTCTATTTAAAAAAGAAAAAGTTTACGAATTTTATAACGACTTCGGCAGTTACATTTTTACCTACGAAATTGAATCATTTTATGATATAGTTGCTCATTTTAATGGTTTAGCATCGCTATATTTAATTTTGTATTCATTATAGCATTCTCTACAGAAACGAACATGCCTGTCCTTTGTTTTCGATGAGAAGGAGAAGTATGGATATCTTTGGTGTTTATAGCATTTTTTAATTTAATTAAACATTGTTTTTAATTTTTTCCATTCTATTCTAATAGATAATATTTTGAAATATCTAATTATTTAAATATATAACATGGTCGTTATTTTATAAGTATTTCTTTTTAAATTCGCCATGCATAAGGCAACATCCTATTTCAAATTATAAGTATCAAAATAATAGACGTCAACTTATCAAGATAAGCCTGCGAAAGTAGCAATAAGAGTGTTTAGATAAGTAACAGTGTAGATATGTGGCCTAATTATCATGTATGAAATGCTTCAATAGTGATTGTGTTTGCACTACACTACAAACATGAACTAACCATAAATGAGGCAATTTCAAATATCCCAGAGACTAAGTTTTATAGTAAAACGAGCGAAATTTTTTGCCTTAGAAACCGAAATAAGAGGACACGAAGAATAAGTGAAATAGAGTAGGCCATATTTTAACAAAAGTAAAAATAACTGTTTGTTAAACAAAAGGGTAATCATTCAAACGTGGGCTAGTATATATTAATTAGAGGAGAATAAAATTACAGAACTCTGAAATAATGGCATGAAGTTGGTGTCAATGTTGGAAAATACGGATTCGCTTGGTATATTGCATGTACAGAGATCAGTTCCGTTTTATATTATTACAGTGCGAAATTTCGTATATTGACAATACATTTTCGTACTAATTCGGTTATTGTACAGAAAATTAAAACAATGCGCCAGTAATCTACAGGAAATGTTTTTCCCTTTACTGAAAATTATTATCCCTCATCCTAATACGCGCCCTTCTTGTACTTGGGCTCACTAGCTTTCTATGTACATAAATGTCAAATATGATACTCCATTGTACGCGTGACTGAAAGAGGGATGACTAGTATTAACGCAATGCGTGCTAGAGCAATTGGCCTAACCAACACACAGAACATTCATTCTTAATGTCAACGAAGATTCCAAACCTACTGACTTATCATTCTAATTCAGAGATCAGGTAACAGGGATTTATAGTTATATGCAAATGCAATAACTGTATAAAATTGAAGCGTGTTCGATTAGCTAGCGCTGGATCGCGGTCGTATGGCTTTGGTTGCACTTCGGTCGGTTGCGCTTACAGATCGATTTGCTCCTGTTTGTGGCTGCATATAGCGGTCGGGCCCGTGGCCTTACGTGACGGAGCAAAGTTATCGACCTCACGATTCACGAGTCCCTTCGATTGATCAGACTCACGACTCGTATCGGAGCTGGTCGCAGATGACGACGGGCAGGAAGTGCTAGCGTTAGGTGACTCGTCGTTGTCTTGCGGGCGAGGGGTAGCTGGACACAGCTGACTGAATCGTTCGTCTTCGGGTTCGAGTGGTTTGCGAGGGCACGACTTTATACGACGCAGGACTCGCCGTTCCAGTCCGCTGGGGCTCTGCTCCAGAAGTTACTGTTCGAGATGCCCCACCCGTTCCTCGGTCTGATTCACTCACCCTCTTACAACGGGATGGCAGGTCCGATGCGTGCGCAGCGGTGCTGATGGGAAAGAAGCTGGATTGGTTACAGTATGGCAGTGTGAGTAATATGCAATGTTTCCCGTTACTTAAGCGTACATTAAGATTCATCTTGTTCATATATATGCTTTACAGAACTTGTATTATTTTCGTAAGCGGATATATACGAATTGAGATAGGCACTTGGGATGTCCGCTATCTTGTCTGTCCCAGCGTGTGGGTAAGCAGACATTCAGAACACGTTCTACTGTTGCGGAGTAAGGACTGGGTGTGACAGAGATGGAGTGTGAGTGAGAGAGAAGGTAGATGACAATGTGACAACGCCGCCTACATTCCCCACGCTCACGCCACGATAATGGACTAGCGCGGCGTGGTGTTCATCCCTCGAACTACAGCTGGAGTGGCCAGAAAATCTAACCTGGGGAAGTCCACTCTAGGTATATCTTTACTCATTGGTCCTACCCGTTGTCAAAGGAAAAAAAAATCTTATATAAAAGCATAACAAACATGTTTCCGTCACGTAAATATTCTTCCCATTTAAAGTCGCAAATAGTTGGTCCAAGTTCCAGGCCTGTTGCTGCCTTACGCTGCTATATCTGGACGGCTTTATGTACTACAAGGGCTGTGCTGTTTGAAATGTTACAATCGTACCCTATTACAATCGACTCCAGTCTCCCCTTACGTGCACTTACATAATACATACATGATTTACATACATAATTATAAGTTTTTTAGTTCATTTAAAATATATAATTTAATCAATCATCACATTTACCAGTGTAATATTAATCATAACACTGACATCATGCGTTTAAACGGACATAGAATCGAGATATAATCGCTATAGTCGCACTGATTCCTTTTAAGGGTTCATACATTACATTAAATTGTCATACAGATGTTGATTATATATACAGTTATGTATAGTAAAATAGAAACTTCATCAGTGATACTGAATCGAATGTTCTGTTTTTTTTTTCCTTCATATTTGCGTAATAATCCTTCCCATTTGCTTATGTAAATTTCATTCATTAATATTTGTTCTAACAATCGCACATTATTTTAATTACAATCACTCATTCAGCCAAAAGGTTTTCATGATATTTAATTTTCTTTGGTCTGTTTCTACAATCAGTGAAAATTCGATACTATATAGATAGAGTGGTGCAGTGTTTACAGCAAAGATGACGTTGCAAAACGGAACTGAAGTTGTACCTAAAAGAAACTTCCAGAAAACCATTTAACTAAGGAGACTTTCGCGCCGAACAGATTGGCCAACAATTTTTTGTATGTAGCCTATGCATTGGAAAATGCTTGGCAGCAGCTTCATTTATAAAAACATGTAGAGATACAACATGAAGTAACAGGAGCAGTTCGGCCTAGAAATAAGCTAATCTTGAAATAATGGTGTGTAATGTGTGCATCTGTGACCTAACTTTATATGTAAGGCGATCAATGCGAGTAGCGATCACGGAGCTTCAAGATATTGTGGTCTTGTATGTTTTTTTCTGTGGTTAACGTTTTGCGTGATAATAGCATTCTCTTAGCTGTAGTGTTTTATCAGTCAGCTGTGTTACTTCCGTTATGGTTCTCTGCATTCTGATATATCTTCAATGAGTACTAGTTGAGCTACCGGTAACTGAAAACACGCGATTCCACGGCAATTCTACTTAAATGTAAGTCTGAATATTTCAACTTCTGGATTTCGTACCTCTCATTGTATCATAGTGTGTGTTAGACCTTTACATCCACAGGTCCTGGGATTATTTTAATTGTGAAGACTAAGACAAAAAATTTATTTTCACTGAAAAGTTCAATTAAAATTTACATACGAATATATTTGCCTTTCTTCAGGTCTGTTGCATAAATAAGAAGTTTTACAGTACCCACGAGCAGGCAGAAAATAAAGATACAGAAATATATTTGCATTACACTCTAAATTTGAATCAGTGGAAAACCACTGACCCGCAGTGAAAATGGCTCCACTTAGAATCAGTGAAACTTTTCACGTCACTAATTCAATAAACGTAGTCTTTCCACTGAAACAATCAGTGTTTTTTTCCCCTGATTCTCGGTGGAGCCATTTTGACTACGAATCGTGATTTTTACTGATACGAATTTAGAGTGTACATATGACACCAGCCATGGGTTCCGGATTAAGGAAGGACATGGACAATATAAATTAAATTATAACAGTGCAGTAATTAGTAGATCAAAGGTAATACGTGTGTTATTAAGAAAACACCGAGAGTTCAGGAATCCAGTTTTTTGCTTTTTTTTTTTTTTTTGTGCAATCTGCTTAGTATACCTATTGAGTATGGAGAAAAAACTCAGCCTAACATAACCGATTACTCGATCCGCCATAGAGATGATAGCATGCAAGGCGTTGATCGTGGCTTGCAGGGAATAACTCCGCTACAGAAATCATTACCTGTACCATGGCAATCGCCAGATGTATCCTCGCCAGTAATTTATAATTTAGAGCAGAATCTTCTGTTTAATGATCCAATGTTCATTATCATCAATTCATTTTATTGTTTTTAGGTGAACCAGGCAGCTATGCAAAATAGCCTGGTAACTATGCAAAATTGCCTAGTAGACATGCTGAATAGCCAGGCAACTATACAAAATAGTCCGGCAGAAATTAAGGTAGAATTACAGCCTATCCGTGACACAGTAAGTATTACCCAGGCAGCTCGAGCTGAACTAGAATCTAAAATCAAATGTGTTCAAGAAGCTTTGCGCGCTGAATTGCAATCGGTAATGTCCGAGTTTCAAAAACACTTGACTTCCTTTAGCGACGAAGCAGTAAATGAAGTACTCGATTGTGTTAGGGCCACAAATAGAGGACGTTTCTGTAGCGTCGGAAGAGTGGTTAGGCCGGGAACACACGGCACTGGAAGACGCCCAGCGCCCGTCCCTGGGTGCGCGGCTGGGCCCGGCCCGTGCCCGTGTGTGCGGCCCAATGCCTCTCCGTGTATCATTAAAACTAGAGCTTGCAGTGTGATCCCGGCCTTACCACGTGACGAGCGCACGCGAGCTGAAATGTCTGTGTTGCGCGACCGTTCCTATAGGTTACAGCTGAGCAGTTTCAACACACGTGGCTCAGTGAAACAGGAGATGCAGGCCATTGTACAAACAAATCATCGCATCCAGGAAATCGAGCAGTCCCAAAATTCACTAAAGCTGGAATGCGATGCTGCTTCCACACTTCCTGCTAGCTGTGATTCCTCAACAATCGGCACTGATGTATGCCGCAATGCCTAGTACTTAACGTATGCTACTGGAAGATTTGCCTCACTTCCATGGCCGAGAAACTGAAAAACTTTATGTAGTTTTAGCGCCGCTTAGAAAGTTACTTCAAAGTCTGTGGAACTGCCAGCAACAAAGTTATACAGTATGTTGATCTTTCGTTGAAAATCAATGCAGCACACTGGTGGGAGCTAGAACGTGCAGCCGTTCACTCGCCTGACGAATTTCGTCGAGTGTTTGTTGAAAAGTAGTGGAACTTGGAGCTCTAGGTGGGCTTCGCACTCGCCCGCTGAATGAACGATTATCCCCAAGTCCTGGTAACTCTCTCGTGGAACTTTTCATCTGCATGTATAAGTGCACTAGGCATCTATATCCACTTATTTCTGATCCAGAATTCATTTCTCTCATTTTACAACAGCTGCCTAGAAGGTATCGCTTACATTGGACTGGCCGTAGCAACTTGACTATACCGCAGTTATAAGAGGAAATATTGCAGTTTGCTAGCCTGGATGCAATACCGCGAGGAAGAAAGGAGCGGGAGCAGCTTGTTCCATCATCTCCTCCTGTAGGTCAACAGAGATATTGAGTGTCGACAAATCGAGTGGGGGAAACGAGCCCCCCAATCTCCTCGACAAATTCAATTGAAAAAGGAAATGTTAAGAATAATAATATTATTTCACGCCATTGCAATCGCAATTGGCATAATCGGCGTAGGAAAAGGCGCTATGAACATGATTCGGAATCCGAAAAAGAGGGGCCAAGAAAGAGGAAGCCAGATAGAGTAGAATCTGCTGATTCTCCGTCCAGTCGTCAGAAAGATCGGAGGACGGAAACTGAAAAAAATTCCTGAGAGACGTTGTGAGACACCAGTGAGATCATAAAAGGCACGCTATCTCATAAGGATAGCACGTCAGGAGAGGCTAAATTCGAGCCTTTAGCTACACCGTTCGAACCTAAGCATGAGTAGTCAGGTACGTCACAGCATTATCACGGCCTGACACAAGATCGAAAGAAGTCCAACTAAATCGGGTCGGGGTTGACAGCACTCGAACACCCACCAGGAATGCGTTTGAAGGACTGCAGGAAAGTACAGTTAAGGTGAATCGGCGTCTGGTTTGCACTATAGCATTACACTAATCTGAGAGGCAATTTTTGGTGTACAATGACGAGACTGATACATGTGTGAAGCACGAACCTCTATGTCCGGAGATTGATGTATGCACAGAGTCAGGCCCACCAAGAGACATTCCGGGACCCTGAGAAATGTGTGCTGTGGGCCCTACTAAACAACCCCCCCCCCCCAAATCGACCATTTACAACAACATAAAAAGTCGTCATCCATGCAAAAAAAGTTAATACGTTTTGAGTGTCGAAATTTGATTTTTACATATTACTTCGTTTTATAAATAAATATTTACGAGTCGGGTCAGAATCGGGATCCCGCTGGGGACCCAGGCTCCTGAGCATTGCACCTATTTGCTCCCCCTCCCCCCCCCCCCAACATTTGGCGGGCCATCAAAGAAGAATTTTTCATGGCCTTGGAGCGTACAGGTGTGTACACACCAGTTGTTTCTTTGCCACTACTTAAAATTATTGGAGTTACGTCACGAGCGTGTCCACCTAAAAAACAATATCGAAATCATAAGATTTGCATTACGTAAATTTTACATTTATAGTACGTACAGTATTTTAGTGTTCAACGCATACATTTGTAGTTGCTGATGTTTGCTGGTAAAAAAAGTATTGATAGATTGAGTTTTAAAGTTTGGAAAATGAGTATTTAATGTCAAAATCACACTACATACGACGTCTACAAAATATACTGTTCTAGGCTGTTCACGGTAAAGTGGGCACTTTTGGAACCCCTGCGAAGTTTATCCTTTAAGTCCGTATGATGTATATCAATCCGCAACACTTATAAGCATCGTTTGCTAACTCTCAGCTTACGTAATAGTTTAACCTTCAAAATTTCGATTCATATATTTATTACATAAAAGTCAAAAGTAGCAAGTATTTTAATGATCATCATTCATGTTAATTGAAGTAGTGAATAATAATGTTAATAATTATAGTTTTTATATTAATATCTGACTGCTGTTAATATTGTTCCACCCTTCCAAGTTATTTTAATGAGAAATATGTCTTGTTTTTGTTGAAGTCGACAGTCGCACTGACATTAAACATGATCGACGCTTTTCAACCGTTTTCCTGTCGTAAACAAGGACTACACCAAGGCGTTCGAAATGCTCCACTTTGAATGTGTGCACCATCCGAAATCACAGATTGCATCATAGGAGCGGCATACGTTTAGATAGTACGGTGTATTGATTTTTCCACTCACCAGACAGCGCGTCGTAGACAGTCATGAAATGACATAACAGTTAGGGATTTGTAACAATATTTGCGAGCGAAGTGACTGGTGTTTGTTCTTCTTTTGTTTGTTTTAGTTTTGCGCGTGTCGTGCTTTTTTATTTTTATTTTATTAAAATATTGCAAAAGTTCTCCCCTCGTTGTTATGACCATAAGATTTTTGTAGACGTATCAACATTCCTGAAGAAGAAAAAAACGCTTGTTAATAGTTTACAGCCAATTTTACTATGAGTAGCACAGTCATTGCTTGCTGTAGTATGTAGGTAGCTACAAGCAATGTTGCAATGTTTTTTTCCTTCAAATGTTGATTTCAAAAATGCTCACTATGCTGTGAACAGCTCAGACATATTTTTTCACGTAAATACATTTTTGTCGTATTTTTTCCATAATAAGTCGGAGACCAAAACTTTTTCAAAAAAGTACAATGAAGTGGATTTTTATTAGGCATACGTGGGTGAAAAAAACCATGTGCGAGTTCGCTTAAAAAATATCAAGGAGCGGCCGTGATCGCTTCTCTGTGCTTTCTGTGTCTACGTTCAAAGTATTATGGTTAAAATTTCCGTGCAAAATAATGCCGTGAATTGAACCTCGCATGCTATTAATATATAAATACGGAAACATGAGGCATGATAACACACATTTCGCGATTACACCAGTCTAAGAATTATTTTTTTTTTTTCATAAAAGCCTATAAATAATTATTATATAAAATATATATTTATGGCCTTTTCAATTTCATCACAAACAGATGAAAAAGTGACTGCAAAGGAAGTTAGAAAACCAATATACTGCTTTAGTGAAGCAAATCGAAGATTTTCCCCGTCATAACATTGCTGTACACACCCAAAGGTTTTGTGTAGGCGTACGACACATTATGTCCGTAATGTGAAATAGATTCGTACTCCAGTCTCTGCTTACCACATTTTGTTCTGTACGTAATGCCTGCGAGTCTGTTATTTTCTGCGTAAACAAAAGTGCATCGTCGGCGTAGGTATTATCGAGTACACATACCATGACAAACTTATTCCGAGAATCAGAAAAAAAAAAATCAATTTAAACTTTTTTCTCCCTTATGTTACGTATTTCGATCATCGGTAGGGCGGAATAAACTGCAGGGAAAATGCGCGGCTGCCATCTACCGACACGTGGCTGAACTAGTTGAAGGAAAGCGGTGGACTGTGCCATAATTATGGTACTCGGACCATGACTTTTATTGTATGTACGATGTATTGTAGTAAATCCATAGAAGTGCACCAATATAACACACCTAATCATAAAATTCTAGCAATTATCGTCATTGATTACACAAAAGTATATAAATTAAATTTTTATTTTTATGGAGTATATGTTCAGTCTACATTTTTCATTGCGTATTTTCAATTATGCATTATTTATTTTATATATCATATTATATACTACATATGGAATTACATACAAACGAATGGACAAACATGGTACTGAGTAACGTTCTTCTTAAACAGGGCGCATGTTAATAACGCGACTGAAAGAATGTTCTCGAAAAAAAAAGATAATATTTACAATGTGTCGTCTTAAGTGATTAATAACGGCAATAAACACAATTGATTACAGAGCTGAAATGCGGTTTTTTCATGAATGCTGAAAGAATTATTTGAGATTTCTGGGTACATGTAACTTAAGGGAGTTCTTTCCTGCGACTACAGAATAATATGTTTCTCTCATAACATATTTCCGACGAAATAATTGGGTGGGATGGAGTGTACGTGGCGAGAAATATTTTCAATCGATGGCTTATTCATCAACGCGTAAAAACTAAAAAAACGAAGTCGGTTTGCGCATTTTCATACCGTTTTCCAGAAATATGCTTCCAAATACGTTAAAAATGACAGTCTAATTATATCATAATACATATGTAAATGGTAGGCCCACAAAATTTAAAATACGCCGCATTCCACAAATAAAGCACAACAAATGCAATTTTTGAGATGTTTAAATAAAAGCGCATTTATTTTACTGTATACAGACTCGAAAAAACTTGGGAGTTATTTTATTTAAAAATTACGAACCCAGCGCTAGTATCGTACCGTATTGAATGAAACTGTCGACGAAGTTAGACTAGCCATAATGATTCTAAACACGTTTATCTAATTCAAAATAAATTAACTACTTATCCTCGTGTCTATACTGGTATGGATATTTAATTATCTGGTGAATTGGTTATCAGTAGTTTCCATAAATACTACAAACTAAATGATAAACACAGAAAACGTGATTATGTAGTATACTAAATAAGGCCACTTGAAATTTGTTTAAACTAAGTTGAATTTCGAGAATGGTCTTTTCAGTGTTCGTCGTCTTTGAACAGCTTAGGTGTTTAGCGATGATAGGGGTAAAATGAGGTGAATAAATAGCAGTGATGTAATGGAATGTTGGGGATATTAGAAGTACCCCGAGAAGATCCACCGACAAACGTGAACGCCTGACATAATTTTCATGCATGAAAAAATATGCGTGTGTGTGTGGCCTCATGTCTCGGTACACAACAGTATGATGCTAACGCCGATCCTTGCTCAGCTCAATAAATTGGGAACAAAACAAGCGAATTATATCGAAAAATCAAGTAATTTTCACGTTTTCTGGAGGCATCGTTTATGTCTTCAACTCGCTTCTAAAAAAAACATGCAGATTTAAGCCAAACCAAGCAAATTTATGTCAAATTCAAGCAGATTGACTTTTTTATCAAACATATTTAAGCTAAAATAAAAAATCCAGCAAATTAAAGCCAAATCAACCAGGCGAAATATAGTAACACAAAATAAATTCAATAAAAATTATAGAATTTAAGAATTTTAAGAGAATTCTATGTCATGCATGAATTTTCATTTTTAATTTATTTTATACCTTTACATGCCATAAAAACTTGTTTCTCATTTATTATTTTCAAACTGGTAATGTAACTTTATACTTACTATCTAGAATACTTTTATTTTTTTTACCAAAATTAGATTCATAAATTTGAAATTATGTGGCAGCATACTTATTATTAATTTCGAGATCCTGTAGTTTAGTGGATTCATATGAATCGTTTAACTTTCTGAGTAGAGATTTCATTTATATTTATAAAGAATGATATTTATGGTGAAATTTATTAAGAGGATTAAAAAAATATGTTGATTAAATTTTTAATACCTCCAAAAATGTAATTGTTGGATGTTGGCTTAAATTTGTAAATTTTGTTAGATTCTGGCTTACATTTGCTTGACTTAGCTTAAATTCGCTTGTTTTAGAGAAAGCGAGTTGAATAGATAAATGATGCCTCCAGAAAATAAGAAATTTACTTGATTTTGGTTACCTATAGAGTCGAATGCCAGTGTGTACAATAATAAAAAAGACTAACAGAAAAATTAATAGAGCCTACAATATATTTTGATTGTTGGTTCGCGTATTTTTTATCTTGTTTCATATATTATTACGGACTGTTACTGTATTATTTAAAGCAAAACCAACAGTTGGGTTTTAATACGCAAGTTATACTCCTAACAATTTAATAACTTATGGGCGTAATATCAACTTTTGTTTTAGTTTTGGTATAAAAAATGAGTTTTTATGGTGACGTTTAAAAAAAAGGGCTAGCTTTAAATTGCTCGTTAACTAAGCCGTTTGTTATATATGATCTAAATTCAATTCTTTCATAAAGTCATGTTCTTGGTAAACGAAAAAATTTTATAAGGTAATATGAGAGTTTATTTCCAGAGAATAGAATTATAGAATGAGACAACGAGGTCTATTACGTATTTCTGTTTTACGAGTGCTTTAAACGTCCATTAATCCTATCTAACTACGCTCGTGAACATTTCTAGGGTTTTCGGAGGCTGCGACTGCCATGGCAAAAATAACCAATAATCTTCAATATCTGCATTATTTAAAACGCAGCAGTGATGCGTATAACGTTAGCTGTAAATATAAAATGACCTCGAGAAATATTTGCATTTTTTAGAAAACTATTATTCAGCATATATTTTCGAAGACCTATACAGGCCTGTCGTGCGACAAAGACTCCAAAGCGTCTGGAGCTTAGACAATAAAGATGTGAGTTCATACTGAAATAACTTTATCTTCTTTAAGAAATCTACCCGGCCTGCGCAACACACAATCTCAATCTTGCGAAGTTTTTTACTGTGGAATTTTTTAAGGAAGAAATTTGGTGTTGAACTTGCAAAGAATATTTAAGTTTATTTCGCAGCTTCCTACCACAAGCTTCTCCTAACTCCATACTGTGATGAAGGAGGTTGAGCGCTGCAAATTCTGTTCAAGCCTTGATCGACGTTATGAAAAATAGAGCATATATTATAGAGCATTTATTTAAGACCGCGGCGATATTAGATAATGATAAAACAGAACAAATCACACAAGAAATAAAGCAACTTTTCTGAGGCACATAATGAAAACTCAAGATGCTGGATTAATCTACTTTCTGGGGAACAGTTCTTAAATAGTGCTGTGCTCTTAATGCTAAAAATCAGTCTGTAAACAAAATTGATAACGTTTATATATATTTCTGTATATGATATAAATTTTATAGAAACAAAACAATTTGGCCACTGTGGACATTTGGAAAAATTATGTAGCAGTCTAGAAGTGAACAAATTTGATTAAGGAATGGAAAAAGAATTATTATGAGGTCTGAGGTCTCAAGTGACTTGGCAACTGTGCGTACTGTTTTATATTTCCTCTGCCCCAGTGTCCTTGTACTCTTTATTTGTGGGATGGCGCGTTTCGTGCAAGCAATATGGTCATGGCTTGCCAAAGATGTCCACGCCATAACATCGTCCTTCTGCTTCAAATAAGAGCTGTCCCCAGCTCTTCGGTAGTTCCGCGTAGAATTTTGGAAATTTTCCATCTTCTGGCAGTGGGGGAATGGATTTGGGGACGCCCTCTTCTCTATGGTTGGATAATTGTGTGCATGAATTTAAAGAAGGAAGGAGGAATGTGTTAGGAAACTGCCGATATATCTCTCCTGAGTGTTCGCAGTGTGTAAGCAATGCTGGTGTTCTGCTGACCGTGAAATGTCTGCAACTACAGCCTTGAACTTTGTTAAGTGCTGTGGCGTGCAAACGGTTTTCTACGCGCTCGCGGCAGGCGCCCCGCGGGCGGATCGCATACCATCAGCCTGTTTATTCCACGTCCTTGGCACTGTCGAGATAGTTAATTAATTTATATGTGGCAATGACTAACCATTCCCAGCAAACACGGAAAATACGGGCCAGATCGGGCCGGTAAAAGCTAGCTGACAAACTCCAGCCAGCTGATACTGGCCCGATGTCATATTCCGGAATCGATCCGATGGAAATATGGACTAGGGGCTGACTGTTTGCCGACAGTGCCAAAAATACACTGTACTGCTAACCAGCAAGATACAAAATGTATTCTGGTCAAACATATACGAAAAGTACGGGTCAGAATCGGGCCGGTAAAAGTTAGCCGTCAAAATCCGGCCAGCCGATACTGGCCCGATGTCACATTTCCGGAATCGGCCCGATGCAATATGGACCAGGCAGCTAACTGTTGGCCGACAGTGTCGGAGATGCGACAGCTGAATGTCGCTACAATGCCCGGCCTGTGCTGGTTGGTGTCATTACGATTCCGGGTGTGCAGCGGCATGATGTTCTGAAATAAACAGTATAACTGTAAAAAAAACCTTCGCTTTTCTATTTAAATTTTAGTAATTGTTGTTTCCTATTTGCATATATTCATTTCATTAACTTCTCAACACATTATGATATGAAAGTCTTTTGTTTGCCGAGTGCAGGATTCGAACCTAATACCTTTAAGCTGACAGTTCAGCGTGCTAACCTATACACCATGGGGTGAGATGCTGATGCTCTCCAGTAATTTCAAATATATCATGGCCCAAATTATTTTAAGGAATGTATATATTAAACAATTTAAAAACCCTTTTTTTTTTAAACTATTTCTTGAGAGGCTGGCAAATAAAATTGTTTTTGTTGGTTTTTGATATATCTGTCGGATGGTTGTACAAATGAAAAAAAAATTTCAAAGTAAACAAATGTCATAGGCTACCACATTACACATATATAATCACGAAAAAAAAACATGCTAAAAGTTACCACACGGTCTCAAAAAAGACCTTATGCCATTAAAAGCTATCTAACATCTTGCCTATTCCAAACACTTTCCAAAAGTTTATCGGTAAAAAGACATCAGATAAATATCGTTATTGTGATAAAGAGCCTTGTCTCGAAAACTTTACTGTGCCTAAATAAATAAGCTGTTGGCCAGCTTACCGAAAAAAAAAAACAAAGATGCTGTATTGGAATCGGCCCAGAATATTTTTTTTGAGCTATTGGCGACAGGTTGGCTGTGAGATATCATGCTGAAATAAATTAGGTGATATCCATTTGTTATCCAAAAAAAAAAAAAAAACAGTGGGCTTCGTTTTTTTTTTTTTCTAACGGCAAACATTGTCTCTCAAAAAAGACATCATGACGTTAACTGCTAGCTAACATATTGCCTATTCAAAACACTTTCCAAAAGTTTGTCGGCAAAAAGACATCATTTTTATTTCTTTATTGTTACGTTACTGGGCCGGAATAAAAAAGATGATGGCCGGCTAACCGAAAATACAAAGTTGCTGTATGGGAGTGAGCCCAGAATCATTTTTAAGATGCTGATTGCTGTGCGATATCATGGCGACATATTTTCTGTGATATCAATCTGTTAACCTAAATAATACTCTGGGCCTTTATCTTTATTGTAATGGCTAGTTACCTGTCTCAAAAAGGACACCACGCTGTTGTCAGATGTCTGTCTTCTGACATTTAAGTGACAGTTGCCGACAGCACAGGTATTGGGCCGACAATTTGCCGACACTTTGCCGACAGGTTGTGTTTGCTGGGTTACGTTATTATTTGAAAGTTGAATAACTTTATATTGAAAGATATGTCTGTTTCTTGACTTTAAGTTGAATTGTCATGATTATGAACAATTTTAATTATAATAAATGCTCTCTCCGTGTTACAATATTTCATGAATACAAAACATTGAAGCTGAAAGAGAATCAAGTACATTTCACAACGTACTGATATGTTTTCTAAACATTATTTATGTCTAATTAAATTCGAGTGTCTTACTCTAACTTAATCTAGCGTGATTCTACCTGAGTACACTAGGAAAAGGAAATATGGAATTCAACTGACAAATAGGAGGTATATTGTTTTATTACTTTAAATTGAATAGTAAAACAAAAGTAAATAAGAATTGTAACTGTATCCCTGCTATATATCAATTTTATTAGGGAAGGAATTTGGTATATCTTAATATTATTTTACTATTATGAACTAGTGTGACAACTAGAATTTTTCTGTATAGTTAACAACTTAATTCTGTATGCGTTTCTTTCGTTGTATAGTTAACAACTTATGTCTGTATACTTTTGTTTTGTTTTGTCAAATAGTGTGGCTTACGCCATTTCATTTTGTGTACATTCTACTGTGTAGAATGTATTATAATACAATAAAAACAGTACTTTTTACTTTGATGTATGTTACACAAACACATGTTAATAATACTAATTATCTGGGGATAGTAATATTATAAAAATATTATTAAAATATAACAGGAACATTGAACTATTTATTTTTGTATAAAAAAGATCAGAATTATGGGAATCATCTATACATACATTCTTAGTGTGGAGTATAAAGTGAATTATGTTTGTGTCTGTGGGGTGTCTGTATAGAGTGCTGCCGGCAATATGTTTGTGGTTTTGTGGATTTGTCCCTTGTAGCATTGATACATCATTATAACTGAACTCCTATGTAACTTCCCCTTAAACCAAGTGTTAAGAAGATCTCTGGTACTGCAAGTTTCTTTGTAATGTGATTCAAAACATTAACAAATATGTGGAGTTGCTGAAACTACGACACAACTGTGTGTTTTTAGTGTGTTTGGTTCCTGCAGGGTGAGGTGTTAGTTATGTGTGTAAAATATGGAACAACTGGTTTCCTTTCTGTTTTATTAGCCAAGTTGTGCGAGCTGTGTTAACTGGTAGCGCTGACACTGCGGAAAGGACGTGACGTCGCTTCAAATGACGTCTGGACAGGACACCTGCCCTGATGCTGCAGTTGCTGGCCTTGCGTACGCCGTCTCCTCTAGACGTACACTGCTGGTCGCTGATACTCATGAACAGCTGTTGATTTGAAACTTATAAGCATGGTTTTAGTGTCTTGCCTTGTTATACGGTTAGTTTATTAAGTTCATATTTATTATATTAAAATTTTAAATAATTTGTTTTTTTTTTTCTCATAAAAAATATTTATTTTCTTTCCGCCGCCTTTTCATATTTATACTGCACCGACTTTTCTAATTTTACTTCACGAAATTGGTCTTCCCTCTTATTTCGTTACATAAATTGTTTCATAGAAATAAATCGTTTTCGTTCATAAAAAATATTTAATAGACTTCTTAATTGTCTAATAACCCTCAAGTGTACTTTACTTTCATTCAAAAGCAAATATAACACTAACACTATCAATTTGTAACTGATTTGCTATCTCAATAAATATATTATTACAATGGAATATATTACAAAGCTATCCGTGTGTGCGGAGATGCAGTATGTATTAATTTTAATTATAACATATTCCATTTTAACCTTTTCTTAAAGTCAATGATTACGCAATAACATTAAGTCATAGCACTGATAACTTATAATCTATCTAAGGCTTGAAATAAATTTTACTCATACTTCCAATTAACATTCGTTACGACTACGGGACACAATAAATCTGTGCACTCATGTCTTAGACCAAGAGTTCAAAAGGGAAGTGCTCTCGTGATACATTTCCGCACTGTGTATTATATACAGAAAAACCCACAGTAAAGTCCAAGTCATAATGTGTCGCATACAGGAGAACCCACAGTGTAATCCAACACATATCTCTGCGCTCATACTTCCTGGATTCCCCTTCAGGTAAGTAGAGCGAACAGTACGCCACTCTGGACGAGTGACTAGTCTGCCTGAAGCCCGCAAATGCCCCGCGTTTCTAACGCGAAACGAATGGGTGACCTCCTCGGTAAGTGCATTTATCAATAGGGTGGATTTGGGTAAATTGTGCGCTTATCATCACAGTCAAAGTGGGTGTGCCTCGTGCACTATTCCCGTTCTGTCAGCTACCCTTGACATGTCACTCAATTTTCCTTCTTCACGTCGGCTTCGCAAAAATCTGTGCAACTAAATGACTGGCACGGCGTGGCTCTAGCACGTGCGATGGCCACAGGGGTTTTCTAATTCCCTAGATCACAGGACGACGTGAACCCAATGGAATTCATTCCGATCGTGTGCGTAACTGCGATTCCTTCTCGGTAAGTACATGAGTTAATTTTGAAAAGAAAATTATCCTGCTCGTGTATCAAAATCTCAACAACGCGCATGCCATAAGGAAGTGTGTAACATGAACGCGCCTCGCCATGCTGTTTCGTAAACGTATCAGTACTTGTGGCATATGAATGCACTGACACGTGCTTCGTGCTTGTGCCGTCCCATCACTGCAACTGGGTCGCACTGCTTCCTACGCGCTGGGGGCTGCATGGGCTACCTTCCACATGGCAGCTAAAATTCTATCCCAGGCTTTTTCCTAGTCTTTGGTTTCTTTGCAGAAACGAGTTACTGAATTCGTGTATGTCTGTTAAGCTTTTTCTGTGGAAAGTAACAGATAAATGTGATGGTTTATCTATAGATAATGAGAGTGGATCTTTGCTCCCACCAACTCAATCATCCAAGTAATGTGAGAATATGTTTACGTATGCATACGACTCGAGGAGATATGAAAAAAATATGTACGTGGGGAGTTCTATTCGTATGACATATCGATGTAGCAAGTATAGACGAATGTATGCTAGTGAAGAGGATTAAAATTATCATTAGAACCTCTGTAAAGGAAAGAATTAAGGAAGTTTGATGAATGTAAGTTTAGCCTTCATCTTCACAGTTTTAAGTCGCAAATTTTTTCTCAAGCTGTTTCTAATTTCATTTCGGATATTATACCTATAACTTCATCGTCAAGATCTGATTGTAAAACACAGTCTACATCAGTGTTCTGCAAGAGAACATAATGTTAGTGACTTTATTCTGAAGAGATCTGTATTCGGTGCTTTTCTAAAGGAATATGTTGCACAGAATATGTTATTTACATCGATAAATGTTTTCTCTTGCCCTTCTAGAATGAAACCCAATACAATAAACCAACTTATCGATGAGATGGAAAAGTACTATGTTGACAAATATAATATTTGTTTAAAGTCTAACTATACGAAACCAGGGCGTCACAAATATGAGTATTGTACAGAGCTTTCTTAAAAACCTTTAAATGTATATGTATCATCTAGACATAAAAAACAGCATTGTTGTGTATAGTACACACAAGTTATATAAATAGGAAAATGAAATGGTTATTAAGGGTTCCGGTTGAACCTGTCTTCAGTACATCATCTAGAGCTGAGAACAAGTGGGCAGTAACCACTTGGTAGAAATACATATACTGATTTCCCTCTACCTCAGTATAGAGTCCTACAACATAACTCCGCTTTCGATTGACAGGATAATGATATAAATTTCTGTAAGCATAGAAATCACATACGTGTTAAAAAGACATGTGCGGTGTTGGTAGCGCATGAAGGTGTCAGTGAGGAGTCAGTTTGTGGACTCAGCAGTGAGGAGACAGTGTGAGGAGTCAGCATGAGGAATCAGCATGAAGAGTCTGTTTTAGGAGTCAGCATGAGAAGTCATTGTGATTAATCAGCATGAGGAGTCAGCTGTGAGGAGTCAGCGCTGAGCAGTCAGTGGATGGTAGTATGAGTGTTTGAGATTACATATATGTTTGAAGATGATGAAAAGCACTGAGTATGTGCAAACGAGTATATCTTGTACGAGCACATGCAAACCTTCACCCAGTGTTTAACAGTTACATAGGAAACGATGCGATTACCATGGAAAAACCTTCAGTAACAGTTGTAATGCACATCGCCATGAACATAGCAAATGTTCTAAGGAACCAACACCTGGGATACTAACATGTGATATGTGTGTTTCCTCATTTGGTAGATGTGATATTCTAAAGAGACATATTAGTATGTATAAAGGTATTGCACCTTTGTTTGGTTCAATACAGAGTGCGTTGAACTTATTGGCACAAGACAAGGTTGTGGGTAGCCTTCCTCTCTTGATTCGTTGTGTAAACTAACATTGGTTCGAGCACCCATAACCTCATTTTGCTGTGCATCATATGCTAAAACAGTGTGTGCTGAAGGGCATGTGATTGTGGCAGACATGCAGTATGGAATCGCGAGTTATACGAACCTTAAGAAGTTGTAGACAACATACATGCACCACTAGCATGTAAAGTGAAAAACGAAGATGTTACAATAGCCAGGAGGGTGAAAACGAACCAATGGCTTCCAAGAATGTCGGTGATGGTGTGAAATATGCATATTCTACAGATGATGAAGTGACGAGTTCTGTAAAGTGAAAGCGTAAACATGGTGGTGAATATATGGAATAATTGAAGTTGGGACAGAAGAAACGTCAATTCGAACCTAGTAATCTAGTTCAGAGATATCTCATATTCTCCTCATCACGAAAGAAAAAACATGTAGACATGTATCGTGAACCTTCTGCATTGAATTACGCGAAGTCTAGCTACTTATTTTTTTTCGACCCTAATGAGTTTGTTAATAGAGTGCGGTGGTTGGTTCCATTGCAAAGAAGAGGATATCTTTCTGTTAGTGGAGTGGCAAATTCGATTATTGATGTACTTAGAGTTAGAGATTTTATTGACTGGCATGTTATGTATGTGTGTGAATTGTTTAAGAATAATATTAATAAATTCCAACATTAGAAATAATACAACCTTATGTTTTATTCATTTTTTTATTTCCATTGCCTAGGAATGTATCTAATTGTGTGTATGCACAAATGTTTGGTAGACTGTAAGTATTTGCGATGAATATACATGAAGTATAGGTATGTACAATTATTTTTTTGAGATGTATTTTATTGTAAGCTGCGAGGATATAAGGGTTTTAGACATATACATATACGTGGTTGGGCTACCTCATTGACACATTACATGCACTCACTTTCTGATGAAGAACAATCATTGTCTTCATGTTTCTTGTTCAGTCTCTTCAAGCTACCATTGCGGGTAAACAGCATATTTGCAGACATCGCAATGATCAATTTTGTATGCAAAGATGAACATGTATGCTTAGTTTTATATTGCCGTGTAATAAAGATTTTAGTAACACTATTTCCACATAGCTTTCTGTGATTGCGTACACTTATTGTTCTGAGCAGGAGGGATTACAATGGGAGCACCTTTTTAACATATTAAGGGATCAACCTATCTTTTGCTTAGGAGTGTACATCTTAACATATAGTCGACGATGGGGTTATTCGAGAAGTAGTTGTGTAAAATGTTTTAAACTTACCTTTGTTTATGCAACATTGTAATGTTCACCTGTAAATTACCTCACTTGTTTTATATTTGGCACTGAAGTAAATGCATTTTAGATACTGTAAATGTAATCATGTTAGCACCACAGAGATGTTGCATGTTATTCGCCACTCTTCTTTCTTATGATTGTGATTCATGTATACGCAAGTCTATGGTGTGTTCACTAACCCTGATAGCAACCCGTATACTTTTATCAGTGACATACATAGGTAATCGTTTTGAGGATGCACAAAATAAGATGTTGTTGGTGTTACCTTTTATACTATTTTTTTTTTTTTTTTGGTTGTGTAGTGAATATATAGACTCTCGACTGGGATGCTGTATTTTTAATTTGATTTTGTTTATTGGTAGAATAGATATGAGATTTTCGTGTGTCATCTATTATGAAAGTGGAAAGATAATGTAAATTATGGATAAAATACTAAGAATGTTAAATAAGATTTATATCTAAATTTTAGTTGACATATTCTAAGCATTCAGGGGGAAAATATTTATAGCTAATTTGAATTAGGAGTTAAGAAAGATGATCCTTGGAATACGGTGGATGAAATTCTGTTATACGTTGGTCTTAAACAATTTTAATTGATGTATATTTTTGCAATGTTTTTCTCTTATATATGTTTTCCTGAAAGTATATATTTGGCAATAGTGTTTTTTAGTTCGCACTCTCACCAAAATGCCCTGAGATGTAGAAGAGACATGAATGGTTGAGTATATTAAGAGAAAATATTCTCTTCCACTCACATTGGTTTTGGTTTAGATGAGTGATATCACGAGTAATAAACAATCGAAACTTTGTATGATAGATTCATTAATATGGTGTGTTTTTGTAGGAATTGAGGCGTTTGATTGAGTAACATGGTGTTATTTGGTAGGAGTCGAATGTTTTGATCGGTGCTCCACAAAATGATGGACACCATGTTCCTGCGTGAGGATAGAGCTAGCGAATGCCGGAGCGATAAGTTAGATTGCCTTTTTCTTAACTAAATCTCACACTTAACTAATCGCTTGGATATGAGCTGTATATGAGTGTGTGCGAATCTCATTTTACGAACATTTATGAGAAAATGTTTGCGAGGAGTGTATATGTTCAGTTCGCACTTTGATGCAGGTTTGTTTAAGCAAATAGGTACATGATGTGGGATGAACATTCTATCATGTTCCTCGGAGAGCTGGGATCTGGTAACCAATTTTTGCGCTGGTAAGGATATATAATAGTAGAGATATTTCACATATCACACTTCGTATGTAAAAAGTAAGTTCTTTTTGGAGATTGCTTAAATTATTTTTCTTTTTTTTTTTATTAAAATTGTTGGTTAAAGCTTATTATTATTATTATTACGAGACGATTATGTGGTAACTCGCTCTCTCTGATAGTAATATGTGTGTATGATTGGGTTAAGCAAGGTGCCTTTCCAGTTTTTTTTTTTGCCCATTTTATTTGTACATATATATATTAGTAACATAGGTATATCGCAGGGTCCAGATAGCCAGAAAACTGGATAGTGAGCCAGTTGTTAGGAGAGACAGAAACGGGGGAAGGAATTGGGTTTGGTGTGTAGTATGTGCCCATCTCGGCATTCGCTAAGAGTTATTTCGGGAAACCAATGGGAAAAATCAAATCTGAATGTTGAGGTGGGAATTCGAACCCACGTCCTCCCGAATACAAGTTGAAATACATTTTCCCCTGCTTCACCTCACATGGTAGGCAAGTAAGGCATAAACATAGTTTATTTCTTGTTTGTAAATTGTTTATGGAAAACATTTTTAAACAATTTTGCACAATTAAATATTTTTACCTTACATTACACAGCCAAGAAACATTAACAGTATGATATTATATACACCATCTGGGTCTGCTGTGTTAGAAGTTAATATGTCGGATAGGTATTCTTCAGAAAAAACTTCACAGCAAACATTCGATTAGAAACAAAAGTGTTGTTATTGTGTGAAAGAGTATCTCGATGTAAGTTACGTTCTCATGAACAGCATGGTCGCAGTAAACCTATTCGCCATCTACATCGTTGTTTGAAATTTCAGCGTTCGTTTGGTAGAAGTGCTGAACTATATCTGCATGGTGTGTGGTGTCGCGGTTTTATTCCCTCAACGGGTAGACTATCGCCTGGATTCCAGAGCCAGCATTCTATAAAAACTTTAAGAATAGTCCTAGCATGCGTTGCCATGAAAGGAGTAGTGGTGTACAAAATCGCGACTGCATCGGATATCGCTGCACCGAGTGTGGTCGTACCTCTATGAGAAATTTCACATCAGCAAAGTATTCACCAGCACGTACAGGTAGCGCTCGAACACGAATAAAACCTCTATTTCATTTCTGTGGTCAAACATTTACCACATTTCGTTACGCGTGGTGACATGAAGTGAGGGAATGTTCCAAGCGTACAAAATTGAATCGTTATCGTTTTACACAGTGTCTTCATTTGTTTAAGAATGACAATGCACTAAGGAACATATGATTATTTGAAATTTTTCCTTAACTTGTAGTAATACGATTACATCTCCCAACTCATCGTCGCCAACTAATTCGGATGAGAATACAAAACCTCGTCACCAGTATAGCCCATATACTGCGAGACCAATTTACTTTACTTCGCAATTTGAGAAGACATCAGAAAAAATATATATGTATATTGGAAAAACTGCTACAAATAAACATTTTTGCAATACATGTCAGTGTATGTTTACTGACCATATTCAGCTTGAGAAACAGTTGTTGATATGCGAACAAGGTGTTGCGGTGGTAAAATTCCCAGCTTCTGGATATCAGTGTTGTTTTTGTTGGAAGTTGTTTACTTTACGTAGCAATATGTATCGTCACTTGAGGAACAATTGTTAAAAGAACCCTGAGTGTGATTTACATTGGTGTATGTTGTGTGGTAATTTGTTTACGAGGAAGTATATACTAGCGTGACATTGAGTACAATGTAAACACAACTTATCGCAGTAGTGTTTGTTTCTCACGCGTTCTGCGCATACTTTTGAGTAATATGTATGTAATTATGTATTTCTGTATTCTTATAAAATGGTGAGTTTTTTTAAGATTGCAATAAATATTATTCTGATGATATTATCGTGTTATTATTTAGTTTGATATAATGTTTGGTTGGTTTGAAGTGTGGTAAGATATATAAAGGGTTTTTTTTTTATTAGGGGGGGGGGGGTGTCCTAGTATTTTTATTGAGTTCCTTACTCAAAGGCACTCTGGTTTTGCCGAATGGATATGCGGTCAAAGTCCGACCGGAGGGTTTTCCACTACGAATTCTCGTTAGGCAATGATGATAGGGAATGGAGTGAGCTGTAGTCAGCGAGGTGTGTGGTCACTCCTGAAATTGGGGTTAAAAAGGAAATTTAAGAACTGACGTTATTATGTATTAGTGTATGTAGCGGGGTATGTATACAACTTACGGAATGTTTGTCATGCAGGATGTCGCAATGCATGCACAAGTGTTTATAACTCTCTACACCTAAAAAGAGAGTCACTTAAATGAAAATTGTTTGGTTACAAAAATTTTTCAGAAATGAATCCCTGCGTGCTATATGGAGGAAAAAATACAGTATGGTAACAACAAATATTTACATTAAACATAGAATGTGAGCCGCTTTAAATGCGACACCACCCATTTTGTTCGCACTATAGAGCACTTCATAACGTTACTGAGAATTTCGAATGATACTAACATAAAATTTTGTTGTGTCATTGCAGAATTTCAGCGAGTTTGCTACTTTTAGTTTGAATATGTTTTATGTCCTTGATTTTCCGAAATTTTATTTTTACTACGATCCTTGATAATTAACTTGTATTTAGTCGTTTTGGTAAAACTCATTTAAGTTCAGTTATTACCAAATGTCGAGACAATATTTTTACTAGTTATTCGCTTAGTGCTCTCTCTCTCTCTCTCTCTCTCTCTCGAGAGAGAGAGAGAGAGAGAGAGAGAAAGAGAGAGAGAGAGAGTTAGTTTTCTTTGTTTGTTTTGTATGTGCGTGTGTGTCAGTGGTTTGGTGCATCCCGTGTACTTTGTTTAATTTCGTTTAGCTGTTTTGAATCTAGTGTCCCTTCTTGAGAGTTTCGTTTCGTATATAACTGTGTCAATCACTGTTACCTTATTTTAGTCACTATTCCCGTGTCACTGCTTCATGTATATGTTTATTTTAGTAAAACTATAATGTTAACTGCTTTATAATATGGCATATTTGAAACGATTCGTTTAAGCCTATTTGCCATTCTATCTATTCTGTTAGTTTGTGTAATCAAATATTTCCTTCTTTTTTTTTGTTCAATCACGTGCTCTAATATTTTTTGTTTTACCTTCTTGACATTGCCAATGGCAATCTTACATGAAATATATTTTACCAGACACCAAAAGCAAATGTCATAATATTTATGTGTCGTTTCATTAATTTAGATCCCATTTTTTAAATACTGTAGTGATTATTAAAGCTATTGGGTTTATAAACTTATCTCAACTAAAACATTATTCGAATTTGTTGTTTTTAAAAGGATCGTAAAATATGGTATATAGGCTGTGCGTGAATACCCTGAATCGATACTTTCTGGCTATGACCTTAAAAGTTTCACTTCCGCCCATTTCACTTGCATAACATGGCGTGATTTTTAACTGTTCTAAATCTGCAGAACACTTCTGCCTTTTCATGCAATTTGCTCTCATCGACCGCTGTTAGATTAATGCTGCCCTCGTGTTTTGTATTATGTTTCGTGGCCTGCAGCAGTAATAGGATATAGAGCATTGATGCGCAAGGGCGTGGGGCGCATGATGGTATTTTTTATGCCGGCCACCATCTTGTTACATCGCCGTCCGCCATATTCTTTCCCTTTTTGTTTCTCAAAATTTCCCTTTTTTCGCTCAAAATCGACCAAAATGCCCCAACAATTTTTCTCTTTCCCTAAATATTTCCCTTTTTTCTTAAATAATATTTCCCATTTTTCCTGAAGCAGGCGAGAGGGATTAGTGACCCCAGGGTCAGAGATCAGCGACCCAGGTGATAGGGATCAGTGACCCAGGGTCAGACAGGAAACAGAGATCAGTGACCCAGGGGTCAGGAGAGCTTAACCTATGACCGTTGGCACAAAATTCACAAAAAAAATTTTGAAAAATAATTCACAAAAAATTTCAAAAAAATTGATATTAAAATCACTAAAAAATTATTAAAAATGTATTATTAAATTTTATTAAAAAAAAATTTAAATCACTTAAATTAACCAGATGACACACCTAGCACATTCTCATTACGCCATGTTGGTAGAAGACCACCATCTTGGTAGGCGACCGTCATCTTAGTATACATTATCCATCTGCCATATCGGAAGCCAATGACACTGACCTTGACATCATGACCTTGAATGACTTTGAAAATAAAAAACTTGAGAAAAAAGCATAACCGTCAGCAAGCATAATACATTACAGACTACTACCGCCATGTTAGATACAGACTACCTCAACCTTAACCCCATGCCCTTGAATGAACTTGAAATTAAAAATTAGAGAAAAAATAAACAAATTCAACAGGTATAATGCATTACAGAGTACTACCACCATATTAGATGCAGACTACCTTGATGATGACACCATGACATCGAATGACCTTGAAAATAAAAAATATGAGGACACTACATAAAGTCAACAGGTATATAACATTACAGACTGCTACCACCATATTATAGGCAGCTACCTTGACCTTAATCCCATGACCTTGAATGACATTGAAAATAAAAATTTCCCAAAACACCTTTAAAACACAAAAATTTATAACAAATGTATTTTTTTTTATTATTCTAATTTAATTTAACTTAATTTGCATTTCCGAAGGTCCCCCCAGGAGCACCATTAGTCACATTTGTTCCATCCCCAGCAAAAGACTGATTCCCTCGCCTCCACTCCTCCCACCTATACTCATTCCACCATCTTGATTTTTTGTTTGTGATTGCTTTACATGCTACTGGTAGCTGCCATCTTTGTGTACATGTTACTGGAGGTGGTCATTTTTTTCGTACAAAATTTGTTTATATATGTTACTGGAGGCTGCCATCTTGTGAGGCAGCCATCCTCCTAGGTGCAGTCCTACTTGTTTTTTAATTGCATTTTGTTTTGTAGTTTGTGTCTCACCTTCGTGAGAGAACTATTTTTAATTTCATAAGTTTACATCACCTATGTATGACCAGGTGCCAGACATATTAATGTATGTGTTTAAAGTATAGGTTGCTCTAATAAGTCACATTCGATCCATCAATTACGCAATTCAGTTCGACTCCCTCCATATTGAATTATATTCTCAACACATGTAGTATCGATTATGCCACCTGCTATCTGCATGCACTGAATGGTAACATTGACAATTCCTGTAAAGCATGTAAACTATTATATTTAATTGTTTATTTGTTTTATTTTTAATGCAAGTATTTTTATTACTTGAAATAATTTTTTGTATAAAGCATAAGGTTTTTTTATAAAAATTAAAATACATCATATTTAATAAATATATTTTTATTTAGAAAATATTATATACAAACATTTCTTTGTGGTGATTTCTTCAAAGGCAAGAAGAAATAATCACATTGTTTCGTAAGATGTTGGTTTGCACTCGTTCTCAGCTACAGATGATTTGCCATATTGCATATCCAGTGCGAACCCTTCATCTTAATTTCTTCTTCCTCGCGACATCCCTTTTGTATGATATCTTCTACATTTTTTGGAAGTCGTTTACATTATAGATAGGTACACAGGAGTCTTGAATGCCCTCTTGTTGATACTTTCGTCCAACAGTTCCGCTTTTGTATTATTGCATTCTAGCCATATATTAAATTATAGAGGCCCCTGTTTTTCTATCTCTTCCGTAAGATGGATTGTTTAATTTTGTTTCATACTTGTCAGGAAAGAACAAACATCTTTCGACGAAACTTTCAGATTCGGGCAATGCAATCCTTCAACATGCCCCTGAATGCAGATTGCTTCAGAACAAATCCATTGACTTTAGGTTTGCCTAGAACATGAACAGGTTCCCGAACACGAGTTTCACACAGTTTGACATGTTTGTCATAAGACTCATAACATTGTTTTCTCTGACGGTCATGTATTTCAAGTAGCACATTGACTGGAACATCTTTTACTCCATAACACATGAACTTATGTCCACATTTGTAACAGCTAATAGTCAAAAAAGGCAAAAGTATCTTCTTCGTACATTTACCACTCTTCTCGTGTCTATGCGCATGACAGCTTTTACTGTATGTCTTACCACAGTAGTGGCACAACCGACCCGATAGCGACAGCGAATTGTCCGTGAACTACACATGCACATCCTCGCTTACTGCACAAGGTAGCGATCACATGTTTACATCGTCATTGCACAAAGCAGTACTTTTAAGTCCATCACCGGTTTTTGGTGGCGGGAATATGTATTTTTTGTTGTTCTGGCGGAGGAATAAGTCCTTTACATATTTTCGAATATTGGTCTAGTTTGTCAGTACGAGCAAACAGACAAAGGCACTTCTCACACTTATATGCCATGAAGAGCTGGTTTATCTTGCATTGATGCTTTTCGTGTCGTCTAACATTGCTGCTAGTCGCAAAGGCTTCATCATAGTACATGCAACGAAATCTTGACATTGGTGTCTTGGGTCGCGGTGCTGATGGCTTCACTGCTGTACGTGACCCACCCAAAGAAAATTAAGGGTGATGTCGGCGTCATGCCTGAAGAAGTCGATGGTACTGCTGGTACCACTCCCGAAGAAGTCGATGGTACTTCCATTTCTACCATTAGCTCTGAAGTACCAGAAGACATCGAAGATGCTTAATACCACTTTTATGCGAAGAGGCCCAAGCTAGCCAAGATTATCTACCTTTCATGGGAGCTGCTGTCAAACTAAGATACTCAGCTGAACTCTCTGCTGCTTATATACTAATAGGCAACACCAATGACGTCATATTGACGTTGAACCAACCATATTGCAAACACCAATCACCCAATCGCCGACCAGCTAATCACCTAGCTGGCACCTGGTCATACATAGGTGTGTAAACTTATGAAATCTAATATGGCTCTCGCACGAAGAGGAGATACAAACTTTAAAACCAATGACAATTTAAAAACATGGAGGACTGCACCTAGCAAGATGGCTTCCTCCCAACATGGCAGCCACCAGTAACATATATTTATATATATACAAAAATTATGTACGAAGAAAACAAATATGGCCACATTCAGTAACATATACACAAATATGGCAGCCTCCAGAAACATGTAAACAAATAACGAACAAAAATCAAGATGGTGGAATGAGTATAGGTGGGAGGAGTGGGGGTGATGGAACCAGTCAATGTCATTCAAGGTCTTGGGTCAAGGTCAAGGTAGTCTGCATCTAATATGGTGGTAGTAGAGTGTATTATATTGTGCCTGTTGACTTTATTTTTCTCTAGTTTTTAGTTTCAAGGTCATGTGTTTAAGATCAAGTTAGTCTGCATCTGTCATGGCGGTAGTAGTCTGTAATGTATTATGCCTGTTGACATCATGTGTTTTTTCTCAATGTTTTGATTTTGAAGGTCAGTCAAGTTCATGAGTTTAAGTTTGAGGTATTCTGATTCTAACATGGCGGTATTAGCCTGTAATGCATTGTGCTTGCAGACTTTTATGCATTTTTCTCATGTTTTTATGTTCAAGGTCATTAAAGGTCATGGTCAAGGTCATTGTTATTGGCTTCCTATATGGCAGATGAATGATGTATTCTAAGATTACGGTCGCCTACCAATATGGCGGTCGTCTACCAAGATGGCATAATGAGAATGGGCTAGGGGTAACCTTTGGTTAATCAAAGTATTTAAAAATACTTGTTAATACATTTTAATCAGAAATTTGTAATATTTAATTTTTTGGAATTTTTTCGGAATTTTTTTGGGTCTAATGTTTACGGTCATAGGTACTGCTCTCCTGATGGCTGGGTCGTTGATTCCTGTCTCCTGTCTGACCCTGGATCACTGATCCCTGTCTCCTGGGTCACTGATCCCTGACCCTGGAGACACTAATCCCTCTCGCCTGCTCCGGAAAAATGGGAAATTTTTAAGGAAAAGGTGAAATGTTTAAGGAAAAAGGGATATTTTAGGGTATTTTCGTCAATTTTTAGGGAAAAAGGGAAACTTTGAGTGAAAAATGGGAAAAATATGGCAGATGGTGATGTAACAAGATGGCGGCCGGCAGAATCCTACTATCCTGCACCCCACGCCCATGCACATCAATGCTGTATTTCTTACTACTCGCAGCATATATATAATTGCTTTAATTTTGTGTAGCGGTATGCGATACCTATGTGACATCTTCGCGACACATTCGCCACACCTTCGAATGCAGGTCTGAGGTAGCGCGACCAGTTTTGGTCCTGGCTTGGGACCTTTGTCTGCATCCCAGCCTGTATTATCGACTTGTACATCTGAAGTGTATTCAGGAACATGCTGCCCTCGACCGAGTTCAAGTTTCGGCTCTACACCACGCAATGAATTTTAATTTTTTTTTGGCATGCAGTTTTGCATGCACTTTAAAGCGTATATGTTCCCATGAACCTAATTTAGTCTTTTTATACCAAATTACTATCGACACAGCACACGAACGCCAAGGTCACAATATTGTGAACACTGAAATTTTGAAAATTGTATGCTGTAACTTCTCGGCCTATTCCACAATGTCAAGCAGCCATTTTGGACAACTGTACACTTTTATTCGCTGTAAGCCGAAAGTCACTAGTCGACATACAATTTCAATAATTTTTTGGGGATCCCCACTTGATATCAAGTTATTTTAATATCTCTAATTTTTTAAGAAACCTATGTACTTATAAAAGAAGAAATACTTAAAAAGAAGGGAAATCAAAATAATGAGATTAATTGTTAAGATTGAAAATTTTATCGATGTTGTTATATGATTTAATATATCTTGTTATACTTTTGTTAGATTCTTGTGGGTTAAGTTTGGGAGTTCAAAATGAAAAATAATCGAGCCTCGATAACTCTTTGTCTATAGTTCACTTATCCTCACTCTCCATAACCTTAAATAAAATTCTCAAAGATTTTCTTGACTTTTTATGGTTAACCTAGTAAACATAAAAGCTTTCTGAATTATATTCACAAGTATTTTATGATCAACTTAGAAACCTTGGAAAATGAAATGTGACTAACACTAATTTTATGTATAGATGTTGGAAATCAAATTTGCAGGTTCGGTTTGGCTTTTTCAATTGGTATGCACACTGGTAGCAACTAGGTCCACATGTTTTTATCATTTCTTGTGCCGGTATTTTGAGGGCGGTTGGACCTTTGAGTTTTACTGCGTCATCGAGCCCATGGATATCGGCACAAGTGGTGTTTCGCATTTAAAAGCTATTGGTTTTCATAACTTCTTAACTCAAACATATCGGGAAACCACATTTAGTATATGTTGTTTTTTTGAGTGAAGCTATTATTTCATTTTATGTAACGTATAAGGGTTATAATTCATATTAATGTTAATATGCAACAAATGAAAATAGAATTATTTTTTAAAAGGGTTTTTATTCTTTTATTGCCGTACTTCAATTAGGCATATGTAAGGTATTTTACTTGTAACATTGTGATATTTTTTACGCAACTTCAACCATGATGATCCTCCCCAAACATTGATAGTATCGCATTGTGTATCCCACACAATGCGATACTGTCATTGTTTGGTCAACATGCCCACATCCACATACACACTCAGACACACATAAAAACATACACTCTACACACAATTGAACATTGTATTTATTAATATAAGTTTTGGGGATAGAATTCGCCTTAATGTAGGAGTATGTCTTGCCTCAGTGAACATTTCCTGTATGCTTCTTCATGTTGCAGTGATGTGCTAGATGCGGAGATGGCTGTCATTGTTTCAGCTTCGAGTGCTGCGACTGCTCTCCTTGGTATTGTCTGGCCTGCGAGGGGCACAGTGTGGCGGCTTCGGGAGCTGGGTGAGGAATGTTCTCTCTCTTACCTGCCATAATTTCGATGTGCCTGGTGGTGGTCAATGGAACCATGCCCACCCTCGCCCTTCCTACCCCACATTCTTCATAGAGCCACCCACTGCCGGAACTCTCGCATCTACTGGTCGACTGGGACTGTGCCCTGCACAGTGCTCCTAGCATAACAATGTCGACACTCTCGCCCAATAGCAGGGTATCTCTGCTAGGCTCTTGTAGGTTCCTCGGTATTTATTCATGTTTAAAGTATTCCAATACGACATCGGCATTGTGTGAGGTGTTATTTACACAGTACAATAAACTTAGATCACATCTCTTTAATGGAATGTTTAATAAAGGCTGCGTTATTTTCTTAAATATTCCCCTCTTATTTAATGTCTAAGATGTCTGGGATCGAATGAATAGTTATACGTATTTTTAATTCAGTCTGCATCCAGACTCCCAGCTATTCGGATGTGTACTTGATCCCTATATGTCTATGAATTTATTCTCGATACACAATTACTTTGAATTTTTTTTTAATTGCTAAACTTTGTGCAGGGATTCACTATGGTATTTTTTATAGACGTTGAATATATTTTTACAAGCACTTGCTCAAGTGCAATTATCTTCTGTAATTTTGGTTTAATTATCTTCAATAGGAATCGAAGCAAGGACTATGCTGATGTGTGTATACATTTATTATGATTTACTTATCCTAGAAAGGAGTTGAACCAAAGATTTAATCGGTAAACAGGTATTTACCCTCACTGGGAGTTCAAGCATGGAATGCGACCGTATAAATGTATTTAAGCGTGAATTACCTACGATGGGGATCGAAGTAAGGAGTATTTCATCGTAAATGTAAACATGTTTTAATCTTGTTGGGAATTGAACCACTAAATAACACAATACAAATGTATTTAAGCATTATTTACCCTCGCTGGTAACTGAAGCAAAGTTTAGGTCAGTATAAATATATTTATGTTTTCCTTATCCTGGATGGGGATCGAATCGAGTACTGGTAGAGTATAAATACAGTTTAATTATCCTCGATGGGAAACGAAGCATGATTTAGGTGTGTGTAACTATATTTATGTTTTCCTTGCTATCGATGAGGTTCGAAGCAAGTATTTGCTGTTTCATAAATATATTTAGAGTTTAATTATCTTCGAGAAGAGTCGAATTAGGTAGTATATCAGTATAAATGTATTCATGTATCACTTAGCCATGGCAGGAAACAACACCATCTGAGAAGATGGATGCATATCCCAAACATGTTGGCGATTCACAGATCAGTTGCGAGTGAGCAGTGTTTGGGGTAGGATGTGTACTTAGTGTGTAATTATGGTGTACTTAGCCTTGGTACATATATTTTTTCATTATACAATTACTCGTTATGTCTTATTACTCATAATGTAATTACTCATTACACAGTTAACATCTAATTACGCTTAATTATAATATATGGGTCTCGAATCAAGGGCTGACTACTCAACCCTTCTGATCGAACCCTACAACCCCCTTAACACCACCCCCTCATCATTCCTTCCAACCTTGTCAGTAGAGTTTTGCCAGCTGATGGGTAAACATGTGTACTAACTCATTATGCAATTACTAATTACATATTTGCATGTAATTAATCCTAATTACCCTATATGGGTTTCGAACCAAGGACTTATCGGATCCTCAACCCTCCTGGTCAAACCCTACTCCTCCTTACCACGCCCCTAGCCTTTCGCCCTCCAGAATTCCTCGAAATATTTCGAAGTCCGACAAATGTCGCTTAGGCACCTTGGCTACTAAAAGAGTACCCCCACAGTTAATAATCAATCACAGTACACCTCAGAAGGGGTGGGAGAACCAGTCAGCCAACTACAACACACACGCACGGGGGAGGAGGGATGAACGGTTTCCTTGGTTAACGGGTGCTGGCAATTTGTGTGTCTTTCGTGGCGAACCCTTCCGATGTTATTCAAATGACACTTAGTCTGATGCTGCTCCCGAGTGATCGAGAACCGGTGTGTTCCACCTACTGATGACAGTGTTTGTGTGTCACGCTAGAGGAATTTTGCGTATAGCCTATGCACTGAAGCTGAATGTCTCGATAACATAAAATAATTTTCTGAGAATTGTAATTTAAATATGCTTCGTTCCGATAATTTTCCATGATAGAGTTGAAAAATTCGATTTTATACTCATATATACCTAAATATTCAGTTTAGGTAGAAAGTGCCCTCCTTTGCCAATACATTTTGCATAAGTAATTACTTCACGAAATTTGTCGATTGAATTCTGCTCCATCCTGTCCATCTATTTACAAATATAAATTTCGATCAAAAGATATGTGCATTTACAAAAGTGAATATTCGTGTAGGAAAATAATTTTTTTGTGTATCTTTTCAAATTCTTTTGTGTTCTTAACCGCTTTTGGCTTTGCTCAAGTGCTAATTAAAATTAAAAAATTATCACATAGACGTTAACAAACTCTTGATCATAATATCTGATCAAGATCAAATAAGATAGTCAAGTTGATAAATCACACAAGTATGAAGCTGTGTGACAAAACATTCATGTTATACAAAATGATAGGCTTTTACATTATATATTATATAAATAATTTGTAAATAAGGACATTAGTTGGAAATAAGCAACTTTTTTACAGATGTATGACAATTCTCTCCAAAATATATAACGTATCTTCGAGTTCTACAATACAAAGTGCTCTGATAAGAAAACACAACCTACTTGTTGCGCTCCATTAAAATTCTTCAGTATCGAATTTGGCAAGACTTGATTCTAAATTTCTTTTTTTAAAAATGCTTGGTAAGCATTATTTTAATGTTGTACTGTCGCTTAATTTTGCTGATGAAAGGTGATATTCATTATTGAATTTGAATGCTCTAATTTTGTTTTCCAAATTTCAAGAGCTTGATTTTAATCGATATAACGCTTCTAAAAATTGGCATATGATGATTAAAGTAAGGTGAAAACTCCATTAAAAAAGGAGCCTGATAATTTGATAAAGTCTTCAGTTTAAGCCGTAACCATAATTGTTTTCATACAAATAAAAGTGTGTAGGATTCAATTTGAGAAGTTCCTGGTATATAATTTAAAACCTTCATTCTTCAGGCTGCACCAACTCGTAAATTTTCAGATAAATTGATTTAAAAACGAAGCGTATTAATTGATTAGTTTCTACCAGTATGTCGATCCGGTTTTAATCGGTCTTTAAGTTCATTTTAAGTTTCGTTATTCACTCGTATAGTTTCATATGAACAGTATAAGTCTATAATGTATTAATATTGCAGGAATTTTGAAAATTAGTGATTTGTTTTAACGCCATGAACATATATGACCCACAATATCATTACTCGAGATACAGAGTTAATGATAATTGGCTGAATAATTCCTGAGAAATGATTGGAGTAGTCTTACAAATAAAGTTCGTTTATGCCCTGATACTAAAAAAAAATTGAAAATAGGCTATTGGTTGTTGAATAATGCTTATATTAGATAGCGTCCGCCTATAAAGTTTGGTTCATAACTGTAGTAGAGTTATTGAGAGATGATATGACACATTAACAGTTTGAAAAACACGCCATTATTAAAATTAATGTCCGACATGAATGAAATAAATAATAAGAAAATACATCAATAAACACTGAGAAAGATATTTATTGGGTATTTAAAGTAATATCAACAAACTCTGGTAGCCTTACATAAGTGACTGTCAAATAATATTCATGATTCACCTCTTCTTACAACACTCTTAAAAACCTGTGGTTAAATGTTGACAAGAGTTTTAGAGTTATATTGGATACAATGTTTTAATACATACAAAATGTAAACTTTTAGCAACTATTGTTCTGAAATTTTATTTATATGCTCTATTTAATTAATTAAATATATGTGTTTGTTTGATAAATAAAAACGGCCGAATTCACTTCCAAAAAAATGAAATATTGGAATAAATGTTTGTTTATCAATAATATAAACTAAACGATACTAATGAAAATATAAATTCACTTGTACAATATTTCTATATTAATGACGAAATTGTTCAGATTCCATAACACTCCTTTAGGTTTTTTTTTTTCCCAAGACTCTCGATGTGCAAAATCTATTCCAGTGTAGTGGTCATGGACATAGATCAATATTGCACAATGAATTGGAAACTTAACTTCTTTAGCTACTTCAAAGTAGTTACTTATTCTCTAGGCATATGAAAAATGGAAAGTATTGTTTTCTGACAATGTTTATTGATATAATATACAGATTTAGGCCTCATTCATCTAAGAGGAAAACTGTTAATCGTAAAGAGGTGGTATAACGATATACTGGAAATGTACTATGCTGATTTCTTAGCGACCCCAAGTATCAGTCATGACCTCCCAAAGCTTTTCTTGTCTGCTTGCGAGATGGCGGCAATAATTGTTTTGCGTTCTAGTTCATTTTTACTCATACATGATGCAACGTGTTTCAGATATAACCACCTAAGTGTCTTGCTAATCGTTCCCGATTCCCACTGGTTAGATGGAATGACAGTTTTACTTCCTGTCGTTCTATTAAGTTACGGTACTGTGACATACTGTACCGCGTTAAGCAGTAAATGCTCATTTTAACACGATGTCTACCTGCATAACAAAGAATAGAACTGGCCTCATGCCAAGAAGTAACATTTACAGGCAGCTTAAAATGCGTGAAATATGTAAACTAATGTAAATAATTTTCGGTACTTAGGGGCGTGGCAACTACTTATGGACATTAATCTGCTGTAGGTGTGAGGGGAAGTAAGATGATCGGGCTAGGGTTAAGATCCGAGGCCTTTGGCGCCGATGGGATAGACTATTGAAGAAATGCGATAGCAAAAGGCAACGTCTGCCACGTCACTCGCATGCGAAGAGCTGAAGATAATCCCGCAGGAAATGGAACCCGGTTCACCATTGTTATAAGTAAGTTGTCTGACAACTATTCACTTGCTGAATTCATTTCGAATTCGTCGGTGAGAATGAAGTTTATCCAGACATGAACAGTATCCCAACCTAAACTTTCATGCCGGCTAATGTATTCTGCTGGAAGAGCAGTGAACCACAGAGTAGGTCAGTCCACAGAGGCGAAAAGGCGTAGCAATTCTTTTCATGTGGGCCTACCAATTCTGAGATTGGCTGCGAGAGGCTCTGGGAACGTGCCTTGTGTCTTATTGGCTACTGTGTGATGTGAAAGGATCCCTATCGCCTGCGCTGCACTCTAAAAAAAAATCCGTACATAGTATTCTGTACGACAAACAGAACCATTTCTTTGAGGTTGTTTTGTTTGCAGCAACACAATGTAGCCTTAATTCAAAGTGAATGTTACAGAAACATAAGTTTGCTGCTAATAAAGGTCTTCTTTATACGTTTTTGTTTTATGGTAATATTACCTTTCGTTGTGGCAAATAAAAAAATATTCTTTGAGCTGCTTTTGTTCACAGTAAATAAATATTAATTTGCACCAAAGGTAGCAGTTTAAAGGATTTCTTTCGTATATTATAGTTTTCAGTACGTATGTGTTGTCTCAGTTACGAAACTGCAGCTGAGTAAATGTATTGACCTCCTGCAGACGTTTAATGTCATTCTGAAGTTGAGCGATTCTCCACACCACTAATCTCAATTCTTCCCAAGAGGTGGCATTGTATTCTGGCCCATTTTACTAGCCAACATGCTTATCAAAAGTAATCCGAGTATGATAATACCAAGTGGTCGTGTGGTGCAAGGCATTAGGTTAACATCTCAAAATGTGTGGGTTCGAATCTCTGAGACGCCCTAGTTCTTTTGAGTATTATTTTTAAACGCGTGTTACTTCTGTCTTATTTACAAATTACGTTTGTTTGTCAGAGCACAATTTTTCACAGCAGTGTAGCTGACATTACCACAAAAGCGTATGCTAAACTACTGTAAAGACGATACAAGGTTATCATATTCATCACTATGTAGATCAAAGAAAAGTTATGTTTGCAGTGGTACGTATATAAATAATTTTTTTTTTCGCGGAAAAACATTACGTGCTGCAGCAAAGAATGCGTTTTTACAGTGTGCCGGCTGGCAGGTCGGTTACCACGCGCTGATTGGCGAACGCCATCCCGACATTTAGCTGACCAATCACGGGACTTCGTTGGCGTCTGCGGCTGGACTGCGCGGGATAACTGGCTGTTCCGCCTCCGAGTGCTTCCGTTTTCTGGTGCGAACAAAGGTCAAAGGTCACTCTGGTGATAGTTCTCGTTTAACCTCCACACATAATTCAGTTTGTTGAAAACCAAGTGGTTAGCAGTTAAAAACCTTTCTAATTATAGTCACGCGACGTAAAACAAAAATCAGTTTTTTTTTTTTTTTTAACTCGTCACGCGTTTTGTTCGTTACCTAACATTGAACGAAGGACATGGATATTCACTTGCAGCACCTGTGTTACAGAGGGGCTGATTCATAGATAGATACCTGCAAAATTAGCGTTATTATTTTAGAACAGACTGAACTCCAAGTTACTGTTTGTGCGATTTCAGCCATTGGCTTGAAATACGCCTGTCGCGTCTCAGAGAACGCTAGAGTCAATCAAATAAGATCAGCGGTGGAGTCGCCAATCTCTTTTAAGGAGATCAAAAAGGTAGACGACGTTCACTAAACTGCAGCGGCCAATGAAATCAAAGACTGTGCTCGCTTGATTGTACGGCAGTGTGAAGTCTATCCTGTCACCGAAAGACGTCTCTATTCATAGATAATGCCAAGGCGTAGTCGATTACACTGACGGTGAAATATATCACCAGTCACGCGAAACTGCTTGTTGTCCCACATCTGCTCGTAGCAAAGATGAAACCTGCTACTAACAAGGGACTTCGCTGCACTGCAATGAAGTTGCATTCTTCAACCAAGGTAGTAAATCGCTCGCGAACGGGCGCTCTCTCATGTATCCTGGCTAGAGTACTCTAGAGATTTACATTTTATTTTATACTTTTGAGAAATGTAGACGATATTTCGACACGCTGTCGAGGGACTTTATTTAGTGCAAGATAGTTACGTATTATTTTTTTTTTTATGTATGCGGCGACATAAACACGAGAGTGATGTCCACGCTCTATGTAGGCCTATATTATTTCATAATACAAATATTCTTTGTTATAAACTTAATTATGTCCTCAAAATTTACCTTATTTTGTAATTTATCTATATGTGTATATCTTCCCCTCCCATTGAAAATTAAGGTTATTAATGTGGTTTCACGTTGAAAATTTATAAAATGTTAGAGTAAAATAACTTGCACTAAACAATACCATTTTCTTCTCAGTATAATGGGACATATATACGTAAATAGTTTATGATCATGGAAAATTTTTCGGGAAAACTTTAACATTAAAGGTGGATAATAATTTAGATAAAAATTTATTTGATATTCATATATAAGGAAAATTGATCAATTTAAAAATGTGTCTTAAAACGTACAAATTATATCAAGCATCAAGGTTATGTTAGAATGTAATGTCAAAGAGTTTTTATATAGAAATGTTTGATACATTATAAATATGTGATTTTACTATTTAAAAGACGGTTCATAAATAATAATAAATATTTAAATTTTATAACAGCAGTAACTCGTCAAATTCTCAAATGCATTTCCATGCAGCAGTTTTTCTGGTTCGGCAAGCGTCCAATTAATTGTACATATGAGCTATTTCAATATACAATAGAACATTAATGTTATATTTATAATGATAATAAAACATAAGGAATGCAATATAAATCGAGAAGTTACTTATATAATTAATGAACCTGTTTTCACGCAACAAGGGTGCAAATAATTTTAATGGTGATATTCCCACCTTGCTGTCAAACTGACAGTAAAATCATTTGATATGGAACCAGAAAAATATGCAGAGCAGTGAGACAATGGTAAATACACACGTGCCTTAACTAACCACCTACTCGAACCCAGGAAACCTCGTGCCATAAGCAATCGAACAATCAATTGCATTGCGGAGGTGGTATCCGGAGCATCAACTTCGAATGTTATCCGTCTAATGATATTGTAAATCGTGTTTACTAACCTGAAATATTTACAGGGCCATAATTTTTTATTTTTTAATAAGTGCTTGTACCACTTAAAACACTGACTTTACTTGGCCTGCCGCAACGCTACTAGTATGGAGAATGTGAGGAAATAGGTTGACTGGTTCCCGCGATGTGGCATTAAATAATTCTTTCTTGCGTGGTGCTATCCGACAATGTTGCCTAACAGAAGGTTCCGTATACGATGCTTCTAAGAGATACTGTCTCCATGACATTTTTTCGTTGGATTTGGTTTATTTGTTTAATAGATGTGACAAACTTTCCTAAATTATTTATATGGCCGGCATTTTGAAAATCACTGCCTCGCCCCAGTTAAATCATGTAACTTTTCATAGCCCTCTGTGACATTACTGGTGAACGTAATTTGATAAAATTATTTAAAGAGTTCCGGAATTATGGTAAAATGTTCCATTTCTTCACCTGTAATTATTTTACAGAAACCTGGCAAAAGATTATCACTATACACATAATAAATGCTTCTATTCTAATTAACAGTGTTCGCGTACAAAATTAGGTTCAACTATGTTGAATTATTTCATAGATATACTAATCCAAATTACTTACGAAAAATAAAAAACATTTAAAAAAAAAATATCCCTCACCTAAACTTTGTAAGTTAACATGCCCTACTGTAGAATTACTTGCTTGTAAATTTTGAAGGGAATCGGTTGATCTCCAAATTTGGTAGCAATCTGTTGGTTTTTTCCGGAGATATAACAAAAATTATGTTTTTCATGTGATGTTTTCATACAAAATAGCGGACTAATGAGACTTTGTGTAGACACATTTGTTAGTTATCATATATAAACTGCTGCATACTTCATAAATAAACACATTTAGTTAATTTATACTGCATATACATAATTTTAGATCTAATTATATTCATTTCTCTGTCCAACCCTTTGTGCTCAACTAATTGGTTCCAAGAACATATAATAACATTCAGTTTTAGCTACAAAATTTATTTAACAAAACAAGTATTCAAAGTTAGGTTCTAAGTGTTTTCATGGTTTTGACGATATAGCATACTAAGTAAAAAAAAAATATATGGCCACCATTTTAGAAAATGTCTGACCCACTTTTAAAAAATACCAGTTTACATCACCTGCTGCAGTACTGCTTATTTGCCAAATTCTGTAAAAATCAGTCAGTTCTTTCCAGAGTTGTGGCATAAAATTAGTTTGTTTGTCTGTTACTATCTTACAAAATGACGGACAATAGCTGACGGTACCGGAACTTAGATTTCGAATTTGTAAATTACATTACGGGGCTCATAACATACCGTCAATATCCGTTCCGAGATGTAATTTATTATGGAGATAACGATATGAACTTAAGTATTTTTAAACGGGAATATTAGTATTTCTCCCAACAGCATAACATATTATTATGCGGCGAGTTCAGTGATGTGATTATTCTGAAAATCCGATGAGCACTTTTCGAGACAGAAGGCGTTTTTATAGGTGTGTGCATTTGACTGTAGCTGTGGCGGGGTAGGTTTGGTCATCCGCTGGAATTTGTCAAGATGAGAGTTCCTCGCTGCACATATTGAGCGGGAAAAAAAAACCAAGATTTAAATGTGCACTGTACATTGAAAATACGATGCACTGCAAGGTATTGACGCTATTGTTGCATTGGCGCGAGCTGTGAAGCAGGCACGATAGTTCGGTGAATTAATTGTAATGAAGCTATGCGCATCAAGTTAAAGACGCGTATTATTTGCCTGCGACATCATCAGCAAAACCAACAAACAGCCTTTCACACGTGTTCGATACTTGTGTCACTGTATCACAAGCGTGTGCGCCACGTGTGTAGGACTATTCCGCTGGACATCCAAACTGGTGATGCATCCTACCCTGCCACAGCTACAGTCGAATGCATACATCTCAACACACCCTTATATAACATAAAACGTGCTCGTCGGATTTTCAAAATAATCACGTCACTCAACATGCCGCTTAACAACACTGTAAAAAAAAAAAATTGAGGTAAAATTCCCTTACATGTAAGGGTAGCTAATTACCTCTACGTGTAAGGTAAAATTATTTCTTATGTGTAGAGTAAATTTACAAAACAAGTTAACTACTATTCCCTAATCGTACGGGAAAAGTACCTCTGACAAAAGTGGGGAACAATCCCATACAAGTAAGGGAAAATTAGCTATATTGCATAATAATATTATATTTAAAAATATCCCGGTACTGTTAGAACCCTCGACACTTGCTGGTAGGTGGGAGTGAACCCTAGTCCTCATTCACAATAGGCCGATGCGCTATCCATTACACCACGAGCACAGTGACAGCACAGGATTGTTTCTTCCGCCCTTCCTCCCACTTAGCTGTTGAGAACGCTGAAGAGATTCACGCATGGTAAGGTAATTTTCCCATCCATATATGGGATTTTCCAATACAATGTACGTGAATTTTATTCCAGAGTGCGGTAATTTTACCTTACCTGTAAGGAAAACTATGTTTCCCCCACAAGTTTGCGAATATTACCTTACATTTGTCAGGTAATTTTCCCAATTATTTTTTACAATGAACGTGTTATCCTACTGAGAGAAATGAAAACATTCACATTTAAAAACCTAAAGTTGATATCGTTATCTCAATAAAAAATTACATATCGGAACAGACATGGAAGGTGTCTTATGTGCCCCGTAGTGATATTGCGAATTCTAAATCAAAATCCCGATTACTTCAGCGGTTCAGAAGATATTTAGGGTTAACATCTTAGCTGAATAATCCTGTGTTTAATTTCAGCATTAAAATTTTGTTCGAAATTGTTAGAAAGGTATAGCATGCATACTAATTAAACCTCAAATATTTGCATAACCACCTATTGAAAGTAAGTGTATAATTACATATGTTTATATGGCATTCCATAGTATTGCTTAAGTGCCAAATTTGGCGAGAATTGTATGAGTAGTTTTCGAGATATAACGTAAATATAAAACAATCATTGAAAATTATATAGATATCAGCTGAGTCTCAAGATGATCATTGTTTATGTGGGGCAACATTCCCGTAATCTATATCAATTTAATAGATGATGTGAAAATTATTCTATCAACACTTGATTATTATTTTTTTTTTCCTCTAGTTCCTTCTTCAACTTAGATTGTATGGTGCGCGGACTGGACCGTGTTGACTGGAATTTCACCATAGCGATCTTGTGGCAGCGGCCTCGTGCCTGAAGATCCGAAGTGAATGCAACTGTTACAGATATAACAGAAACTAATGCGACGTAAAACCTAGTTCCACTGTTAGCATCTTCCCATTTGACTCATTCCATTACTTGACGCAGAGCCGAGAAGGTAGTAGTGGCTCTTCTTCAAGCTTCGATACAGCACAGTATGTGTAGAGGTATTCGATTGCAGAGTTGCCAGATGGACATTTGATGTAGGGCCAATGGGTTAGTTAACAGTTACAGCAGAGCTGCCTCTGGTGACAGGCGTTAGCTAAGCAGGACGAGGACCCCACACGTGGTGGAGGCGATTACCCGTGGTGTCAGCAGAGCGCAGGTAGCTACAAGGTGTGCAGTTGACAACACGGCGATCCGGAGAGGGTTGTATGACAACGTGCTCTATCTGCACTTTATTTTAATGCTGGCTACCCACAACAATGTGCGAACCCTGACTTAAACAATCGCTGTTTACGGAAGAGGCATCGTTCCAACCAGATAAGATGGTATATATTTCCACAATCCTCACGTATGAGCTGTGGGCAGACGATGATCTTCGCACACTCTTCAATCTCGTCGTCAACAGCGAAATTCAGTCAGTTTTTGGGCTGGCGTAGTTGTGACTGTTTAGCGGGACAACGTGGGTGGTAGGTTTTTTTCTCCCCCTGGAGAACAACGGGATTCGAAAGTGGATCAGTAGATCCTCAGTGTGTGTGTGGTTGGGGGGGGGGGGAGCGCCGTTTGATGAGCTCAAGTTAGACCGACCTGTTGACAAATTCCCAGTCCACATGTGCGCGATATGAGAACTGAAAATCTGCCGCGGTGAGACCGGGGCGCGAACACTCGACCCTCCGAGTACAAGTCGGCCACTATGCCCCTGAGCTATGGGGTCAGGGCAAAAATATCATATTTGCTCGGTGCGAATAAATACTTTATCGTCATTATTCTAATATGAATTAATAATTTTATATATAACTATTTTGTAATATCCCATACTTACATAGACCAGCAGTAAGAATTTTATCGTATAATCGAAGACATGCAATAAGAGATTTTTTCATATATTCCAAAATGATTTTAAGCATATATTTACCCTTTAAGTAAATTTTTAAAAGTATTTATTTTTATGTATATTATTTTCTAAGTATTTCTATTTAAGCATATGTTTTTCTTTTTTATATTTTTATATTATGAAAATGCGTACTTTGGAAATAAAACACGTTTTTTTATTACGTTATATTTTTGGAGTTGAGTTTTCAAAAATGCATGGACAGGCAGGGCAGCTGACACTGTCAACGTTTGAAAATAAACCTGTGCTTGTATGACACGAGCAGTGTTAGAATTTTCAAAGGCTTGTACCTGCACGGTGTCAGGTAACTGGAGTCTGCATGTATACTTGCTTTCACGTCATTTTCACAATCTACAGGCAAAGAGTGTAGGCGACAACATGATGCAACTGCGGGGGAGAGGAAGGGGGCCGGTGATATTGACCTTGACCCCGTGACATTGAATGACCTTGAAAATAAGAACTCGAGAAAAATGCATAACAGTTAGCAAGCATATTACGTTACTGGCTACTACCACTAATTATATTCTGCAAATTAGGTCAACATGAAATAAAACACTTCATTTTTAAGCAAATTTTTATTAAATTAAAATATTACAGTCGTTCATTCCTTCGAAAGAAAATTGCAATATCCTTCAATATATACGCATCTCAATATATGCAAGGTTGTTGTAGGTTACAGTATTTTATGCATCTCGTTATTCACGATCGTTTTGTTCTTGTGTGAAAATAGCGTGACATTTATGACACCGAAACACTATGCAGGACAGGCTATGTAGGTAACTACACTTTTGAGGACATGTACCAAAGTCACAAGAGACCAACTTGCAGCAAAGCTGGTACCGAGGTTCTGATGATAAATGCACATCGCATTTACAGGTCTTTGCGTCTTTGCATGTCTAAGTAAATCGTGGCTACAGCTGAACTTCTTGCCGCACATGTCACACAAATACGACATGCAACAAGGATACAAGGATTCTTGGCACAATAAAAGCGCCCACGTCGCCGTACTTCGCAGCCGAAAGTAAACAACGTAATGGTTCAGACAAAGACTCGGAAGGACCTAATGAAGATGTAGGTGCTGGAGCTGAAGAAGCAGGTAACACCGACAATGGTGTTCTAGTAGGTACCTCAGCCGAAAAATCCGATGGCTCCATTGAAGATTTCTTAGGCGTAACAGCTGAAGAAGTCGATAATACTGTTGCATATGTAGATGATCGTGCTGCACTGGTAGCAGTAGATGCTGGTAGTGATGTAGGTATCACAGCTGAAGAAGTCGATGGTACTGTTGCATATGTAGATGATCGTGCTGCACTGGTAGCAGTAGATGCTGGTAGTGATGTAGGTATCACAGCTGAAGAAGTCGATGGTACTGTTGCATATGTAGATGATCGTGTTGCACTGGTAGCAGTAGATGCTGGTAGTGATGTAGGTATCACAGCTGAAGAAATTGATGGCACCATGCGAGTCTGAAACGATGGTGCTATACTGGTACAAATATAATGCTTACTAAGGACATGCGAATTTCATAGTTTTCGACAACGCCGAGTACTTACTTTCAAAATGGCAGACATTTTATACATTTAGACTGATGTGTCATATCTCGGGAACCATTCTACCGGTTATAGATACATTTTGTGTACTGACAGTGCAAAGCGTTGAAGTTTGAAATGTTTATTGTTGTTGGTCAGACATTTTGTATGATAGCACTTAATTAAAAAATTACGGTTTTACTTTGTGTCACGAAAACTTCACAACTAGTTGATGCCAAACTATGCACGTGAGTAAAACTGAGGCAGGCAATATAAACATATGCGATTTATATTGATAAAGCACTTATTTTCAGAATGCGTGCCCTAAAAATAATTTAGGTTTCTTTAATATTTCAACAATGCCGATAAAAAAAGTTCGACCAAATTTTTTACACAAACAGTATTCATCAGAAGAATCAGTTAAACGAACAGCGGTTCTTTTTTGCCATCCTTTTTATAAAATGGGACCAGGTGAGAAAATGGAACATTTTGTCATACTTCCGGAAGCATTCAAATAGTTTCCAACAAAACTCACACACTAGTAGTGCTACATTAGATCATAAAAATTTAGATATTTTAAGTGGTGTCAGCCACTGATTTTCCAAATGACAGCTACATAAATAATTTAGATAAATTTGTTATATCTATTAAACAAAATTAAACAAATTCGAATCAACTTTTTATGCTGGCAGTATCTCTTAGAAGAATAGCAAACAGAACCACAATTAGGCCTTATTGTACGACATAGCGAGAAAAAAAAGTTTTTATGCCTTATCTCGGGAACCAATCAACCTATTTTCACCAAATTCTTCATACAAGCAGCACTACGGTAGGTCGTGTAAACTTAAATAAGTCAAGTGTCTCAAGCACTTATTTTCAAAATGATAGCCACGTAAATATTTCAGGTTAGTAAACTCTATCTACCAAAATATTAGACTGATTATATCCGAAGTTCAAGCTCCGAATACTACCTCCATAATGCAGTTGATTGCACGCTAGCTTATAATACGAGGCTTTCTGTGTTTGAGTCGTGGTTAAGGCACGTTGTATTTGTAATTGCCTCACTATTGTTGTATACATTTCTGGTTTCATAGCTAATTACATTTCTGTCAAAGACACGTCATGGACTACCTAACTACTAAGCTCTTAAGATCTTCATTAAAAATGATTTTCACTCATGCAGAGGAAATTAGGCTTATTAGTTATGCAACTTCTTGTAAATGATTTTGCAGCTAAGTATTAGCTATGGTAATCTGTTTTCCTATTTAAAAAAAAGGAATTTTATTTAATTGATATAAACATTTTCTAATGCATACATTGTTACAATATATATTAAATAATGTTATACAGTCCAAACAAATGTGTTCAAAATTTTACATTACAAATTTTTCTAACAATTCATATATCTCATTTATTTCAAAAATTTACAAGCCCTTCATTTTGATGGCCATGTGTAGATATTCAACCTAAATATTTTAATAAAATTTTGTTACATTTTGCTGGTACAGGCTTTATACATAGATATATATGTTTTCGTGTTACTTTAATTGTTCTACAACTCATCTGCGGCGAACCACAAATAATTTACATACAAATCCTAATAAAAAATTGAAGATTGGTATTATAAATCCAAAACAAAATGGGTTATTAAAATCACTCACTACCTCCTTGACATCAATTTTCCATAATGGTACATTCATCACGAAGGCGTTTATTGAAACGACTCTGCAAGTATATAATCCGTGAATCAACATTGAATGTTTCGATATCACATTAGTGTACTTAAAACATAGAGAACTTTGCGCTGGTTATAAAAAAAAAACTTTTTTAAAAACATTTAAACTCGACATACACGGCGCACTCCTAGAAACTCAGGCGCCAGTAAAGGCCGTGAGATGGGACAACCAGCTACATACAAGTTCAGAAACGTTCAAAACGCACGCTGTGCATTACGGCCCACCAAAGGCGTTGGAAGAGAACATTTCAAACATTAATTAAAAAACACAATGTTATGATAATCCTTTATTAATGCCTTGTGCGAAACCAGTGTAACAGAGCTTTATTTCTTAAGGCTCGGACCTTCCATATCATTCAAATTAATACCAACATATTTTTAATATCATCTGAAATATTCTGCGTGCCAACAATTACACTCAATGAAGGAAAACGTGGGTTTGGCGAGTCGATAACACTTCGGCAGAAGGAAAGAGTAACCAACAAATGTACAGTCAGGCAATGCAAATCTTGACTGTTAAAATACGTTAAGGTTCACACCGACCGTGCCATTCCGGGATACCACAGTACTCATCAACGTTCGTAGCAGAGTTCACACTAGCAATTCAAAACCAGGAACCATTCCAGTTGCTCAAAGTATTTATATTGACATAACACTAAGATTTCAAACGAATACAATTACAGTAGCCGGCAATGAGAACCGAATAAATTCACACATTTCCATGGCTCACGCTGGCGCTGCTAGACCAGGAACTTATTGCTCCAAACTGACTTGAAAAATTAGAAACGATAACCTTACATGACTTTAAATGAATTCGCAGACAGAATTCGAAAACTCAACTTAAATTCTCCGCTAAGGTCAGTTGCCGAAACCACCTTCCAACTTCAGGCACCATTTAACCAGCCACGTCCCCATCAGGCCACAGCTGACGGCGACTTACACGAAGTACACCCAAGTAAAGCTGAAGGAGAAGTAGGCCGTTACAAAATTTTAAAATTGTCGGGGAACCAAGTTGAGGTAGGGGAGGGCTGGCCAGTACGCATGCGCAGGAGGGAGGGCAAGGCAAGGCCATAGAAAAAAGGGAACAGGATGGGATACCAAGCACGAAAAAACGTAGAGGTGGAGGTCGGAGGAACTAAGGGCGCTGTACACGCGCTGCGATCAACGCACAGTCATTACATGTTTCTAATTTAGTGGAGAAAAAAATTATAAGCAATTTAGTACATCCAAGTTTGCTTCAGCTAATATTTTTAATTCCATAGACAATGTAAAGTCACATATTTTGTTAATAATATAGCTTTATTTTTTCCAGCAACCAAGTCAAAGATAATTTAAACTAAATTTTTCACAAATTATTTTTATACCGATATTTTTATTTCTTTTATATTTTTATAAAGATGGGTCAAAAATACCCATGTACGTAGGTACAGAATGTTCGTAAAATAAACGCGTAAACTGCAGGAGGCGATTCCTTAGTAGAAAATATATAGAGCATCATATACCAAAACTGAATGTTAAAGGAGATTATGAGCCTTTGAAAATTAGGTTTTGATAACATATATTTTCCGAATACCTTGTACAACGCCTACAAAGTCCGCAGCACAAAGGTGACTTATACTTCCCATGTTCCAAAGACACATGCGAAATGCTGGCCGTCCTCGGCCTATGCGCACTGTTCGGCTTGAGGAAGTGAAACGTCAGCACACTAACGACATGCCCTCCAATAGTACACACACACACACACACACACTCTCTCTCTCTCTCTCTCTCTCTCTCTCTCTCTCTCTAGCGCTCCAAATTGGCGTGTCTCATTCAACCGTGTGGGACATACTGTGGGTAAATGGCCGTCGTCCCTATCGCTGGCAGAAAGTCAAGGCATTCAACGAAAATACGTTTCCAAACCCAATTTTTGCAGGCTCATATCTCGTTTAATATTCTGTTTATGTATATTGTGTCCTGTATATTTTCGACTTTATTTTTCATAAGGAATCGCCTCCAGCAGTTCAGGTGTTTAATTTCTGAACATGCTGTTGATATTGAAAACAATTCCGTAAACTATTAATAAAACATCTATTCCTCTTAATGTTAAAAAACATCTTAAAGGGCTAAATTATTTTACGTTGTGCAGTTTGTCATTTGGTAAATCATTTAATTCAATTTCGGTAAATCATTTGATTCCTTTGGTAGTTTGATTTTTCAAAAACAATATTTTTAGTTCGCCACAATTTTTACGTGTGGTATTACATAATTCGATATATTATTAAATTTTATTACTAAATATTTCATGCTGACTAACTATATTTTAAAGCAGCAATTACCATCGTTATTAAAATACTTATGAAATTACTCTATTAATGGTTGTCTGAATATTTTAATAGTGTAGTGAGAATAATATTTCATCGCTAAACTGAAATAAAATTAAGTAAAAAAATATTACACAAAATTAAGTACACAGCTGTTTAGCTTAAATGAACAAAAGATTCTAATTAATGTTTTTATTCTTTCATTATTAAACATGTTTCTACACATTACTAACTCACGTGAATTATAAAAACTGAACAACATATACCGTCTTTATTTTCCAATAACAAAGTGTACAAACCGAATGTGTACGCACGTAAAGAGAGACATGTGTGCTTGGAAGGCTCCCTGGGGGATCAGAATGACCACCAGAAGAGAGGCAAGTTCCACCGTCCGACAGGCTCCAGCGCTACCAAAAAGGCTTTCCATCATCCGAAAACATGCACCAATTTACCCCGTTTCCCAATCGCACTAATACGGGCTGACTTGCAAAAAAAAAGGATTGCGTTCTACACGTCCCTTACGCCATCTTCCACTTCCACCCTGACAACGGCGTCTTCGGTTGCTGTTTCGTCTTAATAGGATAGGCTGGATGGCTGAACAATTGTGACGCATCATTTTTAGTGGCAAATTCAGGTTTTATTCTGGACATTGATGGGAATCGTTACCAAGTATGGAGCGACACTGGACAGACATCCGCTGAAACTGATGGCGCCATGATATGGCGACCCATCTCCTACGGTTCTCGACCTTCCATGGTATTGTTCAGGAGAACACTGTTGACGAAGCAAGATTGAGTCGAGAGATCCTGTGACTTGATGTAATCTACTATCGGTTAATATTCCAACAGAACAGTGGCTACGCACCTAATGCATTGGTTTCACAGGACTGTGTTCATGCTATTGATGCCCTTCACTGGCCAGCCCTTTTTCAAGACTTCTTGCATATAGAACACATGTGTTCGGGAGGGCAGCTTCAACCACAAATGGGCCTGCAACACCTGGGGCGGCTTTGACTAATACTATTGGACGATCTTCCACAGTGCAGAATAATATTTCTCCACGCCGCACCGTATCACCGCATGTATCCACCCTAAGCCCAGCGAATGAAACTACAAAATTATTTTTTTCCCACTCCGCAAGTTTTCCTCAATAAACGACCTATGTGTGTTTATGAAGTAATCAGACATTCATATCATCATTCGCATTGCCTTTGCCAAGTTTTGTACTATTTAGACGTTTGGTAATGGGCGCGGCAATTCTTATGGTAATGAATATATCATAAAACTTATGCAGTACTTGAATGCGCAGACATGTGACATATAGACGCAGCTCCTGCGAAATAGTGTGATAGTTTATGTCAAGCCCGAAAATTAAATATCGTTTGATAGAAAAATACAGCCGAAGTGGCTATAGGAATCATTAGGAAAAACACACAGCCCTATAATACCTTATTCCATTTGAGTTTAATTTTTCGTCACATTCGTTTCTATACCTGAAGTCACATTTAAAAGCGACGTCAAATTCAATGGTTAACAAGATACTTCGTGGGTTGACCAAGTCCACAGCTGTCACGAACCCTGTATAATGGCCGTTAAACTTCGACCGGATGAAATGAGATTGATAGACATGTTGCTGAAGCGACCGAGTGCAAAGGGGTTTAATTGGAGCACTAGGAGAAATACCCACTGATCAGTTTGATTTTCGGGCATGTGAAGTGCAGGAGATTGAAACGGTCTGGAACCGAACACGGATCGCAGTAGTGAGAGGTGAAACACGTAGTAAATCCTGTGATTACACTATAAAAAAAAAAAAATTGTCCAATCAGCCGTGATGGCTAAATAGTGTCATGATCTTGCGGCCAGGACTAAGAACAGGAGATCGTAGTACTACGCCAGCCAAGAGAAACTTTAGAGTTTGCATCCCCATTTTCCTGTTTACTCAGTTTATCTGAATAAATATCAGAACGACAAATTCTCGTCACCTTAAGCATTTTTTTTTGTGTGCACAAGCATTTAACGCGCAATCCAGTTTAACGAACTAGTTCGGCGAATGCTGCCTCGTAGACACGATGCGAATATCGACATTTCTAATCCTTCCAAGCGAGGAGCTTTTCACGCGATATCCTCTTCTGGGAAAGTTTCAAATCTCTACAAAATTTTCCACAGGAAAATTTAAAAAAAAAAAAAAAAAAAAGAACTTCAACGCATCACAAAGTTAAATGAACTTCAACGGTTGAACTCTCCGGATAAATAAAATCATGACATTTTATTTCCTCACAGATGTGGAAAATGAGTTACACGTTCTGCAGACACTCGACTTTTTTCTTCAAAAGGTAACATTTTTTTATAAGTTTTAATAACTTTCTAAAGCAAACTTAAACACTTGAGGAAAACGAATCGTTTTGTACAATACATTATACCAAATAATAACAACATGAGAGCTGAAAGACAAATTTTTTTCACAGTGAACACACACAATGGATTACCAGTAAGAAAATAATAAAGCTAATTACTTATTATTTTACATATGCTAATTTATACACAAAATATTTGTAATTATTATGGGAAGTTGTGTTTAAAGGAATGATATTGTATCATTTTGCAAAGATTTTACTTTTCATCTTGCGACCGGAATCCTTTAGTCGTTGCAATAAAGATGTGTTTATGACTCTCTGAGCTGTTATATCAAAATTTTCTGCATAGCATATTTCTAATTCGTGATACAAGGGAATCATTCAAAATGAACTAAGAAATTAATTGCGATAAATCAACTTTTAATATGATTAGAATTTTTTAGAAGAGTCTGGCATAAAGGGATCTCGGATAGGAGCCAAGAGCCAGCCGGTCGTCTTGTTCTGACGTCACCTAACAATCATGTTGGATATGGGTGACCTTTTACCTTGATCCGTGACCTTGAATGACCTTGAATACAAAAATGCAGAAAAATGATAAAATTGCAAAAAAAAATTTACAAAAATTAAAATGAAATTAAAGAATTATATAAAAATAATTTAAAGATGTACATGTAGGAGTTATGTGGTTCGATGACGGTGGATCGACTAAACTCCCGACACGACCGGCCCTTGCCAAGTCGACCAGTATACATCTCATCAAACATGCTATATGTTGATGAGCTTTACCTTGACACTTCAACCTTGACCTTGAATGATCTTGAAGCCAAAACATTCTAAAAATCCCAATAAATTTAAAAATCGAAAAAAAAAAAAATAAAAAATCTAGGAAAAAATACATCGATGCCTACAACCCCCACATTCAATGTCAGTGACATTAATCTTTACTTTGGCTTTGACCTTCGATGGCCTTGAAACCAAAAAATTCCCCAAAAAATTATAAAAACTGTTAAAAATGATTTTAAAATATGAATATTTTATTTTAAAAAATATATTTGCTGTTTTGGTTTAGAGGGCATGGGGACTGGAGTCGACCAACCACAATGTTATGACATCAGCAAACCACAATATTGAATCCAAGTTATCTTGAACATGACCTTTTGACTTTGACCATGTGTCCGAAAGCTCTAATAACTTGAAACACAAAAATTTATAAAACATGATCAAAATACCATTAAAATTTATTTTAAAAATTTGTAAAAAGCTTTCATTTCCGGAGGTTTCCTCAGCCCCATGTCCAGCAGACGACTGACACTCGCCAATGATTTAAATTGGTTGATTAGTTGTTTCCGCTTTACTACCCAACAGTGTTTTTATTGGTTGATTACTCACACTCATTCGACCCACCACCAATGTTTCTCATTGAATTAACATAGCCCTCCCATTCCTCCTTACCCTTGCTCATTCTGTCAAATGCACTCCACCCAACATATCCATTTTTTCGTTTGTCATTTGTTTTATTTTTTATCGCATAGGTAATGCTATTGTATTAATTGTAGATTTCACCACCAGAGGACCTGTCGATTTAGCCGTCATGTGGGTTGTAGACCTTGACCTTACCAAATTACATTGAACTTGAAAAATCATGAAAAATCGCAGTCCGTCCAATTGTCAATCACAAGCAGGTCACAACAAGGACCCAAACATCCTAACCATACTAACCATTGACCGACCTCAACTAAGATTAACTCCACCCAAGACTCGTTACTGGCGAGATTGACTGAGCGCAAAACTAGCCCCTGACGAGAGCAGTTCCTGCCAAACTGACTAGAACAACTGACAAGACCAACCTGCCATACCACCCATCTATACAAACTATGATGAACAATCTCGAAAAAAAAGTCTTAAATAAGATATTCGTAGCTAACCTCCTTGCACAAAATCTGGGGAAAATTTTCACAAATCATTTCTATCCCAGGTGGCCATACCAAAGGGAGGTTCTAACTTATCAACCCAACCGACCAGGCCAACCAACTAGTTGCGAAACATTCCTCAAAAATTTTCCATCCTTTCAGTCGTTCGCCATATAGTACTTATCCATTTTAAACGACCCGAGTAAGACATAAAACTTCAGATCAAACAATAGCCCTCCTCCTTTGCATACTCACATTAATGTTATCTACAACAGACTCGCACAATCGATTGTTTACACCACTGAATTAATAATTTTTTTCCAGAAGCAGACGGGACCGTATAAGAAATTAAACACACATTAAAATGTATATATAAATTGAATTTATTTACTTGTTATATACATTCTATCTTTATAATTATTTATTAGATTCGATCTTTAACAGTTTACTGCACTTGTTGTGGTCCTCAGCAAACACCAACGAACTAGTTCAGCGTGAGTTGGACATTGAAAGTTTGTTGATACCATGGTTGCCAATAAAATAAAAGAAGTTAAATGTTTACTGTTGATTTATTATCGTCTCGGTAAAACAAACAATTGACACTCGCAGCTGACAAACAAAAAAAATGGTCATGAGACCGAATGGCAGCCTTCATAAAACAAAACTTCTCACTTCAAGAGTTGGGAAGACGAGAGAGAATCGTCACATTTCTCTCCTTGCAACCTATTGACTCCTCACACCGACGAAAAATTAATTTAATAGTTATTTGAAATGTTCGAAATACATAAGAAGGTTAAAGTCGCGGGCAGTGGTCGGTGCGAGTCACGTGATCACGCGTTGCAGGCTGTCCGACTGACAGCTGACAGACGATTGTGCTGTGACGAACTGTTGTGATGCGATACCCGAGAAAGGTCGTGCATCCCTATATATTGATCGAAAGTTTCCTAATTGAAAAGTGGATCAATCGTAGCTTCGCTGGGTGTGTTATTTTCCTGAATTTGGACGTTGTTCTAGAAATCAACGTATTGTTTTCGAGCAGACGTCAGCTAAGGGTGACCCCTGTTATTTTCCTTGCTTCACCATGTCGTGTAATACGACGGCGACGTGTCTAGTTTACTAACCCAGTGAAAAGATAAAGATACGCTTTCGTCCTATGACGTCTGTTGCTGACGTCTGTTACTACTAACGAAATGAGGAAAGAAAAATAATAAAGTTGGAAAAATGAAAATATATCAAATACAAACAAGTTATCTTTGCATGACCTTTGAAATATTAAATGAATTACTATCCTTTACTGATATACAGACTATTTAAATACTTCCCAAGTATATAAATTATAAATATATATCTGCAATGCTACAATCTTTACACTTCTCATATATTTGCAGATCATGGATAGTAGCCAACAGTGTCATCTAATGTAACCCGGATTCTTCAGTTCATTGAAGACTAAAGATACCTCAACAATACGTGAGAGATCCCGCGTTTCTGCAGCTCAGTCAAATATATGAGTCTATCAACAAGCTCATTTGGGTCTTCGGGGAATACGTAACCAGTGTTCTTGACGCCTACTGCCTTCTTCGCATCATTTGTCGAACGAAACTCGTTCGTGAAATTTGTGAGAACGAGGTGGAAATCATCATCCACCTCTTCAGATACTTCGTAGACACTATCTCCATATCATCAATGCTGACTTCATGATCGTCTTCATCTCCTGTTTCATCATCAATATCAAAGTTAATTTTATTTGTAGGAGTCACATTAGGTATCATCAGTATTTAGAGCTCACAACCGTTTATTGTGAAGTTCGTAGACTTCACGAGAACGACTTGCAAGTGTATGTACACTCCACACATACCGACTCAATCATGCATCGTAGTTCTCTCATCCATCACAACTGTCTGCGGAGTCAGTACCTATCGATGCAGCGGGGGGTATTGACATCACTTGCTGGCTCTCAAAAGGCAGATCTTGGTGCGGTGCTTCACTAAATCACCTTGCATAAACTGCATGTGCCCATTGTATCGCTTCATTATGCGAGTTCTCTCGTCGTCTAAGAACATTTTATGTAGTGTATTAACAAGAGATAACGAAGTCATAACATGTTGTTTCTAAGTGGGCGAAAAAACACAACTTCTATCAGCCTTGATGTGTTTATTTAAGTTTTCACTTCGAGTGAACTGTCTGGAATATTTATAGCAGCTAAGGAAAGTATGAGATAAATTCTTCAAAAAGTCACTCTTCTCACGTCGCCGCGCATTGAAACTTTTTACTGAAGGACTTGGCACAGTAACAGTAACAGCATTGTTTTTAGTGTGATTTTTGGGGAGTCGTTGAAGATACACGTGTAGTTGTATAGGTCATACTCGATTTCACATCGTCAGTGGCTTACATCGTCTTCAAGCATACAAGAATTCATACACTTGTCTCCTGTCGACTGAATCTTGCAGATGACCCTTGCATACTGACTTTTGCCGACTGACTCTTGCCGAATGCCTGCTGCCAACTGACCGAATGACTCCTGCAGATATATTGCTGCAAACTGACTCCTGCCAAGATGTTACTTATTTGCTGGTTCAGGAAGAACTAACATATGAGGCCTGAATTTATACATTTATAAACGCAGATAATTCATCGCGTTCATTGAACGTCGTGTCAGGTAATAGCCATTTGTCGTATCGCGCATGGCCGATGCTGTTTTACAAGCTATTATCCAACGAATTCATGAGCTAAATGAACAGATGCTAACTCAACATCCATACCACTCACTCGTGAGCATGCCCTTGATAGTCGACATAGCACCATCCGATCAGGACTCGAACCTACGACACACTTGCCATGATCTTCGATATCCAGAAGAAAGTCGCCTCTTTGCGAAGAATATTGCAAAACATTTCACGACCCATTCTTCCTTTGTACGAACTTCACCCCTCAAGTCACTTCATGAAATACATTGTGAATGATCCATCTAATTGGAGAAACATTTTAGGTACTAATATTTTAAGGAGCCCGTCTTATTCTCCCAGAAGGCCTTCTGCAATACATTTTAAATTAAAAAATTTGGGAGAACTCTGGGAAAACAAGTATTTGTGTTTTCTCAAAGTGCTCCCATACCGCGAAGATGAATTGCGAATACGATGCCTGCCTTTGACATCCACGGTCATGGAGCTGTGACCGCTAACATCGCTAACTAAAAACCTGCATGAGCGGTTGAGTCCTACACCATAGGCAAAATTTACAAGCCCTGAAATGGGGTATTATGGATATGAGTAACTTAAAAAAATATTCCGAGTCATACACAATATGAAAATATATTATAAGTCCTACACAAGGTGGCACGAAGGTGACTAAATTAGAAAATTTCTCATAGTCTTACACGAAGGTGAAATGAATGTGACTAAATGCATTTGTCCAAGTACTACTTAAAATGTATAAATGAGTTCTTCTTACATGATGGTTAGGATATGTTACGTGAAGTTAGGTTAAGTTGAAGCTAGAAATTTTCTATGACTAACACAACATGAAAATTTTTCTAAGTCGTATAAACAGTGGAAATTTTATTCTAAGTCTTTACACATGGTGTAAGATAATTTAAGTTCTACACCAGCGGAAAGATTTACAAGTTCTACACGAGTGGGGAAAATATTCCGAGTCGAGCAAGTGGGGCAGGTGGAGCAGGTGGTGTAGGTGCAGCAAGTGGAGCAAGTGAAGCAGGTGGAGCAAGTGAGGCAGGTGGAGCAAGTGTAGTAAGTGGAGCGTGTCATTTTGGAGTCTTTTCGAGTCATTTTAGAGTCGTTTGGAGTCATTTTAGAGCCATTTCGAGTCGTTTTGGTTTCATTATGGAGTCATTTAGAGCCATTTTTGAAGTCATCTGGTGGTGTTGGTTGAAGTGGTGGTGGTGGCGGTGGTGGTGGGGGAGCAGGTGGAGCATGTGGTTTAAAAATAAGATGTAAAATCATAGTTTTTTTTAATTTCTATAATTATAAATGCCAACAGCCCGTTTGGCAGTGAAATCGAGAAATTAATGTATTAGTCAGTAATGCAATATGTTAGTAGAATTTTACGCATTTATTTAATTTTTCATCGAATTGGTTTCAAGGTCATTCGAGGTCACAGGATCAAGGTAAGTGTCGTTTGAATCTAATATGGTGGTAGTAGTATGTGATGTATTATTCTTATTGACTTTTATGTATTTCCCTAGAGTGTTTTGTTTTCAATGTCATTCAAGGTCATGGGGTCAAGGTCGAGGTAGTCTGCATCTAACATGGCGGCAGTAGTCTGTAATGTGTTATGATTGTTGACTTTAATGTATATTTTATGGAGTGTTTTTTACAAAGTCATTCAAGGCCATGAGATCAAGGTCGAGGTAGTCTGCATCTAATATGGCGGTAGTAGTCTGTTATGTATTATGCTGGTTGAATTTTATGTATTTTTTCTGAAGTTTTTGTTATTTTTCTTGCTTTTATTCGAAGGTGGGTAGTTAGGGATTGACGTTTAAGGTGCTGGGATGAGTACGAGGTTAACATGATATGTTCTCACAGTTTTCAGTTTTTTTTTTCATTTTTATTATGTTTTGAATTTTTGAGGATTTTTTTACAATTGTTATATATTTTTTTAGAACTTTAATGATATTTTTAATATTTTTAAATAATAAATTGTAGGGATATTTCTAGGGAAAATAGCGAATCTTTACGGCTAAAGGCTTATTTCGAACTGAAAATGACTGATATTTAAGAAAGAGGAAAAGGGAAATTTCTAGGGAAATTCCATATGGCGGGCAAAATCCCCTGAAGGATTTTTGGGGGTACTTTTTATGCAGCTGGGAAAAAAAAGGGACATTTTTGAAGAAAAAACGTGAACTTTTAGGGAAAATGATATATTTTTGGGTAAAATAAACAATTTCTGAAGCGATTTTTGGGTAAAAACATGTGATTTTTGTGTAAAACACGCGATTTTGACAGAAAACAAAAAAAACGAGATTTACTTTGGCTCTGAATTCTGGAATCCTGCGCTGGCTCTCTCTATTTCCTGCTACTTACATAACAAAACATATAAATTAAATTAAAAATAATTTTATATTGACATACTTATATGTACATTACTATATTTATAAATTTCATTGAAAATAATTTTATATTTACATACTTGTATACATATACATATTAACTTACCTATACATAATTATGTATAAAATAAATTGAAAATTAATTTTATATTTACATAATTATATACCTATACATAATTATGAATATGATAAATTAAAATTATCTTATATTTTCATAATTATATACCTATACATATTTATGTATAAAATCATTGTAGTTAATTTTATACTTCCTTATTATATGTACATACATATATATAGAAATTTAAATTAATTTTATACATTCAGCAGTAGGGAAATGTTCCTTGACCCACAAGGGAATGGGGAGTCGAATGCAAATTCGGCCGGCTTTCTTAGGACCGTCAGACCAGTGGCGGCCATATTGGTTTTTTAGGCATAGGGTATGCCAAATCGATACAAAGGATCAAGGATTAGAGTCAGACCTAACCCTGAGCTATTTTAGTTCTGTCAATTATCTTTTCCACTATATTGGGTTCAGGTGACATTTGACATTGACCTTCAACCTTGACCTTAGTCCTTGAAAATAGTAAAAATGATTGTTAAATATTAACCATTAAAAGTTATTAAAAATATTTAAAAACCTCCATAGAAGTACAGATACCTCGACCTTGACCATGTGACCTTGAATGACTATCAAGACAAAAAACTCTAGAAAAATTCATAAAAGTTAGCAAGCATAATACATTACAGACTACCATCGCCATATTAGATGCAGACTATCTCAACCTTGACCCCATGACCTTGAATGGCCTTGAGAACAATCGATAAAAAGGCATAGAAGTCAGCAAGCATAATACATTAGAGATTACCACCGCCATATTTGATGCAGACTACCTGAACCTTTTCCCCATGACCTTGAATGACCTTGAAAATAACTCGGTGGAAAAATTATAATTAACCGAGGAGCATATAATATTAGACACCCTTCCCTTCCTTTGCTGGTCCCTCCACCACTATCCCAGCCTTGAACGTCACAAAAGACATCCACCACCCATCCCCCCTTCTTCATTCCCCCTGTCTGCTGGCAAACACCTCGTTCCACACTGTCTTGCTCATTAGGCCTGCCTCAATCTTTTCCCTCCTCGCTCCAAGTCTGTTGCATCCAACCTGCTTAGAATGTATTACAATATGACGCCTACAGCACCAGCGACTTCTTCAGTTGGGCTACCTACAGCAGTTCAGCCATCGGCGACATCAGACATGACGTCGACAGTGCCATCGACCTCTTCGGGTGGGTCACGTATAGCAGCGCAATCGACGACTTCGTCAAGGCTTCGTTGCTGCTACTGTGATAAGATATTTGCCAACAGCCACTGTGCGAGGAAGCACGAAAGAACTACTTGCGTGAAAGGTCCTTCCTGTGTTATGCAACAATGTGTTAAGTGCAAACAACTGTTTAAACGAGGCGATAAGTTGAAGAGACATATCAACATCTGTAAAGGTAGAGTTCCTGCAGCTAAGAAACGCCCTGTACGAGCTGTTGGTGATACCACGTCGAATAAATTCTACCTTAAAAAATCGGTATTTAAGGGCATTTTAAGAGATTGTGTATTTGAAAATAACTTTGCTGGTACGAAAGGAATATGTACATACCTAGTCCACGTTAAGCAAAGGATAATCAATAAATCAACTGAGGAAGTCGAAGAAGGTCCCGTAAGGTATAATGTTTTGCTCCAGTGTACCTATGTAAAGCCTCAACCTCTTGATGAAGGAATCAGCCGATGGGCATTCAAGACTTCCAATCTTGCATTGTACAATACTGATAGCATTCCAGGGGCTGCAGAGGCCTTGAAAAAACCTTTGTGGTGAAGGAGAAGAATATCTGGAAAAGGGTTCTGGTTGGACGCTTGTTAACGTAAACTTTCTTGAGCTGCGCGTAAGCAGATTATATTCGATACAGGGAAAGTGAACTTATTGCTGGAAAAACCGTAAAGGAATATATGGATGTAGAGATTCTGTTTTTTTATATCTGTAGTCTGATGTATATAAAACATATGTGTTTTCAATGAATAAACAAAAGTGTTTTATTTCTCGCTAGTTTCGATGTGCTTTCTCCTAGCATGTCTACTTTCCCTGATAGCAGGTATATGATGGTCTTGGTTTTCAGATATGACACTACAAACCGATACTGCAAGGGAGCACAACAATAAAAATCAAATCATGTGTCAAAGTATGTTATTACTTAAATATATGCTGTAATTGCCAATCACTGTATGTGTATAATCAATGATATGGTAACAGAGGTACATGTTGAGATTAAGTGTACAAAAATGAGATTGGGTTAATATTGTAATACATTCTAAGCAGGTTGGATGCAACAGACTTAGAGCGAGGAGGGAAAAGGTTGAGGCAGGCCTGATGAGCCAGACAGAGTGGAAAGAGATGTTGGTCAGCAGGCAGGAAAAAGGATGATGTGTCGGTGGGGGTGGTTTATCATTTTTGTGTTGGTCAAGGCTGGGGTAGTGGTAGAGGGGCCAGCAATAGAAGGGTGTATAATGTTATATGGTCCTCGATTATTTATAATATTTTCCCCAAATTTTTGTTTTCAAGGTCATTCAAGGTGACGGGGTCAAGGTCGAAGTAGTCTGCATCTAATATGGCGGTGGTAGTCAGTAATGCTTTATGCTTAATTAATTTTATGTATTTTTCTGTAGTTTTTTGTTTCGAAGGTCATTCAAGGTCACGGGGTCAAGGTCGAGGTAGTCTGCGTCTAATATGTCGGAGGCAGTTGTAATTAACAGTATCGCGCTTGTTGACTTTTGTGTATTATTATCGAGTTTTCTCAAAGTCATTCAAGGTCATGGGGTCAAGGTCGAGGTAGTCTGCATCTAATATGGCGGTGATAGTCTCTAATGTATTATACTTACTGACCGTTATAGATTTTCTCGAGTTTTCATTTTCAAGGTTATTCAATGTCATGGGGTCAAGGTCAAGGTAATGGGTCCAGGGTCAAGGGTAAAAGGTCAAAGTTCAATTGCTAGTGGGCACTGGCTTCCAAAATGGTGGACAGGTGATGTCTACCAAGAAAGAAGTCGCCTACCAAGATGGCGGTTGCTTACCAAGATGGTGGTAACCTACCAACTCGGCTGACTGGGTATGGGCGAGGGGTTGGAGGCCTACCGACTAATTTGTTACGTGAGGTGTGTGGAGGGAACCTTAGGAAAAGTTGAAGTTAAGTTTATAAAATAATTTTAATAATTAATTTTCAATAAATTTATTTATAATTTTAATGATATAATTTTGACTTTTTATATATTTTTTCTGATTTTTTAATTTTTTTATGTCTTGGTATATTTAAGGTATAGGTCAAGATCAAATGTCATAGGTCCTGCTCTCCTAACCCCTGGCTCACTGATTCTGGTCACCTGGGTCGCTGACCTCTGACACCGGGTAGCTGTTCCCTCTCGCCTGCTCAGGGGAAAAAAATTCTACGGATCCTTTTTTAACAAATATAAATAAATTTTATTAATTTCTCAGTATTAAAGTTTTTTGGATTTGTTAGATTTTTTTAGAACATTTTAGAATTTTTTGGGATTTTTTAGGTTTTTTTTAAAGGGTTTTTTAAGTCAAAGGTCCTCGGGGTCAAGGTCACGGGTCAAAGTTCAATGTCAAAGTCATATGTATCTGTAGCTCTGTGGGCAACGATCATAAATAAGTGTAAACAATTGCAAGACCCTGTCCTAATCACCTTTATACTGGAAAAATTGCTCTTATGTATTCCACACAAGAAAATGTGCGAATTAAATTCAGTATTTTTTTTAGCATAACTCAACTTCTAGTGCCTAGTAGTAAGCAATAATAGCTGCATTTAGATAACAACTCTCCCCCCCCCCCCCCCCAAGAGTACTAAAATTTACATGGTAGTCCAGTGTAACTCTGATTCGCATACGTTAAATTTGCTATAAGCTATTCACGGTACAGTGAGTACTTTTGAAATACCTCTCATTTGGAATAATTGTCAAGAAATATATATATTTTTTTAGCTTTAGACGTTAACTTCCCATTGCGGTGGAATATAGACACTGTTTTTATTACTTAAGTTAAAATATTAATTTTAAAAGGTTGTAAAACGATTTAATATGGCTGAAAGGAGAAAGTATCTAGGGCCCCAAAAGTGCTCACTTTACCGCGAACAGCCAACAAAAAATTATTATATTATGGTGTTTGAATTATATTGTAATTCAAAGAACTTTGTAATTTTTATCTTACGGGGATTGACTGAGTCTACACAAGAAAGCCACTCGTTCATATATATTATTTGTGAGTTTCTATAATTCAACTGAATACCGATAATACACATTTTTTACGCCTCTTGATATGGTTTAATAACCACTAAATCTCCATTGATGGTGGAAGGTCGGTCCTGTAGTGTGGAGCCGCTGCAAGAAAGGTGTATAGGCAAGAAGAAAGACCAAGAAATGAATGGTCAGTTAAATATAGATATGCCGAAGGAGAGTAAAATCGACCAACAATTTTTTTGAAGTTATCACTTGTTCAAAATTACTTCCAAAAAATATGGAACACTATTGAACTGAATTGATTCGGAATGCGCGTTTAAGACCTCGAGATAAGATATTTGAAATTGTTTTATAAAAGAATACCAATAACGCAACAGAATAAGGAACAAACCTCTGGATATATTTGCTGACAGGAAATCTCTTTAAGAGTTTGAAAAAATATTTCTTTAATTAATATAAGCGATACTGGAATTTTAACTAGCACACATCTAACCCCAGACCTAATATAAAATTGATTTTACTAAGAAATGATTATCTCAACAAAAAAGTCACCTTTGTGAACCCACCCAGAACAACATAAAGCCCAGAATGTTTAAGAATACGGAAGTCAAATAGCCACTTACGCTACGAACTCCGGAAAAACATACAGCAAAATGGCGTTACTGGCTAGCAACGTGTTGAAACGTTGTTTATCAATGAGGACGTGGCAAAGGAACAGCCAGCATGCAGACCAGTCAATAGGGAAAGTTTCGCCATGCTCATTAGCCAATCAGATACAAGGTCAGTTCGCAGACCCTCGCACATCCTTGCGAAAATATTTAAGGCCAGGCTTCGCCATGCATGGGCGTATAGGGAATCAAAGGCTAAATTCGCACAAATATTTTTCGGTCTTTTTTTTTGTGGTGGTATTTTCAACTAAATATTTTTTGTTAGAGATTGAACTCGTCTAGAATTGTTAACCATTAAAATTTTAATTTTTTTAATTTCAAATGTAACTTTTCATTATTTATAAAATTGTGACATTTAATAAATCATTAAATCATTAAGTAACACATTATAATAATATATTATTCACTGATATATGATATGTTATAAGCGTAACGTTCTTAAGCTTCTACTGTTGATCAGAGATGTATAAATTGTATTTTTCCTGCAGTATGATATAATTTGTGTGGACATTTCGTTTGATATAACTACATTTGCAGGTAAAAAGTATTTAATATCAAGGAGAAATGAAATAGTAATTTTCCTTAATAATGTTCTTTTAAATATAATAACTTACTGAACATTCCTTATTATGAAAACGATACTGACGTTGAATATAGAATCATTTATTAAGACATTTTATAAGCTAGCGCCCAAAAGGAAATAACGTTCTTATGTTACATATTAGGTGAGACGGGTGTCTCAAATTTGCTGCCAAATACGCCTTCCACCCCCCCCCCCCCCTCCCACGGACCAACCTAATGCCTTCCATTGCTCGTTAGCTTGAGGTATGAGGTTTTCTGTGTTCGAATCGTGGTTAAGGCACGTCTGTATTATTAATTGTTTCACTTTTGTTGTATACGTTTCTGGTTTTCGTCTCTTATGATACGGCTGTCAGCGATACGTCAAGGTCTGCCTAACTACTAAGCTTGTAAGAAATTCATTGAAAATTTGTTACGCGCCCGTGTAGAGGAAAACAGGCTCATTGATTACATCAGCGAATTCTTGTTTGTTTGATTGGTAACTCACCCTACGAACACACTTTTCGATATTTTGAACAATCAATATTCTGAAGAAGTTAGCGTGCAGACAACCTGTGAGAGATCGGTGGCGTGAAGTCAATTGTTAACCTCATTTTGTGGATAACTTTTTTACGACTCTGTTAAACTACCAAGTTACAAAACGGAGTATAATAACTTGAAAAAAAAAAAAAAAAAAAAAAAAGTATACAAGGTATGTGAATTAACATGATGATGTTGTAAAAGAACATATACTGACGGCAAAATTGCTTAGTCCAAGTGAATGATATACACAAATTGTATAACTACAATTACAGTGAATCTGTGATTTTAGTTTTTTTTTGTACGTGAAAAAAGACACACAGTGGTGAAATTGCAAATTTAATTGCCGTAGACGAAAAAATACACGAATGTTGCTCTTTATGTTCTGCTACATAGTAATTATAATTTTACAGCATTCTATCTAAAATTATGTTGTACAATGTACACGCTATTTTAATAATTTGTATGATAAATTTACTATGACGTAGAGCAAAAAAAAAATGCCACATGTTGCTGTAAAATTAAACTGATATAAGTGGAGACACTGTTGCAACAAAAATTTTGTGCAAAATTACACTTTTTTTTACAGTGTAGAGATATTAAAATTTTGCAGGCATACAAGGCGGCGATAATGACGTTTATATGACGTCAGAACAATCCAATTTTGTCTATCCAAATTTATTTCGAGCAAATTGAAGGGAAAATTTGGGCCACGTGCAAAGAATCTGATGCTTGGCCACAGCAGCTAACCAATTAATACTTACAGCCAGCAATTTTTAAAGGTCCTTTACCTCGACGACCCAGTGCATCCGAGGACCGTATGTTGGCAAGTGGAAACGTGGCGCAAATTTTCCAGGAAATCCACACTATATCCTCTCAGCAAACAATTTGACAGTGTGGAATATTTCCAAATACAGCCTAAATTATTTGATTCAATTAGTTGAATCGACAATTTTGATGGTCACGTTTCGTCTTCAAATGTTATTGTAAAATGTAGTCGAAAGCAAAAAAAGTTTATCGTGTCCCCCGTGAGGTCAATAGGTGGAGCGAGTAACTTTGATGAAGGCAGTTCACAATAAAGTGAGCACTTTTGAAATCAACCTTAGGATAATGTCACTGACCCTGCCTGCGTTACATGAGCGACATGCGCCCAGTAACATTGGTAGCGATGGATGGAAAGTAGTTCCATGTCATAACGTCTAATAAAAAGTATTAGTTAACCATTTGTGATAACTAAAATTATTTCATTAGCTCTCTGTTTTTTAATGCATCGAAGTGTAAAAATGAGCAGATAAATTTATACTAACTTCACAGTTTTACTTGACTGACATATGCATAAACTGAAGAGGTCCACAGTAATGTTAATATTACATAAGTCGGAAGAATACCCATTGTAAATTCAAGTAGATCCCAAGCAGGGCCTTCCAAATTGCTCATTTTTCCGTGATCAGCCTATAGCATTTACGCAGTGTTAAACTCTAAAAAATATACAAAATATGATGTGAACATCATAAAACCAATATCTGCAAATTGCAATAGATAAGTATTTTTTATTTGGTGAGTTGCAAGACTGTATTTTTCTTCGTATTGTAGAATAGTTTAAATTCATCCCATGTCGCCTGCTTGTTCCGCTTGCGTGTTCCGAGCATAGACTAAAGATGAGGTAGACCGCTTATACGTCATCTGCATATGTACGCAACATTGACCTGTCCCAAAAGAACACAACTGTCAAAGTCACATGGTTAACAGTGTTGAACATGTTTGTTTATAGCTTAATTTTTTAATGACAAGCACTCTCGTATGAATAAAATACTTTCACCGATTAGAATTTAATCAAACTGCATAACAAATTGGATAGAAGATGTTTAAAATCGTCTCAAAGCACTTGTTTACTAATCAGTATTCAAACCTCAAATCCAAAACACGCTGTTTTCGCTAGACGTGTTGCTAGAAAATCAGTTCAATGTTGAGGAGCAGCCAGCGAGATCGGTCTACCTCATCCTTAGTCTATAGTCCCGAGTCCGGTTTTCTTACGTATCCGTGCATTGTAGAATGAATGGGCTTAATGCCAACTTCCGTACGTGTAAGGGAACTCCAGTACTGTTGGCAACATTGGCCCAGTGTTAACCTTTGCTATCGACTCATTATAAACACACGTATCTGAACATAAGCCATTATCGATACCTTATTGCCTTCTTTGATAGCAAGTTGCATTTTATACACAGTTTACTGCATACTGTCATTCTCATGTTTTACTCTGAATTAGTGTTATTTTATTTCTTTCAGAGTACGTTTATAAGAATCTTTAATCTAGCTTTTGTCGTTTACAACGCGGCTGGTAATACATAAATACTCATACAGCACTTGAAGAAAATTTTCCGGTACACGCATATTATGGTAGCAAAAACTCTCGTATCAATTTGTTTTGTTGTTGAAGACCGCTACGATGGTGCAGTAGGATCACGGAATGAGATGAAGGTATATTTCCAATGAGAAGCCATCTAACGGCGAGAGGCTAAACTAAGTGCCACACCTCTCGCGGGCTCACGGCTGTTAAACCTGACTTACATTAGATAAGTATTTCTTCTTCAAATAAGTACGCGTATTTAGAAAGAAAGTGTTATAAATGTTAATGCAGAGTTTAAAAAATTAGAGGTCGTAATATTTGAGGATTTTTACCTATACTAAATAAGAATTACGTAACTTCACAAACTGAAATTGCATGTTCTGTTAGGTTTTTTACAACATGAATTATATTACGCTGTTAGGTTTGATTGATATTTCTCTAACAATCGCTTTAAATAGTTGTGTTTTTAATATGTCCATAAATTAAAAAACTACCATGGACTTCCGCCGGACACCTGACAACGGCCAAGGCTGACGTAGCGCTGCCCCCATCACCCCCGTCACTTTCTTCGCCCCACTTGACGTCCCATCATCTTTTCTCCCCCAATTAACTGACATAATTTTCGCCCCAACTGTTCTGAAAATCATCTCCCCCTCATGCGTGCCCACCTCCAAAGTAAGCACGCCCCCCCCCCCCCCCCCCCCCCCGTTTCAAATGGTAAGATTTTCCTCCCCAGTAGTCACCCCTTTACACTTTTCGCCCCCTCATCTCATTCAAGCCCATATGTACCTCCCGGTCGGAGGGGCTTCTCCCACACTTACACTCCCTGGGCTCACAACAACATATTACACGGAAAAAAAAAAAAAAAAAATTACACTAAGTTTACTTTAGACCACTACAGATTTTAGTGTTGTTCTGTGTGCAGCTGACGGCACGATATAAGACAAATAAAAACATTTCTCGTGTATTTTTCAATCGTAGGCAAAAATATTTCATTCTAAATGTTGGATAAAATTGCCTTTTGTTTTGAGATGATAGTATATATTTATGAAGTTGTTTCTTATTTAAGTAATTTCATTTGTTCTCCTATAAGGGCCAACACAGAAAAAATTGTTTTTTTTTTTAAATATCTGTGTAACTCATACAGGAAATGTATAAATATGGATTTATATCACGTGGTACTGTTACATAGTACCGCGTGCAGTTGGACTTGTTTTAGTGGGACGGTGTAGGCCATTATTAGACATAAGTAAATACACTAACGAGCATTTTTACTACCCTAATTGTAGCGAAAATTATAAACAAACCCTAAAACTATATTTTTATACGAAGGCAGTCAAATGAGACGATTACCTTACAGCCGACCAAATATGCCCCAGTATTGGGCTGCTTTTGTTCCCGCCTCTAATTCTGTAGTAGTAAAAATATCAGACTGTTCCAGATTACCAAAGTCACTCAAAACAAAACATTAATTTTCTTTACATTGATATTAAAATTATTTGCAGTAATAAAATCGGTTAGTTGAAAGTACTTTTAAATTAATTGTGTGAACTGACTACAAGTAGCTGATGTTACAACAAGAAAATATGTGCTACTCAAAAAGTTATTTTTAATTAAATGAATTATTAAGTTCAAGAAGACGAATGCAGATGTTTGGAGCAAGAGCAGATTAGTTGAGTGAAAAAATATTGTAGTGTAAAGAAAAAAATTTTCAATTAATTCATTTGGTATATACAAATATATATTTCTCTCAGTGCGCGCTCAAATATTTGAGGTTTTTATACATATATTTTTGCCGAGGTAACATACAGTTATTTTGTTTTCTTAGACATTGTCATACGTGAAATATTTAAGTGTTTACATTAATCTCCTACGACGGAGAAGTAGTTCTTCTTTTCCGGAGGAAACGTGTTTACACTTCTTATCTTGCAGAGACAATTTTTGTTTATGATTTCGTGTCTATGTTCGTTTCATTTCAGGCTTATAATCTGCATGAAAATATACGCAAATTGGCACATGCAAATTAACTGCAAATATTCGAAAAAAAAACAAGTGTTTTGTGTGAGCCGAAGCCGTAAAATGAAAGAGTAACGGGCCAAAGTTGCCTACCAGCTTGTTATTTGTGTTAGATACACACTCGTTCAGATTTGCTTACAAACATCACCAGCCGGAGGTAAGACTGCGGGAAACTTTCAAAGGAATTCATATATTGCAAGAACACTGAAGCACTGAGAACGAACTGTTTCCACGTGAGTATGATTTGTTTTCAATTGCTATTATTTTTTCAATTATAATAATGCGGTTCATTACAGCTTATGACAGTGTTACAACTGTCAATACTCTCTGTCTCCCACCCCCCTGCCCCTTCCGAACACTTCAGCTTATATTTCTTCACAATAATAGCCAGTGGCAGGACGCATGGCTCACTTACACGTGAACTTAAGTAAGTACTTAATGACACTGGCTCTACAGCACGAAGCATACACATGTAACTACAGAACCAGAGCATAAATTTCGTTCTATATTTATGTGTGTACACAAGGCAAGTAGTGTGTGATGATTTTCATAGGCTATTCACGGTAAAGTGAGCACGTTTGAAAGCCCTCTCATATGGAATACATACTCAATAAATATATTTCATTTTATCCGTATACGTTTACTTCCGAGTGTGGTGGAATACACACACTGTGTTAATCACTTACATGGCAATATTTATTTTGGATAAAGGACGAAACATTTCTGAAAGTAAAAAGTAACTAGGACCTCAAATGCGCTCATTTTACCGTGAACAGCCCAGGATGATTGTTTGGCAAACAAGCCATACACTCCATGGAATAATGCTTTCCCTTCAAAGACAACGTGCTTATTTAAGCAAGTGACGTATAAACAGTTACTTGACGAAGCAATATCCGTGGAACACGTCTTCCATGTGCCAACATTAAAATTTCCCTTTTATTTACATTTGACGTGATGAAACGAAAACGCTTAATGAAAACTAACATTATGTTTTATATTTTATTGAAATTTAATATTTTAGAAAAAAAATTTGCTTTCGTTCATATTTAAGAATAAATAATTATGTTCGCATAATAAATATGTTTTAACAGTATGTCACAAATGTTTTAAATTCGCTAGTTTTTACGCACAAAAAAGTGTAACATAATCGTAATCCTTTCAGACCCACTGTAATTTACTGTTTCAGGTGTTGCAAACATACAATTATATTATGTGTACTGTACTTAACGACACAACACTTGTTTCGCTGTCACAGCCAATGAACTGTAGGCTATAGGTTCGGCTACAGTTATATTAACCCATTAGGACCTAGACCAGTAAGTTTGTTTGCGAATAATTTACTCACAGGTAAGACCATTGGTTAATGAAGTTTCGCAGTGTGCTGTACAGACTACAAATTACTTCCACGTGCGTAATGTACACAAAAATTGTACACTGGGTCTGAACACTATATGGAGTGTTGAAACAAAGACTATAGATGTGGTTCTTTTATCTCTCATTTAGTTAATTTTCATCTTCAGGGATACGTAGACGTAATATATCGAGCAATCGCCCAACGATCAAAGTCCCGCACACATAAACGTGGTCTGTGTGCTCGCAATAATGATCACAACACCATTTTGTCAATCGATGCTCTTCTCCAGATCGCAAGCCAAACTATATTTTATCTTACATGCGACCTCGTGGAAACTGATGTTCTTTTCATTCAACTAAAGTAATTGTAATTGATGTCATGTAGTGCAGTGCAGTACTTTTTTTCTAAACTGCCTTATTCTAAGTGTTATGTGAAGTTAAGGCCCGAAGGTGGGGCGGGATTTTATTGCGTCTCAGGGCTAACCCCTTACGCCTACTAGGAAGGAAAATCATGCAAGGAGACATGCATCGCGGCAAAGAGGGATTGGGCAGCCATGGCCTGCATTTTGGGGCCATGACTACCTCTCTAAGTGTACTTACAGCTAGTCTTAACTATGAAGAGCAAGGGAAAAACCGCCAAGAGAGACGTAAAAACCCTTGCGACAGTGAAGTAAAATTAAGTAAAATTAAATAGAATGCTACAAGAGACAATGTGTTTGGAAAACATGCTCTTATTTAATAGAGTTGAAAAAATACTAGTAGAGAGGGGCCGGGAGCTTTGTTTATTCGTAACTTGATGCCGGCAGTAACCAGAGAGGTGTTTGGGTGCCTCTCTGGTGGGAGAAGTGACGCTATTGGGCCTCTTCTCCCCGATCTCTTCCATGAACCTGAAAACTAAAGGAGAGTAAGTGAGCTGCCAGTAAGTGCCAGCAGGGCTGGCTCTTACTGGTTTCCCTACAACATTAAAAGACGGTAAGGACCTGTGGATTAAAAGACATATTAAGCTAGCATATTTGATCTATAATAATATCCGAAATATAGCCTACAGTAGCATATGTCCTCGGGGACATATGTAACTGGAATAATTCTGTGCTACCTCACAGCGGCCAGTCTCTGTAGTCATGGGCTATGACAAACCATATCTACGGCGGTATATTGTAAGTGCACGGAGCTTCGGATGGGAAAAAGGGGGGGGCGAATTGACTTAGAATTACGGAGAGGTGCAGTGCTGAAGTTATAGCAGTCGCGTCCCACCGCCTGCAAGTGGGTGAAGCGTTGTAAGATTGCCCCTGGCAGTTACGGGATGCAACATGCTGACAGAAGGCTCGTGGGTTGCAGTGCACCAGGCGTCAGACATGGGTGAAAGTTTTGGCCACAAACCAAATTACGACGGTGTCTCGCCCATCCTATTCTCAAGACCTGGCCCCCATTCGACTTCTTTTTGATCCCAAGAATTAAAATAAACTTGAAAGGAAAGAGTTTTAAGACTTAGAAGAGGCGAAACTAAATTCGCAGGTCGCACTCAACAGTATTATTTCGGACGGGTTTAAAACTGTTTCAACAATAGAAAAAACTTTGGGACAAGTGAACTCTATTTTGTAGGTAATTAAATTCCGAAATTCTTCTTTGGCAAAAATTATTTTCTTTATTTATGGGATTCAATAAAAAGTTAAACTTAACTGAAATAATCGAGACAGATTTGAGATATTCTACAACTCGCGAAAACGTAACTCTCTTCATTAAATAAAATAAAAATATACGATGCACATTACCAACCTAAAATTTAACGCACACGCGCGTCATTTTTAATGCTTTTATAATATTAAATAGTTTATAAATTTAAATGGCAAGCTATAGTAGACTCACAATATTCGTGCAATTGTTTTGTCGTAAAGTAGTATTCAGTACAAAGAATGTAATAGAACCAAACCCTCGATTCCTATCTGCTACGCGTAGTGACGGGAGCGTAGGATCTCGCAGTCTTACGTTCCCATGTGCATATGCCTGTATGTGTTACAGTGGAGCAACGGGGCTCCCTTAATCCCGTATCGCAACAAAATATGTGCTCTTTTTACAAACAAACCTGCGAGGGCGTCAGTTTGTGTGAAATTCTTCAAAAGAAATCAACGCAAAGCAGAATATTAATAATAATACTAGATTTAAAAGCGCAAAATCCACTGGCAAATGGGATATTCAGTACGGGGTGATTGATTGGTCAGTCTTTCATTTTCTCGTTTCTTGTAGACCGCTCTTCACTAAACTAACACTTTAGATGCTTACTTATCAACTAAACGTTTTAAGCTCAAAGATCCTGTACAAATTGTTAGCGCCAACACAACAAAACAAAATACAGAACTTAACAGCAACAACTGTGAATCAGAAGTTGTGCAAATCTACTTGCTAGTGCATCAGCTTCTTTTAGTGGTAGCCAGGTTAATCCCAAAGTTATTAAACTGTATTTTAACAGGAAGGTGAATATATAAATGCATAACTATAAATAGTACCAATTTTTGTGAATGCCAATCTGTTTATAAGCTCTTCCATCCATTAAAGTCTAATAGTGGTTAGCTAAAACCGGAAAATCGAGAGATGATTTTCGGCTGAAAATATTGCCAAAATCAACTAAACCTGTTACCACTTAGCTGTTTATTCTTTAAGTCATGGCTGGAAATAAACGGAAAGAGTACATGCTCGTTTATTGTGTCTGAAACAGGAATGTGGAGTATATTTGCGTAAGCAATGCATGAGTTCGCATAGAACATGTAAAACAAAATTCGATGAAAATTTCAAGGGCAGCAACAGTTTAGACTCATGCGTTCCGAAATAAATATCACGCGCAAAGCAACAGTCAATAATATCACAAGCTACTACCTATTCAGCATATATCAGCTGACTGCAAGTGCGAGTGAAACTAAAATGACATAGGCACTGGCTGTTCGACACACAAAGGACCACGAGAAATAAGCTGGCACGAAATAGTTCACACACTATTTATAAATATCACGCGCAAAGCAACAGTCAATAATATCACAAGCTACTACCTATTCAGCATATATCAGCTGACTGCAAGTGCGAGTGAAACTAAAATGATATAGGCACTGGTTGTTCGACACACAAAGTACCACGAGAAATAAGCTGGCCCGAAATAGTTCACACACTATTTATAAATATCACGCGCAAAGCAACAGTCAATAATATCACAAGCTACTACCTATTCAGCATATTCAAGCTGACTGCAAGTGCGAGTGAAACTAAAATGATATAGGCACTGGTTGTTCGACACACAAAGTACCACGAGAAATAAGCTGGCCCGAAATAGTTCAAACACTATTTATAATTTTATCTTACTTCACGTGGTCACGTATGTCAGTTATTACTATTCTAGCAATAAAATTAGGCATTATATGTTTAAATAAAATGTAACTTCATACTGGAGCGTGTTTTTTCACTGCACTGGGCCATTGTGCGTGTGTGCATTCAAACCAGACAAACGCCATGACCATTAGGCGAGTACGTGATGGCATCTCACCCACTACGTGCATGTGCGAGGCAACTGGAGCTGCATTCAAACCAGACAAACGCCATGACCATTAGGCGAGTACGTGATGGCATCTCACCCACTACGTGCATGTGCGAGGCAACTGGAGCTGCATTCGAATGTCTGCAACCGTCCCGAGAAATAGAAATGTTTTACTAAGCGAATGAAGAAGAATATATTTGATATCTTAACATTGTGCATGTATGACTAATGTTTAGGGACTGGGAAAGTTCGTGGTCTCGCTAACTTTTAGGCTAGACACATCCTTCGGAGTATAGCTGTTTGTCGGTTGATTGTAGCCGCTCGACCTAGTAACACGGGATCGGAACTTCTTTACTTGCTGGTTTGTTAGATATCTCCAATGCGTGTTCTACCAAACAGGATCCAATCACAAATCTAACTTTCGTATCAATGACTTGAAGTCTAGTCTGCACTGAAATGAATTGAAAAATTTTCCACTTCTCCTAATGTTTTCGATATTGCCATTAGATATCAAATTTACATAGCTGTACGTTCGTTTGCCGGAGTTCGCGATTAGCCTACATTCGAACATTTCAACGCAAATATTGCAGTTTTTTTTTTAAATAAATGACTTTAGTTTAAACGTTTAGAACATCTAGTTGCTTAATAAACGAAACAATTCAATTTAGGTTATTGTGTGGTCCTTGTCAACGTTTAACGAAAAATACTCACCAAGAAAATTTTTACCCTATGATTTACATTTTTTTAGAGTGGTTTTTGACGTGGTACAGGTAAAGTACTCTAAAACTTTTTAGACACGTACGGACGTTAAGAAGTATCCTTCACTCGGAACATTTTTTGACAAGAAAAGTATTCCTCTCAACCGACAAACAACGGTGGCTGTTATATTATCGCATTATAAAGTAATGTTAAAATTTTACTATTCTAACTTTATATTTTCTTTGCTATAATGTCTAAATTCGGGATGTATTTTTCACTTAAAGTAGCAATTCCGGGCCAAGTTTTGTTGAAACTCCAAGCTACCATAAAACTAATTGGTCGCGCCTAAACTGTTACTTTCCCGAGTGCCGCCTTAACATCTCACAACATTTATTTTTAACGGAATTTGTATTTTGAAACAAAATAAACTAAATATAGACCGCACATTATTTCTGAAAGAATATTTTTCTCCAAACTGATTAGGTTTGGTGTTACCACTAAGATGTGATGAAATATTTCTACCAAAATAATTTATTGAGTACCTAACGAATGCATTTATCTGAGACCCAAGAACGGTAAATAGGTTATTTCTTGTGTTTAGATTAAGTGTCCAAGGCTATTTAAGTTATTCTTTTGTCAAAGCCTATATTAGATATTTTGTTCCGTGGTTTCAATAAATTATAAATGAATGACCGCTCTTCGCTTTGCTGAGTTGAGATGTAGTCTACAGTCGAATCGATTTGCTTCAAGGTAGCCATAGCCACAACTTGCTATGATTACATTCTGTGATAGTACTGGTCTCTGGAAACCATATTTAACTGTATTTGTGAGAACATAATGATACGCTGTGCTTGCCATGGAAGCGCATACTCGTTCGTGATACGTACAACGTGTCAATCTATGATCTGTACTTGAATTGTGTGAAGAGGAAGGTAGGCTGATTTATAATATCCTGTAACTTCGTCTTTGAATTCTGTTTCATATCGGAATGGTACATTTTGACTGCAAACAGTCGCTTGGTTGTTTCGTACAGTATAATTCCAGCACAGCTCTCTAGTCAGTGAGGACAGCGTTCGTAGACAGCACAACAGTAATAAGTATTGAATACAGAGTGTTTACTCAGTAATTTAGATGTAATATACGAACGTACACATAGTAATAAAATCTTCAGAAGAGCACTAATGCATCGAACTGCCATTTGGAAATATATTTTTCGCTTAAACATGTAGAACTATCGCGCCTAATCTATTATATAATTGTTGGTCATTTACAGAGAATGTTATATTGGTTTTAATTTACAATTATAACCGGGAATAATTTATATGGTATAAAAAAATTAATTTTAGAATTTCACCTTTTATGCTTATTGTCAACATAAAAACTAACATGCAACAAGGATTTATCAGCTGGTATTAAACTATCGGAACAATTATTTATACTTAGTTTCCATTGATAACAGTATCTGTAAACATTTATTGTACTTTTGAATTAGTGAATAAATAAAACTTATGTTTTTATTGTACAACAGCCTGATTAACACAGCAATCTTGAACTATTATTTGCTAATTTATACATTCTGTCTGAGTCTGTTCTAGACTTATGTTTCCTACCAAGAATATTTATAATTATTATTAGAATATTAACTTTTACAGGATATACCACTGGACAAAAAATTGGAACTTCTGCGGAGTGCATGGCTACCTGATAATTGTTTCGTATTTCCCAGTACGCCTAATGCTAAAAGAAACTTAAATTACAACACAAAAATGGCTATTTGGCCGAGAATGGCTTTTATATTCCAAGTAACGCAACAGTGCTTATTGTAAATACTTCATTATTTTTCCCTACTAATGGTGTTAGAAAACGAAAACTTTCTCTCGGCAAACTTGTTTGTGAAAGATTTGATATGTGGAAACATGCCTCAGAAGCGTTCAACAACCGAAAAACTATGCACCATAAAAACAACACATTAGATAAAACAGAATCTTCTTGCAGTGCAAACCAACTGAATAACAAAAAAAAAACACTATGGATATCGATTTTAATAAAGGATTGGAGACGAAAATTGAAATTAACCGGGAGTATTTTGCTGCTGTCATAAAAACATAACTATTCAGTGTACGACAAGGTATTTCTCTAAGAGACAGCGGTAGACTAGATCCAGATGTTGAGTCGTTTGAAAACTAAGGAAATTTCAGAGAACTCTTGCAGTTCAGAGTTGAAAGGAGACGAAGTTCTTTAAAACCATTTTAAAAATAGCTGTGGTTATGCAACCTAGACATACTCAAAATGAAATTATTTCAGCTAGTGGAAAAATCGTTACAAACAAAATTGTTGGAATAATGAAGAATGCCTGTCGCTGCACTGATATCGCTGCAAGTGAAAAAAATGTCACTTTGCGTGAGGTATTTTGTCCTACAAAAAAAATTCAGAGTATATATATATATTATATTTGTTCCAGTTTATTATGTCACCGGTAAAGGCTTTAACTGAAATCGTTACGCGAGCACGATGTTTATACAGAGTTTTTAAGGGGTACGGGATAAGACGGTGCATAAGCAATATGTGGCATAGTAAAGAGACTACAAACACACACATGAAGAGTTTTCAAATAGCGCTCTATGTGAATTGTAGTTACCATACATTAAAACTGTCAGTATATTATGCATGCTAAGTACTTTCCAAAAGGAATTGCTTGGGTACCATTAAAAAGTGTAAGAATATTTCGACACTGCTAAAAGGCAAGCTGTATTATAAACCCAAATCTCAACCCTAAATTCCTGCTCTAGAACCACTAAACTCAGAGAAGTTATGCCCTACGCACTTGAGCCTTAGAGACGATTCTGCACATGTTTTCCTTGAGCTGTTGGATTTAGTCTTGCTTGCACTGGAAGAGATATCAAACACGTCGACTGAAAAGGACATATGGTGTTCTATGCTACAAAACAACTTACAAAAATGTTAATTTATTCTATCACCTTGCGTTGTTAATAAGATTTTTTTTTTTTTTTTTCATTCAATGTTCATCTGAACAAATACTTACGGAATGAAAAGTTTGACTTGGTATCTGCACTCGATCATGCAAATAATGTTTACAACATACTGTAAATGCTAAGCGAACATACTGAATGAGAATCCTATTCTTTATTTGAAAGAGTATAGTGGATGTATACTAAATATGACATTCCTTTGAGTTCTTCCAGAGTTCTTGGGAAGCAAAGATGATATCCAATTTAGAACACTTTTGTTCACAAATGTACTTTTATAAGTTTGGTGTTTTCATACCTTTTGTTGATAAATTTTTCAATCAACTGCAACGAAGGTTCTTGAAGCACAAAAATATTTTGAAATCATTTGAAGGCCTTATGCCAATAGGATATTTGAAGAAACCAGGCAAAATTGATGAAAAAATTAATGTTAGTAATTTTAGTAATTTCAAAATCACTTTTAAGTGCTCATGCAAAACTTTCACTGTGGTTCCAGAAATAAAGCAATGGGCAAGGGGAAAATGCCCAAAAATTACATAGATCCTCTTTTGCAGTGCGATGGGCACCAACAATGCACAAACATTTGAAAATTCTTGTGATTTTGCCTGTAACAACATGCATGCCGGAAAAGACATTTTTTATACTGAGAGCTCTGAAACCCTATTTGAGTAATGTAAATTTAGAAGACGGGCTAACTGGCCTTGCATATTTGTATACACACAGAAACATTAGTTTTTTCAGCTGATGAAATTTTAGACGAGCTAAGCAAGGAATCTATAACGTTGGAGTTTGCGTTATAAATCATTAATTAGAATGTAGGCATTATTTAAATTAAATTTCAGATGCAAATAATTTAATAAATTCAAAATGCGTAGTTAATGTCGAAATATTTTTAGTATGTCATGTAATAAGGAAGTTAATTGTATCAACATAAATATTTTGTGAAAACTCTGCTGGCTTTTTAGTTATTTTCATGTTTCAGTACTGTGAGTGTAAAATTCATCTGCATAGTTTTCTTCAGTTTCATTTGCAAATAAAATTCCTAGTTCATTCATGGGATGTTATGAGGAGGTTTATGCGTGTAGTGGTTTCATTCAACATTACACAATAAATGTGGTTACGATGTTCTGTGTTCAAACCCAGCAGAGTGAGTGATCGAGTGAAGAGATTTGGACGGCTCTTAACATTATGTCTTGATATTGTTTAGCTAAAATAGAACACATATGTTTTGTATTACTTGTGGTTCAAGAATTCTTATTTTGGATAATTAGTATGACCCACTTTTAACCAAGGACTGCAATAAAGCAGCAATTGACAGTTCCTCATACTTTACCCGTCTACAGTAACTCCTTTCAACAAATTCCTATCATTATTAAGAGGGCTTCACCCCGGTTCATATTCTTACTGCCACACGATGAACAACGCAACTCCAAATTGTCTTCCACAATCCAGATGGACTTTCGGGCGAGATGAGGGAATATAGTTGGTTAACAATGTGGGAGATGTAATGAACTGTAATCAAGCCTTAGCTGGACGGCCTGCTTGATCAGACCCTCAGACATTAAACCAGGATACGAGTCGTAATGGCCGAAATACATCGCAAATAGGAGAAACAGAAACCACCTCCACCAGTCAATAAACTTAAGACAACACGCCCGATATAGAACAGTGTAAGGGCTCTTGTCCACGACACGGATTTTCGTCGTCCGCCGTTCCCGCGGAACTGCCGGTTCGGTAGTGATTCATTATTTCGTAGGAGAGCTTGCCCACGAGCCATCACGGCGTTTCTACCGTTCCGGCTGCCGTGAGCAGCGCTGTAGAGCCAGCAGGCAAGCGGCGCGCCGTGAGCACGTTCACACATGTGGCGACATGTGCGCTTATCCACGATCCAGAAAACTCGCCCAACCAGTGGCCGGATAGCGTTTGCTGAGTGCGGTACATTGTTCATTGTCAAAATGAGTGCAGAACCCATTATAGATTGTGATATACTGATTGCGCTGGTTCAGCAACTGCCAGTTCTGTGGGACAAGATTACCGGAGAGTATAAAGACAGGCGGTTGACTTTGGAAGCATGGAAAGAAGTACGCAGTCTCCTGAAAAAAGATTTTGAAACCCTCCCGGATGCAGAAAGAAACGAAATAGGTAACCAAGTGGTTCATGCAAATATTCTTGGTGTTTATTAGCGTATGTTGCAGACAAAAAGACAACATTAAATTTTAAAAAAATCTGACTTATTTTTTTTGCATTAATAGGGTGAACCCCGTTATTTTTTAGAAGGGGAGAGGCTTAAATAGTGGTTTCTTCACAGTTTTAAGATCACAATAACACTAATATTGCCCACAGAATCGTAATAAACTTCACGTCGTTTTCGATATACAATTTAAAGGAATCACCTCCCAAAGGTTGGAACGTAAGTTGATAAACATCCTGTATTGTTCTACGTTTCGAGTGATCAAAATCGGGCACACTATGTACACTATTATTCCCGTCCAAAAAATAAACCACAAAAGTAGTACTGGTAAATACAAATAAAGGAAGGTAGGGTGGTTGTGTTGATTTTCAGGCATTCTAGCGCTGAAAACATGCTGGAACACATTACAGTGAACTTATCATATTCAGTTGTCACTGTTTGACCTTGCATTACGCAAATCTGTCCTGCAAACGGAATTCTTCCACTTTTTGAAACGAAGTAGTTAGCAAATCTATATCTAACAGCATTTGCTCCCGAACTACCTCGCACTGCTTGTGAACGAGGGAGTGTTGAAAGTTCTTAGTTCTCATCTGTGATTGTGTCGATGAAAGTAGTACGGAGTCCCTCTTATTTATGGACGAAGTTTTGAAGAATACAGCATGCCTTCACTATGTCAACTGCGAGGTCTGCAGAAACATTTCATGGCCGGTGAAAAATTCTCCATTTAGTGCTTATTACACCGAAAACATACTCAACGAAACGTCTTGATAGAGTTAAGTGGTAATTAAAAACTCGCTTCTCATGATCAAGCTCTCGGCCACCATAGGGACGACGAAAATTACTGTGTAATGCAAAAACTTCATCACCTACGAAAACACAAGAAAGTTCCTCTTCAATATCTGCCAATGGCTTTGGAGATGGTATGTTCAGTGTTTTGTCCTGTTCATTTTTCCAAAAAGAAGTTTCTTTAAACACATTTGAGTCGCAATCATTTGCCATAAGCACCAACATCAACATAAATGAGATCATAATTTGTGTCAATAACTGCCATTAGAACCAATGAATAATAACCTTTATAATCATGAAACATTGATCCACTTCCCTGTGGTTTAATGATTCTGATGTGCTTGCCGTCGACGGTTCCAACACAATTCCAGAAATTTGCCATAACTTCGAATTGATGTGCTATATCCATCCATTTACTGGTAGTAGGAGCTGACATATATGATCAACATAATACCATCCATATCTTATTGCACACTATACGTTTTTATTCCGAGTCGGAAACTGTAAAGGAGGTCAGCGAAGGTATTTCCTGTTACTAGGTACCTGAAACAAACAGAAACATATAACCATTCTGATCTTTGCAGGGAAATTGTTGATGAAAAAAAATGGGCTAACATTCGTGACAACTGGATGAAGTACCCTAAAAAAGTTATTGAGGATCAGAAGAGCGGTGCAGCAGCACATAAAAAGCGTAAGTACATGTTTTATGATGAACTACAGTTTCTAACGAAAATTACAACTCATCGACAAACTTCGTCAAATATGTCTGACGATGATCCTGGAGAAATTGACGAAGCTAACAGTTGTATGGACGAATGCACCAATTAAAATCTAGAAAAACCGCCAAAAAGCAAACGACATATAAGCGAATTGGACAAGAAAATTATGGTTGTCATTGACACTTCCATTGAACAAGGACAAAGCAGAATCATGTCCTTTTTTTTAAGGGTATTGCACCAACTGTTGACAAATTCAATGAGGACGATATAGTCGACTTTAAATTCGAAGTGATGAAATTGATTAGGGATTTTAGGAAGAAGCGAAGCAACAGTGCAATGCCACCCCAACCCACTCAACATTCCTTCAATCAGTATGCTGAGTGTAGTGCATTACATGCATACAGAACTGTAGGACGTCCATCAACATATCGAATACCACGTGCCTCATCCACTACCAGTGCTGCGACCAACCATGAGACACCATGGATGAATCGGCAAAATCGCCATTCAGTTAATTTTCCTATTCAACATTCACAAGATACAATGTTTTTTCTATCTTACAACAGCCCTGCATCCACTGCGTCCGATCTTTCACAAACATTGAATTTAGAAAATGTGTTGTAAAACATGCACTGTCAAGGCGGGCTATTCTTATTTGTGTTACTACTTTCCTTATATTTATGGACATTTCCTATTTTGGCCATGTTATATGCATTATCTTATTCCTTGGTGACTAATGGGACTGTGCACTTAAATCTTTTATGTTAATGTGATCTCAGTCATTCGTTAAACATAAAATAAACGAGTGCAATTTATCATATACGTGCACAGTATATTTTGTCGTTAATTTAAGGTGAGACTTCTGTGACAGTCCTACCACATGTTCTCTCTCAATGAAAATATGTAGGTGTTTCTGTATTCTCAAAATATTATTACAAGCTGTGTTCATATGCAGTGATACAACACACATTTTAAGTTGAGAATTGAGTATGTTATATGTGGACAGCTGTCACTGAAAAATACGACGTAGTTGCCAACTTTTCAGGCGGAGAAATGCAGTCCCGCATATTCGTGTCTCCATGTTTCAAATGGCCGTAGAGAAGTGCCAAAAATTTATCAAATGTTTCTCTTGACATTATGTAAAAATTCATATGCTTTGCGTCGTCTTCTCTTAGTTTATCAAACACCGTACTAACGCACCAAACATAAATCGATCTTGCATTAGCGGATGAACCCAGTACTTTCTAAGATGTTTATGCCGCTTTTTACGGAAATAACATACTGCCACGTTATCTCTAGATCCATAGTGCAGGGATTCCAAGACTCGACCGACTTCATTCCGGCCGCCTGCCGTCCCCATGGACACAGACACTCAGTTTTTCTTCCTGCCCGGCGGAATTACCGTTCTGGCGAAAATTCTTGTCGTGGACAAGAGCCCTAACCCTATGAACTTGCCATCGGGACATTGAACTATGATGACGTCTCGATATGGGTGTGCCCGGCCACCGCTGCCTGAATAAGCCTACGGCAATATGGACAAGGTGGGGACTCACCAGTTAGGTTTTAGTATGAAAGTAGCATAGTAATATTCCTTAGAAGGCCTATAGTTAGCTAACCTACTGATTTTTCTAAAGCTCCCAAGATCAGTGAACGTAGCTAAATTGTCTCAAAAGTTCAATATAACCCCCATATCATACTGTTGTGATCTACCTAACTACGAGTTATAATTTACTACGCCTCTATAGGCTGTTTTAGGTATGAATTTATCTGAGATTCAATTCTTAACAATATGTTATTAAGGAAGTTTTACCATAATATTAATTTTAGTGACACTCTGGCCATCGCGTGGTGTAAATGTATGGCAATGTACATTATGATTGCATATTTGTAATGAGTGACTCTACATAGTATTAGGACCGCTATCAAGACTTGCGGTAAGGATAAAATTGCCCTTAATTATAAAATTAGTAAGTGTTAAGGTATGTATAGACACTTGTATTTTGAAAATAATACCAGTATCATTATACCTATACAATTGTATATATATTAGGAAATTCAGTTTACTTTATTAATACCTCCATCCCTCACTTACTTGGATACGCACTAGGCTACTGATAACGTTTTTTTACGCTGTATTTTTCTTACTAACATTTATAAAGTAAACTGATACTACAATTACTGGATCAGAGATTCTATGCTTCCAGCAAGGTAATAAATATTTTTCTGTGCTTTTATCGACACCGCCGAGATCTTAGCCCTGGGTTTAGTACATATTCTAGTATCAGAATGTTATTACAATACTTCGGCTACCTTTTTACGCACGGTTAGAGAGCCGTGACAAGTGATAAAAAGATCTCGGTTCGGTTTGCAGCTCACCTGCACGTGCATAAATCGAGGAGTTGTATTACTACTATTAGTGGCGTGCGCTGTGTATTACAGCCTTTCTCAGGGACTGTAGAAAGTATTCTTCAGAATATTTTCTTTAAGACGTACACTGTGTTGGTTATTATAGTTATGAAGTCTCAAATGATACATTCAGAACCAGTGCACACGATTGTGTACGTGATCCACAGCGACGTTATTTATGGCCAGTACTCTACACTGCAAGGTTCAGTACCCGATGATCTTCCCTGTAACTCATTCGTAGACCGTGCTACTGCTCTAAGTTGCGAGTATGTTCATATCACTGCAAACAAGCACAAAGACTACAAATGGTTTTGATAACTAAACAAGTGCTCTGTCGGCTTGAGCAAAGTACATGCTGAAATATTTGTTATTGCCAATCACTGTCAAATACAATGGGAAAAGTACCTGACAAATGTAAGGTAATATTCGCAGACTTGTGGGGGAAACATAGTTTTCCTTACAGCAAAGGTAAAATTACCGCACTCTGGAGTAAAATTCACGTACATGGTAGTGGAAAATCCCTTACATGGATGGGAAAATTTCCTTACGACGCGTGCATCTCTTCAGCATTCTCAACAGGTAAGTTGGAAAAGGGGGGGGGGGGGCTGGCGAAAAATACAATATTTTACCACGCTAATATTCACTGATATTATTATGCTCTCGTAGTGGTGAAATGGATAGCGCATCGACCTATTGTGTATAGAGGACCATGGTTCGCGCCCATCCAGCAGCAAGCGTAGAGGATTTTAATGTTGAGCTTTCGGTTACCACACGTCAGAAGATACAGGTAATACAATAATTAACAGTACTAAATCTCCGCGATATTTTTTAATATATTTTTATTATACAATATAGTTAATTTTGCCTTACTTGTATAGGATTTTTCCCCCACTTTTGTCAGGTACTTTTCCCGTACGGTTAAGGAATAGTACTTTACTTATTATGTAAATTTGCTCTACATTTAAGAGGTAATTTTACCTTAATGTAGAGGTAATTAACTTACTTTACATGTAAGGGAATTCTACCTGAATTTTTTTACACTGTGGAATACCGATAATACAATATAATTCTAACGAGCTGAAATGAATAAAAATAAGCATCCAATGTACTTGAAACAATAGTATATAGAATTTCTTCGTATATGTATAATAATAGAATCATATTTATCACTCCTGTAATTTATGGGGAAATTCAAAGGAATATTGTTTTTCGAAAGTGAACGTAGTTGTTATACCATACAACTAATATTAATATGGGTCTGAAAGATTAAATATTTATTTAACTTAATAAATAAACAACTTTTTATACAGTCCGTTTGATGCATCTTCACAATTTGTGTACCAAACCTCAGCGAATGATCCCATGCATTACATTTTTGGTTGATTCCAAAATACGTCATGTATCAGAAGCGTTTTATGCATCTGTTCACACAAAATTATGTTACTTTTTGGTTAAATTTAACTTTTACTCGGGCTTTATCTTTAAATTATGCTGTTTCATTTATAACGTCTATGAATTACAACCGATATTAGATAGGCAAAGCCTAAGAAGGAACAGTTCTCATGCAAAATATCGTGAACTAACTGCGCACAAATGCAGGGAGTCGTCCCTTTGGTGTAATTTTCTAGCTTCGGTGAAGCTTTGTTTGAACGAGGCAGAAGAACAACCTGAAATTATTACTTTAGCAGGGATTCATAAAAGCTGTAAGTTGCAATGAATTAATTATTTATGGCAAAGAAACGAATGCTCGTTAAGGTCATTCGTGAGCGGAGGAAATGATCACATGGTGGAATCATGTTACTATGAAATGACATGAACACTGACGAGTGCAAATGCCTTTCAGATTCTAGACGGTTTGTAAAATGGGTTGGGGGGGGGGGCAGAATCTCGTTTCTAGGCACGTTTATAGGAAAATCGTGAATACTTAAGCAGTTCCCGCAAACTATCGTAACATACATTATAGAAAACGTGTATTGTCCCACATAACAGCCAAACCAAAGGCCAGTGAACTAAAAATAACACTTGTTATGTCAAGCTATTTTTATTAATGCTTTTGCTTTACAGTAATTTTAACTACAATTAGTGATGGGCTTAAACGATATTTTCAAGCATGTGTGATAACTGCGACTTTGACAAATGAACATCTGCGATTTTTATATGCGATTTTGTCACTGCGACAAAAAAACCCACATACGTCACATATCATTTAAAAAAAGCAATAGCAGTATTGATTATAAAAACATCGATACGCAACTATGGTTATAACCGCATTACCAATGTTGATTTGTAAATTTAAAATAAATGTTATTTTTTAAAGATGTTACGTAGTACCCTAAGATTTTTGTTGTTTTACGTAGTAATTTTTTATTTTATATAAACTTATATAAAAGTGTATATAACATAAAATATTGTACCTATTGTTATGTATTATACTACTATAGGCGGAGCGAACGTAATAATAGTGAAATCAATAGAATTCATGGGAAGAGATTTATTGCTGTGTTAAACAGAAGCTTTGTTCAGTCAATAAAAATTTTGCTTAAAATCACTGAATCGTCATATCTTGGTAAACACGCAAACTCGAGTAAAAAGCTAGCTATGTGCTGTGACAAGCGAAGTAGGTATCACAAACCTGTGAACGTGTGTTCCTTATACTATATCACCGTCACATATACTTTAATGACTTTTTCACAGATATATCCTGTGACAAGGAAATATCTGTGACAAAGTAGCAGGCTGCGGTTAATAGGCCATCTCTAACCACAAGCCAAATATAAGTAACATTTATGGGGTGAAATTTTTATAATTTATTTTGTAACCAATCCAACTAATATATTTCAAAATTAGGTTTCATATAGTTCAAGATATTACTATCACTTACCCTTATATTATTTTCTACAAATACAATTTGTAATTATACAAGTTAACTTATGTACTGGACAAATTATTGAATATTCTCTGCAGTATAACACCAAATAGAAGAAATTCTCATTTAGAAAATACACACGACTCAACTTGAAGTGTATCAGTAAATGTAATGTGCCAACTTTCATTAATATTAAACATAAAGAAATAACATACACGTGTGGCCTTAAAACAGTTTCCGTTTCTCGGAACTTCATTGTGTATTAGTTTACGAAGTTAAAAGTTTATCAGTCTAGCATTCCGAATAATTGCAGCGTGGCCAAAAATTAAAAAAATGCGAATAATAAGGTCCATGACATTTGGCATTGTTGTCTGGGATTATTTTCCAAATAATATGAACTGTGGATTCTGTGTGTGGTATATTATTCGTACTATAAAGAGATTTGTTTGGTTGTAGAGCGGTATCCCAGCAATTTTGGACGTCATAGTTGCCGTGGTAATTCAAACTGTAATCTGTGAAAATATGCTATCTCTAATTATACCAAAATGCATAAAAAGTACTATCATTGTTTTAATTTAAAAGTAATAAATAATAAGGTACCAATATCTAATAACTGTAAGTTTTATAAAATTACTATCACTTTTCTACAAAACATAAAGTATGCTTCTGCAAAATTACTCTTGTTTTATGTCCTTTCATATTTCCTCTATTAATTCTGTAAATTTAGAAATGACTGAAGTAAATCTTATTTAGTGACATATTGCACTCGACATATTGGCGTCAATAAATTGTGTTTATTAATTTATTGATTTGCATTCACGAAAAAGACGCAGATATTATAAAATTATTAAAATTTTATTTTCTATAAATCTTCCCATCTTCTCTAAATACTGGTAGGCTACTCCAGGTATAACCAACACTTAATAAGGTATAAGAGGGTATTATGGCCCACTTAAGGTGTGGAAATGTTGACAGTCGCTATTTATTAGAGGAAGTAACAAACACCTGGGCAATATTGTAATACAGTTTCTTGACTATCAGAAAATAAATATTATCAATGATCTTCTCTACATTAAGCATTTATAAAAAAGAATTTTCCAAAAATTTACCTCCGGGCCATATTCCCAACACATGTATATAATATGGCCCACCTATTTGTGATTTTGTAGAAAGTGAAAGTTTTCACATTGAAAGTAACATGAAGCATAGAGCAGGGGAAATTATTCCGGTATTAAAGAACTAAGTAGAAAGCACATCTTTGTATTGTTAAAAAGGCTACTCAATGGAAAAAAAAAATTGCACAATTTCAAACTGCAAAAAAAAAACACAAATTTAAAACTAGGTCATAATTTCACCACAAGAATTCAAACTATCTTTATGAAAATTAAATCACAAATGACATGGAGGGCACATAAATAGTTCTTTGTCCGCCTTACACAAGCCTACACACTCTCCATGGATGTATTCACCACAGACTGCACAGCATCTCATGTCTTTCACCTCGCCCTTGCCACACACAGTACAAGTACCAGCTCTCGGCAGGTGTTGGTGTCAGTTTCATATTTGTTTTCCCCCTGCCGCGATTGAAGTCATCAGAGTTTTCCTTGGTGGCTTGTGTTTTTCACCTATTGGTATTCTTCTTGGTCTCTTTCTCCTGCTTGTGGTTTCGATATCCTGGCAGAGTCGTTTGCTCAACAGCAGTCCATGTGAGTTGATAGCAGGTTTCTTGTTACAGGTTGTCTTCTTTTTTCTCAATGGCGTTGGAAACAGTTCAGTAAAGGAACTATGAGTGGATGATTTTGCTGACGAATCTGGAGTTTGTGACATTTCATGCTCTCCATTGCCGGAAGAACCTGAAGCATCTGCTGAAGGAGATATAACATCAGAGTCAGTTGATGATGTCGCTGGAGTGCGAGGACGTTTACGGAATGTGGTTGTCACTGTCACTGGCGCACGTCGGGAGAGCGATAGTTGAGGTGAGCCAGAGGTGCCTGGTATTGGGTTAGCGAAGGTTGACTCGGGAGGCATTTATTCAGCTGTGTCTTGTTCATCAGTGGCTGGTTCGAGTGGAGGCAGCTCAGTTGCTGCACTTGGAGCAAAGGCCTTGTCAGGGATTATCATAGGGTTGAAGGGATATATGCATGTGGCCTTGAAACACCTTTTCATGTTTCCCTGAGATATGGAATTTTTCCAAGTGGGTGTGAAAACGTCCCTGAAATTCAGTTTTGAAATATAGTTTTCATCTTTATGAACATCGAAATACAGTAGTGCATTCTGGTCCCAGTAAATTTCAAAGCTTCGGAAGCAGCCTTTATCTAGTGGTTTGCAATTCGTGTGTTGTGTTCTAAGGCAAACAATACAGAAGAATATATTTTACCTCAGCAACCAAAAAATTGTATAGTCCAAGTGAGACTTGGCACCATCAAATATTTACAGACATTTTCCACCAGGCTTGAATCAGTTGAAATGTTTCAAAAACTCGACAAGTGTGTCAGCCGTCATGCTACCTTTAGGAGTCATCCGAATATCTACACCAGTTGGCACATTTCTTCCCCAAGCAGAGTTTCTTCTGACTCCTTTGAATATGAGCATTGGGGGAATGACGGACCCTGTGGCATTACCACATGCCACAACTGAGAAGCTCACACTATGCTCTTTGGCCACAACATCGACACGCTTGGCCAATTTTTTAGCAAACACAGTAGGTTCCTTATGAAGTTGCAATCTGCACCCTTTTTCAATCACATTATAAATCTTCTCAGAAAAATCCATTAAATTATTATCAAGAAGTTTTTTTTTTTTTTTCAGTTTATCAAAGTGATCTGTTTCAATGAACCTATTCAATTTCGCAGCACATGCAGTGTTCAGTATCTGCGCCTTCCTTTTTGCAATACCAGGGTTCCTTTAAAAAAAAAAAAACCTCCAACCACCAGCGACCAGCTTTCGCTTTAACGAACTTGTTGGGAATGCCAATATCACTACAGTATCGGAAAACATTCAGCTGGAGCACATTATAAGTTAACGGGTACCCTACATCGCATAAACGAAATATACGCGAGCATAGTTCTTGTTCTTGTTCAGCTGAAAGGGTTGGCTTACAGCCAAACTTTACTTTTACGTTACTTTCGTCACAAAGATACCGGCGAAGGGTTCGCCTGGGTACACCATACCTGCGACATGCTTCACAAATGGGAAGTCCTTTTTCTTTCACTGCAAGGATGGCTTTGGACAGGGCCCTGTCTTGGGTCCATAATCCTCGCTTCTTCGTTCCATCTTTTATTTTGGCGATGATGAATCCTGGAAAGAAAGAGAAAATAACAATATAGTAGCGGTTATTCCGGTATGTGTAATTAAGTCAGCCCATATGTACATTGTAAAAATGTTTGTAGAGTTTACAAGAAAATCCTTGAAAACCGATTTACCAAAAGAATCCTTTGTAAAAGTACAAAATTTTAGATTGTGTTATTGCAGATTTTACAAAGAAAATGTTAGTTACTTAGTTTTACAAAAGCTTCGTTTGGCAACAGGGTTTCCAAGGATTCCTTTTGTAAACGTATACACTTTTTATACAGTGTAGATAATATGGCCCATATTTAAGTAATATGGCACATGCATAGGTAATATGGCCCACGTGGGCCATGTTAAGCACCCTGGTGATTTCGACAAAATCATTCACAGTAATTTACATGTAACATATACACAAGTAACTATACATGAATTCGATTCTGCATTAAATAGTAAACCATCACCGAAAATAATTAAAACTAATATGTTGGTTGGTTGCATTATTATAATGTAACTTACCGAGCGAAATATAAGAAGCTTTATTTATGCGATGGAGAGCTGTCGAACAATGGCGGCTCAACACGACGAGGTGCAATTGCTGGTGCCATCTACCGCCTCAATGCTCTCATGCGTACCTCCCGAACAACATATGACTGCCTGCTACGCAAACGACGCTCGCAATAACACGCGGGCCATATTGCCAGCCGGGCCATGATACCCTCAGACACCTTACTACTGCATGATGAGATTTGCCATTTGCATTAGTTCACTCATTGCCTTTCGGAAAAGTTATACATGTGATTCTTTGCAAATGAAATAATCCAGCTATAGTCCATTCGCGACTGGAACAGACTTGTGAGAATCAATTTTTGACAAATCACCCCAGCCATTAGCGGCATGCATAGCAAGTGAAAGAAGTGGCATGTGCAGGTACAGTAACTGCACCCGCCGCTTTTTTTTTTACTAGCTATGCATGCAGCTAATGGCTAGGGTGTTTTTTTCAAAGATTGATTTGCATAAGTCTGTTCCAGTCGTGAATGGACTATATTAGTTGTCCCTGGACATCTTACTTATGATAAATGGCAAAGTGAATTGGTTTATTGATGCCGGAAATTTTCTGTGCCGATAAGGTTTGTAATTTTGTAAATAAACAAACGCAAGAGCTTTACAAAAATTAAGTGAATTTTAATTTCAAACGCTTATCTCAGTTTGCAACAATTTTCGAGTGCGTATTCTCTTCTGCACAGTTGCTTCTTGTGCAAGCATGTACGGGATACAAATGTCACAGTCACTACCATCCGTTCTAACTGGACTCGTGAGCGCAGTTGCGCCATTTAATTCTGGCGACTAACCGAGTTGCCTGTTGCGCCTGCAGCGTGTCGAGTCTCACGCGAGTGTTTTAATTTGATTGCACTCGCTTTTCCCCGCGCCTCGCGAGTTACCCGCTACTATAGGCTGTTTGCGGTTGAGTGAGCAATTTTGGAATCGACCTCTGGAAAAATATTATCTGCCAGTTGCTGCATATGCAGGATTTGTCTAAATTGGACCAACAAACTTCGGCTGCCGGTTAATAACGAATATTGAAGGTGAAAACATATAAACGACCCATAGTTTAAAATTGATCCGATGGGGCGTAAGTAGAGGGAGCGAGCTGGTGCTGGCTTACAACTAGAATTACGGGTGCAACGCTTTTGTCCCTCCTCCCGCCTCTCCAGGGACTTGGAGACGCAGGCCGGCGACAAGTACCCACTAGGGAGAGGTTCAAAAGTATTACACCCATCCACGTGTGTTTCTAGTTGTGTGCCAGAACCGGCTCACTCCCTCTCTTGCCGTATGTATCTTTAAAGTTAAACCTACAGTACGAGTGTATTAAAAATACTGGAGATGGAACATTGAGTCTGTGGACAATGTGTAAAGTTAATTGTTACATGCGGGTTAGTAATCCGTTTTTTTTTAATCCAAATTACGCTACACCATCAGAGAGATAATTCAGAATGAGGGTAGTAATAGTGATTATTTCGATGACATAATTTAATGACAGCGACAAACAGGTGTTGTGGGGTAGAGATCTTTTTTCTATTACGCACTTTCCAAACACTCAATGTTCCATCTCGCAAATTTCTCCAATATGCACTCTAAAATTTTTTTTGTACTTTTACAAGAAAATTCCTCGGAAACCCAGTTGCCAAGAAAATCCTTTGTTTAACTACAAACTGTTTTCTTGTAAAATCTACAAAACATATATTTATAATATTACAATTGGTAGGTAGCATCTTATTACAGTTTACATTATTGGGAACTGTAGATAATTTTTTTTTCTTCTAGAAAACAAATGTGGTGAATTAATAACCGAGAATAATTTTAAAAATATTTGGAAATGTAATTTACTAAAAAAATTATGTAACTACACCTTGCCATGACAGGAGCTAAACCCACACCCCTTGTACTATTAGCGTGCACCCTTTCTGACAAGACCAACATGACTTACAAGCTTCGCACTTATTTTAAAGTTAACATACCAGCAAGTTTCTTCAAAACATTTAAGAAGTTATTCGATTAAGAAGAATGTATATATTTTATTTAAGAATTTTGTGCAGATAGGAAACATTACCAGTTAATGAGTAATACAGTCACTTTTTTTTTTAATTGTTGTTTCATTATAATTATTTTAGTTGTTTTTAGTATTTTGCGCTATTCAAACTTGCAGTGCATTACGTTTTGCATGCAACTACAATTTATATCATACATAGTACTTGCACAAATAGTTACACGTGGTTTAATGTCGTTGAGTGTCCGCCATTTTGCTGAAGCAAGTGGCTATAAGTCAGTATATTACAAACATTTCTTGAGGTCTGTTACAAACACGGCCCTTGCAGTTTTAGAAACGAGTAATTTCACAAGAGAAATCTTTGTACTCTCACAAGCATTTTTTTTTTTGTAAAATGACAAACAATTTCTAAGTAAAAATTACAAATTTTATTTATAGGATGTGTAATAAACTAGTGTTTCAGGTCCAACTTCAAAGATATGTACCACGCTTAGCATTCACTTCAGATCGTAAGCCGTATGCACGTTTTTGCCTCATTTTTCGTCAATAACCTGCAGCCGAATTTTGTCGGTCCAATTTGGATATATCCTCTATTTTTTTAACGTAAGCGCCGATTGTAATAGTCATAGCAAATTATTCAGTAAATTCATAGAAGTAATTCCAGGTATTAATGTCGAGTAAAATGATTGGTGGTTATATTTATGAATGCTGGCTTAATTTTGTTGATTTTCTGTAACGGAAGGGAAAGAATTGTCATTTGAAAAACATATTTACGTTCGAGACAAGAACACATTTACAGTTAAATTGACTCACACGTAAATAAAAAGACAGGGTCACAGAAATATTAATTTCACATATGGCAGAAGGATACGAAGTGAGAAGAGAATTAGATTTCAAGCAGGGCTTTCAGAAGTGCTGGATGTGGCCTTGGTGCTTCACACGTTGCCCTAAAGCCGTATGAAGAGAGATTTATTTTAACATTGCGTCGCTTATAAGATTTTATTCGCCAAACTATTCTGGCGAGGAAGGAGCGTACGATGAAAATACTGGGTCCTGTGAAAACGTAGGTAGGTAGTTGGGCTTAACGTCTCGTCAGCAGCGAGGTCTTTAGAAGCAGGGGAAATTCTCCAGGCAAGCAGTAACGGGGATGGATCGACTTCGGAAAACAATGGAAAATCGAACTCAAGACTTCTCGAATGCCAAGCCAGCACTTTGCCACTGCGCCACCTCGCTCAGTAGTAGAAAACTAATAACCAACTAATTATATCCTTCTTTCAATAGCAAGTATGACGTGAGGCGTGACGTCACTTGAAGAACTGGAAGATCTAGTGGCTCATGTGTAGAGACATGAAAAATTCGCGCTATCATTTGAAGACAGAATCGACTTCAAACTCATGTGTGTTTGTTGTGCTCTTTTCATTAGACTACAGTTGGTTCGACACGCCCTGGGCTGCCTTAAACCAATCGTAAGCAAGTAACGAAAAGATAGCCCATATCACGTGCCGCCTAGTCAAAAGGGACTGTGGCTCCTCGCTTTTGCAGAAGCCAATAAACAAATGGCCCCGACTCTGATGTATATAGGGCAGTGAAGTCTAATGTGATGCCAGATAATAACGCAAATTTTGCATGTATCTACTCATGTGTAATATATATATATAAAACAACCAGGTAGAGGAAAGTCCAGAGACAGTGTACCCTGCAAAAGTCCACAATCCGTAACTGAACTTCGGCGTTTCTAACCATTTTCTCTTGTCTGTTGTTCAAACTTACCGAGCATTTGCAAGTTAAATTGTTTGACAGAAAAGTCATGGTTTCTCGGGCTTACCTACGAAATTTTGAGTGAGGCGGCAAATTATGCCCTCGAATTTCTAACTTTCATTGCCATGTAGTTGGTGAAAATTAATCCACCCTTGTTTCCGCGAAGGACTTTGCAGTATGACGTTTTCTATACTGACCTTGTTTAATGCCTGGGTAATACTGTTGAGATTAGGTCCTCACGGCAAAAGTAGTTCTGTCTGTAACTGGATGTCTTTTTTTTTGGGGGGGGGGGGGGGGGGTTCTGCTGCCCAAAAATTACTATAGATTAATCCTTTTAAAACTTCATTTTCAGCGTATCATGCATGTAGTTCACAACAATAATTACATGTTCATAATGTATCATATGTCAGAGTTAAATTGTTACCTAACGCATTAGACACGAAACAAGCTACAAGTTCTGTGTCAAAGGGTTTCCATCTTCGTGACTATTCTAGCTTACCAGAAAATGGAATGAATTTTATATGATTGAAGACTGTTCATGATAATGTGAGCACTTTTGAAATCAACCTTAGAAAAATGTCACTGCCCCTGCCTGCATATATTTTTAACGGGCGCACTGAGTGACATGCGCCCGGTAAAGTTGGTAACGATGGATAAAAAATAGTTCCATTCGTTAACGCCGAATAAAAAGTATTAGGCAGCCAATTGTGATAATTTAAAGTATATCTTTCGCTTTATGTTTTTTTTTAACGTCCCAATGTGTAAAAAATAGAAGATTTTTAAAATGTTTACTTATCTAATGATTTCACAGTTTCACCTGACCGACTCATGAATAAAGTGACGCAGCTCATGGCAATGTTAGTTTTACATAAGACGGAAGAATACACAACGTGCATACAAGTAGATACTAAGCAGGGATTTCAAAAGTGCTCATTTTACCGTGAACAGCCTAAAGCATAATTTCTGTTTCAATAAACACACGTGAATTCTTGGCAGTTCTGTTTCTGAAGCATTAGATATAAAATATGCAAAACGAGGCCTCTATGTCACACAGCTAATTGCGGTAACATGCAACTGCATTTATTTCCATTTATCGCAGGTAATTTCTTTCCCATGAATTCTATAATAGCTCAGATTAATTCCGATGCTAGAGCTCGTTCCATTTACTCGTTCCATGTCCGTTTCCTTACTCAGCCAGGCACTGTAGAACAGGTGTCGTAACTTATTTGACTATAGTCTATTCACGGTTTTTTTCACACTTATTGAATCAAATCTTTGAAAAATCTCCCCATGTAGGATGTGTTTAGTTATGTTTTTTAATTACCATATATCATAACCGTTGTATACCTCTGTTAACATGAAAGTATCTTATTTTTCGTCAAAAAGGAAGCTTTATATGTATTCTATTTATAAGTTATAATATTTAATTTACAATAAATATGAATAAAATCAGTGAAAAAACATGTGTTTGGTAGCGTCTAGTAAGAAATAGTTCTCGTGCAATGTATTATTACAACTGAGTGCTCAAGAATTCGGTGCGTTGTCATTTGGTGTAATTCTCCAGACGCAGTTAAGCTTAGTTAGTAGTATAACTTTAGCAGGGCTTCAGAAAAGTGCGAAGTACCCGAGAATGGATGATAGTTGAACATGGTCCAGGTAGTTGTAAGTAACGTCAAGGTTGGTATGTGCCGGCGCAGGTGCCCGGGGCCCGTGTGTTGGCAGCTCTGCGCTGACTCGCCGTGTCTGCGGCACTGTATAACTGCGTCACAGATAAACAGCTCCAGCACAGCTGGACAACATATGTGGCACGGGAGCTTGTTCGCCTGCTACCTTCCGACCCGGCTGGCACCTCGACATGGCGCTATGATTATAGGAGATAAGGCCCTTACACAATTGAGAACTTAAACACCTGACTTTACGTTTGCTTTCCGACAAGATGTTTCTCATGGAACTTGACACAATGGAATTGTCACAGGTAAAGTCAAGCACTCTTGACTTAACGAGTTCGAAAAGTTGAAATTTAAAGTCAAAGCCAAGCAGCCATTTTGCTGAGAATCTAACAGAGGTTATGTGGAAAGTAGGTTAGTTTATTGTAAGGCAATTTTAACCTCGGTCTATTAAACAGAGATTGTATTAAATTAAATATATGGCAAACGAATATAATGTGAAGTGCAAATACATTATTTTACATTTTTGAATAAAGTAAACAAGTGAGTTTTTGTTTTGAAACAAACATTTAACACAGATTTTATGCCTATTTTTTAAATTAGGTACGTTAACTGCAATCCTGGATAGTATGATAATTATTTACATAACAAGATGTACATTTTTACGAAACTCGCAAAACCGATGTTTAATTGTTTCCAACTCTGACTTTGAAATTGTATTGTGTATTGGTGGTTTCGTCAAAGTAAAGGAAATGTTAAAGTTTTCTATTGTGTAAGAAGTTGTAGGCGCCAGCGAGCGACGCGTCTTCGCCTGCATCGCGCATGACGTCACCATCCGGCCACTGGACAACTTAGGTCGGGTTTATACACCATGGAACAAACGTGAAGCCCCTGACACACTATAAAAATTTCCCCGTCAAACTGCTTTCATTAAGTTTGGTCAAATAAAGTTGGACAGTTATGACGTCACCGAAGCGTCATAAACGCCGCCATATTTGTCTGAATAAGTTGGGTGGCTTCAGTTTCCATTAAATATTTAAAGGTCGGACTTGTTCTAAAATTTGTTTGATATTTCACGGGCTTAAGCCCCTGACACAGTATTAAAGTTTTGCCTTCAGCTATATTTGACAGTAAAATCTGAGGACAAAATACAGCCATCAAATTTTTCCTTCCAACAAATTTTATCAAATAATCTTGAAAGTGTTTGAAAATGTGTCACGCTGTTTTTTTTAATTGGGAGAATCTGAATTAAAACATAATTTAAAAAACTTTCATAGTGAGATATTGCTTTTGTTTTTCCATATTGTCCATTACTGGAAGAAATGTATAGTGCATTCCCCATTGGAAGCAACTTTCTCGGAACCCTGCTAAATATCTACTTGCAGGCCCGTTTCGTATCCTTCCTCTAAATGTAAACAAACATTGCCATATGACTGCTATGTAGCATCTGTCAAAATCAATATTTACATTCCGTTGTGTGTGTACATATGTTCGTATACTTTCGCTACACCTAAAAATAAACATTGAAACGTGACTTCTACTTTTATACCTGTCCAATGTATTTTACATTACATATTTATTTTCCAAAACATAGCTCAATACATGTAATGCACGTTAGTATTTTGCCGCGATTGTGTTAAACACTGTTACAACTGCGAGGTAATGGGCTCTACTAATTATCCTTGTGTTATTGATGTGTGTTGGGTCATTTCTTTAAAAGGACGGCCTCAGTTGGAATAAATATTAAAACGAAAGAACAACCAGCCAAACGAAAAAGGCACATTAAATTCAAGCAAGCAACTCGTGTTTCTCATTTTTTCCATACAAACTTTAGAAGATAGCTGTGAACATGCACACAAATAAGCCTACGATAACTTCTATTCCGCTCATATTTCTATGCATTGCTACTTCCTGTTTATTAGGGTTATTAAAATTTATCGGGCTGAGCTTAGTATTTTTCTTCTGGGATTGTGGCAAATTACGCTACACGACTGTGTTTCAAACCCCTTAGGGCAACGGTACGACGTTGTGATAATTAAACAGACGTGGATGTAAATAAATAACTTCGCCATAAAAACAGTTCACATTTACAACGTATAAATAGTGCTAATGAAATATTTTAAATCACGCTCACACAGGGTCAGCGTTTCGACCACGATGCATAAAGGCACGCCATTTCACAGACGGAATAATTAACGAAACACACGTCACAGTATATTTATTACTGTCGTGGAAAAACAGATTTATCACAATATCGTAACTTGCCTAGGTAGGTTTAAAAAACACAACGTCTACAAACGTGATGTGGTAATTTGAAGTATTTTTCGGAGTAAGAATAATTTGGGTTTCGTTTAGCCAAAAGCAACACGCCATGTCATGGCTCACCACGTCTGCCAACTTCACTTGGTAACTGCCCCGCCATCATATCAAAATATATTAAATTAAGTATTCAAACATTAAAATCTCTTTTCAGTTGTAAATTAGAAATTCAATAATCATTATTTTGCTGTAATAAGTATGAAATATGCTACAATTGAAAACATGTATAATGTAATTACTTACTAACGAAGTGAAATTTCCCGAGTTTGAAAGAGACGAAGAAAGAGTGATAAAGCGGCAAGCCTCGCTCAACAGACAGTTTTGCAATAGCTTTCTCGCTCGATAAAACAACACCGTACCATTACGGACTACTCACTATATTTTCCGTTGTTATTTAAACTGTAAAAATGACATATGTGGCCATCGGGCTACATAAATATTTAAATATTTCAATAGGCAATATTACTGCTCAGCTTACTTACTATAAGAATTTTAATGAGTTTATCCGGAGAAAAATTATTATGTTAATACCTAAATTCCTATGTGGCCTATGAAATTGATAGCTTTGTGTAGTAAATGCTTGTTATACGATTTATTGCTTAACATGTAATTGCATTGCAAACAAATGAACGTTCAAAACCTGCAAAAATTACTTATTAAAGTTTTTTAACCCATATTTTACTGCAAATAAGAGTTAGCCATTTCACTTTAATTCCTTAAAAGTATGCTATACTGTTTCTAAGTAAATTGATTTATTTTGTACAGACTGGTATTTGTATTACAAACAACTGCCACAGTATAGCTTGTAATTTACCTTACACGCCAGCTTCATTTAGCATGTAAGGCCGGAATGGGTCTACATGAATAGCTCTACTGATATCAGTTAACACCTACAAGGAATTTGAAGAAACTGCTGCCCAGTTTAGTGCATTGTAGTTGCGATATTGTGTTACAATCCTGTACGAGTCATTGTAAGCCTTTCTTACTCTATAAGTATCAGTACAGGAGCGATCTCTCCACATGATTTACTGTAATTATTTTAGCCTGAAGTGGAAATAGTTCCGTGCTTGTTTCTCCAGCCATTGTTTGTATGTGAAACAAAATTGGTAGTTACACAACCCCCCCCCCCCCCCCCGGTTGTGTCACACAGCTACAAGGAGAGCTTGAGGAAAAAACAATAATTTAAAAACTTTATTAAATTACATAACTTTTATTGGCATTGCATTGTTTTTAGACTAGTCGAATTGCGTTTGTTTTGGTGTTCCAATATTTTAAGTGAAACCTTTTTATGAGACTTAAAAAAACATTTGTTATTTAATGTTAGACTCTACTCTTTGGAAAAATATGCAACCAAATTTCAAGCGACCCAGTAGAGCTCGTGTTTAGCAGTAAATATTATACATACTGAAGTAACTTCGTGTGGCAGTTGCAGGAGAGGTTTTTTTTCTGCCTCGTCAAATAATCCCACACATACTTAATGAATCTCACAGTTGCAAAACTGCAAGAACGGTATACATTCAGAAACTAACATTTATCAAACCTGAGCATTTTATGTGTTAGCTAATGTAAATAAATTATTCACCAAATGTTTGAAAATACATTTTCAGCATAATTTGCACAAAATCAGCTAATGCTACTAAATATTTAGGCGTTCTATATTTTTTTAATTACACAAAAATTATCAGTTATGAACACCCGTTCCCTTGGTATTATGATCGACAACCCTCATTCGTGAAGTAATGATGCAAAGTGACCAATAAAAAATTGAACGCTACTTGTTACATTTTAAAAGTACTTTCATGCGAAACCACTAAACAGTGGTGATCGAGCTGCTAGAGCACAAAACAGTGGTGATCGAGCTGCTAGAGCACAAAACAGTGGTGATCGAGCTGCTAGAGCACAAAGGCGAGCTAGATTCCATCACATGCGAGGTCACTTCCGGAATATTTGCGTGCGGGAATCGTGCCTGGACAATGCTGTTAGTCGACGGTTTTCTCGAGGATCTCCCGTTTCCCCCACCCTTACGTTCTGGATGCTGCTCCAAATCAACCTCATTCCAACCCTTAGATGTTAGCCACCCAAACCTCTCAACTAAACAATGTTTCTGAACAGTTAACTTTGCATATGTATATTTTCGTATCAGCTACACACAAGTTACTTAATACAAAATATTGTAAATATGCATTTTTGGCTTTGTGTAAAGTACTGACATTTGTAATTTTATGGATCATTATTGTTTCCTCATCTACTTGACTATGTAAAGAAAACTGAATCTTGTAAGTTTCAGAATGTGTATTGGTATTTTCTTATGTATTATAAAATATATTTTAATATTATATTTTTTTCCTTGTGTTTCACTGACAAGTTATTTACTATGTAAAAAATGCACTCTGAAACATCAATAAATACAATGGAATTCTGTACTCAAATTCGAAAAAATCGCAACTACCGCCACGTGACTCGCTCGCCTAAAATTATCAGAACGAAACATATGGTGAACCTATTACAAAGCTTGGGTGCTGTCAACAAGCACCAGAGAAAGGGAGGGAATGACCTGCCTTCCCAGAAATAGTTTATCCCCTAGCAGTTTACATTTGGCAATGCAGTGGTTTCCAGGTAGTTGTTTAGGGACTGTCTTATGTTGGATATCTTTATCGCACTTTGGGAAATCCTCACGTTCCAAAGCTCTCATCATTGCCGAAGCTCAGAGCGGGGGGTGTGCTCGGGCCCTTGTGAGGGCCCTTATACCACCCATACGGTTGCAGCAGTTGTATCTCTCTGCGGGCTGAGGAAGTTTCCCTCACCAGACTGCAAAGAACACATAGCCCAGAGGTCAGGACGCCCTGCACGTCCCGGCGCAACTCAGACAGCCCGCCAGTCAGACCAGCAAAGCCGCGGTTCCCTAACCCTGTCCTTCCCTGCCTGCGGGGGGTTGGTGGGTGGCAAACATTTAACTGAGTGCCCAAGTTTGTATTTCAGTAACGGTATCAAACGTTCCAAAGCGAGAGCTGAAACACGGGGGTGAGACAGAGGTATGGGAAAAGTTTGCTGTAGGCTGTTCGCTGTAAAGTGAGCCCTTCAAAATTTTTCCTTTCATCCAATTTCCATATTCCTGCTGCTTTTTAATATAAACATTGCAATGTGACAAATAACCACAGTGTATACATTTCACCACTATCAAAATTTAAAGCGTGAGGCTGCAATGAGATATATTTATTAGTCGTTAATGCTTGTTGGGAGGACTTTAAAAAGTGTTCACTTTACCGTGAACAGCCTATACCTGGACGGTACCCGTGGTGCAGACAAACGGAATTTCTCATAGGTCGAAGATATCCTTTGCTGTTAAGTATGCAACGGCGCAACGCAAAAAAATTTCGATCGTTTATAAACATCGCACGACGCAAGAACCTCACCAACATTGTAAAATGAAAATACCATACAAGTACCAAAAATTTATTTCTATAATGCTTTTTAATTTACATATTTTTCTTCTTTTTTCAAACATATTTGTTTAATAGGCCTATATATTATTCTTAAATTTCAAGCTTTGTGAATTGGCTGGTTGTAGTTTTTAAATACCTGAAGAACGAATTTTTAAGAACACTATTAAATTTTCTCAGCAAGATGGCGATACCAAATTAATTCAATACGTAAATATCCTCTTTATTTATGTTTCATCGCATAAATGTAGGCTTGAATACTTTGTACACGCAAATAATATAATAATAATAAATGAAAATCACAGGCTTCTGTACGAGTGGAAAACGATTTTACAATTGATCACGGCTAATTTAGAAGGCACAACACGTAAATAAAAACACAAGAAGTTGAAAGTTGACCAACTCTTGCCTAACGTTCTTGCGTCCTGCGTAGTCCATAAACCGTAGCTTTGATATACCTATGTTCGACTGTTTGCGTCTTTGCGTTTATTTCGTGCTTGCGTTTCTTGCGTAGTCTCTAAACCCGACATTACAGCTAGACCGGTGTTGAGAGGGCAGCCTCTCAAAAGCCTAGGGTTGTAGGGGCGTGGACAACGAGATATCTAACACCTAGCCAAAGCCTTACGTAAGGTGTGACAAATTGCGGGCCCAAGTCCGAAACAGGTACGGACAAAAGCGCCACAGGAACACACGCAAGCACGCACACACGCACCCAACCACGGAAGTAAGTGAAGAACCCCAATCGAGAAGTGCTGACGACACACACTCGCTCAGTTAAATGAGAACAAGCCCACTAGAGGAGAGGCGACTGGTAGGCTCAGTCAGCCCACAGGAGAGGACAGGCGACTGGTAGGCTCAGTCAGCCCACAGGAGAGTGCAGGCGGGGCCGGCCGATCCCAGTTTGACGAGGGCGAGTACACTGAGGAATTTGCGAACGTCACCAGCACTTCAACTGATGGTTCACAGTCACTAAAACTGACACAGGGCGATGCACTCCTCCTCTAACGAGCCCTGACGAGGAGTGGTTCGTCTCTCCTAAATCAAACAAAGTTTCGTAAGTGAAACAGCCAATTGGCAAGGAAAGGAAAGAGCTGCTCATTAACAACAGGTTTCAGATCGTGACAGAAGAGGTCGTACGGAAAAGCGAAAATTGAACGCGCCTCTTCACAAGCCACAACTCTCCCCCCCCCCCCTCCTTTTTTTCCCCCACAGGGATCAAACAGATAACAGGCGTGTGCCTATCATCATACCAGACAGAAGGACACTAAAAAAAAAAATGGCATTACTGCTCTGCGAAAAAAATATAAGTTTTCAAAATACGCTCACTCAGAACCGTGAATTAAAGTTAACTTTGTACACTCGGCCTGGGGCGCTATTCACTGATGGCTAGTTTTTCCTTGGCGTGGCTCACGGCTCCCGAATACCCACCGTTCATTGCAATCGGTATTCTCAGACTGCCAGAAACACGGGTAGGCGTGAACACGTTTACCGCCTGCTTGTCGTGGCCACCCGGGGCTGCCGAGCTGCGCTAGGCGGGACGCCTAGTGGTGAATGCTGGGACAAAAACACTCACTCACAGATTCGTTTGCGCCACATTGTTTTTGGTGCTGTTTATCACCGATATTTATTTCTTGTTGATAAATAAGGCGGTGTTGTTGCAACCTCAGTATCAATTAAGCCAAAAACGAAAAATAAGAGCATACCACTTAAATCTTCACGTTTACTGTAATGGCCATAAGACTCGTATTTTCCTGGGGTTTTTCAGCTTGGCTTGGTAGAGCAAACAGTAAGGTAAAGGCCGAAAACGAATTGGAAATGGTGTGTAAGTTCAATCACGGCTAACTGCGAAATTGTTTTACTTTTTTACACTACGGTAAATTACCCAATAAAGTAGTAAACTATCGATAAAAAATACATTTATTTCACGTAATTATTTGGCTGCATTCAATTAAAACTATATTTAAGTAGCCACTGCAGTCTGCTACCACTTATTCAATTAGTGAAATTGTTCCATGTCACTAATTCCATCAGTGATTTTTTTTGCACTGAAACAATTAGTGGTTTTCTACTGATTCGAAATTAGATTGTAATTATTATAATTATATTTTATTTGTTTTAAGATAATGTGCAGTGATTTATAAAAAGCTAGGTTTTGTTGTACATGACATAACCTCCAGTCTCACTATTCTGAGTTAAGGCAAATACTTATCACAAAGAGACTATGTTTTAGAACACAGAGAACGTTTTGGAAAATATGACATGCTTGACAATTGAATCATATATTTTTGAAACGGCATAAGTCAACAGGCACACATTTGTGGGAAAATGAGAAAAACTGTTTAAATTGTACAGTGATATTATATAGGCAGTTGCATTGACATTGCCATATTATATGGTGTAAATGTGATTCTCAGACAAGAGGTCGAATTTCTGATGTAATATTTGGATAATGTAATTAATTATTCAAAGTTGGAGATTGATGCCTTTCAAAAAATGCAATAAAATATACTGAAACCTCACACTCCTGTGTAATAAAACTAACATAATATTGACTGCATACATTTTTACATGTACAGTTCTACATTTTGCAATACTGATGCATTAATTTGGTACAATAATAAGTATTTGACATCCATTCACTGATCTTTTTGGTTGTCATTCTTTACAGGCCACTTCAAAATCTCTTCGCAGAAAACTAGATGTTCTTCAGGCAGATAACGCTCTAGTTTTTCCAAGTCATTGATTGTACTGGACTTTATTGGAACCTTTCCTAATGAATATGCTAGTTTTTGTGGCGCAGTCACTGGACCACGCTGCAGGCCTAGACGAAAAGTGTCACTAATCAGTCCATTAATCGTCGTAGAAGCAGTAATACAACCCCTTCTGGTTGTATCAAAAACAAAATGTGAAAAAGTGCTGATTGAGAATGCCGTCTTACCTTGCCTTCCACTATTTTGAGTGTCTTAATAAATTCTTGTCTTCCTGTAGTACGCCTTCCGACATGACTTGAAGTCTAGTATCTCATTAGCGGAAACCTCTTTAAAGTGAAAATTACCTGGTTTCGTACTTATAAGAATCACCTCTGTGATGTCGTGCACAGTAAACAATCTGTCCTGTTTCCTTAGTTTGCACTTTATAGTGCCGAAATCACTATCGCAGGGCAAGAAACTGTGTCCTCTCACTGGAATGTAGTGTTGAATTCGGTTGAATCTCCCAGAATCGTTTAGGTACAACATAAAGCTACTGAGGGTGTGATTCTTATTCTGAGCTGTGCCGTTGTCTGAAAACAGACAAAGTTCAGAGTATTCATGTGGTATATCCTTTATATAATCATTTATAAATGAGCACACTTTATCTGCACACTTCCTGCCTTCGCCCTCATTGTAGACGTATAATGTGCTTTTGCCAGTCTCTATATTGTTTATGCAAAAGACACTGAGAGTGTGTTGTCTTAAATAAAACACATCTTGCACTGGGATTTTTGGTAGGAAGACATTCTTCATAAAATCGAAGGACAAATAAAGAACATGGTCTTCGATTTTTCCCGCTTCGGATTTCTCATGTTGAAGAGCAGCATTAAATTTTCTGCTCCTGCGCTTATGAAGAAGCAGCTCAGTCACAGCTCTACGCTTTGCTGCATCATTTTATTGAGGAGACTTCAGTTGAACATATAACTCCTCACATGTACAACAAGTGTCTAGTTGTGGCCTTCCAAATTTGTAATTAAAATTACCCCTAAAGAATGTCCACAAAAAGTAATAACTAACTTTTTCTTGAGGGTGTTTTTCTAGAAATAATTTCCACGTCACTTTGACACTGGGGTCAGCACGTAAATAATATTGTGTTGGCCCACCTACATAATGACATTCTTTCAGCGGAAAGGATGAGATATGGTTTCTTACTAAATCATGCACTTCTGTTGGCAGGCTGTGTGAATATGCCTTCCTCGCTTGTCTTTGGGTATTTGCTCAGCCAATTTTAGTGCTCGCAGTCTTCTTACTCTCTTTACGCTGATGCTGAAAACACAAATAAATGCATCAAAACATACCCTCTCACTTGTAGTTCCATTAAGTACATGATACTTAAAACTGGCAGCATTAATTCTTGGAGAGTCCTTCCTTGGGCGTCTCTGCTTCACATAATACACATCAATTCCTTGAAGGTATATGTCTTGATAATTTTTTGCTGTGATATTGTGAAACAGAGTGAATATGTCCTAGTAGTTTTCTTTTCCAATTTTCCCCAAGCAATTTTGTGAACACCTGTAATCACATAACATATATCCTTGTTAAAATCAATCTTAACTAATGTAATACATACACAACAATACAAATTAAATACCTACTCCTATGAACATAATTTTAGGTCAAATGGTACGGGATAAGCCTGGTCTACAATCGCACTAGCACAGACACAGTACAAAAGCATGGAAGTTGAATGTACAATAATCATGGTTAACAATAGGCAATAAGCACTCTATAAGTAATATACATGCTTGAAGATGATAATCTATAGAGGCTGATACATAGAAACATATCACACACACGCAAAGTAACAGCCCACACACTGTGCATATGAAGCTGTCCAACATTAACTTTCTCTATCCACTGTGAATCGTGTTCTGTGCGCAAACAATCAGGGAACAGTACTGGTACTACATGAGTGGGCTACACGACAAGATTAAAAGAAAACTTTTCTAGATTGTTTTGACATGTTTAGTAGGCTTTACATTGTTAAATTTTCACCACGAAAATATCGGAACATGCTAGAATAGAATAATGATATACTAATATATAAAGAAATACATATAGGAGTGGTGCTACTTACTTGCAAGTGAATGCAGGCTTTTTTGCTGGGATACTTTTTCCTAGATGATTCACATAGGCATCTCCTTTTATCCCGGCAACTTTGATTCTATTACCTTTATAGCTTTCTGGTTATTTAATCTTTCTTTCTTCGTTTTTTGGAGTTACGATCTTGCTCCTCAACAACAATATCACTCTCAGAAGCACTCATTGCAATACAAATAATCAGCTATGCACGTTCAACAGCATGAAACACAAAACTAACAACTTACAATATTCGAAACGAATACAGCATGAAGCAGACTTGTTTGCTTATATACAGTACTGGTATTACCATCTAGGGGTACGAGTAGAAAGTATTGACTGACATGCAGCATCAGCCGGTGCTGCTATCTACATTTTATTTTTAGAAGGACATGAGTCATGGCTGATGCCTCTTTAAAAAAGATTATTGACTGTTTACTTTTAAAAGGGCATTAGTCATTGACTGATGCCCTTATAAAAATAATGTCGCTTTTCAGTACCTTATAGAATGTACACTAAGTGATGGACTGATGTCCTTTTAATGTGAATTGGTGCAGCTATATCTGTAGTAGTTGAAGCAATAGCTAACTGAAAATCTCGAAAAGGTTGACTGATGCCCTTTTAAAAATGTATGATTCAATTATTAAAAGTGTGCACACATGCATTTGCTAAGTGTATTTTTTTTACCTCCTAATATACCCATTGACACAACAGATGGCATAAAAAATTAAATAGCAGAAGAGAAGAAAGCATGCATCAGTTCATACCCACACGTTACCTAAAGTGCTAACAGAAAATTGTAAATGGCAGGCAAAAGAAACTCTCAAATGGCAGACATTCCGCAGTTGGCAGGGATACAAATGCGATCAAATATTTTATGTAGGGGCTTTGTGGTACATCCAAGATTATTTTTTCCCCCTGAAGAGTTCATTTATTTAAGTTTCTAACCTCAAGTACTAGACTATTAGTCTAATTTTTGGAAAATTTTGTTAGTAACGACACTGCTTATGTATAAAAACAAGGTACCATATTCACATGCATGTACAACGGACATTTAAGCGACTAATTAAAACATTATTAAATTATTTAAAGATTTATCTTTAACCAGAGTAGAAATCAATCTTGTGCTTTCCGTAGTTAAACAACTTATACGATTAGAAAACTAAAAGAGGGAAAAATATCACAATACTAAAAATAAGGCTTTTATGTTTGTTGATTAACGTTACTCATGCAACAAAGCTCAGATTGTGTTTTTACACAATCAACTCGTAAGTTGTGTGTGTGTGTAGCTCAGTGAAACAGTATTGCTGTTTATAATTTAAGTTATTGCCAGAAAACGTTTATGTCTAGAATATCTTCGTCTAAAATAATAATACGCAATTAACTTCACAGTGAAATCGGCTGCCTGTGGTTATTTGATTTAGCTTTGCTTTGTATAATTTGTTAGTATTATTGCTTTAGACAAAGGTATTCTATAAATGAACGTTTTCTGACAATAAATTAAATTATTTACAGCATTACTGTATCATATAAAATAATTAAAATAATTTCTTTACACAACAAACACGCGCATCAACCTACTCAGCTACACACACACACACACGTACAGCCTGCGAAATGGCTATGTAAAAGGTTATATATAGCAAAAAAATTCATAGTTATCACGTATTTTTTAAAGTTGTGTTTATGGTTCTATTATGACTGTGCAAGTAAATTAAAACATTTCCTGTTACGTACACGTGCACTAACTTTCATTTAGTACCTAAATAAATACGTTTTACAGAACCTGTCATATTTTCGTAAACAGACATATCCGTTGGTATAGCAGAAATTTAGAACACCTTCTATTAAATCACGTGCCCCAAAATTGCTTTCTGATTGGTCAGCGAACATAGCCTTCCGTCTGGGGTGCCTAGAAATCGATGATATTTAGGCGTGATCGGCCAACTCCCGCCTGTGGCTTTTCATTCGTATCCAAGAATGAGACAAGCAGGCTCACAGGCGGGAGCACCGCGTACTACTATCGCCTACCGCCTACTTAACCCATGCATCTGAGAATAGCACCCGAAATGACAAGAAGACCCGGCGTCTGCTCACAGACACAAACCACTATACACACGCCCACCATAATGAGAAGCCTCAAAAGTTTGTCATAAAAAACCTGCCCTCGAGGATGGGGGGGGGGTGGGCGAAGACATTATCAGGCGTGGGTTCAACATACTGGACCTCCGCTACTTCAAACGAAAGCCCCGCAAGCACATACGTGCTGGCACTTGGACAGTAACACTTGCAGACACGAAGCAAGACTTCCTCAAGGTCAGCGGCTCTACTCTACTGCTGTTCGGCTAAAGCCGTACAAACCACGACCTGAAGATGTGCCACACTGCCGCGACTGCAGCCAGTCGGGCGGCACATACACAAAAACGATGTCAGGCTGGAGACAGCAGGGCTGCGACCGGCGGGGTCCTCTCGGGGGTGCTCCGGGCGCAGGCGGGACGGGGCTCGACCATTGGGCAACGAGGACGGACAGCAACAGGCCGGCACAGCAGCCGAACAGACGTCCGCTTCTCTCGGAGACCACAAAACCGCCACCCCAACTGGATAGAGGTCTAGGTGCTACATTACATGACATTCGGGAGCTAACCAAGCTACTTCGCGGCACGCACATCACAGAACTAACAACACACAAGCGACCATATTTCGGCCGCATCAGGGCAGCACATACACTTCCTAACAAGCAATGACTGTTGCTACAACCACTAGCTACTACCCCGCAGTAGTGGATAATACTAAATCAGAATGCACACTAACCAAGGTTATGTATATACTAGAAAGTATAAAGCCGACACAATAGCCGACAGCCTAGAGAAACAATTCTCTCCCAATAAAGATGTACACGTTAGACAACTCACTCGGTCAGTAAATAATGACGCAAACGAATACCTCAAACTAAAAGAAGTACCTGAATATCACCCAATTACATTACAAGAATTTAAAAATAACAAAAAAAAACCCCTAATAATAAATGTGGATGACCAGACGGGATAAAATATGAAGCTCTAAATTGATTACCTATAAATGCCCTAGAATATATCTTAAAAATACATAACTAAATGTTGAAGCTTTGCAAATTCCCATGGGCCTGGAAAAAAGCTATAGTAATGATCTTGCCGAAACCTGGAAAAGATCTTACAAAACGAGAAAACAGATGGCCACTAAGTTTATTAAACTGTATTAGTAAAATATTTGTAAAAGCCCTACTATACAGACTTCAGTATCGTGCAGATTTTATTAAAATATTTACAGATAACCAATATGCTTTCAGTGCCTAGTACAGTATTGTACACCTACTAATTAAAATAGTTGAATATATCACAATGGATTTAATAATAAAGAACAACGATATACAATAATAATCTTCCTAGGTGAAGAAAAAGGTTTTGATAAAGTCTGGCTCCCAGGACTAATATATGAACTAATAATCTACAACTTTCCAGGAAATTATATTAGTTTATTAGCACACTACTTAAATAATATAAGAGTTTACGTAACATAAGGAATATTATCTAACACTAAAACTGCAAGAGCAGGAGTACCACAGTGATCGACACTTTCTCCTTTTCTTTACAGTAGTAATACAGTCGAATTCCCAATAACAGACGCACGCACTAGAGCTGATATTCAAATACATGCAGATGATACAGCAATAATAAAGTGTAGTGCCGCGGGCACTCCGCCAGTTTTCCACTTCAGAGGAGAATATTTTAATGAAGTATTTTCGCAACTATCAAGCTTTGCGGTGCCTGCAGCAGGAAGCTGTATCCGCTCTGATGCAACCTGTGGTGATCTCAGCACCGCGTGTCTGCAATTGCTAACCACTTTCGACGGGAAATACGTCCTGTTTTTCACGATATTTTAATCACATGACTCCTGGAATCACGCGTTGTATCATGCGCTATTTCCCCGTCACATGATTTCGATACTACCATACTTTGGGGCCGTGTGCAAAGTTCCAGTTTATTGGCTGACGCCCTAACCTTGCTCTCTCATTGGTTGGCGACTCTTCTCGCGCTGATTTCCCATTGGTGGGAGACTGCTCATGTGCGACTTCTTGGTAGAAGGAGACTTCTCCCCGCTACACTCGTGTTGCTTTATTATGCCATGCACGGCCTGAGGACAGAGAGACTTCAGCAGAGGACACCAGAGACTGCACATCACCGCCTGGGACGACTCGCCTGAGCTGCGCTGAGAATCCACTCTCCTTCATCACCGTGGCTCTAATATGTTTTTGCTTCCAGTCGAGTTTTTATTTGGTTTTATATTGACAGATCCTATTTCAACTTCCGCCACATCGCCAAGTAAGTAGATGTATAAGTGCAAGTGTAGACGTTTCAGTGTTTGATTTTACTAAATATGTTAAATTGACTAAGATTATTTATTTTTGAGTGTTTGTGCTCAACCCTAGACTGCTCGGGCATCACAAAAGCAACACTATTATATTAAATTTGCATTAATAGCCCTAAAGAGAGAACTAACTATCCCTGAACAGTGGTACACGAAATGGTGATATAATGTAAACCCAGAAAAATCAGAGACAATCATAATTACTAAAAAATTACCGAAACCGAACTAAGAATTAATATTATTAAATCAAAAAATTCCGTACCTTAAAAAGGCTAAATATCTAAGTATAACGATAGATCACAAGTTAACTTGGTAACCACACATCGAAAATGTAAGATATGCAGCACTGGGAAATCTTAAACAGTTATATCCCGTTTTGAACACAACTGACTTTCCACGTAAGGAAAAACTCCTAATATATAATCAAAAAATAATCCCAACTATGTTATATGGATGTAAGGTATGGGGACATACCGCAGGCAGATTTCAGAATTAAAGACTTGCAAACTATGCAATACATGTACTTGAGAATAATAGCTAACCAAGACAGATTCCCTAGGGTCTACTTTTAAAACTATCCATGAACTACTATCAATAAAGTACAATAAGGAAGTAATTGCCACCATAAATAAGAATTAATATAATAATCTGGCAAATCATGACAATCCTGACATCGAATTAAATAGCAATTATGATCCTGCAGGAGTAAGAAAATTCAGAAAACCTAAACTTCGCTGAACGCGACACAAGAGAGAGGAGGCCTGCACGCTGATTTGCCAGCCAATCAGAGCGCGAAGCACTCTTAATAAAACTGCTCGCGCGGTCAAAATCCGGTAGTTAGAAAGCAGCCAGCGAGAAGGTAGCAGCTGCTGCGCACGTCTACAAGAACATCAAGATCTTCCGTACTGACGAGTAATCCTTATTAGAGCTACTCGTGCAAACGAAAGGAAAACTAGCGAGGTTAATTCTTGTAAGATCTACGACGTGGTCCAGGATCGGCATTCCGGCGCACACGTCGAGTGGCCGGCCTTGCAGCAGAAGAGTGAGCACACCGACTGCACCCAAGCTGTGCACGACTCGCACTACAAACATCGCAGTGAACCACCCAGTAAAAGCACACATGCAGACAAGACAAGAAGACAGAGGCGCACTGTTTCAGGTGTCAGCTGCACGGGTTCTCGGGCAAGGAGAACTGCGCCAGCTCCAGACGAGAACCAGGCCTGGGGGCCACACGCTCTGGTCCAGGGAAGAGTGATCAACGTGGCAACCTATAACAGTCAATCAATCATAATAACCACTGTCCTAATCAACTGTATATACCACTTAGATTACATATAATATACTATAAATATCGGGCAAAATTTGTACCAATAATAATAACGAATAATATAACCAATAATAGAAAATAAAGTTAACATACAAAATTAAAATTAAAAAATTAATAACCTAAAAAATTTGTGAAAATTACAAATATATAACATATTACATTAAAAATTATACGAAAAAATAAATGTATGTATCCACAATGACGCACCGACTTGATAGTCTGTTTCAGGTCCGGAGGAAGAAAATAGCACAGAAGAACAGAGAGGGAGCCCCATTTTGACTAGCATCCGAATAGATTCTGGTACCAAGGGCCCCTCTAGCATACTAACAGGTTTGCACTTTCAGTGCTAAGGGCAAAATAAATTTCACCCCACCCCCCCCCCCCCCACAACACAATTTTGCAAGTTATATTAATTGAAATTAAATAAATCAGAATATGACTAAAATTGCTCACACTTTCAATTGCGAAACATTCCAATGATGAAAAGAATTCAACTTTAGAATATATAACTTTTGTCTTTCTTTTAAAGCAACCCACATAACATCCAAATAATAAATTTGATCGCCTTCAGCGCCAAGGGAGACCAAAATGTATGCCATAATCAAATGTATATATTTAAGTTATTAATTAAAGGAATAAGGGCCCTCCGCGCATGAACATACGGAAAAAATTTCTTTCTTTCCCATATAACTACACAACCACACTGTAGGACATACCCCGTAGGCTGCCCCGGGAGACTAGAGACTCGCCTACACATTACAAATGAAATTAATTTGCACACTTGCACAAAACAGACCAACATGTCAGACAGACATCACGACACTGACCTTCAATTCAGCCGGCAGTCTGGAGAGAGCTTCACTCCCCCGTCGAACATACGAACACGTAACTTTGCTTTAAAATAGGTAACCCCAAATAAACAGCCTTAATACGGGTTCAGTGCCTAGAAAGAAACAGCTACACGGCGCTTCGCTGCCGACCCAATGATTTCAGTATGTGTTGGGTGCATTTGTTTTACAAACACCCTATGAGTTATGGGAGTCTTAGGCTCCCGGTCTCAGAACACCAAGGCCATTCCGGTGGTTTATGAGGGTTAGGCCTCGGTAGAGTGCTTGCAATAAAAGTGACTCAAATACATATGTTTGATTTTTCATTTGCATGTGCATGCTTAAAAAAGTTGTGCGGAATATCATCATATATATTATAATTAATTTCGAATATCGATATTGACGCATGGCTGAATGCTGCGTAGCGCCACTGCCTGCTCTACGGAAGACTCAGCCCCATCTATGAGTCATGTGCGCTCCAGGGTGGAATACATAAGCGGCAATCCAAATTAAATATATTGTGCCCGGAAGCACACGAGCCTGGGTGGCCGATTACATCATTGCATATTATCTGCGTAATTGCAATCCTCAGTGCCCGTCCAGAATTAGACATGCAAAAGGCACCCCCGAGATTGGAAGTATATTTATTGAAAATTCTACTACTCATGTCTGGACCCTGGAAGAAGTTCCTGCAATCTCGCGAGATGGCAGCACCCCTGTGACATTGTGACAGATGTTTTAATTTGTCGTCGCCTCCATGCGGGGTGATAAGAAACCCGCAGAGCGTCTGCACCCCCAATAAATGCGCCCCTGTGTTGGAAGGCTACGCTAACCCCCGCACCCCGAAGAACTGCTGACTAGAGAAAATTTTGTATAAATACAGTCCCAGTATATGGCGCCGGGTTCGGAGGCCGAAGAGGACGCGAGCCCAACCCTCAGTCTGCGAAGACTCCAGTCTGCTGAAGACTCTTCTAAGTCCGCAAGGGCTCATCCACCTCAGTCTGCAAGGACTTACCTTCCTGCATTCCGAAGGATTCTGATGCTCAATACCCAATCTCCTACACCCAGCTTGTAGAAGGCTCTCCTTCGGGCTCGACCCAGGGCTACTCTATTTCCACCGCCAACCCTCCTTTCTTGACAGGCACCTAAGCCTGCGTCAAGAATATTTTTCTCTCTCCGTATCTGCACGTCACGAGGACCTGCACGCGAAAAGTTCAACAGCTACAGGTGTCCCCCACCTCAACCCAGTATTCCCTACCTCAGTCAACTTTCCTTGACTTCGCGGTAGCGAGCCGTCATGTTTCATGTTACCTACCTGATTGGCTTCTCCTCCCCCCTTAATTAATCTAGTCACTGTAAACTGCGTTTGCTATTGTTTTCATTCTTTTAAGCCACTGTAAAATTGCGTAGCTATAGTTTAACTTGCCTCAGGCTCGCCCTCGCCTGACTCCTGATTTATTCTCGTCATTCTCGTAAACATATTTTCTTATTCCAATTGTTTGTAAAACAATGTATTTTAATTGTGTTTTGTATTAGTGAATTGCATTTACTCCCCAGGGATCAAACCCCACAACAAACAACCGCGTAAAGTTGAATATTTGTGTACCGTTACTTGTAGATAGCGGACCCCTGCTCCCTATATATTTCGGTATTATGAGATTCCTTCTAATCAGATGTACAATAACAAAGGTGGTGCTCCTAGTAAGCAAAGACGTAAGTAACGTTGTGCCCTTGCTCGAGCTAACGCCCAATCCAAGTCTGAGGACGAACCACTGGTTAGCTGTCCAGATCAAACACCACGACCCATTCCTCCGTTTATTCTGTTGGACATTTCATATCCACTAGACCACTTACTCGGTGACAATTGGCCCGCGTATCCGACAAGGTACTAAGAGGTTCAGGAGAAATTATTCAGCCAAGAGAACGAGGCCATTCCCCCTCACACACTTGCTAGCCAGCCCCAAAAACATTTAGTAATGTGAAATTACAATCAGGACGGCGTATCCGAGTGAAACATCCCGCGGGCACAGTACTCCCAAAATATTGTGACATCAAGTTGGCAACAGGAAAAGTGATCAGGGTTAGACTCCCTGCACAACACGACTCCTGTCCCCATGTGGTACGCCTCTCCGTCTGCTAGCCCACACACCCCCATCATCGCTCTAGATTAAACACCTCAACATTACACCCCTTTAGGATCGCTGGCATCTTACGCATATTGGCGACCCTAATTGTGAGAAGGGTTGCTCTCCCTGGGCGGGAAGCCACCTCTATCAGACTCTCTCTCTGGGGTTTGTTTCCAGTTCATGGTAAACCTGCTCCAAGCGATCGACTGCTGTATGAGGACCCCTAACACCACGTAAGGCTATTTGAAGATATTGATAAATGACGTGGTACACTAAGGTGGACTTGGTAGGGTGATCAACATTAGCGTACTTCCCACTAGGATAGTCACACCCCATAGCAACACACGTCAATATTTGGCGCCCAGCGTGGGGCCAAAATTCCCAGTGGCTAAGCCTTGGGAACAGGACTACGCCAGACACCCCCCTTTTTTTTTGTTGGTTTACTCCTTGTAGAGGATTATCGTTCAGGACTACGGGTAGTCGTTCTAAAGACCCCATGGCGCCTATAGACACCACGATGTCAGACTCTGAATCGAGTCAACACGGCAGGATAGCTGACGACATCTCCACCGGGGCGAGCAATGCCCCCTGTCCCGTGACAGCATGCCCTGGAATTGGACGCTACACGATCCAGTCTGCCTATTGTCACCGGACATAACATTACAGCTGTATCGGGTGGGATGAGACTCCCCGCTATACAGAGCGCCTCGAGTACCGCTGTACCGAGTGCCACAAGGATGAGCCACAGCAATTTCACTGGCCAGAGTGTCAAGGACGCGGATGATACACTGTCATTTGTATCCTCTGTCGACGAGAGTTCGACCACTTGTGTATCGGATGGCTGGACGAACGGGTAACTACCCCCGGGGTAGTGTATCAATGCGATGTGTACTGTAGGGAGCACACATACAGTCCCCGTAACCGCACTCTCAGTATCCAGGAGCTACCACCTGAAATGATACTACCCGAGTTTAATGGGAGAAACTACGCGGACCCGCCAAATTCCTCGCTACCTGTGAGAAGGAGTACCGCGAACACCTCATCCCGCAGAGGCAATGGGTGAGCCGTACTCACCCCCAGCTGATAGGCACCGCCAAGTGCTGGTGGGAACGCTACGGCGAATTCGTAGAAAGTTGGCCCCAGTGTAGGGCCCAACTCATGTTTCATTTTTCCGGGGATGAACTCCTACGTGAGATAATAACTGACGTGCACTCACGGGTAGAGCGACCCGACGAAGAAGCCGAACTTTTCATAAGGCGGAAAGAAGGCCTACACAGGTGTGAGTACCCAGAGCAGAGCGAGGCCCTAAGGGTAAGAGCGATCACCCCGCACCATCCTCCGCCCGTTGCAAAAATGAGCGCCCTTCTCGGGGGAAGAGAGCAGGCAGCACGTGCCCGGGTGAATGGCCCGATCCCTCCTCCAGACAGCCTGTAGGGCGCGGCGTGACCTTGTGAAGCCCCGCCGCCCACTTGCCTCACTGCTGGGATTGCCAGGAGCGGCATTTGTTTCGGGACTGCCCGAGACGACAACCTCAGGGCACTCGAAACAAGGGCGGCAGAAAGCCACTAACCCTCTGCCCCATTTACATTCAAACGATGTCAAACCCAAGACCTTTCGTGCCACGGCTTGAGCTGAACCGCAAGGAATGGGTGGCCCGGCAAGCCCCGGAAGGAGGTGCATGTCACCAGGCCCCCTACACTTCCGATCGCAACAATTTTTTGTAGTTTATTTGTGCTCAGTTTGTGCTAATTTGTGCCGCAAACATTTGGTTTTGTCCTACTGTAGTTACTCTGATATTAGCAAACAAGGGTGGGGGGGGGGAGACTGGGAACATGCTAACCCCGCCCCCCTTCCTAACAAATCTGATAGCACTAAACATTCTCTTTAATTTGTACTCAGTTTGTGCTAATTTTATCCTCAAATATTGGATTTTATGCTATTCTAGTTACCGAAGTATATATTCATATAGTGGTGGGTAACTAGGGAATTGGTGGCATCCACTCCATCTGCTATTTTAAAAAACGAAATGTAATTTATTTATTTCTAGTTTATAAGAGATAGTCCGGAAAATATTTCATCTAGAAATCTTGTCTATTTGTAGTAAATATTAAAGAAATGTGATAAGGGAAGCGTGACTCAATTAAAATTCGTTGTGTGTACACATGTGATGGCGGACACGCGAGTGAAATATGCCAAACACTGGAAATATTCATTTATTCAAATGTTTTTGGTTGTTTTAAGTGCTTTTTATAATATATTAAATTGGCTGTTATTACTTACTGACAATTAAAGTTCTTGCATTTTTTGTGATTCGCATGAATATGAATGTGTTGCCCGACTTCATAATAACTAAAATACACAGGCATTAAAATATATTGCTGTAATGAGAGATACTGGTAGGAAGCCAGACACAGCATTTTGATTACACAGATCACAACTGGAAAGCGCGGATATAGGACAACTCACAGAAAAAAAATATTTCTGAGACTTCCTTATTATAAATAGTCAGAGAGTAGAGAGGACTTAAGTCATATTTAATTTAAAGAATAATAGCATTTCAGTGTAATATGACTGGAAGTGTTAGTTATTCATTAATATGCAATTAAGTCTCCGATATCAATATTTCATACGAATACTTCGAGTTTATCGGCTAGTTGGCAGCACTAAGTTGGCTTGCTCAAAATTTTTATAAACTTAATTTACTAAGTTCACATTGGAAATTGGCACAGTATTACATCGGTAAAGCAAAGGAAAAATTATGTCTATGGGCTTTTTTGTCAAAAACTATTATGTCACTGAGAATTGAATATACAAATAAAGTAGCGCAAACACTGATCAACTCGTTATCTCACTTAACAGGCGTAAATTACAAAGCCGATGTAGATTGATGATCTTCGTAGAAAAATATTCCAACGTAGCTGGCGAAAAAAAAAAAAAATTGTTATGTAATGTATATGGCTGAAACCTCGTGGCAACTGGCCCACGAATGGTCCTCATTCTGTTGAAAAGTGAAGTTATTCCTTAGATAGTTGAGCCCCTCCAAGAGTGTCACTTCTGTTAAGTTAGGAATAATTTATGCAGATTAGTAAGGAAATGTGTGCGATCTGAATAACTGCATTCATAAACGATGTAACTCTCCAGCGTGTACATATTCTAGTATCTTACTTTTACCTTGTTTGCACGTTCACACATACAACAGCAACTGCAGTAGCCTGAAATAGGGACACACATTCAACTTTTCCTAAATAAACCACTAATAACCTAGACCATTCGCCTGCTTAGTCATAAGAAACAGGTAATACCAGTATGTTCACTTTTTAAATATTAGTGCCTGGTCTGTTGACTGGCTGGGCATAAGAATAACTAGCATACAAGTAGACGCCAAGAAACACTGGGACCATACTAGAATAATGTATGCCACAACACAGCAAGTTTCTTTTCAAGTCCAGTTTACTCAATTCTTTTAACAACGTGGTTACTTTCTGGACTGATAATATTCAAACCCTAGTGGCAACTTGGCAAAACCACAGATGACATCAACCTTAGATGAGAAATTAGTGGTACCTAATTTTTAAAATAAAATAATTAAAAATTTGTGTGTACCTAGCTCAGTGGATGCGAAACCATCTCTCGGGTTTGCCGTAGGCATAACTTAAATTGAAATGCTTGTTAATACTGCATTCAGCATGAAGTCACACATAATGCTTTCATATTCCAGACTAAATAAGTGAGGCAACTCACTTTGCCTGTGTATACCATACATGGATAGTGCTTATCTGATATACGGAGGTGTGATGACCCAGACTTTCTTGTAAATGTAGACCTCTCAAAACGAAAAACGCACAATTCCAGTAATTTCTGCAGCAAGTAGCTGAAATTAAAACAGTTAGTTTTTCTCTAAACCATAGAGAACCTACATACATTTATGATGCGGACGTTGGCTGCTATCTCCTAGAAATATAAACTATATTTACAATGATCAGTGACCATTCAGAAGGCGCTATTCTGGTTAAAAACAATAAACATTGAAGAAACAGAATTACTCACATAACGAGACCATCAAAAGAAATACAAAGAACTTATAATTGCAAGAATAAATGGAAAAGTTCTAATTTTTTTAAATCTTAATCTTAAACAATTTGATATTGCCACGATACATTCTATGTACAACTTCCTGTATGAGAAAGTAAACACAAAAATAATGGAGAAGAAAATAAGGAAAATCCTTGACATAGATACAGCTGTCCAAAATAATTTATATATATATATATATATATATATATATATATATATATATAACACATATGCGTCACATGTAGTAAACAGTAATTAGGTGTGGAAATAAACATACATTAAAGTGTGAAATAATAAATAATAAACATTAATTACATTAATAAAATATGGTCTCCCCTGGGAGAAATTTTATGTTATTCTTGAAATTATTATACAAGTACGGCTTTGAATACAGGCTTCTCGATGTGGCGAAAGAAGTGTCATGGGTTTTGACATGTTGGTATGTATGGGCCACAGCTGCACATTTGTTTTATTTTAGTTATTTGTGATCCGACGCGTGAATAAGTTATTTAATGTCAACGTCCTTTATAAGGCAGTCGAGACCCGAGAGCCTTATTTAAATAAGACAATAAGTAAGGAAAAAGGGATCAAGAAATAATATATATGTATTTTTTTTTTCACTTAGCTTCGTGATAAGATTTTTGTACGATCATCATCAATCTACGTCGGCTTTATAATTTATGCGTGTTAATTGAGAAAACGAGTTGAACAGTGTTTGCGCTATTTTATTTGCGGAGACATAATTTTCCCTTTGCTTTACCGATGTAATACTGTGCCAATTTTCAATGTGAACTTAACAAATTCAGTTTATAAAAATTTTGAGCTTACCGAGTTAGTCTTTCCAACTATAGCTGACAAACTCAACGTATTGGTATGAGATATTTGTATCGGTAACTTAATTGCATATTAATGAATGACTTACACTTTCAGTCATATTACACTGAAATGCTATTCGTATTTAATTGAAATATGACTCAAGTCCTCTCTACTCTATTTATAATAAGGTAGTCTCAGTAATTATTTATTCTGTGGGTGGGTCTATGTCCGCACTTTCCAATTGTGATCTGGGTAATCAAAAAGGAGAGTTTGGCTCCCTACCAGTTTCTCTCGTTACAGCAATATATTTTAATGTGCGAATTCGTGATATTTAAGTTATTATGAAGTCGGGCAATACAATGATATACATGCGCGTGATAATATTACAAGAGCTTTATTTTTTTCATACTAACAGTCAATGTAATTTAGTATGAAAAGCATTCTGAAAAAAACAAAATCATTTAAATAAATGAATGTTTACAGACGTTGGCACGTTTCACTCGCGTGTCCGCCTCCTCATGGGTTCGCACGGCGAATTTTAATTAAGTCACGCTTCCCTTGTCTGATTTTCTTTCATATTTACTACAAACAGTCAAGATTTCCAGATGAAATATTTTCCATACTATCTCGCACAAAATAGAAAGAAATTACATAACGTTTGTCAAAATAGCTGCTGGTGTCGAGGCTAGCATTGCCCCAATTAACGACCACGATATGCCAATATACCTCAGTAACTAGAATAACATAAACTCCAATTTTTTAGACTAAAATTAGCACAAACTGAGTACAAATAAACGCCGATTTTTTATTGCGATAGGATTTGTTGAGAAGGGATGGCAGGGCTAGCATGTCCGCAGCCTCCTTACACAGATATGCTAATATCTCAGTAACTAGATAAGCACAGACTACAATATTTGGGGCACAAATGAGCGCAAATTAGCACAAACTGAGCACAAACAAACTACAAATTTTTTTCTGTTCGATGAAATTGGGGAGGGGGGGGGGAGGTTTAGCATGTCCCCAGTCCCCACCTCGATTTACTAATAGTTCTAAGAAAAAGTGGTTTGACTTGCAAGTGCGTGGTGTGTGGAGACGGAAAAAAAAAAAAAAACTCCCTTTTCCTCTAAAACAATCCCTAAAAAATTCCAATTTTTCCTGGAGCAGGCGAGAAAGGTCAGTGACTCCGAGCCAGACAGGAGAATGGGATCAGTAACCCAGGTATCAGGAGAGCAGGATGTATGACCTTTGACCTTGACCTATAATCTTTGACATTGACCTATCATCTTTCATCTTGACCTATCATCTTTGACCTAGACCTATCATCTTTGACCTAGAAAATTTTAAAAAAAGAAAAAATCACGAAATATCCAAAAAAAAAAGAATCCCAAAAATTTATTAGAAATGAATGGTTATAATTATTCAAAAAATATTTTAAAACTTACAAAAACCTTTTAAGAACATACATTTCCGAATGTCACTACAGCACCACCAGTTACTCACCTCTGTTCAACTCCAGCAGATGACTGAGTCCCTCACCTCACTCCCCTCAACTAAAATCATTCCGCCATATTGATTTTTTCGTTCGTCATTTGTTTATACATTACTGGAGGCTGCCATCTTGATAGGTTATGACTATCTGGGTAGGCGACCACCATTTTGGTAGGCGACCACCATCTTGGTATACACCATCCATCCGCCATATTGGAAGCAATGACCATGGCATTGACCCTATGATGTTGAATGACCTTGAAAACTAAAATTCGAGAAAAATGCATAAAAGTCTGTAAAGCATAATACATAACAGACTACTACCACCATGTTATACCTTGACCCCATGACATTGAATGACCTTAAACCCAAAATTCGAGAAAAATGCATAAAATTCAGCAATCATAATACATTAGAAACTACTACCGCCATGTTAGATGCAGTCTACTTAGACCTTGACCCCATGACCTTGAATTACCTTGAAAACAAAAAACTCGAGAAAGAGCCCATAAAATTCTACAAGCATATTATGTTACTGACTACGTCTCGATTTTACTACCAAGCGAACTGTTGGCATATAATTTTATAGACCAAAAAAAAACTACAATTTTCATCCTATTTTTAAAAAAAATTTATCCAATCGATTATATAGCAACATGCATTATGCATGGTATTGACTATATACTTAATTTGTTATACATATTAAATACATGTTGTTGTTATTGAAAACTTAGGATTGGGATTAGGATTGTGGTGCTTATTGTGATTGTGGTACTGATTGTGGTGCTGGTTGTGATTGCGGTGTTAATTGCGGTGTTGATTGTGATTGCAGTGCTGGTTGCGGTGATGTTCGCGGTGCTGATTCTGAATGTGCTGCTAATTATGATTGCGGTGCTAGGTGCGGTGCTAAGTGCGGTGCTGATTGTAGTGCTTAGTGCGGTTCTAAGTGCGGTGTGTGTGGTAGTCACAAATTAAAATTAATGTGCTCTAACTAAAATTAAAATTATATAGTCCTACCTCCAAAAGCTGAAAATCGAACATTTTTTTAACAATCTCCCTTTAAAAAACTTATATATCCAGGTCCCTCGGTTTATCTCATCGCTTTCTGGGTAATCGGTATTAACACTATGCAATACAAGTGCCCAAGACTGCAGCAGGCACACACACACACTGCTTCGTCATTGATAGTACATATATAATACGGATCAAAGTGCAGAACACAAAATTAGATGAAATTCAAGCAAATTAAAGTCAAAATGTAGTCATTTCTCATTTCATGTATAATCTTTCAAATTGTAGCATAAAATAGAGAAAATTTAAGGCCAAAATCAAACAAATTTCAACACGTTTCAAGCCCCTGTGAGCAGGGTTTTTAAATCCATATCTGCAAGTTAAATCATCATATTTTGATAAAATTTCAGCACCATTTATTTTTCTTCTTAATAAATTTTTCTTTTTATAATTCAAACTGGAATCCCTGCTCACCAATTTAGTGGACATTTCGTATTAATTCACTAAACTATAAGATCTCGAACAAAATTAATGGTTTCCAGCTACAGACTTTCAAATTTATGAATCTAATTTTGTTAAAAAAATTATTTGAATTCTAGATGGTAAGTATAAAATTACATTACCAGATCGATATGGAAAAATATTTGATTAAAATAGTTTGAAACTAATAAATTAGAAATAATTTTTTATAGCATATAAAGGCTTAAAATAAATGAAAAGGGAAACTTTATGCATGATATAGAGTTCTCTTAAGAATCACTTTTTTTTTTTTTTTTTTTTTTCTTTCAGATTTAGGTTAAATTTGGATTAGATTTACGTTAAAAAGTGAGCTGACTTGTGAATACAGATTTGGATTAAATTCGGATTAAATTGAGATTAAAAAGTGAGCTGCTCCGGCTCTCTTATTTATGATCTACCAATCCTATCTTGAATTTAGGTGAAATTTGACTGGAAAAAGACCCTGCGCAGCAAGTTTTTTAGAAAAAAAATTTGCTTGATATAGATCGCAGAGTTGGATTAAATAAGCTTGATCTTGGATTTAATTTGCTTGATTTTGAGAATAAAATTGAAGAGATAAATGATGCTTCCAGAATATTTGAAAAAGTTGCTTGATAATGTGAAACGTACTTGAATTTTAATTTAATTATTGAGCTGCGCTTTGATCCACATTACATATATACTATTTGTCGATGTGCAAAATGGACTTTGTACTGAACAATGCAGCACCACGAGAGTCAACCACCATGCTTCCTAATTGGTCGTCGTCGCGTGAAAAGGACTCTTCAAACGGACCGCCCTCTCAAGCTGCCGGTCATTTTTGAACATAGGCGATAATTCTATAGCAGAATCGACACTGGCGACAACCAGTTAGTGATGATGCAGGTCGCGGCTCCATGATCATCGAGGTCAAAAGGCAGCCCTTCATATAAGCAATTCATCTTCGCTGTATGGGAGGACTCTAAGAAAACCCGTGTAATCGTTCGCCCCTGATGATCACGTGCAGGAACTTACATAACAATGTCTTATTTAAATATGCTTGCAGGTATATGCAAATATCTAAATATAGAAATTTAAATTATTTTATATTCCCATATTTATATGTACATACTTATATATATATATAGACATTTCAATTAACATTAAGTTTCCATATTTATACGTACATACTTATATATAGACATTTGTATCAATTTAATTTTCGCATGCTTACATGGACACACTTACATATAGAAATTAAAATTAATTTTATATTCACATACTTATGTGGACATACTTATACCTAGATATTTAAATAAATAATATATTTCCATATTTATATGTAAATAATAATGTATAAGATAAATTGAAAAGTATTTACTATTTACATAATTATATACCTATACATATACATAGTTATTTACATATAATTATGCATAAATATATATAAATTAAAATGAAATTAATATATATTTCCATACGTATTTGTACACAACTATATATATAAATTAATTGGAAAATATTTTTATATTTGCATACTTATATTTACATTCTTTTATACCTATACATATGCATAATTATTTATATACACATATATTTATATTATTATATACCTATACATATACATAGTTATTTACATATATTTATACATAACTCTATGTATAAATTAAATTGAAATAATTTTATATTTCCATACTTATATGCAGTTATATATATATATTCAATTGAAAAAAATAATTTTATATTTACATATTTATATACCAATACATATACATAGTTATTTATATATACTTACACATAACTGTACATAATCTAAGTTTAAATAATTTTATATATCCATACCTATATGTACATAACTATATATAAATACAATAATTATATATTTACATACTTATACACCCACACATATTTACATCACTATACATTACTATCTAAAGTCCCATTATATATAAGTATCTTCGTGTTTTCATCAGGGACGAACGATTATGTGGGTTTTCTCAGAATGCTCCCACACCGCATCTCTGATCGAGTTATCACCTATGTTCAAAAATGCCCACCAGCTTAAGAGGGCAGTCCGTACAAAGAGTCCTTTTCACTCGACGACTACCAATTGGGTAAACATGGTGGTGACCTGTCGTGGTGTTGCATTGTTCAGTACATAGTTCATGTTGCACATCGACCAACGACGAAGCATAGTGGGTGCCTGCTGTAGCTCTGGGTAGTTTTATGGAAAAGTGTAAATACAGTTTACCCAGGAACCGATGAAATATACCGAAGGACCTGGATATATAAATTTTATCAAAGGCAGATTGTTAAAGAAATGTTTGCCTTTCAGCTTTTGCAGGTAGGGCTGTATAATATTATTTAAAATTAGAGCGAATTTATATTAACTTGCACACACAAACATTAACCCACACACAAACACCGCACTTAGCACAACACTAGGCACTGCAATCAGCGCCACACTTAGCACTGCAATCACAATCAGCACCGCAATCACAATCTGCACTGCAATCACAATCAGCACCGCAATTATCACCATAATTAGCACCGTAATCACAATCAGCACTGCAATTAAACGCTGCTATAACAATCAGCACCACAATCACAATCAGCACCGCAATCCATATCCGAATCATAATACCAATCCTAAGTTTTTAATAACAACAATATGTATTTAAAAAATTTAATTAGTTAAGCATGTAGTCAAAGTCACTCATCATCCACCTAGATATACCAATGTTTGGAATTTTTTTTTATTATAAATAAAATGGAAAATTATAGGTTTTTTATCTGTTACATTATGTACCGACAGTTCGTTTCGATGCGAAATCGAGATAATAATGTAGTAGTCAGTAATATAATATGGTTGTTAGATTTTATTTATTTTTTCTCGGGTTTTTTGCTTTCAAGTTCATTCAATGTCATATTGTCAAGGTCAAGCACGTATGCATCTAATATTGTGGTAGAAATCTGTAATTTATTAAGATTGTTGACTTTCAGGTGTTTTTTAAGTTTTTCTTTCAAGGTCATGCAATGTCATGGGGTCAAGGTCGTGGTAGTGCATCTAACATGGCGATCGTTGTCTGTAATGTATTATGCTTGCTGACTTTTATGCATTTTTTTCGAATTTTCGTTTTCAAGTTCATTCAATGTCATGGGGTCAAGGTCGAGGTAGTCTGCATCTAACATGGCGTAATAGTCTCTAATGTTATTATGCTTGCTTACTTTTATGCATTTTTCTCGAATTCTGGATTTCAAGGACATTCAAATTAATGGGTCAATGTTGAGGTAGTCTGCATCTAACAAGGTGGTAGAATCTGTTATCTATTATGCTTGCTGACCTTTATGCATTTTTCTAGAATTTTTATTTTCAATGTCATTCGAGGTCATGAGGTCAAAGTCATGGTCATTGGATTCCAATATGACAGATGGGTGATGTATACCAAGATGGTGGTTGCCTACCAAAATGGTGGTCGCCTGCCAAGATAGTCATCACCTACCAAGATGGCGACCACCTACGAAGATGGTGGCCTCCAGAAATGTATAAACAAATGATGAACGAAATATCAAGATGGCGGAATGAGTTTAGATGAGGGGAGTGGGGATGAGGGAGACAGTAGTCTGCTGGAGTTGAACAGAGGTGAGTAATTGGTGGTGCTGGAGAGACCTTAGGAAATGTAAGTTTTTGGAATAAAAATATTTCGAAGGTATTTAAATGTATTTTAGTAATTTTTATTTATTTATTTTTAATAATTTACTTTCGGACTATTTGTAAATTTTTGTAATTTTTTTATTTTTTTCATTTTTAAGGCCAAAGATCAAGGTCGAGTTAGTCTAAATCTAATATGACGGATGGGTGATGTCAACCAAGATGGTGGTGGCCTACAAAGATGGCATCATAAGTATGTGCTAGGGGTGACCTCTGGGAAATTTAAGTGTGTTAACTACTTTTTTATTAAAAATTTTTAATAATAACTTATAATAATTGTTTAAAGATTTGAAATTTTTATTTTGTAAATTTTTCAGAATATTTTAGATATTTTAGTTTTTTTTGGGGGTCAAAGGTAAGATCAAAGGGCATAGGTCCTACCCTCCTGACTCGGAGACACTAATCCTTCTCGCCTGCTCTGAAAAAATTTGAATTTTTTAGGGTTTTTTTTTTAGTGATAAAAGGGAAATTTTTCGGGGAAATAAAAAGATAGTAGGGCATTTTGATCTATTTTGAGGGATAAAAAGTGAAATTTTGAGGAAACAAAGGGAAAAAAGATGGGTGATTGGTGACATAACATTGCGGACGGCCGCTTCGGCTCCAAAGCTCCACGCTTTTACAAGTAAAACCACATTTTACTACTACTACTACTAGTAGTAGTAGTACTACTAGTAGTAGTCCCTCTTACAATCTGTAACGTGCGGCACGTTAACTTACCCATCCTTCCTCTCATTCCTGGACAAGCATGTAGAAAGTGGGATTGTGGAGAGTGAAAACCTTGAGCCACCCACGCCAACACCTGAGGATAACCCGGTCAACTTGGGGACCGCCCCCACCAGCCTGGAGGAGAGGATCGAGAGAGAGAAACTGCGTCTACCGCGTCGAACAAGAACACTACCGCAGAGCCCGGCCAATGTGTAATCGCGGGTGAGTGCGAGCTCTGTCCCACGACGGGAGTGGCCAGTAGTAGGTACCGCGCGCCAGTTACCCACGCTGCTGCCGCCCGCAAACTACAGTCAGATGCAGAGATGGAACCCACAACTGGTTACATCACTCACAACCTGCCTAAAGTGAGTGACGAGTAGGAGCCCAGCTGTACCGCTACCCACAGAGAAGCACATGTGAACAACGCCCGGGACGCCGCTCCCTAGCTGTCTGCCGCCGCCAGAGAGGCCTCGCTGCGTGCCAGGCGCACGTGCCACATGCCTGGCGAATACCACGAGACAGCCTGGCGGGCTCCAGCCTCCTTCCGCCGGCCAGCCTTCTCCGCTACGGCGCCTCGGAAGCGAGGGCGCCGCCTGAAGCGACGAGTGCTTAAACGTCCTTGCCCGCCTCCTGCAGCCACTTCCAGCTCGGAGTAAGTACCTGGCAGTGGCCAGCATATTTGAACTAGCGCGTCAAGCGTATGTACCCCCCCCCCCCCCCACGGCCCTTAGTTATTTAGTAGGTAGTGATCGCGTTAGCATAACACCTCATCCCGAAGACAAAGCGAAAAAGTGATAGTTCACGTAATAGGGACAGCTAGGTGCCTATTTAAAAAGCACCCACAAAATCCTAGTCTAGTAGGAAGTGCATCAAGATGAACCTCCCCCCCCCCTCCCCCTCCTTGTTGAGTATCCAGTTTTGTTAGCATCAAAATTTGTTTGTAAATGTAACTTCATTTTTTTAAGGATATAATTTAACAAACAAAACGCGCATTGTCGTGAAACGAGGCTCCGTAGAAAAAGATTAAGTGCCCAAGTAAAGTAAATTTTTACCTCCTAGATAACGGACACTTAAAGTAACGTAGTACTAAATGTCAATTTTTTCAAAATTTGCCATTTATTTCCCCTAGTTTGCTTGCCAGAAAATTGTTTGCCGAGGCTAAGTTAACGTAACTTCAACCCCAGTAAGCAAGCTGGAAAATTTATGTTTGCATTTTCCCCGCGAACCCACTTAGTGCTCACGTAAAGTCAGCATTAAACCAGAATTTAATAACTAAAATCTTTGATGTTTGTAGTTGCAATAATTCAGAACGACACGAGTTCCGTGAGCACTGTCAGGAAGTGAACACACGAAACCGAAGTCCTTCAGCGGGCCCGTAGACATAACGTTGATGAAAACCTCTCCATTCCTAACAATGCGACTGGGTGACATTTCTTTCACTAATTTTGTAAACCTATTTAATAGCATGAGGCGAGAACTCACTGAGGGTACGTTGTAATCCGCCGCCCAGAAATTCGAAACCTGCGCAAAATTTACTAAGTGTAACCTGTGAAAATCCCGTAACATTGTAAGCTGTGTTAAAGCAAAGTTTTGAACCAAGGTGACAACCTCTGCTATTTTGTGTACCCCTTTGCTTTGCTACAATTACACACCCCTTAAAGAAACTTAAGGCAAGAGATATTGATGTATATAAGTCACATTGTATTAGCCTGGAACTTTTTCCTTAGAAGGAAACGCCTATCTTAATGAAGTGAGTTGACGTAGTATTTTGTTCCCCCTAGACAGCGCTGAGAATTATGCATAACCTCGTAACATGTAAATGTACCGCCGCCAGAATGGCAAGAGTAATCTCTACTAAGTGCGAGTTAGACACGCCTTTACGTTGACAACCACGAGAAATGCAATCTCGTCTCCAGCCACTTCAGATGACCCCTTTGTGCATAGTTGAAACAAGCGATAAACTTAACCTTGTATCGCAGTAAGTCAACTCACGACTCTGTACAAAGTAGGCCTTACGAGTGTGCCCAGCTTGTAACCTCACTAGGAGGGCAACACGGGAAATTATGACTTAATGTTAATTTGCTTGAAACCTCCTTAGTCTTACCAGAATATTGTACATAGCCTCTTTTACGGTACGCCATTGTAATTTATTTCACGCCTGTGTGAAATCCCCAAATAGAGTTGTGACGCACCATACCACATCATGCTACACTCACTTGCCTGCCTGAGCCCCATTTCATGTAACGTTAAATGGAGGCCCATGCCTACCTGTGTTCACGAACCCTCTGCCCAGAGCAGACCCCTAAAGGTTTGTGCACTCTGGGTGGATGAAAACCTTGTTCGGAAAGAACTTTCACACAAGTACCTGTGTAGAATAATCACTCTCAACCAATCCCGCTATATAAGGGAATATTATCTTGGCCAGTAGTATGTAAGAGTGCCTTGATCGTGTGATTGTTAACTATAACAAAGTGTTGTAACCTTTGCTTGAGAATGTACATAACCTAGTTCGTAAGAGATAGTGTTCAGTGATCAATGTTTTTGTTTAAAGCGAAGTGTAATATGTCACACACAAATAGTGCAATATCCATTTGAACCTCAAGACTAAGAAGACAGAAATATTTTGTTTTGCTTGGGTGCTTTTCATTGTCTTGTTCCCATAACGCAATGCTCACTTAGAATGTATGGGGAGAAACTTTAAATCCACATGTATAGTTCATAATTTTCTTTAGGTTAATTGATTAATTAAAATTTGTAACTTTTAGTGCATGACAGACACTGTGCGACCACCAGAATGTATGTAAATTTATTACCCCAACGCCACAGTATAACACTCCCGTATTAAAACATGCTCGTTTAGAACCAACTTTTATTTTTTGAGAACAGAAAAATTAATATTAACGTAAAATTAAATTTTTCTAACTATATTAGTATATGCGCTGTGTAAATCAATTTATTTCACTTCATTACGCCAGTGTAATTCTGCTTTCGAACTACGAAGGCCTTCCTCAACCTCCTTCAAAATGTCTTCCTCCCTTGGTAGGCACGAGAAACGAAAACGCCACGGGACTCCACTGCTCAGCGCTGGGTAGCAGATGGTTTCACGTCCCGACACCCGACCGCTACCAAGAGGACGAAGAGAGATCACAGAGGGAAAGGAGAAGGCTGTTCACCCACCTCGGAGATTGCAACCACATGGCACGCGACCAGATAAAGGGCGCCCACTGTTCATTCAAGGGCAGCGCCCACAGAGCAGGTACTCGCCCAGAAGCGCAACTCATTCAAGGCAACGCGCACATAGAAGAGGCGTTCGCCTAGAAGCCCAACAGATGTTCGATGACTGGGGCTTCCACCTCGTAGACCGGCAGCACAGTAGTAGAACCGGAGATGGGTCTTCGTCGCTAAAGGGGTGGCCGATTGATGCATGCCAGAATGCTGCGCAGTGCTACTGCGCACTCTATGGACGACTCCGCCTGATTTACGAGCCACGTGCGCTCCGGGGCGGAATGTAAAAGCGGTAATCCGAATTAAATGTATCGCGCCAGGAAGCCTACAAGCCTGGGTGGCCGATCACATCATTGAATATTACGTGCTTAAATGCAATCCCCATTGCCCATCCAGAATTATACATGCAAAAGGCACACACGTGATTGGAATTATAGTTACTGAGAATTCTACTACTCGTGTCTGGCCACTGGAAGAAGTTCCTACAATCACAAGAGATGTCAGCACCCCTATGACCTTGTGACGTCACAGACGGCCCGGATCAGATACAAGGGTTTTAATTTGTCGTCGCCCCCACGCTGGGTAATAAGAAACCCGTAGCGCGTCTGCACCCCCCCCTTTTTTTTTCCAACATGAAGAACTGCTTACCATAGAAAATTTAATATAAATACAGCCCCAGCAGCCAGCACCAGTAAGTGACACCGGGCTCGGCGACCGAATAGGACGCGAGCCCAACCTTCAGTCTGCGAAGACTCCAGTCTGCTGAAGACTCTTCTCAGTCCGTAAGGAATCGTCCTCCTCAGTCTGCAAAGACTTACCTTCCTCCAGGCTGAAAAGATTCTGCTGCTCAATACCCACTCTCCTACACCCAGCTTCTAGAAGGCTCTCCTTCGGGCTCGACCCAGTGCTACTCTATTTCCTACGGCCAACCCTCCTTTGTTGACCCCCACCTTAACCTGCTTCAATAATTTCTCTCTCTACGAATCTGCACGCCACCGAGGACCTGCACGCGAGTTCAACAGCTACAGGTATACCCCACCTCAACCTGGTAGTCCCTACCTCAGTCAACTTCCTATGACTCCGCAGTAGCGAGCAGTCGCGTTTCATGTTGCCTAACTGATTAACTTTTCCCCCTTAATTAATCTAGCAGCTGTAAATTGCGGTGCTATAGTTTTCATTCTTTTAAGCCACTGCAAAATTGCGTAGCTCTAGTTTACTTGCCTCAGGCTCGCCTTCGCCTGACTCCTGATTTATTCCCGTGATTCTCGTAAACATATTTTCTTATTCCAATTGTTTGTAAAACAATGTATTTTAATTGTGCTTTTGTATTAGTGAATTGCGTTTATTCCCCAGGGACCAAACCCCACAATAAACAACCGCGTAACGTTGAATATTTGTGTACCGTTACTTGTAGATAGCGGACCCCTGCTCCCTATATATTTTGGTATTCTGTGATTCCTTCTAATCAGATGTACAATAAAAAAGGTGTTGCTCCCAGTCAGCAAAGACGTAACGTTGTGCCCTTGCTCGAGCTAACGCCCAATCCAAGTCTGAGGACGAACCGCCGGTTAGCTGTCCAGATCAAACACCACGGCCCATTCCTCCGTTTATTCTGTTGGACATTTCATATCCACTAGACCACTTACTCGGTGGCAATTGGCCCGGATATCCGACAACGTACTAAGAGGTTCAGGAGAAATATTCAGTCAAGAAACGAGGCTATTCCCCCTGACAACCTTTCTAGCATGCCCAGAAATAATTTAGTAATGTGAAATTACAATCAGGGCGGCGTATCCGAGTGAAACATCCCGCGGGCACAGTACTCCCAAAATATTGTGACATTGAGTAGGCAACGGGAAAGGTGATCAGGGTTCGACTCCCTGCACAACCCGACTCCCATCCCCATGTGGTACGCCCCTACGTAGATTTCGTTCCAGCCCGCCAACCCACTCGACCAACTAGAGTCTCGTCTGCTAGCTGACACACCCCCATCATCACTCTAGATTAAACACCTCACCATTACACCCCTTTAGGATCGCTGGCATCCTGCGTATATTGGCGACACTAATTGTGAGAAGGCTTGCTGTCCCAGGGCGGGAAGCTACCTCTATCCGACTTACTCTGGGGTTTGATTCCCCTCCAGTCCGTGGTAAACCTGCCTCCAAGCGACCGACTGCTGTGTCAAGACCCCTAACGCCTCCTAAGACTATTTGAAGATATTGTAATTGTCGTAGTAGGCTATGCTGGACTTGGTAGGGCGATCAACGTTAACGTACTACCCACTAGGATAGTCGCCCCCATAGCAACATGCGTCAACCATTACAAATAATTGAGGAATAGCGTTAATAAAACGAGTAATGTAGGTTTTTGAAGCTAAATGACACAGCCTATTAAATATCTCAACAATTAACAATATATAATCCATTTTCGGATCCTTCTAACTTTTCTGAAGCCCTGCTAATTTCTACTTCCAGTACATTCCTCCGCTTCGTGCGAACTAAGCTGAACTAAGTCTATTAAATTACACCACAGAACAATGCACCGAAGTCGTGCACATTCAGTTGTAAAAATATTTTGTATGAGAAATATTTCTTAGAAGACGCCACCAACCTACATCATTTCTCACTGTTTTTATTCATATTCATTATGAATTAAATATAATATTTATAAATAAAATATAGGTAAAACTTCAATGTAAAGAAAGAACAAGATGTTTACCATAACCGAGTTATAAAACACGTTTGTGAGTAGTAGGTTATCTTTCTTCTGGCGCATGATTCATGAGCAGGATTAGGGATTTGTCCGCCATCTTTGATGATATCACCCCTATAGTTCCGGTCAGCCGGCGGCCATTTTGAGGCCTTGACCTCTCCGCTATCTTCTTTCTCAAATTTTTCACTTCGTGCTCTGACATTCCATCTTTTTACATCCATGCTTTGACATTCCATCTTGCTTCTCTCTTCCCCTCTTATCAATCTTGCTCCTGCTTCCGCCATCTTGGATTGTGTGTGCTGTAGTTTTCTCATCACCTGCTAGGAGCATTGGTGTCGGCCATGTTGTTTACTGCTGCTAGAACGTGCCACCCTATTACTCAATGTTGTTCGAACCCGCCCTCTTGTTTCCACTTGCCCTTCGTTCAAATGCCACATGCTATGTGCGCAGGTAACCGGCACGTTCAGCTGCCACGTTGATTCTGGAGTTGAATGTTAGGGGTCCAGCAATTTAAATTTCGCAGGGCTTGAAATATCGCCTGGAGTAGGGCGGGGTCGAACTGCTGGACCTTGGGTCGCCAACATGGTGGACGCCTTTGACCACTCGGCCACCGATACAGGTAAGGAAATAAGGCTTTAAATGTGGTATATGCATTTCAACACCCATCCCCACCACTCACCACTGGCAATTATTACACAAAAATTGCAAAAATCGTAAAAAAAATTCTAAAAATCGAAAAAACATATAAGGTTAACCTCACACTCACCACTCCACCCTAAACGAACCTCCACCCCCTGGCAATTACAAAATCAAGAATAGTAAAAAAATTTAAAAAATAAATAAAAAAATGAACATTTAACATTAGACCCCCTTCCATTGCTCACCCCTCCAGTCTATCCCCTCCACACCTAACCGTCACGAAAAGTGTCGATCACCCCCTTCACCCTTCGCCCTTTCTGCAGCCAAGCACCTTTTCCCACATTCCTCTAGCGGGGCAGGTGGCTGGCCAGGCTTGGCAAAAATAATTATAAAACGATCAGACATGTAGGAATAGGTGCACTAAAATTAATTAAAGTTATGTTATTTGAATTTAGATTATCTAGTGTTTAAAAATGCCGAAATCTTTAAAAATACATATTAGGGGAGACCGGGGCACTTTGGCTACAGGGGTGCGTTGGCACACTCGATGTAGATCATAAAACAGATACAGGATCGCACCACCAGTCTCGCAGTAGGTGTCTCGTTCGGCCGTCTTGTTTCTCCGTTGGCCATGTTGAGAATAGTGAAGGCGTGAGCGGTACAGAGAAGTTTATGTGTATTATGAGCTTGTGAGTAAATTGCAACTTTAATTTATAATCCTAAATAGATGAGTATATATTTTTTGTACTATATACTCATCTTAAACACCAATATTTTAGATGTTCTTTTACGTGACACAAAGTGTTTATGTGTTTGATTTGATAATTCCATGTTAACGGAAAGAGAAAAGTAGAGACGGGTCAACTTTTACACAGTGTATAAGGGGCACGTTGGCACACTGTGCCAATGTGCCCTGTAATATGTCAATTTCCTTCGTTGCTTCTCAGTTAACTAGCAGAGCCTGAAATTGCTCAATTAAATATATTTTAACACCTTTATTAATTTCTTTGTTGTTTGTCTGCCGTTTATATTTCAATCTTAATTTCTGAAATAAAGAATTACGATTGACAATATGTGTTTCTTACCCACAGATTTCATGATGATGCGCACATACAAGAAAAAGACAACACGGAGTGAAATATCTGCCGAAACAATGAAAGCAGCTGTACTTTCAGTGAAAAGAACGCATCGTTCAAACAGGGTTGCTGCTCAAGACTACGGTATACCATTCAGGACCCTGGCTTGATAGTTTGCATATTACATAATTACTACAACCTGGGTCAGTAACAACACAGCCTGTAGTGGCACTGCCGCAGTTTGTGAGAACATTAACACAGCTTGCTTGTGGCAACATTACTAGCTGAGACAGAAACACGGCAGTTCTATCACAGACAGAACCTGCATCACAACAGCCAGAACCAGCATCACAACAGCCTGTACCAGCATCACAAAGCCTGTACCAGTCTCACAACAGACTGTAGCGTCATCATCACAGCCAGTGGCAACAATACAACAGAGAGATTTACACAGCCAGGAGCATCATCAACTCAGCCTCTGGCAACTATTACTACGCCTTTACCTTGGGCGAGATTTAGCTATGCTAAACCATGGAAGGTAGGCATACACAAAACTCTTTTAGTGTAATTATTCCTATATTTTTTTGACATTCCTTTATAGGAGATAGTTTTGTTTAGGTATTTCAACTTGAATAAGAGAACTGTTCGTCGAATATCTGATGAAGGGTTTAGATATTTATTTCGATTTAACACCTAGAGAAGTCAGGAGATTCGCCTACACGTATGCTATTGCTTGTAGTTGTAATGTTAGAGACTCTTGGACCGAGCATGAAATGGTTAGTCCTGATTGGTTTATTTTTATTTTTTATTTTTTTTAAGAAACAAACATCTTTCTATAAGGTTGCCACAAGCAACAAGTCTAGCTTGTGCTACCATTTTTAATAGTACCAATGTTTCTTTGTTTTCGAAAACCTTACAATGGTTTTCAAACGACCGAGTGTTGGCCCTTGTGATGTCTGGAATGTAGATGAAACAGGCACTACTACGGTTCAAAAAACTGGACAGAATAGTAGGGCGTCGTGGCATTAAACAGGTAGGAAAGATAACATCAGGAGAAAGAGGAATGTTAGCTGCTTTAGCCATAGCAGTTAATGCTGTGGGAAATATCATTACTTCTGTCTTCATTTTCCCAAGAATAAAATATCAACCTCACTTCGTTCGTGATGGTCCTGTAGGTTGTGGAGGATATGCTCACCCTTCTGGCAGGATGGCAGAGGGCAGTCTTATTAAATACGCCAGACATTTTGTTTCTCATGTTCGGTCCTCTCCTGAACATCCTTTCCTGTTACTACCTGATAATCATGACTCCTATATCTCAACTGTTTTCTCGTTTCCTTCCTACTGCAGTCATAAACTGCAGCCCCTATATCGATCGGCCCTTTCAAAAAGTATGTCAACACAGCTTGTGATGCATGGATGTCCACTAACAAACGTCCCATGACCATTTATAACATTTCGAGCATTGTAGTTTCTATCCTTACATTAGTCACAACACTTTCCAACATTATTTCCAGCTTTAAAGTCACTGGGATATTCCCTTTGAACCCAGACATCTTTACCGATGCTGATTTCATGCTATCTCATGTCACAGATAGACCTGGCCCTTCTCCCGCAAACAATGACGTCCCTTCTGCTTCATCTGCATCCATTCAGTCTCCTCTCCCATCTATTTCTGCACATGATGATACCTCTTCATCAGCTTCAACTCAGGCTTCGTTTCCTTCCCCAGAGTTAGTGAGGCCATTCACGAAAGCAGGACCAAGGAAAGTAACTTGCAAAGGGAGAAAGAAAAGGTAATCAGCAATTTTGACAGACACCTCAATAAAGAGGGCTTTGGCAGATGAACAGGAATTTAAAAAGAGGAAGAAAGAGGATCGTTTTCCAAACAAGAACCCGACAAAAATATTTTTCTTTCTGCTAAAACAAAGAAGACAAACTGGAAACTAAAGAACATTTTACTTTTGGATAGTGAGAGTGAGGACGAGGATTGCCTTTGTATTTTCTGCTTACGTTCATGCAACACATCAAAATGCGATGAAGAATGGGTGCAGTGTACAAAATGTAATAAGTGGGCACACGAAGACTGCATTTCTGGGGAGACAGTATTTTTCGTGTGTTTCAGAAGTGACAATGAAAATCATGTAAGTGAAAATACTGAACTGTAAGTTGTTCAAACAAACAAGTTTGTTGTATTTTACTATTTGCTTAATTGATATTAATAACTTGATTTAATTTCTTTGCTATGACGAGTTTCATTCTCAAAACGTAGTGACATTTGTATGTTGTACCAACATGCCCCGATAACGGGGCAGGTTGGCATAGGTGACTATTTTGATTATAATGGTTTGAATGATATAATATTGCAATGTTAGTAAAGTTATCATTGCCATGATATGCTTGAAGGTATACTAGTTACATTAATGATACGAAACTTAAAAATAAACTAATAGGAAAATTATTAAAAATAAATTACCTAAAAGTTTGCCAACCTGTCCCGGTTTCCCCTAATGTTTCGAAAACGTATTTTTAATGCCAAATCTGTTTATAGCATTTAAACTATGGAAATTTCGCATTCCCTGTGACAGCTGGTAACATTATAAAAAAAAAAAAATCCCACAGAGGCACTTGGATTTGAACCAACAACCTCTCGATCAGAAGTCGGGTACTCTTACCACTGAGCTTAAATGTTTTATAGTAGCCGGCCAAGCAAAGTATCTGTGTTCCCTCGTGCAATTATATTAATGTATTAAACACTTTGTTATATTATTTTTATATTTCTTTTCAGTCAGTGCATTTATGGCTCATGGCCACATTTATTGGAAATCTTTTTCAGTTTAAATTCAAAGTATTTACAATTTGAAAGTTTTTTAAATAAGTAATATATTAAAGAACACTATTTAATCAGTCAGTTCGAATCTGAAATCATATTATGGGCTTGTGCTCACATTGAATATTTTTACATATTATTTTTTAATAATTATGTAACAGACCACATTTTTTAGCAAGTCGGCTCGTAAGAAAGCGAATATCTACAGGCATTTACGTACGCGGATAAAATTTGCGATCAGTTAGGAGGCAGGTTCGTAAAATTCAGTTCACAAATATAATTTCTGACTCCAGTAATGTAGGTTAAAACCTTTATAACAATATTTTTTAGCCAATATTTGCTTTCATAGTTACGTTTTTTAACGAAATAAGTTCATAACAGACTGCTTACGATATAGGGTTAATAAGGAAAATGTTGTTACATTTTGGTTTTTTAAATATGTGGCTAGTAAAGCACTCGAAAAATATTCATGTTCGTCCTTGTAAAGTGTTCATAAATATAAGTTACAGTCTTTCATTAAACATGAAGCAAACTATTCTGGCACTAATAAACTTCATGTCGTCGTACAGTAAGCTTGAAGGCAAAATCCTTGTAGCAAAAGCGACACCGATATACCATTGAAAGTTCTGTATATGATACAGTAGTAGACCATATGGTTCGGCTGTAGTCATGTCGGAAGGAGCAGGAACCAAGAATGAAAATGTCTTCGTGGAAAGAGATGTTGCTCCTGGTGATGAGTTCACAGGCTCGTCGTTCATACTGGTGGCAGCCGATTTGGGTAAAGAAGCCATAGGATCGAATTTACCATCCATCACACTGCCAATGAAAGCAGCAAGATCTCTGTGTTGTAGAACCAACACCATTACTTCGATGTTATGACCCCAAAATGACACCTAATAACCTCTAAATGACCCTCTACTAGGCCTAGCTATTTCTATATATAATATATACTTGCTAACTCATCTCATCAGTGAAATGTAAGCACTTTAATGTCTCCATTCAACCAGACACTAAATCTAGTTCCTCGATAACATTACCATGCAGTTTTATCTTCAAAATTTACTTCCAGACAAGTTCTTCGCTTAGCTTGAACCCATGTTCACACTTAAAGCAGAAAACTGGCTACTGCCAGACCGACTCCTCACAATACTGATCCTTTCTGCTCTGCAAATGACCCATAACTTACTCCTAAATGTCTCTACATGATCTCTGATGACCCCTAAATAAATCCAAAATGACACATAAATGACCACTTAAAGACCCCTAAAGGATCCACCTGCAACACAATCAGCACAACATGCACCATCACATGCACCATAATCAGCACTTTATGTACCACGATCAGCACCACATGCAGCACAATCAGCACCACATGCACCAATTCAGCACCACATGCACCAATGCAGCACCACATGCACCAATTCAGCACCACATGCATCACAATCAGCACCACACACCACAATCAGCACCACACACCACAATCAGCACCACACACCAAAATCAGCTTCATATGCACACCAATTCACGCCAATCCACACACCAAACATTCGATCAATCCCAATAATTTGATCAACCCTATTCCTTCTCAATCAACTCCGCAATCAGCTACCAATCTTCCTTTCACTCTCACAATCTTTACAGTGCCACAAGTTTCAGACTCTCTCTTCGAAACATCATTCCTTGTAAACTACCTCTGGCATACTTTGCACTGAAATGCTATACTTGAACTTTGCATTCTGCAGGTCGTTATTTAAACCTCCAGGGTGGAAGACCAGCCGAGTCACACATGCACTTCCCTTTACAAGAGGAATTCAGTTATACAATGGCAAGGTAACAAGTAATTTTGTTCTAAATATGATATACACGTACTTGTTATTAGGAATGAAGAATAAAGCATGAGAACTCTCAGAGAAGACCCATTGGTCCTGCTCGTAATAGCAGGAACCGTGACGCCATGCGACCATGACCTTGACTTTTGACACCATCTCGGGTGAAATCTACGCTAGGGATGAAGAGGAAATAACTCACATGTTGTATAACATTGGAACATTCTGAGATAATCAATTTGGCTTTTTTCCAATAGCAGGAATCGTGACATCAAGTAACCTTGACCTTGAGCTATAATGACGTCATGTGAACTTCACCTTGACCTTTGGCTATCATCTCGAACGTCATATACCACTTTAAAAAATAATCAGATTTTTTTAAGAAAATTTAAAAATGCAGAAAATAATTATAAGACATTGGCTTAGCGATAATTAGTCAAAACTAACAAATATGTTTGTTGTATTAGAAAATTAACCAATGTGTGATTAACTAAAATTATTTAGGAACATACAAAACACATTTTCCTTTAGCATATTGTCCACGTTTCACTGAGAAATTTTGATATCCCTGCTTTACATAACCTTTTCTCCTAATTTTGTATCCTTCTGAGCTATTGTAACACTCTACCTGGGAATGCCTACTACAGACGTCACTTTGCTGTGATCTGGGGTGTTAACTCAGACGGCTCAATAACACAAGAATAATTACAAAAGCTACAAATTATTTTATTCCTTCTTCTCATACAATAAGGATATCAAATGCATTAATAAGCAAATACTGAATGATTATAGATTGAAATATCTCAACAAATGATATAGAATAAAACTTGACTCTTCAAAGCTACCTTTACATTAACAATTAAAAGGCTCTTAATTTGGGGGGGGGGGGGGCTCTAGGGTTCGCTGCGCATTATATCACCTCCGGATCTATCCTGCACCCAGAACCGAATTACTCCGTACCACTGTTAATTACGTCACGACCGGAGATCCTCCGTTTCGTGTCGTCGTGTTGTCGTGCCGTCGCGCTGTCGTGGATGGCCAATCTGGACACGTCTCTCCCGAGACGTCGGTATCACAGCTCGTCCTGCAATGCTGCCCTCGCAAGATCTCTCGCGCTGACCTCCGGCGTCGATGTTGCCCTCGAGTAGTGGTACCAGTAGAGTGGGTCAAGGAGAGGGTGTGCTCGGGCCCCAGTGGCCTTTTATAGTTGCCACTGGCCGACTTTAAAGGGACGCCTTTCGCCACCCTTGCCCTCTCTAGCTCCCCTCACCACAAGTGCGCCAGGACAGCACTCCGTCAAGCCATGGTGCAGGTTCGACTCCAGTGTCCTTAACACTATGTAAAATTTAAATGATTATGAGCCTAATTACTTTATCCATGCGTCTGTCAAATGAGAACGTGGAATTGTTGAGAACATACATATGTTACTGATATACCAGCTCGTCATCTATTGTGCATAAATCAGATAAATAAAACTGATTTTCCATTCATATGAACATTATACTGGTTATACAACGTTAAGACTTAGAACTATTTAACTAAAATTGGTGCCAACTTAGCTTGGAGCCTGCACACAAGTGTGTATGTTGGAGTAAACAGATTGTTCATAAACTTAGTATGTGGGGAGATTTTCAAAGGTTTGATTCAAAAAGAGTGAATAAACCGTGAATAGAGTACACTTCATGTAGGCTGTTCACGGTAAAATGAGTACTATTGAAAGCCCTGCTAAAGATCTAATTGTATACACGTTGTGTATTATTCCACCTTACGTTAAATTAACATTGACCAGGGTTTCGTCGCTTTATTCGTGCGTCGGCCTAGGGCAACTGTAAAAATATTAGAAAAGAAAATGTTTTGCAAATATTCCCATTTTTACACTTCGGTGCATTTAAAAAACATAAAGTGAAAGAAATAATCTAAATTACCACAAATGGTTAATTGACACTTTTTATTCGAAGTTAAGATATGGAACTACTTTCCATTCATCGTTACCAATTTTACTGGGCACATGTCACTAAGTTCGCCCGTTATAATATACGCAGGTAGGGTTAGTGTCATTTTTCTAAGGTTGATTTTAAAAGTGCTCACTTTATCGTGAACAGTCTTTAAGCAACTTATCCTACACGCACGATAGCACCGCTTTGTTCTCCAAGCATTGTGCACCACAACTCTGTAAACAATAAAATCGTATATATATAAATTCGTTTCCAGATGTGTATTACCATTGGTCCAAAGAAAATATGTCTGGAATTCATTCACTGAGTTTCTGAACATTCTGTATATATTTAATGGGCAGTGTTCAAACCATGATTTCAAAAGTGCTCACTTTACCATGAAGAGCCTACACTCAGCTAATAACTACACGGTTTTCGCCCGATAGCAAAAGAAGCAGAATGCATGTCGATGGTTACTACATTGAATTACCTTTTCCGTTTTATGGTGGTCTGGAGCGGCTCGCAGCGTCGAAGATGATTTAAGTTGCCAATAAATTTTTCCAGACATGCGGGTAGGCGGCCGATATTTTCCAGACGCCGCACACGAGACCCCATTCCTGTGGGGAGATCGAAGAGCTATTCATGCTGCGCGCAGCCAGTTAGTTTCTACGTGGCGCACGGAAGAATCCATGCATTTGTATAAACGACTAGCGAGATTCGTGATGTTTCCTAATCTTAAGGGTGCTGGGAAATAAAAATGTAATTTAGCGTACTTAGAAAACTGCTTGCACTTCATGCGATGACATTTGCCACGTATAAGAAAAAAGAGTTATCAATTTTTTTCACGAAATCACGTGTCGGAAACGAATTTGTCATGTTTAAGAAACATAATAATTAAACATTTTATAAGACCGAGGCGTATAAACTTTTCAAAAAATACGGAAAAGTACGGAAAAATTTAATTTTTCGAGCAGAATTTTTTTGTAGAAAGAATGACAACTGAAATGCCCCTCTGAGCGGCCTTTGCTTATTACACTTATATCCTAAAACACTACGTACATAGTAAATCTAAAGTATTGGAAAACTTAACAATCTGCTGATAAATCAACTTAAAAACTCCACTGTAAATTATTTCATCAGCCTCTCTCTCTCTCTATCTCTATCTGTCTCTCTCCTTCTCTTTCAATGTGAGTAGCTAATCATTTATTTCATTTATTTGCCTACGTAGGCCAGGTTTTCGACCTGTACGTGTAACATGTACAACACATAAACATATCTGCAAAGACAAAGAAAATATTGTGTACCTTGACATTCTTAAGTTAATAATGTAATGCTGTTATCTTTATAATTACAATTAACATTACATAGTAACTTAATTTCGGATAACCAAAGTTGAAAGATAATACTAAGATATACTGTATCTAGTTTGCCATTCTTCATTTTCAATCTAACCTTAAAGTGACTTGACTTTGTTATTTCGATGAGACCGTTTTCGCCGCCCAGTCATTCTACATTTCGCTTGCCAAATAACTGAAACAATTATTATATTTATAACTGTTATGTTTGATGACTCAAAGGTTTATTTTGCGTCGAGTGAAATGTTCATGCTCCAGTATTAGCTATTTAATTTTTATTTAATAGGTTTGCCGGCTTCTCACAATTCTTAGTTTAGGCTACTTTTTTAACGAGCTGAAGACGTTATCTTTACCTCTGTACAACCAGCCAGAACAGTGAATATTTTCTGTAACATGCTCTCTTCTATAAGTTGTAGACATGCCACTGACATGCATTCTAAATTTTCTGAAGTTTATATTTGAGTGAGTTTTCAAATCCTATGAATAGACCTGCACAATAATTAAAATGGGACAGAACCAATAGGCCACTGATTTGAAGCTTCAATCTTGTTGGTAGTACATGTTTAAACTGTTGAATGTATTTAGGTAGATTGTATGCTGTTTGCACCAAACCAGATATGTGAAGATTTGTGTCGAATTTAACTCTGTTGTTCTCAACTTCTGAAATTATCTAATTGTTTATTGTGATTGATGGATGTACTTGCGACTTTTTTTTTATGATTTGTGGCGTTCCGACTTTCGTGTAAGAGCATTTATTCGGGTTTAACTAAAAGTTATTTTCACCACACCGCCTGAAACGTCTTTCTAAATCGTAGTTTATGTTTTGCATTGTCGTCGGTATGTTATTTAAAGAGCAAGAAATATACATTTGCGTGTCGTCTGCATATTGGTGGCATTTAAGGTATTGTGGGATCTGTATAGAATCGGTCCGAATATCGATGATCCTTGTAGTAATCCGACATTAATAATCCAAGAAGAGGAGCTTTTTGTATATCCAGATGCGTCTAGGTCTACAATTTGCGAACGATTGTGCGCGCGCGCTGTTATGCGGCAATGTATATCTTATTTCTGTGTAAGGCAAGGTTTCAAACAACACCAGTTCAATATGAGAAAAAACCACATTAAAACTTTCCTTTAGAACAGAAGGTGGTTTTCAAAACCGTGCTTAAAACTGAACGTTTCAAATTAAATATTACAATGTTTGCAAAACTTTTTTTTTTTTTTTTAATCTTTTGACACAACAGTAACCACACCAAGATTAATTTTTGTTCTAGGAAAGATATTATCTAACAAGAAAATATTTCACAAAATAACAATTCCTATTTAAATATTGTGATTTTTTGTGGTTACGTTAATACGCATATGTAAAACATATATTATATATTTATGGAATGAGGCAAGCATTTTATCATCAATAATTAATTCTTCCTATAACTAGGGGTACTGATATTGTGCGGAAATATTTCGATACAAGATACAATTCAAAGCACTGTATGGTCTTCCAGCTTCTTTGATTGGCTGAAACATGTTCTGGTCCGTGTTAACTGTTTGCGCACGAATCACAAATGTCCAGTGTCAGAGTAACGTTATCCAGAGTGGCTTGGTCGAATGCGGAAACGGCACGAGCAGCCAATAGAGACGTATGACAAAAGTTAATATGGTTACATAGTATTGAAGTCTACTGTGATTTTTGGTTTTTTCGTGAGAAATCACTGGCCCTACTTATAACAGACTGACTGGCCACTGGCTATCAACGCACAGTAATGGTGCGAGGGTCAATGACCTGATGGTCGGGAATAACAAGAAGGGGGGGAAGGAACCCCCCCCCCCCCCCCTTGCCACTTATCCCCCGTACTCGCCGACTGTAGAGGCTGCTAATTGATTATTACGGTTGCTGGATTCCACTAATTTGCATGCTAGCTGCATGCCATACTTAGTTAGTAACAGTTTCGTAGCGCTGTGAAACGGAGGATAATTGTGAAATTCAATATGCTCGACATTTAATGTTTGTTCATCAGGGACGGGACTAGTGGTTGTGACCGTAAAGGGAATACAGAGTAGAAAGCGTCTGCATGCTGTTCACGGTAAAGTGAGCACTTTTACCTGTGATTTGAACATTTACCACGGCTCAACAATTGGCAAAAATTCTAGTCGTAAAACTCATGAAATAATACTTCAGTAAGACTGACGTATGCAAAACAAAGTGTTTGAAATGTGTATTTCTGTGGATATTTAATGCTGCGCATGTATCAGTAGATACATTTTCGTGAATCACAGGGGCGGGTAGCAAATTTTTATTACCAGGACCTAAAATAAAGTTATGAATTCAGTTACCATGCAACATACAGCACAAATGAAAGACGGAATTATAGTTCAATATTTTATGGGCTTCATCGACGTGCTATTTTATCCCTTGACTCCTGCTTCGCCAATACAATTGAATACAATACAGCTCTGAATTACAGGACCGTAAAATATCGTAGATTTATTTATTACCATAAACACGTAAATATAAAGTTACAATTTTGCTGTTAAAATGCATATCCACTATTTAAAATAAACGTATAAAATTTTTCCATCGCAAACACGAAACATTGGCATACCATTATTGTTCCATAAGTTGTCACGCAATAAATAACGAAATAAATAAATCGTGTCGGACAATTATAATAATAATAAATTTGTATTACGCTATTCAATGCTATTTCAACTCTGTAATAACTGCCAGCGCTACAGATAACGTAATAAATAAACCGTGCACGTATTTACCTTCGCAAAATCTACCGTTAATAAACGGTGAACTTTTGTGTCGCTTACATTTGTTTATAGCCTCGCACGAGGCGGCGAATAATAAACCGCGGCACATCCGTTGCCATCTCAGGACATGGATCAAACGCGTTCAGAAATACGTTCCACGAGTTAAGGATTAGCCATGGCTTAGCTATCGCCCGAGATGATGGCACATATGTGATGCCACACTGAACGTTCGGGAACACCGGCCTAAGTGCTAAACCGAACCACAGCGGTCACCGCATGTCGCAGTTGCGACAGTACTGGGGAGAAGACAAGAACAAAGTGAAGATAGCTATCGCCCGAGATGATGGCACATACGTGATGCCACACTGAACGTTCGGGAACACCGGCCTAAGTGCTAAACCGAACCACAGCGGTCACCGCATGTCGCAGTTGCGACAGTACTGGTGAGAAGACAAGAACAAAGTGAAGATAGCTATCGCCCGAGATGATGGCACATGTGTGATGCCACACTGAACGTTCGGGAACACCGGCCTAAGTGCTAAACCGAACCACAGCGGTCACCGCATGTCGCAGTTGCGACAGTACTGGGGAGAAGACAAGAACAAAGTGAAGATAGCTATCGCCCGAGATGATGGCACATATGTGATGCCACACTGAACGTTCGGGAACACCGGCCTAAGTGCTAAACCGAACAACAGCGGTCACCGCATGTCGCAATTGCGACAGTACTGGCGAGAAGACAAGAACAAAGCGAAGACAAGGACAAAGTGGCTGACCAGATAGTACTAAAGCGCAGACGAACCACAAGAGACGCGAACAAGAACCGTGTCAGCGAGAACGACAAGTTAACGTGTGATCGAAAGACGGTTTTTCTCATGTGAAGTGATGCGCCAAGCGCGTGATCACTCGAGGATTTTGCGAACACAGTCGCGCCAGAACTTGGAAGTGTGGAAGCGGGGGATGAGGCGGCTGTCGCGACGAAGGAATCTGGGAACGGCGCAGCTTACATCCGGTCGGGCTAGAAACGAAGAAAGCGCGTGACAGCTGCCTGGAAGGCTCCAACGAGATTTGAGAAGAATCTCTCAGAGTACTAATTCAGAGCAAAGTTAAAATAACTTACAGATAGAATATTCAACTGATGGACAGTTAGTAACCAAAACCTGATTACCGTGAAATATATAGACAAATATCAGTTAGACGGCCAAATAAAACAAGTACCTGAATAGGTATTTATCAACACGAAAACAGAAATAGATGTCTGACCACTAGACTTCCATTAACAAAGTTCATAAATGTCAAATACTTCAAACCGAAAATAAAGGTATTATTTACTGTTCAAATTGACTTGAAATATAAATTAAAAGACACGGATAATTCAAAATAAGCGTAAAGAAATTAACTACCGCAATAATCAAATTATTAATACAACCAGATGATTAATATATTTAATATCATTATTAATATATAAAGACTCTCGAAATCGAGCTTAAGACTGAAAGAGAAATAATACTCTCTAAACAGATAAAAATGCAGTTAGTTATCAGGGATCTAAGTATTTCTAAAATTCTCCATATCAATGACTGATCAGAATATTAAAAACCCAAGTTTCCAAAATATATTAAAAATTGCTCATATGAGTGACAACATAATAAATTTGATCTTAACATATTTCAAAATTGTAGTTACATGCTACAATAGCTCAGTGAAGCATAAACAACTGTAGAAACGCATTTAAATATAGAAGTGTCGCATATCATATTAGAGAGTCGTGCCTAAAATGGCACACTTCGAAGAGGATCTACGAGCTAAGGTAAATAAATATAAATGTACTGCTTATGTCGACGTCTGTACACGAAAAAATTCACATTTCAGAATTTTACGGAATGCAAGGAAAAAATTACTTATTTGTTGAAATTATTTCGAGAATCGGTCCTTTTTTGTGGAATTTGTTTGTTATTTAAATGTGCGGTGTCTTTCCATTCAAGTTCTAGGCAAAGAGTCACAATATTAACTCAATGGACTCGTATTCGTGATAACGCGGGTTCGATTCTCGGCCAGGCAGTGTTGGTCTCGGCTGTACGAAGTCTATCCTGACGTATACTCTGGAGTGGTTCCTCACTGCACGCCATGGCGGATTCCTTCCTAGGGTGCGCACTGTCCGAGCCTTAGACTGAAGATGATGTAGACCTCTTCTCGTCTTCAGCGTATTCCCAGTACTGGCAAAAAAAAAAAAACTGCTGTCGAATTCACGTTTTTCAACAATGACGTCGCGCTTGGTTTTGAACTCTGAACTCTTACCCACGATTTTGCGAAAAATAATGTAAGATAGTGTACCTTTAATACACAAATTCCGCGTTACAACATAGTCCTTACAAATGAGTGCACTAGCATTGCAGAACACTTATTAAAGTACAGAATTTGCTCAACTTTGTCGAAGCCGCGTTGTTCTGGAAGTTCTGCAGGAAGGAAAACGGCTCCAAGTTGGGACACGAAGACTGTTACTGCACAGTTGGTATAAGCTATTCACGGTAAAGTGAGCACTTTTGAAAGCACCATCTTTGGAATAATATTCAATAAACCTATATTATTTTAGTCTTGAATGTTAACTTCAGAATACGGTGGAATATACACACTAGGTTCATTACTTACCTAAAAAGGTGGTTAAATGATCAAAAATGGCCGAAGGAAAATGTAACTAGGCCCTTTTGTTGCGGTGTCAGTGCCCGGGCATGGGGACGTCAGCCAAGGCCAGGGGTGGCCACGGTAATTATGGCACTACCAGGGGTGCCAAAAAAAGCAAAATTATTTTTATTAGTTCTTTTAATTTTACAATTTATAAGTTTAGTGGCTTAAGTATGGTAATTTTGAAGCCACATGTTGTTGTGACATTTTGACCACACGCCATCTTAAAGGGTTGTTGTCTAATGAAGAGATGTTAGCTGTTCATGTAAGCGAAATCGAAAATAATGTAAAAGCATCCATCAATGATCTTTATCTTACAATGAACACAGTAGCAGAAATCAAAAAACAAGTTCAGTTATAAATTAATTCTGTCTTAAATCAAATTCAATCTTTGTCACATGACTTGAAGTCACAAGAGAATATGATTCAGAGATCACAAGTGTGACGTCAGATGATGGTAGGATTAGTACTTGAACTGATTAATAATATCATAATAGATATAAGTTTAAATACATACATTCAGGTCTGCCAAAATAATCTTTTACCACTACAAGCAATATCTAAGTCTCTCTTAACAAGAGAGTTGGTCAAATTGGAGTCAAAAGCCATTTTTGCAAATTTTCATAAAAAGTCCAATCACTACTATAGCACACAAGGTTTTGCCAATTCAATGGCTTAAAACTAATCACTTTGAAGCTACACAGCTGACATTAAATGAAGGAATGGCCTTCTATTTTGTCAACGATACTGTTAACAAGAAATTGAAGATTTTGCACGCCAGTTTGCCAAATGTGAATTACGTTTCCAAAACAAATAATCTCAGGCACGATTACGTGTTCTCTATAATGTCCCAAGAACGTTTTAATTACGCAAGTTTGTCAGCCATTGTTGTGTTATTAATGACGATAGGGTTGTTATACTATAAACTAATCAGGGTATAAATTTTATTAGAAAAGGCCGTTTCACTCAATTGCAATACTATATAGGATGTCCGTTCAATTCCACAAGGCACTTGCAAGAGAGGCAGCGTAAAGAATATTTTTAAGAGCTAGCAAGTGATTAAGAAAAACCGTTTGTGTGCATGTCAAGTAATATAAGCCTCACATAGCACGGCAGGCTGTGCAAAATTCCCGTGCTACAAAATATTCGCCCGCCCACATGCGTACCGATGTGCAGACAGCGCTTTGACCTACTAAAGCGTTCGCACACATATGAGTTAACATATTGCATACTAGGTTTCGCCAGCGGTCAGGACTGCTCTAACTTAGTTCCAGTTTAAGCGCTAGAGCGCGTGAAAGGCGGCAAATCATCGCACGGCGATGACGCATTATTTTCAACTTTTTCATTTAAGATTTTAATCAGGCCTGTGTATGGTTGAAAATGTAATTTCCAGTTCACACACCCACGAGGATAAGCGTGGTTCTTTTGTTATGTTAAGAGAGTAAATTGTCATGTACATTTCAAATAAGATTTATACTATCAGTAATTGTCACATTCTTTAACGTGGAAAATTTTACAGTGTCAAAGAATAAGTACAGAATATTTTATGGCGCTATGGCGGAGTGTTTCATTCAAATTGTCACCGTAGTCTATTTCCCAAATACCTTAGCGATCGCACCGACGATTATCTTGTTCAAGTAATATTTTGTGGGGTAATTTGATATAGTTGCGGGGCCGACCGCAACCTCCTTCCCTTCAAATTATCATATGAAAACGTAGTGACTAAATGATTACCGCGCCGGCACTCACCAATTATAATGTTCATCGTACTGTATATATGTGTTAATAATTCTAGTTTTAAAATTCAGAATAGAAAACAAAATTTTTCTTTACTCAAAATTGTGTATAAGTGTACAAAGAATGGTAAAACAAGATAGATCATAACTAAGATGATACATGATCTCATAGAATTAGAAATTTCAAATAATGGTGAATCATAGCCAAAAAGAATAATCAACTCATTTAGCACTATTTGATGTATATAAACGACTGTTTAGAATTGTAAGTACAATATGTTTTTAACTCTAAATAGAGTCGTCAAAGACATACCAACATATAACATTTTTTTTTTACTTTTTAAACTTTAAAGTACTCGGGTTGCTCGACATGATTTTTTTACATTTTATAACATCCGTTATATAATGTCAAGCTATAAGTGAAACGATTTTCCAAACTTGTATCAGAATAAGGTTTAACCAAGTGCTCTTTTCTTTTAAAATGTAAACGATATCCTAACCCAATGACTGACACCGCCCTAGGGGAAAATAATAAAAAGTGCGCGAAGGACACTATATAATTATTTAAAAAAAAAAAAAAACCTCTCAGCTGTCAAACAGAAGAGAGACCTCTTCCAGTGGCGCTTTCTCACCCATTCAGAGGGTACCTGGTTCATCCCTCCTCTGCTGAGTCGTCCAACTGTTGCCTCAATCACTACCTTCCAATCGTCAGTTCGTACAATATACACATGTGGGGACGCATGGACTTCGTGAAGAAAGGGGTCTTGCTGTGGTCACCATTAACCAGGGCTGGCACGCGACGCTCGAGAGCCCAGGACTGCGCGACCTCGACAGGCCAGTCCGGCTGTTATTAAAACACTCCTCCGCCGAAGAAGGTCGTGAGGCTAGGCGGGGGTACTGTATAGGGCTGGAGCGATGGCTGCTCGCAGCCATCTCGATCCGAAGGACGACGAGACGACTCCAGGGAGGACCACTAGGCCCGTGGTCCTCACTGTGACGTCAGACTCTGCCACTGTCGAGGAGGTCTAGCTCGACGACGCGACAGCTACAGAGTAAATATACTCCCAGTAGGGCGCCCTGGGCAGTGCAACGTTAGGGTCCCCGTGTTAAATCTTAAGACTCCCTCTGAGCCGTGAGCACTTCAATCATAAACGTTGCTATAGGTCGGCAGGACCTCTTAACTATACTTGCTAGTTGCTGAGCAGAGATATCGATTAACTGTAACGTAAAGCTGAGTGCAATTTGTATGTGATATTGTGTATAAGCTGTGAGTTAATAAAATATAGTAATTTGTATATGAGTACTCTATTATCTAGTTACAGATATCCCCCGTCCTTGCGTGGCCTGATTCATCCTAAGGACAGGTCACAGCAACGCAAAATGCTTTTCGAACGTGACTATTGGCGTTTGTTGAATAAGTTCTGAGAGATGTAATTATTATCAATAAAAAAAAGCCGTATTGTCAAATAATCAAAATTACATCGTAGTGTTAATTACCCATCGTAAAGTACTGTAATACTTACGGCAGTTATTAAAATGTAAATACTTAATTCAACAAAATGCCTAAGAATACATGGGATTTCTAGTTCATTTTAAAAACTGAGCAAAATTTACTTCGACCGAGATTCGATTTTGGAATCTCCACGTGGTAATCGGACACGCTACCAATTGCGCTAATACAACGCGGAAACTGTGAGGATGAATAAACAATATATATACTAAACACTAATTACGTGTTTTGCGTTGTTTGTAATGGTGTACGTGTTTTGCGGTGTTTGTAATGGTGTACGTGTTTTGCGGTGTTTGTAATGGTGTACGTGTTTTGCGGTGTTTGAAATGGTGTCGGTTTTTAAAACATTTCGTACATATCACACAATATTCTTGGCAATTTTACCTTTTATTTTCGAAATAACTTAAACATTTAGGTTGCCCTATTTTTAGATAAATAATTATGTCAAAGCATATAACGGCCTGGACGCGTCATATCACTTATGAACGTTCGTCATGCTTCCGGCTCCGGCAAAATGATATGCGTTCTGCGCATACGTAGGATTGGTTTGCGCCAAAGATAAATCAGCGATATCGGTGCCCTAGGATTAAGGCTTCAGCTGTGGCTTATCTAGGCCCTCAGCTTGCATTATAACGTTCTGGAGGAATACTGATGAGGCCTCATAAGGCCTCGGTATGACTTGAGCTGTACCAAAAAACCCTTATGAAAACGTTTTGGATTACCGGCCTTAGCCTCTATGTTTTAACGTCCTGTCAGAACCATCACGTAGAGGGGTGAGGCCAAGATGAAGTTTTTTCGTGGTGTTGTGAAAAAAATTTTCTTATTATGATTTAAATTATTGTAGCTTCGTCATCCTACTCCAGCATGTAGGCGGATTATATTTCTACCTACCTTGGTGAGCGATATTCTTATTCCACTCTATTTTCCCCTTCTTCGTAAGCCTATTCGGTTTAATTTATTTTGCTTTTTTTTTTTACACACTCTGCTGTAGAGAGGGTCGTCGTAATTCGTCGTAATTCGTCGTTCTCGATGCTACGTCACGAACCACCTAGTAAATTGAAGCACTTCCGTCTATGTAGTCGACGTATTTCTTTGACTACTAATCTCCTCTTCCGCTTTCTTCCTGGTGTGATGCTACACGTTCCTTGTGGGACTTTTCCTGGTGGAACTGTATCCAAACATCTCCGCTTCCCCAGTTTCCAGGGAATTGTGTCGTGTGCGCAACTCCGCGTCCATGGCCACTCGCCGGACCCGTCCCCCATCAGGGCAGTCAAGTGGACAGACTTTTTTTTTTTAAGTATATCCGTCCTGTCACGCACAAGTAATATACATACAGTTTGAATACCACTTTGCCTGTGTGGTTTAATCTCTTTAATAACTTTCACGTTAATTATTAATTAGTTCAAATTGCAACTGTAATGTTTTCTTATTGTTTTGGTTGTCTTGTTACACCAATTAACGTAATTTGACATGCATATTTAAAGTAATACACCTTTTTATATGTAGAGTATATAACATAATGTGCGGGGATCCCCTTTGAATATTTATATGCTTGCATAAAGCATTTTATTTGATATTTTATTTAATTTTAACATACTTCTGAAAATCTTTTAATTTAATGTTACAAGTTTACAGCTGGTTTATTAAAGCACTCAAGTGTGCTGAATTTGATGGTTTAACAGAATTTTTTATAGCATTTTATTAGATACCATTCAACATGTATTTTATTATGTTTTCATTTACTAAAAGGAAACTAAATAAATTAAACAAAAAAATTAACTTCAATGCACTACCACAAATCTCTGCCTTGTTATTTAACATGTATTTACACTTTACCTTCTAGGCCTTTTCTTTAATATATGTTTATTTATTTATATTGTTTTAGCTATGTGGTATTTAACCTCCATTTCTATATAGTGACCATGTACGATCACCCAGCATCTTATTAATGTGTTGTTTATCGCTTCCTTGCCACTTCATTAATTTTATTTCTTAAACAGTAGTTAAGTTAATTTTACATTGACCCATTTATGTTATTAACCACCTTGTGTCATATGTTTCTGCTACCTTATAATTTTTCTGTATCAAGGACTTGTTGTTTACCTTCGTTGAAGTGGATAGTAGTTAACCTTTTATTCTGTCTCATGATCGTACACCGTTACAGAAGGTCTTACAAAAAACAGAGACAAATCCGTAAAATATAAACTTCGTAGAGTCAGTTTCACCAACGAAGATTAACTTTTCGGAATATCGAGATAATTTTATCCAGATAAGAGGTTTAACTTCGATTTTAACATCGATAATGTTGAGCGTGTTTCACTTTGAAACGGGTGTGATCTCATAGAATATTTATTTCATCATTCGTAATTAATTACGTATTAACCTACTTGTCGGTGGGATACTCCAATTGATATTCGATGCATTCCAAAACATATCTAGCTAAGAGTTTTGAAAGGCGAAAGTGTACTTTAAAAACGTCTTCATTATAAAATACAAAATAATTTATTCTTTCACGTAACCGTCACGGACGACGAACAATAAAATCGCCATCAGTTTCCTCTCCAAAAATTTTATTGTACATTGCGTGAGCCATTTTCTCTTTATTCTCGAATAAAAACTTTGCCCTCTCGTCTTCTTTCCAAAGTATTTGTCTATGTTTTATAGTTTAATCCATATAATGTTACTTAAACCACCAAAATCGGCGGGTTAATATTTTATCTAGATATTCAGAGAAAATCGAGATTAATGTGCGGGGTGAAACATAAAATACAGATAATCGAGATTATTTGTCAGTTAATCTCGATAAACTATCATAATCTTGCGTGATGAACCCAGCCGTTAGTAGTAGGGAAATGGGAAATCTGGCACAAGGGCACAGAGTAACGGAGACGAGCCGGGGAGCTACCATGTTGTGATATCACCCGACCGCATTCTTGGAAGTAATTGACCTTTAACCCCGACCAATGACCTTTGACGTTAATATATGACCCCCTCCCCCCAGAATTAACTAAAGAACTGCAAAAGCCCTTAAAAAAAATAAACGAAAAAATGTATTCTAAAAATCATTTAAAATAATTTTAAAATAATTTTAAAAGTATCCCCAGAAATAATCCATTTTCACCTCAAAAATGGTAGAAGCCACTTTTCCCATTTTCGCCCAATTTAATTAATTTGAAGTACTTCCTTTACACCGACAGAGCAGTTGAAGCCATATTGATTTTATAGGCATACCCTATTCGAAATTGATACAAGGGACACAGGATGGGAGTGAGGCTTAACCATCAGCCAACTTGCATCCATATTGTATGCAGATGACCTTTGACCTTGACCCAATACCAAGGATCTTTGATCTTGACTGTTGACCTTGACCCCTAAACCTAAAAATTCGAAAAATATAAAAAATTAAACTATTCACAAAAAATTCGAAAAATCCCAAAAAAATTCATTACTAAAAAATATTTTTAAAGTTTTGGAAATTTTTTTTATTAATAATTATTTTAAAAGTATTTTGTAAATACTTAAATTTACCAGAGGTCACTCCAAAAACCATACCCATTCCGCCATATATGTAGGCGACCACCATCCTGGTAGACATCACCCATTCCACATATTAGATGCAGACTACTATGACCTTGAACCCACGACCTTGAAAACAAAATTCGAGAAAGAATACATAAAAGTCAACAAGCATAATACATTACGGACTACCACCGCCATATTAGATACAGACTACCTCGACCTTGACCACATGACCCTGAATGACCTTGAATACCAAAAATTCGAGATATATACATAAATATCAACAAGCATAATACATTACAGACTACTGCCATGATATTAGATGCAGACTACCTTTACATTAAACCCCATGACATTCAATGACATTGAAAACGAAATTATAGAAAAAATACATAAAAGTCAATAAGTATAATATATTATAGACTACCACCGCCATATTAGATGCAGACTACCGTGTCCCCGTTACCTTGAATGACCTTGAAAACAAAAAAAAACTAAAAAAAATACATAAAAGTCAATGAGCAAAATATATTATAAAATACCACCACCATATTAGATGCAGACTACAATTACCTTTTCCCCATGACCTAGGAAGACCTTGAAAACCAAAACAACAGAAAAAATACATAAAAGTCCGCAAGCATAATAAGTTAAAGGCTATTATCGCAATCTTGATATTTCGTTTCTCATTTGTTTATACATTGCTGGAGTTTGTCTGTCGCGTTTGGTAGACCACAATAATATATTCCATATGTTTTCAAGACCTAGGTAGCGGTCATATTTGTTTATGTTTTTAAAGTGTAGGTTGCACTTTCGGTGCCCTCCATATTGGATTATATTTTCAACTCATTGGTAGTAGCGACTATGCCTGACGGCCTGTACCGAATGGTGACATTGGCCATTCTTGCAAAGTACGTAAACCATAGTATTTAAATTTAATTATTTTATTCTTAAATTCAATTATTGTTATTAAAATAATTGTATATAAATTGAAGCATTTTTAAATAAATAAAAGGAAACGCATATTTTTACACAAAATGTATTCAGTAAAGTACGACATGAGAAAACATACATATACACATCGAAAATTTATACTTTACACATTGTTTTGTGTATTGCAAGGAACTGTTCCCCAGTAATTCCTGATTTCCATGGGAAATAAGTATAATGCTTTAAACACTGTTTGCTGACGTGAACTTTGTACCCTTGAGAAGTAATATGTGATCGCACCAGTCTTGAAAATATTTTTATATAACAATAATGTGAAATATTCTTAGTTTCGTCCTTCGCCATCAAAAGATCGATATGTTCAGGTTTCTTGTTCCCAGTCACACATGTTGGTATCACTTTTCCCCTAGTATTCAGCGAGTACACATTTACAGACACACCAGAGGTGTTGTTCTCAAAGGCCATTATTTGCTGTAGAAGAGTCGTAAAATCCAGTCTGCTAAATTCAACCTTTTCTTCCACCTCAGCATACCTCATGCCCACATACTGCGGATGAGATGACTTAACAAATCTAGCCAACACTGACCACATGAATCATTGGTTGCCATAGTTGTAGGGATTGATTATGGCACTTTTGTGTTTGATAAAGTCTGGAAGTTCAGCTTATGTCGATAGCTGTGAAAGTCTTTCCTCTATGTTACTTGTAGGAAGACCATTGCACATATTTATGTGCACCCTTAGACCATACAACCGAGAAATCAACACATCACACTTAGAATACGAGTACTTTATTTGGGTTGATCTTTTTATACAGCCATATCTCTCATGTCGACGGGAAGTGCTGCTGATTGTGAATGCCTTTTCACAGAAGCGACACTTATAATGCCGGAATGATTCACCAGATGTGGTTGACCATATAGGTGTCGCTAGAACAGAGGTCGATGGTCCAGTTGATGATGCAGTTGTCGCAGCTGAAGAAATGGATGCCATTGCTGCAGGCACTGTGCCAGACATTCCCGAAGACCCTGGAAATTCTGGTAGACACATAAGTACCTCAGCCGAAGTGGTAGATGATATGACTGAATAAGATGAAGATAAGACCCAAGACTTTGGTGGTATGGGCCAAGAATTCGATGGCAGCATTGGTAACATACCCATAGCAGATGACCGTGGTGCTACTGTAGTCAGCCCATCCGAAGAGGTCGATGGCAATGTTACAAACCAATGCCGTTCGAAGAAGTCGATGGCACTGCTGGTACCACTCCCGAAGAAGTCAATGGCATTGCCATAGCTACTATTAGCTCTGGAGTGTCCAAAGACATTGCAATTGCAGAGTAAGACTTAGATGCGAAGCTACAGAAGCTAGCCGAGACAATGTATCTCTATGGAAGCTGTTGTCAAACTAAGCCTCTCAGCCGACGCTCGCTACTGCTTATATACGAGTGTGGAAGCCCTATGATGTCACATCAACTTTGAACCAATTGTATTACACCATTAATACACTGTGCGAACACCGACCAGCCAGTCACTGAGTTGTCATGTGGTTTCAGCTGGCCAATCATGTGCAAGCACTGAGATATCACACGCATGATTCAGTCTCCGACTTCTACCAGACCAACTCCTCACAAGACAAACCCCCATACTCACACACACACCTACACACACATCCACACACCCACCTGCACACACACACCTACAAAAACCTGAACACCTTTATGCATGTGCGCACACCTATACACTCCTACACACAAATACATGCATGTACACACACTTGCACACACACCTACACATACATACACACACATATACACATACAAACATGCACACCTACACACAACCACCAAAACACTCACACACCCAAACATGGTACACATACCTACATAAATAAACGCATGCACAAACCCAAAGGTTCCGAAATATTCCAATTTGCCGACTGACTCCAAAATCACTTCTTCTCCACCACAACCACCAAATGACTCCAAATGATTACCAAACGACTACATCGCTCCATCGCCTTATAGCTGCATCGCTCCATCGCTCCATAGCTCCATAATTCCATAATTACTCCAAAATGACTCCACTTTCACCTCTACCTCCAAATCCACCCCCACCTCCACATCCAAACCCAACTTCACATCCACCCCCACCTCTACATCCACCCCCACCTCCACATCCAATTCCACCTCAACATCCACCTCCACCTCCGCATCCATATCCACATCCACCTCCACATCCACATTCACATCCAACCCCACCTCCATGTCAGGACTCACAGACTGACTCATGCATGTGATGTCTCAGTGCTTGCACGTGATTGGCCAGTTGCAAATCACGTACAACTCATTGAATGGCTGGTCGGTGATTCGCTGGTCGGTGTTCGCACAATATATTAATACAATAGGTTTTAAGTCGATATGATACCACGGGGCTTGCACACTCGTATATAAGCAGTCGCGAGGGTCGGCTGGGAGACTTAGTTTGATAACGACTCTCGTGAAAGAAACATAATTTTGGTTAGCTTCCGCAGCTTCGCATCTAAGTCATATTCTGCATCTGCGATGTCTTTGGACACTCCAGAACTAATGGTAGCTACAGCAGTGCCATCGACTTCTTCAAACGGCATTCTTTTTGTAGCATTGCCATCGACCAAGATGGTGATAGCAGTCTTTAACATAATATGGTTGCTGACTTTTATGTATATTTTCTCTAGTTTTTGTTTTCAAGCACATTCAAGGTCATGGGGTCGAGGTAGTCGGCATATAATGTGGTAGTAGCCAGTAATGTACTATTCTTTCTAACTTTTATGTATTTTTCTCGAGCTTTGGTTTTCAGGTTCATTCAAGGTCATAGGGTCAATATCGAGGTAGCTGGCCTCTCATATGGTGGATGTGTAATGTATACCAAAATGGTGGTCGTCTACCACGATGGCGGAATTTGTATGGGCTAGGTGTGACCTATGGTAAATTTAAGCATTTTTAAAATAATTTTTATAATTTTTAATAATAAATGTTCAATTATTTTTAATAAGTTTTGAGAGTGAATATTTAATTGTTTTTGGAAATTTTAAATAATAACTTTTTTTAATTTAAAAAATTTAAATTATTATTTAATAATTTTTATTAAATATTTTTTGTTTTTTTTTTCATTTTTTGTGAACTTTTTATTATTTTATTTTTAAGGTCTAATGTCAAAGTCAAAGTTCCTGGGTCTTTGGTCAACGTCAAATGTCATCTGCCTAAATATGGATGCAAGATGGCTGATGGTTAAGTCTGACTCCGATCCTGTATCCCTTGTATCAATTTGGCATAGGGAATTTTTATAAAACCAATATGGCCGCCACTGCTCTGTCGGTCCTAAGGAAGCCCTTCAAATTACTTAAATTAAGCGAAAATTGGATTTGAGTGCCTTCTACCATTTTTGAGGGGAAATTGGGCAATTTCTGGGATTCCGTTTTAAAATAATTTTGTAATCATTTTTTACAATTTTTTAGAATAAATTTTTTTCGAAATTTTTTTAGAAATTTTTGTGAATTTTTGTTAAATTTTTGGGATGTTTTAGGGTTTTTGAGGATTTAAGTTTTTTTTTTAGGGGGTTTTCGGGTCAAAGATCAAGGTTAAATAATATGGGTCACGAGGAAAAGTCAATTACTTCCAAGATGGCGATCGGGTGACGTCACAAGATGGCGGTCGGGTGACATCACTAGATGGCGTCTCACCGGCTCTGGCTTCGACACCCTGTGCCCTTGTGCCAAACTTCCCATTTCCCTACTACTCTTCTTCTGTGCAACTTTTCAAAGGAAGGGTCTGCAAACGTTTAGTATTGAAGGCAACTTAAAACGTTAAGAATATTGTAGGCCACGTTTGTATCGAGTGAGTATTTTTAAGTCTTTATGGCCGACAGTTTAATACCACTTATTTTTATTAATTATCAACACAAAATAAAGTTATAATAATTATATTTCTTGGAGGAAAAAAAACACTGAAACTCCGCCTTGTGGGAACACGATAGCACGACATCCCGGTAGGTTATTACGATTACTACCTTTTTGTCAAGTGTGCCTGGCACCGCTTTATCTATAATGTAATGAACGGATAAGCTATTAGTGAGAAATATTAAATCTTCAACAATTAAGTCATCATTTCAGCACTTTCTATAAGCACAACTTCATAAATCATTAAAAGCACACTACGCTAACTGGAAATAAACAATTTATAACTACACATTCATCTATCCAACTAATGAGATTTTTACATCTCTTAATTTGAAAAAATTATTATTAATAATAAATTTTGCATAAGAGTTTGAAAAAGTTAAAATAATATTATAAAGTTTTTAATAATAATGTTGAACCATCGGACTATGGACTATATTATAAGCATTAAATAAGGGGAAACGACAGAATTAAAACCATCCTTAACATCATCAATCAATCAAAATGACTCCACCGACAATCAATGGGTTATTGCTCATTCATTTAGTGAAACAATTTCATTGGCTGAGTAAGTGACTGTATCAGGCAATATAACTGATGAAGAACTGAATGTTAGCTGATTCAATAAGAGAGTGTATTTTAATTCACGTATTAGTTTCTAAAACACATTTTATTTTCGCTGCATATTCACTGTTCTATTACGTATCCAATTCTGCATACTTGTCATAAAGTAAACATTAATGTGATTTCAGCTATGTGCTTTGGAAATATGAGCTCTATTGGGTAAGCAGTGTGTTTTTTAAAACCGATCAGCTAAATAAAATAAAAGAAAATTACATATATCTTTACTGAAAATACTCATGGATGATTTCGTAAAGACAAAACTATGACATAGGCAGAGACCGAAACAAAATATCGTACGTTTCGACAAGATCAGAATGTTAAATAGTTGAGAAAACTACGGCTCAGTATAGGAAACAAAATAATTTAGAAAAATAAAGGTTGTTTTTGGTAAAGACTAATTGTCAGTACAAACAAAGCGGTATTTGAAACTGCTGTCTGTGTTGCCCTAAAATTATTTTATTTGCAGCATTTTTTAATTTTTTAAACAAAAATTTTTTTTTTCGAAACCATTAAATGTTCATACATTCAAATTCCACTTGGATATCTAAATATTTCTATTCCTAACATATAAATATATATTTATTTCATACACAATGTTTGGCTTTTTCGCCTTTCGATTATTAAGTCTCTCTGTGATACTGCGGCATGCTATTGAATAATTTTATGTGAATTATGAAGAACGTTGTTAAAGAAAATTATCCGTGGCATAAAGACAGTTTTGTGGCTAACTTGGAAATGTATAAAATTAAATGTGTGCAGTGTATATAAATGAAATTAAGGTAGTTTACACTTATGTTTACAGGATGCCGATCCCATTTAAGAATGATTGTACCTGATAGAGTTTGTATCGGTTTTTATGTATTTAATACAAAGCCAATAAAATTAGTAAGCAAACATGTTCAGATATCGAGAGGGCGTTTGCTAGTAATGTGTATTATTATATAAAATATACTCAAAGTGCTTTAACACTGTCCAACTCGAACAATATTTAGTCCAATTTAACAACCATGGTACTATCTGATGATGAATGACTGAAATGCTAAAGTTAAGTTGATTTTATTCCTCTTTCTTTCCGTGGAAGCATATATCCCTGTTATCTGAAAATCAACAGACATGTGTGGATATTTTTGGAAATAATGTGTCCACCACTAACACCAGAAACAAATACAAATATTTCCTCTAAATTTAACCAGTTAGAAACAATTTTGTAAACAACATATGCGCTATAGCAAACAGGTATCAAGAAGCTTACTTTTGGCAGGTAATGGTGAGAGAAAATACATACAGGCCTATAACCCATACCAATTTTCCCACACAATAGCTTCGTGTGTAAGTAGGTATGTCGGGCTTAAGGTCTCCGCCTGGTGCTTTACAGAGATTTGGGAAAATAACAGTGATTCAAAAAAGTTGGATATTTTGTAATAGTGCTTAAACACTAAAAGCGTTAAAAAAATGTTTCGTGTACAAAACGAAATTTCAATTCTCATTTCAACTACAATGATTACGTTTTTGGGCGTAAAAATGGCTAAAACATACATTTTCAGGGTTAGTCCAAGCTGCTAATTTTTTGGTACAGAATGTTATGAGTTGTTATTAGACTCGCGTTATGCTTAAATATTTATTAGCGTGCTATAAAAATACAGGGCCACTGCTGAAAGTCACGTTCTGGCGAGTCTCCGACAGAAAAACTGCATACCAGTTGAACGACTTGCGCATAGAGGCGACAAGGCGAGTGAGGAGTGCACAAGAGTCGACCTTAGAGCTCACGTGCTTCAAGGCCTCGAATGCGGAAAATAGCTGGAGCAGGCGGAACGACTTGTTGACAGCGAGGTTATAGAGACGAGGCTCACTCGGGCGGCGGTCCCCGTGGCGAACGGTCGTGTTGGTCGGGAACCTGGTTGGCTCAGTTGTTGATGGCTTCGCGCATCTGCTGGGGGCGGCCCAACGATCAAGGCGGAGGATGCTGGGGGTAACCCGAGGTGTTGAAACATGCGAGGTGTGGCTAACCACTCCTCCACTGCTGGATTCTACGGGCTGTCAGCAGTAGATGCGTGCGGAATGGACTAGAACAGCATCGGAACTTGGAAGCAATGGCGCCAGCCTTCACTCGTGGGCCAGCGGATTCGCGTCCACAACTGGTAGCGCCTGGATGTCCCGCCGAGCGTTGCTCACCTACGACAGAGGGAGATTCTGGAGGAGGAGGAGAGGGTTGGTTCCCGACGCATTTCTCCCCACCTTCACCCGCGATGTGGAGCTCCTGATGTGGGCCCAGAAGAGCGAAGATGTAGCAGGTGCCATGACTGAGCTGCCCGGATTTCTTGCGCCCTCGGCTGGAAGCTTAAGGACCCTGCCCTGAAGTCACTGCTGTCGATGCTGCTGTGTGGGTAGTCAGGCTGCCCGCGCAGGAACATGTATGCCAATTCAAGGGCGCATGTGCCTTTAACATGCTGGCGCAAAACTCCGCCTCCTCTCTAATAGATTCTTCACTCCAATATTAAACAGCATGGACTCCACACCTGCTATCTCCTTTAGCATTTTCACTAGTGCTGCCACGAGTTTAACTCCTTTTCTGTCAGTATGGGTTTTACCTTGTCTATGCGGGTTATACCGTGCCCCATCTTAATGTAGCTTTAACTACATTACACTTAGGGAGGTAGCCATGGCCCCAAAGTGATGGCCATGCCTACCCATTCCTTCTCGGCCACGATGCTCGCCTCATTTGTATTCAATTCCTTCTCATTTAGGCGTAAGGGGCTGAGCCCTGAAATGCAATTAGAACCCGACCCTACCTTCGGACTTACACTTAACACTTAGAATAAGGTAGTTTATAAGAAAAAAAAGAGACGAGGCAATCTGCTCAGAGAAGCAGGGATGTGGCCTGTATAAGCTGTTCACGTTAAAGTGAGCACTTTTGAAGCCCTAGTAACTTTTTTCTTCCAGCCGTCTTTTATCCTGTTACCACCTTTCTAGATACGTTTTCCCAAATAAGTAATAAACAAAGTTTGTATATTCCTCCGCACTCGGAAGTTAACGTCTAGGGCTAAAATAAATCATTTATTGACTATTATTCCAAATAAGGCGGCTCTCAAAAGTGCTCACTTTACCGCGAATAACCTATAGTAAGAAACTATCCCAGCATTCGCTTGTAAAACCACGGGAAACCGAAATCGCTAGGGCCGACCCGGGAATCGAACCCAGGTGCTCTTGAACGTGAACCCACTGTATTCCTATTATGCTACCCTGCTCTGTGTGTGAGATATTTTGTGTGGGTGTGTGTGTGGGTGTGTATGCATGCACGCATGTGTTTTCGATGAAAACATCAGCAGTTATATATTATATTTAAGTGCAAGCCTCAGAACACGACAAATGAATTTAGTTATAGCGCAATTTGCTGAATGATGTAATGTGAATCCGTAGAATCAGTTACGTGCAATAACTCACTCATTACTTTTTTTTTCGTCAGGAAAAGTGGTATTAGTATTTTTCGTATTTACGGCGTTGATAAATACAGTCTCAGTATATAGTCAAAATTGAATACTTACGAAGTTTAGGATATACTTGTAGTAAGTAAGCCGTTCTTGCAATGCACATTCACTTATTACGTGGTGCACATTTCATGAAAGTTAGTAACTACTATATTTACTTACACATGTAACCTCTGTTCATGCCTTAGTCCCAATATAAACAATTTTTTTTTAGTGTGATGTGCATCCGAATTCGCGAGAAGTTCTAGAGTTTGGAACTCCGTGAGGATATCAGTAGAAAAGGCTGCCGATTGGAGGTAATTGTGCGTCCTTGGCTCTTATTAAGGTCTTAAGTAAATACCAGCACAAGGCTACACACGTTGAAGACGTGTGAATATATGGTCGTAGGCTTGAAGAGTATTTGAAGCGTTTGCACATCATGCGATCAGATTGGAAAGAAGCAGGTTTAACTGTAAGTCGTGACAAAATCGCTTTTACTCAGAGTAGTGCGAAGTAATTTTGCTTTTTAATAACCCATGGAAAGCTTTTGATGTACCCAGACAAAAATACATCCGTGATAAATTATCTCGTGTCCAAGCATTTCAAGGCATGTCCGTAGCATGTTTATATTTTATACAATACGTCGAATTTGTGATGTGTTAAATTAAAAATAACAATTTGGCGGGTTAAAAGATAAATCATTTTCACTTCCAGTGCTGATATTGCCTCATTTTGAAATAAACAGTTAGCTATCCAAGTGCACGTTAGTTATATAGACTTAGGGACAGTTTTAAATAAGAAATGGGAAGGAACACTAGCATCCGTAGAATTCGATAGTTTGTCACTTCGCAGCAATTTACAGCACGGATACATTTTCGGATTACTTAAGCCGTCCCTACATGATACCCAATTTCTGCTACCTTATATTATACCCATGGGCACAACAGAAAGGTTCTGAAGCAGAAGAGAAGAAAGAATTCATCAGTTAATACCCACACGTTACCTAAAGTGCTAACGGAAAATTGTAAATGGTAGTCAAAAACAACTCGCAAATGGCAGACATTCCGCAGTTGGCAGGGTTACAAATGCAATCAAATATTAAATGTAGGTGCTTTGTGGTACATGCAAAAAGTACAGAGATTTTTTTCCTTCCTGAAGACTGCATTTATTTATGCTTTTGTGTACAACACTAGACTATTAGTATATGAAAAATTGTATTAGTAAACGGCACTGCTTAGGTATAAAAAATAAGGCACTGTATTCACATTTACTTATAACGGACGTTAACGCGACTAATTAGAACACTATTTAATAAATTTAATATTTATCCTCAACAGGCGTAATAAGCAATCATGTGCTTTCCGTAATTAAACAAGCTTATACGGTTGGAAGACTTAAAGAAGGCAACAATATCACAACATGTACTTATACTAAATATTTTGAGTGTGTGTGTGGGTAACGTCACACATGCTACATCAATCAAATTGTGATCTAGCACTGCTATTTGTAAGATGTGTGTGTAACTCAGAGGGTTTGGTGGGGGGGGGGGGGGGGTCGGTGCCGTGTAATTTTTGGATTTAGAGTTCAAATCTCCGGCGTATAACGAAATTTTTTAGTTTTTTTTTTTTCTCAATGTGATACATTACTGTTTATAATTTATGTTTTTGTTAGTAAACGTTTATTTCTGGAATTTCTTTGTAAAAAAACAATACTACGCAAATAACTTCACAGTACAATCGGCTGTCTGTGGTTCTCTTTATTTAGTTCTGGTTTGTGTTATTTCTTATAGACAAATATACAGTACAAATAAGCGTTTTCCGGTAGTAACTTAGTTTATAAAACGCAATAATGTATCACATAAAATAACTTAAAAAATTTCGTTATACGGCGGATATTTGAACTCTAAAACCTAAAATTAAAGAGCGCGAACTCGTCCATCAACCCACTGCGCTAAACATACAACTCCCAGTATTACCTGTGCTAACATATGTATATACTTCAATATTCCATAGTTATGGACAGCCGCATTTCGTGAAAAGAATTCACTACGAGTTGTACTTCAAAACACTATAGCTCAGATCCACTTTCGTGTTTTGATGGTTTCCGTGTTACGCGGCTTAGATGTGTGTGCGCGAATCACAGAAATACAGTATTTGGGCTGCCTAATTCTGATTGGCCAGCCGAGTAGGAAAAAGTCTTCTCACAAAGGCACGCCGCCAATAAGGTAAAGAAAACTGCTGGCACGGCCGTAAGGTATTGAAATATAGTTTGTGCGGAAGTCTTTTCGCTAAATTCGGGTGTCCCAATTCGTAGTTATCACGTATTTTTTAAGTTATGTTTATTGCTTTATTATGTCCGTGAGAGTTAATTTACAAAGTTACATTTTGTACACAAATAAACGTTTTACAGAACCCGAAATTTTTGTTTTTTTTATGGATATATACTCCCGAGGTTGTTACTCGAGAGTCCGCCATCTTGTCTGTTGCAGCTCGGTGGGTATAGCAGAAATTTATAACACGTTCTATTACCGTGTCGGGCATGCCCATGGGTACGAAAACCGTTATCCCCGGAGCCAGAGCCCCCCCCCCCTTCTCCACCGGGGGGGTGGACTGTAACTACACGGGAGCAGAAACGCTAGCAGAAAATGGGAAAGAAAACTGCTACGGAAATGGGTATCGTGTAAGGCCGGCTTTAGCAATTCAAGAACTCGTTTTGCGCATTGATAACTAAACACCGAGCAGGCATCTTGCAAACAAGGTACCTGCTGGCGGATAGCCAGCTGCTTTCTACAGTTAAATAAATTCAATTAAACTGTAAAACATACAAAAGGTGTAAGGAAAATAGTGTTGCTGATCATTTAACCAGGATAACAGGAACAGATGCATTTTCGTTCATATAACTATATCTGGTTACTGTAGCTGAAACTAATAGCCAGATACAATGAAAGAACATGTATAACGGGCAGGAGTTTTGCAATAACTGCCCAAACCTTTATATGATTGCAGCGAAATGATAAAGAGGGTGATGGCTTACGGAAAGAGTTTTTGGCTGATACAACTTCCCCTTGTTATGAGTTTAGGGCATTTATATTTGGATATGTTCATTAAGAAAGGAAATTTAAGAAATAGTATGCAGGAATCACTGTGAATCATAACGTAGAGATGCTGCCATAACATTTTGGTGGACATTCAGAGCAATATAAGTGCTTGTCTCAAAGAAAAGTGCTTGAAAGTGGCCTAAAATGAAACACGACGTTGAAACATGGGTTTAAATTTGTGAAGTATGCCAAAATGCAAAGCTCTGGTATACAAAGGTTGCATGTTAGTTTTCAGTTTCGATAGCAAATTTTCCATGGGAGGGAGTATACTTGAATTTTTTTTCTGTGGTTTACCAGGAATCAAAACTGGTCATACATAATTTCGTGTAGTCGTTGGAAGGTCTAGTAAATTGGTATTTACCTCGTGTTTGTGAAATACGAAGTCGGTAGATATATGTCAAAAAATTTTTGGGGCAAAGATGTTTTTCCATTTCCTACTTTGTTTATACAAAAATTATTTATTTGCCTTTTTCTGTCTGGGATTGAGCTAGTTAAAACATTGCATTTTTACCCAAAGGTAATTCTAGTGGAAACACATAAGCCTAAATTCACATCTTTCTTTGAGGGCATTTCAGTCTGATTCTTATCGTGACAATGATAAAGTGTTATATCTATTTAGTCTCTGGCATTTGATATCGTAATAGGTAATGTGAAAAATCGAGTGCATTAAAAATAATTCTTGAATCGCAATGTTATTCATTCTTGCACTAATGTATGGATTCATTCCTTTTGTATGGAATTTTGGGGTAATCGTTATTTAAAAGATTTGTGGGGTGAAGTAGAAGATATTCTGATGATGTATCGTCAAATATTAGTTTATAAATGTAATAATATTTTTATTTAAACGACCTTTACGGTTGGTGATAAAGTACTTGTGGTAGATCCTTTCCTAGTTCTAAGGTTGATAACATTAAACCACGGATGGCATGTAACTCTATCGAGCAATTTGATGTAAAATGTTTTCAACACAAGTCACAGTGGAGTTAGGGGATGGAGAGAATCCCAACAGACGGAATGAACTCCCCGCGTCTTAGACAACTATTTATAGTTAAAAGGAGATGTCTCAGGCATGAAGGCTTTCGGGTTAAATCTAGGAATCTCAAACTTTATTTCTTAGCTTACTTTGTATTTAGTATCAATTACCATGTATATTTGATATGTATTTTATTGTTCAGTGTTTGTAAATTTGGAAATATCCTTATTTGTGTGGAGTAAACAGATAAGCGTCCAGTCTGGGGAACTGGAGATTGGATGTGACATCGAATTGGTACTGAGGAGGTCAATCGATTGATTGTTGATGAATTGATTTGTTCCAGACATTATGAGGAAAGTCGACATCCATGCCTGCTGGTGATGGTGGGTAGGAATCATTCGACTACTGCGGTCATCGACTGAGTGTATCGCCAGGACTCACAATCCTCACAGGACCCAGGCAATTGATAGCTGCTGTTCTTGATGTAATGGGGTGAGGGAGGAGTAGGATCCCACTGGTCATCTCTCCCGTCTAACTTTCCATCACTGAAATTCACTCAAATCTACAATGTAAAAAAATTTTGAGGTCAAATTACCTTAAATGTAAGGGAAGCTAATTAGCTCTACATGTAAGAGAAAATTGCCTCTTAAATGAAGAGTAAAATTACATAACATGTAAAGTACGGGCTAGTATTAACTTTTTCTTGCTATTTATAACGAAAGTACAGGAAAAATTTAAAACTAAAAATCTGAAATTTAGTGAACAACTATTAAAAATAGACCAAATTTAAGCAAAAACAAGCAAATTTATCGTTTTCAAGCAGCTTTTTCACATTGCTAGAAACAACTATTTTTTGTTTAAAAAAACAAGCAATTTTCATTGAAAAACAAGCAATTTAAGCCTAAAATCACACACATTTTACAATATTTCACAATAAGCCCGTGCAGAAATTTTGATACTATAAAAACAAGCAATTTGCACCAAAAGTACAAGAAAAATTTTTATTAACAATTTGTTGCTATTTGTAACGAAAGTGCAAGGAAAGAATTAAAAAATCGAAATCTTAAATTCGATAAAAACGACCAAAAACAAACCTATTTAAGCTAAAAACAAATTAGGTATTAAAAAAGGTAATTGATAGAAATTACAAATTTTATTCAACAAATGTAAAACACCAATAAGAGTTTTTAATGTTTAAAAATAAAGAAAAATCTGAAGCATTGCCATAACTGAATCCATAATCCCAACCATCACGACAATCTAAACCATAAACATTGTCTTTAAAATTAGAAAATTTATCTGATCTGAGATCATTTTTGTCGATTTTTAAAACAATTTTGAAGTTAACAATGTCCAATTCTTTATCAATAAAAGTTTCTGTTTTTATAATTTCATATCGAATATCCCAAAGTTCTAAAAGTTCTATAATTTGATCAATTTATAATATTAAAATTGTATATATGTTTTTATAAGAGTGTGATAATATGAGGAAATTTTAATTTTAATTATTATTTTTTACTATATCAAATAATTCGTCTATATTTCTAAGAATTCGTAGAAATTGTTGATGCAACCACTCGATATGAGTCTAAAAATAGTATTAAAACATCGAAACAATTTCTTGTTTCTGTAAAATAGTTATACTATCCATTTAATAAAATTAAAAATTTATATATCTTCAGTGATAGTTTCTTTAAAATAATCATAAGTTAAATTTCGTTGGCTAATTGAAACAACATTGCAAATTGTACCAACCTCAACAGCTTTTTAAAATCAACACTAAATTTTATATTTGTTTTATCTTTAACTACCATAATTTTTGTATATAGGCAGTCGATAACATATAAAGGTCTTCGTCTCCAAATGAATAATAAATGATATCACCATGATAATATGGAGTTGGCTTATAGAAAAGTTCATTATTTCTATATATAATATCTAATTTTGTTTTTGAATTTCTAAAATCATTAAAAGCAAGAAACATTTTAAGACAAAGATCATTTTTGATATCTATATTCAAATTTTCTTTTGGAAAAATTTCATATAGGTACGAAAATAACCTTACTTTATTTTCAGCTACCCAGTTTCAGCTACTTTTTCATTTTTCAAGTGGGCAGAAGAACCTTTTATTGAAATAGAAACCAATGGAACAAATATTTTATGGGCAACACATATTCAAATATAGAAGTTTATAAAGTTAATGATGGATTAGGATAGCTACAATATAACGAAAAAATAAAAGAAGAAATACAAAATACAAAAATGGGAGATATAATTGGAAAAATAATAGTCGTAGAATGTAGAAGATTGGAAACATTAGAAGAAGTAATGGATTTGGTTATATCCAATATACCTAGAGTAAATTATAGAGGTAGAGAGAGACATATATTAAAATTCGAAAATCTTGCAGATTGTATTTGTTATAATTATTGGCTGAAAAAAGAAATACAAGATCAAAAAATAGATTTAAATTTTTAAAATAAAAGGTAAGTTTGATAAAATTAAAACAACACCAAATAAACATAAAAAGAGATTAGTATTTCTTGCTTAAATATTATTTATTATTTTTAATGTTTTGGTATTATTATATTATTTTCTTTAAAATAATCTAACATAACTTCTGGGTATGGTTTTCTATTTTTTTCTCAATTTGCTATGTATTTAAAAATAAAATACTAACCAAACGTAAACCATGGTCGAATTGAATTTCTATCTTCTGTTCCATATTTATAATAAACATTATAACATAAATAATTGTAAAGCAACAACCACCATTTTTTCTATAATATTTTTAGTTATGTAAATTTCTACATATTGCGTCCATGGGGCAATATCTTTATGTATAATACGAAGGCGTAATGCACAATGTAAAGCTTATAATATTTTATCCAAACAAAAAATTAATGTGCAGAAAATTAACACACAAAAATGGAACAGTCAAATAAAAAAAAATATTTAGCAAGTGTGTTTTCGAATAGTACACAACAAGATTTTTAAAAAATATTTAGCAATTTTCTTTAGAATGGTACCCAACCAAATTTAAAAAAAAATAAAATATCGTCAGACATGTTTTGGGGGGCAAATTAACACCTAAAATCGTTAAATCTTCATCTAAAACCACACTTTTTTTTTGTTGCGTTAGATAAATCGATCGCAAAACCGGACGTATATTATGAACGCAGAACCGAACGTAAAATGTGGACGTTGAACGTCAAACGTGTACGTTAGTGCCGGTGTCGTCATTGAATAATAACATGTGGATTTTCTTCGGCCCAATTATAATGTTAAGAAAATAGACGATTCCATCTCTGGTGAAACTGATTCCATCTCTGGTGAAACTGATTCCATCTCTGGTGAAACTAGCTGTGTCAGCAAATCATGCGGTGGACAGAAATGACGGGTCAATGATAGACATCTGCTGAAATTATGAACAAATATTGACTCTTGGAAGAAAATCATCGTTATTATGTGCCTGTACTCGTTGAACATGGTACAGAAAATGCAGTTCCTTCTGCTAAGCTTTAAATACCCCAGATTATTTGAGTACTTTGCAATATTAGTGCACAAATGTTTAGAAGAATCTAGGAAAATTAATTAATGATATAATTTTCTTTTTCTGCTTGGGAATTCATTTACATTGACTCTCCGGGTACAAATCAACACTTACGCAGTCTTGCCAACCATACGTTGCTAAGAAGAAACATTAAACGGTCTTCCAGGTTGCCACTGCATGTTAAAAACTGCAAGTGGAAGTTCCAATACCAAACTTTTTGAAACAAATGAGCTAATTAGTGATCAGTACTGCGAAATGTTAGCGGAAAGATCAGGTTTTGGTAGTTCGATTTCATGTGTAGTTCATCATTAATCTCAAATGCATATCTACTATATAAACGTGCTTAAAATATTACTTTTGTTTAATTAAGAAACAATTTAATTAATCACTAGAATAAGTTTTAAAATTCAAGAACGCCTTATTTTATTTTTCCTTTATCAATAAGTGCTGATAAAAATTGTTCGTTATATTTGTTCCTTCGTAACATCATTCATGTAGAGTAACTGCCATATTTTTAAATATATGTTTGTTGCGTTACCGAAGAGGGTTGTTTGGTCGGTGTATTTTACTAATACGTTTCTTACTCATTTTCTGTTTGATTCGTTGTACGCAAGGCTTTTTTTTTTTTTTTTTTTTTTTTTTCCCCCCTTCAAAAGAGCTACTTACACACGTTACTTCCATTCCCTCCTGCGTCTGATCCTGTTTGCGGTTTGTTTACATTTTGTGGATATGAAAGCGATTGAATTCATGTTAAAATTTTTATTGAATAATATGCTCCATTAATTTCGAAAAATAACCGAAATTTACCGAATGGTGAGAAACTTGTTGATACAGTACGCTTCCCTATCCACAGACAAAAAAAAACGCGCCCTCGATCAAATTGGTTTTCTCTGGCTGATATAAAATTGCGAGAGTTTTATGCATTGAAAAATAAAAAAATAAAGTGTTTTCCTTTATACGGATAGCAAAAATTCAGACACCGTGAAATTGGAAAGAGAGAGGAGGTGGTATTTAAATACCGGCCAGATTAAAACCGAAAATTTATTCCGCTTAGGTCACCGGTTGAAGAACTGAAAGTTTACGTGTGGTGCAGTAGCATTGCGTAGATGTGTTTACATGCATTCTGTAAATAATCACTGAAAGCACAAGCCTGCGTGAAGAGCATAGACTAATGATAAGGTAGAATTATTATTCGTCTTCTGCGCATGTACCCAACATCGACCTACCTCAAAAGAACACAACTGTCAACGTCACATGGTCAACATTGATGAACGTGTTTGCTTGTATCTTAATTTTTAAATGAAAGGCACTATTATATTAATAAAATACTTTAAATATATATGAATTTAATCAAACTGTATTACAAATCGGTTAGAGAAAGTATGAAACAACTCAAAGCACAAGTTAACTAAGCAGAATCCTAAGCTCAAATTTAATCCACGCCGTTTTTGCTATTCGTGTTGGCAGAAAAGCAGTTCAATGTTGCGACACGGAGATTGGCTGTGGGCAACCAGCGAGATCGGCTTACCTCATCTTTAGTCTACGGTGCGGAGTACGGTGGTGCAGTTATAACCCACCTTACTCGTATTCGCGGAGTAAGACTCCTGCAGACTAACTGCTGCATGTGATGTCTCAGTGCCTGCACGCGACTGGCCAGCTGCAATCACGTGGCAACTTAGTGATTGCCTGGTCTTTTTCCCCAATATGTCTTATTGGTGTAATATAATTTTTTTCATTCTCAACATGACGTCATAGTGCTTCAATACGGGTATAGTATAATCAATTGGGGGGTCAGCTGAAAGACTAAGTTTGGCGGCAGCTGGCGTGAAAGATACATCGTCTCAGCTTGTGAAAGCATTATAAAATATTATGGTGACCGAGGTTGCGGATTCAGCAATAGTATATACAGCAATACTGCCATTGACTTATTCGAGCATGATACCTGCAGTGCAACCGTCTTCTTCTAATGGGTCACTTTCAGTAGTGCTGCCATCAACTTCTTCAATCATGGCGCCAACAGCACTACCGTCTTCTTCGGATGAATCACCTACAGCAGTTTCACCATCGACTTCTTCAGGAATGTCATCGACTTCTTCGGCTGGGTCACCTACAGCAGTGCAGCCATCCACTTCTTCAGGCATGACGTCGACAGCGCCATCAACTTCTTCGGATGGGTCGCCTACAGTATTGCTGCAATCGATGACTTCGCCAAGGCTTCGGTGCTCTAACTGTGACGAGACATTTTTCTACAGCCATGCTGCAAGGATGCATGAAATAACTACTTGTGCAAAGGGTCCTACTTGTTACCATGCAACATTTGTCAAGTACGAACGCCTGTTGAAACGAGGTGATAAGCTGAAGAGACATAGCAAGAAATGCAACGGTAGAGATCCTGCAGCCAAGAAACGCACTGTACTAGCTGTTGGTGAAACCACATCGAATGGATTCCACCTTAAACAATTAGCATTCAAGGGAAATTTAAAATTATTATGTGATTGTGAATAACTTTGTAGGTACAAAAAACATATTTACATAACTTGATCACATTAAGCGAAGGACAGTTTATCAATTAACAGAAAGAGTCGAAGAAGGTCCCGTTAAATATACAATGTTTGACTGGAGTATACCTACAAAAAGCCACTAACTTCGGATGAAGCCATTAGTCGACGAACATTCAAGACTTCGAACGTAACGTTGTACAAAATTGATACCATTCCAGGGGTTGTGGAGGCATTGGAAAAAAAACTTCGTCGTAAAGGAGTACAATATAGGGCCAAAGGTTATGGTTGGACGCTTGCTAGGATAAACAATCTTGATCTGCGTATAAGCAGAATACATTCACAGTGTGAAAAGTGAGCATGCTGTTGTACAGACTCTACGTGAATGGCGTGAAGAATGTAAGGATTCTGTTTTTATGTTTGTAGTTTGAAGTATGTATGTGTGTGTATATATATATAAATAATTTCAATTTAAAAAATTATTATTTCTTGCTGATGTTGTATTCTGCCTATTTTCCTTATATAGGGAATATGATAGTCTTGGTTATCATATCTGTTACTACATGTGCACAATCAATTATATGGTAACAAAGGTATATGTGGAAGAATACAAAAAAGCGATTGGTTTAATATTGTAATTCATTCTCGGCTGGTTGGACGCAACAGACTTGGTAGGTAGTCGGGCTTAAGATCTCGTCGACAGCGAGGTCATTAGAGACGGAACAACAGGCGTGGAATTTTGTTGTTGAAATGGTAGAATTTTGACCCTGAGACTTGAAGGGACGGAAGGGTGAAGGTCGAGTCCTGCCTAGCTCTACCTGCTTCAGTGTGGTATATGGCAAGGAAAGGTAATACATAAATTTATACATGCCTACTGTTGATCTAATATGCCGTAGTTATTTTTCTAGTAAACACAATTTCTGAACTATATAGATTTCGATGGTTAAAGGTCAAGACCATATGGTAAAATAAAATATTGCAGCAGTGATGTAACCAATGAATGCAGTTCGAGGTCATCGGGTAATCATCAAGCTATAATTGATTCACGAAAACTTCGGCCTTGAAGCCGTGTTAAATTTCTACATTTGATTATTAATTACGTATCCTTCCGTTACACATAATTGTAAACACTGCCACGTGACTTCTACTTTTACAACTTTCAAATGCGTTGGTTGCTGTTTACAGCTGCTCAAAGAATTATGTCAAATTGCAGAAACCATTTCCTACGAATGTTCACAATTTAGGCCTATAACAATATTTAGGTCAGCTCTATAACTACTTTTCGCACATGATATAGCACGTTACACGTAATAGACATCAATATTTTGCCACGACGGTGTTTGTTACAACTGTGGCGGAAACAACAGAAGTATTTAACATGTTGTTATTAATATGTGTTTGGAATAGAAATTAAAACGAAGGGATAACCAGTCAAACGAGACAACTCAGTAAATGCAAGGACGCAACTCGTATCGCTTATTAATTGTACATCGACAAACTTAAAAGATAGTGGTGAACATGCAAACACATAGGCCTGCCGCAACATTTATTCCGCTAACATTTACATACATTGGTACTTACAGGTTTGTAGGTTACTTTTATTATTTATTTAATTTTATCTTGGTGGGCTTAGTATTTCGTTGGGATTGTGGCAGACATTCAAATCACAGAAACGTAAGCTCGTTGCAGAATGGGTTTCAAACACCTAGCGCGAAGGTACAACGTTGTGATAAACAGACGTAAATATAAGTAATTAACTTCGTCATAACATCAGTTTATTGTTAAAACGTACAAACTTTGCACATATTTGAAATCTACACACACCTAGCTTCTGTAACGATTATAACGCAGTCACCACGCCCTTTCACACGCAACCATCACAACACATTTATCCCTGGCATGGAAACATATTTATCACAACATTGCAACTTGTCTAGAATGTTTCAAAAACACTAGTACGAACTTGACGCTTCGTTCAGAAACACGCTGTGTCATTAACATGTCGCTACACCACTGCCAGGCGTAAGGTACTATAAAATCTGGGTATAATCGCCCACCATGTTGGGACAAGCACGAGGCTAGGGGAAAGCTGATCAAATTCTAGATTATCCTTTCTACACCACGTCTGCCAACCTGCTAGATTTGTAAGCGTCGTGGATTTGTAAGCGTCATACCATCGCATCTAAATAACATATAGTAGGTATTTAAAAAGTAAAATCTCGTTTCAGTTGTAAATTACAATTTCAAACATCATTAATGTTGCTGTAATTGGTATGAAATGTGCTGAAATTATAAATAACAAGATTTATACCTTTCCTGCTAGACAGGTGGTATGAACTTCCCGAGAGAGAGAGAGAGAGAGAGAGAGAGAGAGAGAGAGAGAGAGAGAGAGAGAGAGAGAGAGCGACACAGCCCGCTTCGCTTATTGAACTTTTCTTCCGGACGGAAAAAAAAAACACTGTCTCACTAGAGCGAGCCAAGGCACGGTAATTTCCTCTGATATTTTTAACTACAGCAATGAAATGTGTTTCCGTCAGGGCTACCTAACAATACAAGTATATCAATTGGCAACATTTAATTTATAAATAGTTTACATAAAAACGAGGTTAAAATATATTGTAACTGTGAACTATTTCTTACCGGCCGTTGCCAACACGTCACTTCTCCCATTATTGTTAATTCGTATTAATACGAAATGAATATTACAAGTTATGGAAGATATTAAGTGGATTATTAATATATTCAAGAACACAGTACTTCAACGTTAGTCACAGGGTTATGTAATCGTGGAATACAAGCGGTTGAACACAGTAGGTTGACATGTTACGCCTAGGGTGATTTTTCAAAGGTTCGATTCCGAAAGGCTGAAGAAAACGCGAATGGACTATTCTAAATCGAGGTGGAATGGCAGAGCGTAAATACATTCTAAGATGGTGGTTGGAATACAGTTGTCAATGTTAGAGGAGGGGGATGTTAAGACAATGTGATTGATTGGAGGAGGCTCAGTCGCCCGCTGGACATAATGGTGGGGGAATCTCCGGAAATATGAGTTTTTAAAGTAAATTTTTGGCAATTTGAAATTTTTTTTTTTAATGTTTTGTAGAATTTTGCTATTTTCCTGTTCAAGGTCATTGTCACGGGGTTAATGTAATATCATGGTTCAAAATCAAGGCCACTGGGATCCAATATGGTGGACGAGTGGTGTCATAACATGGTGGCTGTTCGGCTCTGGCCAGTCCCCTTTCAGTCCAAACATTCAAAATTTTATTCATATATTTTTCAAAAAAAATTTTCATACCATTTTTATAAATATTTTAAAAAATATTTGGAAGTTCTGTATTTTTTGGAATTGTTTGGAGAATGATGCATATTTTTGGGTTTTAGATCATTCAAGGTCATGGTAATGTGGTCAAGGTCAAGTTTAGATTGATCCAATATGGTGATCGGGTGACGTCACAATTTGGCAGCTGGTCGGCGCCGGCTCTGGACCTCGTGTATCGATTTGGCATACCCTATTCCTATAAAACTAATATGGCCATTACCGTTCTTCTCTCGCGAAAACAGTCCCCCCTAACCCCCCCTCCCCCACAAATTTTCTGAAAAGCTGTTTTGTGGGATTGTTTTTGCACATGGGGGTCTTCTACCTTTATGAAAGGAAAAAAGGGAAATTTTTTAACAAACAGGGGAATTTTGAAGGGAAAATGGTCTCCGGACGACCGGAATGACAGAGCATGAATAGCTTCGAGTTTCAAGCTCCGAAGCCGGACGGTTTTGTGCCCAAATCGGTCAACTCCTACCACTGTTGCTACAGCAGAGCACTGCGTTTCTACTACAAAACAGACAGTACCTCCAACGGAACAACTTCAACTATATTTCGATTGTACCCACAACAATCGGAATTGTAATAATACAACAGAACGTTCTGTTGCTAGTACTGAACAGTTCCCTAACTGGGTTTGATGGTAGCAGGAACAGAATGTTCTGTTAGGTTATTGCAATTCTAATTACTGTGGGAACAATCCACATATTGAAGTTTTTCTGTTGGTGATACTATCTGTTTTGTAATAAGAACAGAGTGTTCTGATGTTACAGCCATGTGTACGGAAGTAAATACAATCGTAGACAAGAATACAAGAACTATTCTGTTAGTATTACTATGCATGTTAACAAAATGTATATGTTACCTGCAACCAATCTGAAGACTGCCAATATTTAAACAATCCTAATGGTACCTACAATCATAATTTTTCTGCTCAAATACTCAATTGGTTCCTTACTTTCAGAAGCAAACGAAGGAGACACTACTCTAATATGTATAGGGCGGTGTAGCCTAGCGTACTGTACGATTATAACACGATATTTGCATCTCCATACTTGCAATCTACAGAATGTACTTAAATTAGACCGAAAAAATTCGGCCGCTGGCAATTCACGAAAAAAGAAGATAAAACATGTCTAGGACATATGGTCTAAAGCGAACCCTAAATGCTGCAGGCTACACATATTTTAATTTGGACCTGAAACAACATTTTTTTTTAGCAAATACCGGTGAAACTTTTTTAAATGGTACATCGACTGTCTGGAAAGCGTGTAACGGAACAAATAACTGTGAACAGCGCAGCGCATATCTGTCGTTGTCATCAAATTATTGCGTGTAAATAAAACCATGGTTACTACCCTTATTTCAACATAATCTCCGTGATGCTGTAGCATACTTGGGATTTAAAAGATGGATTACTAACCCACATGTCACATTTAACTCTACGTATTATCCAGACACTCAGTATTCCTCCTCCAGTATTTCTAATACACTCTTGTTTCAATTCCAACTTCAAGTAAGTATTTGTAACGCTCTTAGGATTCACTTTAGACAACAGGTGTTTTATATACATATATATGTGTTTTCAACTTTTTTCCGTGATTACCCTGCAGCCGGAGTTTGTCGTTTTAATTTAGATACACAGTGTATAGATGATTGCTGTGTCAAAAACTTGCAGAGTTCCACGCTATCTTCTGGTTATTGGAGACTGTTCACAATAAAGTGAGCGCTTTCGAAATCAACCTTAGAAAAATGTCACTGCCCCTGTCTGCGTGTATTTCGACGGTCTTATTGGGTGACATGCGCGCAATAATGTTGCTAACTATGGACGGAAAGTGGTTCCATACTTAACGTCGAATAAAAAGTGTTAGGTGACCATTCGTGATAATTTAAATTATTTCTTTCGCTTTCTATTTCTTTTTAATGCGTCGGAAATGTAAAAACAACCAGATTTGTAAAATATTTACTTTTCTAATGATTTTAAAATTTCGCTTGACCGACGCATGAATAAAGTGATGAGGTCCATGGCAATGTTAATTTTACATAAGGCGGAAGAATACACAATATATATTCAAGAGCTAATTTGACCGTGGACATCCTTTAGCCGCTTCTATTTCTCATTTAGTTTCGACAATGGGTATTGAGGGAGTGAAGAGATTCAGGCGGCTCTTAACATTGAGGTCTTGAGAGCCGGTGAGAGTGAAGCGAGGTAAGTATGGTGCAACGCCGGGAAGAAAGAGTGGGGAAAAAAACGGAAGATCCCCGAGGAAACCCGCCGACCATCGGCATCGCCCGGCACTATTCCCACATGCGAAAATCCAGAAGCAACCTCGCCAGGATTCGAACCCAGTTCGCCTAGGTATGAGGCGAGTAGTCTAGCCATTAAACCACCGCGGCCCCTATGGGAATTAAGCTTACTCCGGTACCGAACATCTGCGATTCGCGGGCTGGCTACCTAAGACACGTAGCAAATAAAAATCATACAATAGCGAAAATGGGTGTGAGTTATAAAGTGTTTTCGTATTAAACTCGGCAAGAACTCTCTCTGCGAAAATCGGTTATCCCTAGCATTAGCTGAACACTCTTGATATCAACCCTCAAAAAAAAGTACTGCCTGCTAACTGCATTTAGTACTGCCGTAAACTTTTACATGCTGGCTCCCAGTTAGTTGGCAGCGACTGTAGTAAAATAGTTCCAAGTCTTGACTTCGTATAGCGAGTGAACTACTAATATTTATAGCAATTCAAGTTGCAGTGTTTTATTATTTATACATGTTAGAATAATAATTGGCATACTAGTAACACATTCAGGTTCATAGAGATTTAAAATTTTCACTCTATTGATGTGGGGCCGCGGTGGCTGAGCGGTTAGACTGCTCCCTCCCATCAAGGCGAATCGGGTTCAATCCTCGACCGGGAATCGTGCCAGACGATCCAGCTGGTCGGCGTGATTTCACAAGGTTTTCTCGGCGACCTCTCGTTTCTCCGACCTTGCATTCCGGCGCCGCTCCATTCTCACCTCATTTCACCCCCATCGGCTCCCAAGACCTCGTCGTTAAGGGCCACCCGTAACTCTTAACTCAACTCAACCCACTCTACTGCTGCATAATTAATTTCGTTAGGCATGTAAATTTACTTAACGCGGAAGGATACAGAATAAGGTGAAAAGTAGATCTTAAACAGGACTTCAAAATTGCTCAGTTGACCGTAAACAGCATGCATACCGCATTCCCCCGCCCGGAAAATACTAGACCGCCCATTATTATTTGTCACGTGATTCGTCTTGCTCTGTTCCAGGCTCTCTACTCTTCGCAGCGTTCGCGCACAGCTTGATTACGTAGTGTGTCAATAACACCGAACGGGAAATGGAGAGAGCCGGAACAGTGAATCAAACACGTCCATTTTTTTTTTTTCGTTCGTTGAAAAACGAACTCGCACCGAAATTCCTGCGCGCCGAACAGCAAACTTTCTCCGTGATGTTAAGAGATACATTCATGTAGCTATTTCTACCGAGATGTTAAGAGATACATTCATGTAGCTATTTCTACCGAGATGTTAAGAGATACATTCATGTAGCTATTTCTACCGAGATGTTAAGAGATACATTCATGTAGCTATTTCTACCGAGATGTTAAGAGATACATTCATGTAGCTATTTCTACCGAGATGTTAAGAGATACATTCATGTAGCTATTTCTACCGAGAGATACACGAACCATCCAAATGTGCATCATACAATACTTTTGTGCGGCCTGAAAGTTTCATTTAAAAATGTATTTAATGGAAAAACAATATAACCATTCACGTACCGAAAAAAAAAAAAAAATTCTACCCCGGAATCAACAAAGGTATTTTATATCTGTAGCGTGGTATAGAAATACGAACGAAACCGTATCGGCCATGATTTGCGCAGTCGACAGTCACTGCGATAACGATATGCTGTTGAGTGTTTTGCTTGCACATGCGCACGTGCAGAAAATCTCAACGGTGCGTTAGTTGCTCTGACCAGGCTCATACACAAACGAGTTTGGTTCAAATGTCTGGCTTCGTGCGCTTGCCTCGGGACCCACACTCTATACACGAGACACGCAGACGCCGAAATTTGCTCATGCATTTAAGTATTCAAAATTTTTTTTTTTTTTTTTCGATGCAAGTTGAAGCTGCAGTGTCCGTCCTTGACGAATGTGGTGCGTTCCAGGAGACCAAGGGAAAAGAGGAAACCATTTCAGTGAAGAACTGGTCGCTAGAAGGACAAAGGTTCACATTCTTAAGTTAGTTTATTTAACTGCATTAGAGTTTATAGTCGTGATATGGCTACGAGAACTACGTTAGGTTGTGCGGTATAAACACATATCGTTTTCCATAAAAGCCCTCATCACTATTTGCCACAACACAGAACACATTAAACAAAACATATTACGTATGCTAAATTATTCATTTGATGATGTAACAGCATATATATATATTTCATAAGAAATTATTCCATTGTAGGGCACAAAGTAAACTTATTTCACTTTTTTTTTTCCTTCTTTTTTTTTTAGTGTGTAGGCCTACAAAATTAGAGGGATTAAAATAATATTGAACAATTAAATAATCACTACTAAAAAAAGCAATAGAACTTCATTCAACTTATTGTTATGCCTCATACATTTATATCAAATTGAAAAAAAATATTTATCATTAAAAGCCATGCCACTTTTGTAATAAATTTTCAATACGTTGCCAAATGAAGAAAAACCAAACAATTCATCGCGTAATAGAGCAAAAACTCACAAACTGACTATGATAGAAAATATTCTCTTACAAACTGCAACGCAACAATATTGCATTGTTGACGTGACTACAGCAAGAGTATAAAGTCATAATTTTTTTGTCTCAATTTACTCATATTTTTCATCCGTAGCATATAAGTGTTATGCTTGTACAACGGCTGGTTGAGGATGGAGGAATCGCTGATCACCATGACGTCACGTGCGATCGCGGCCGATGGCCTGTGGCCTGGAGCGATCATATTGTGACGTCATGACGACCATCTTTGTTGCTTTTGCTCACAAACACACTAAAAAGTACTACGGTTTCCAATGCAAGAACCCCTTGAGTGACAAATCGGTGAAAATTGCTGGGATAAATCCCATATAAACACACAGTGTATGAAGAATATCATGTAGACACTTAGACACATTTTGGACGAAGAATAAAGATTATAAAGTGAGATAGAGGGTCCACTGTTCGAATACCGACCTGAGTTTCAGATCATTTGTAACGAAATTTCTACATGATTTTTCTGTCGTTTTACATGTCTAAACACCAGATGTATAAATGTCAGCAATCTCCAAATGCACGGCATGGTGTAGGAATCTGAGTTCGAAACCGGAAACTACAAAAATATGTTCAGTCACTTTCGGACTTTAAAGGCATAATTTAAGTTTCAGGTATCGGATATAGGAGTAAGAGTAGAATAATATCTTGGCAATTCGATTAATTACCATAGTTTTTAAGTCTTTAGGCGATGTTCGTATATAAATTTTTCACTGTATAGTATTCCTAAGCAACTGGTACAAAGTTTAAAGCAATCGGTAACTATTTGTTACGGCGCAGGAACCTGAGTTCGAAACCCAAAATAGTAACCTTTTTAATTTTCTTGTGGACCTAAAAAATTCTGACGATTTTCCCGAGTGATGGGAGTATATATATGTGTGTGTATGTATATATACACACACTTTAGGCTATATATACTGTATGATATATATATATACTCTAGGCTATATGTACTTTAGGCTAAATATATACTGTAGGCTATATAGAGCTGTGATGTACTCTGATACCTTAGTTGATGTTTAGATATTGCGAAGTTAAGATCGATTTGGAAGCATTCTCTCGCTATAGGGTACAGTGGAGATGAATTGCGAATACGAAGGACTGACATCGACATCAACGATCATGAAGCCGCGACCTGCATCCTCGCTACATCATTAAGAGCAGTGCCGATTGTGCGATAGAGTTTTCGTCTTCTGACAAAATGCTCGACGACATGAAAAAACCGCATGTACGAAGAGACCTTTTCGAATGAGGAAACATTACGACAGTGGCAACATGCAGTTTATGCGAGATGATACATTGAAGAACCACATGAAGATCCGCAAGGATACGTCTTTTGCGAGCCAGCAAGTTTTGATGCCAGTACCTCCTGCTGCATGGACGGGTTCCGATTCCAAAGGCGATTATGATAGCATAGTTAACGATAAAGACTTAGTGAGTGACCTGGGTCGTGCAGTAGGGTCGGTTCGCGCGAAGTGTATAACTTCCAAACCGCGTGAAATCGATCCAATTCAAAATAAATGGCCATAAGCTCTAAATACTGATGACCATGAGACGTGCCCAATGAAAAGTAAACTCAATATAGACTTCAACAGGCGATAAAGGTGCTCATGAAGACAGCATTGATGAAAATAAACACGGATACAGTGTTGATAATAAAGACGATAGTGATTTTCTCGATTCTTTGACACACTCCTTCGCCAAATTGACTGCAACGAGCGACACAAAGAAGGCAGAACACGCTGAGAACACTTGTTATGCAATATGGTCCGCCTAACATGGACACCCCCAAAATTTCCGGAACAGTTGCAGATTAGGAAACGCGGTTTTCACTCAATTAAATTGCGTACGGGGCAAGTAATTTGACGCAAAATGACTATTCGTAACAAGTATATGGACAGAAATAATTAAACCACATATGATTTTTCCCCTGGAAGCGTACTTTTAATTCAACCGTTTCTTAGATCACATGCAAACAGAGATTCAGTTGTATAGTATACGCTGAGTAATGAGTGCGTAAAGGTGCACAACACAAATAGAACAAACCAACCTAAGGATAAATGCAGTCGCATCCGCACGCATAGTACAAAAGAACACAATAATGGTTGAAATACTTCACATGAAGTCTTTTCACAGCATGTGCTCGATGTGTTTACCATCGACAGCAATACACATCTGTAAACGCACATGTAGTGAGCGACGAGCGGCCTGAAGGTTTTTCTGGCGTAATGTCCCTGCAAGCTGCCACAATGCGTTCCTGCGTGTCTTCTGGTGTCTTACCACAAAGTATGCCGAGCGGTATGTCTTCCGGAAGTGCCTGTAAGGTCTCTCTGATAAAAATGACGTGCGTACAGCCGGTCATTGTCCCTTGAAGGAAATAGGGCCATATGACGTAGTCTCCAACGACTGCACACCAATGTTCACATTCCAATGTCGCTGGTGCTCCATGTGCCGGACCCAATGTGAATTCTCCGTCGCCCAACAGTACTTATTACGTCAATTTAAGTGGCCTTAGGTCACTTCGTCTGTAAATAGTATGGTATTCAGAAATTGTTGTCATCTCTTAAAGACATAAGAGCAAACCTACAAAATGAACACGCTGCTAGAAATATGCCTGATAAAGAACCACGTGATATGGATGGAATGTCCATTTGCGTAGTCTATGTAACACACTTGTATGACTTATTCCTACGAACCTGGCAAGTTCTCGCGTACCCATATGGGGATTTGCATCGACACGTGCCAACACATCGTGTTGATGCATATCGCCCGTAGCAGTCTTTGGACGAACTCGCGTTGTGGAGTTCCATTCACCTCGTGACATGAAACTTGTGCAATTTCTTTGTATCGTTGCCATGATATGGTCGTTCGATTAGGACACCTTTCACCATACATTTGAACTGCTTGCTTGGCATTTCTGCCTACACAATGTAAATATGTAGAGAATCCAGTTTTTTTCTTATTCGTGAACTTCATTGCATACGTGCAGCCACACACTGCAATACAACTTACCTAAATAGATTACAGGGACTGGTGCTGCGCTGCTATTAGGAAGCGGTCCCGCCAGGATGTGTCACGGCGCGTGTTGCATGCTTACAGCTGTGAGTACAGGTTCACTGCCCCATGATACTGGCTCACCTAACTTAATCATATTTGCACATTATTTCTTAGCGTTTCTTTGTTACTTAACATTTTATATGCTGTAAAACTGAATTACTATTTGCACGTACTTTCAGATGCCGTTGAAATAAATGTATGTTTCCAGGGGAAAATTATATGTGGTTTTATTATTTCTGTCCATACACTTGTTATGAATATGCCCCCACACGTAATTTTGAGACAAGTATGCTTATAAATTTGCGAACTGTTGTCTCTCCGCCCGGCCCATTTCCGACGCAACATCATTTCACCTGTCTGCCTCATGAAAAGTGTTGATCGGAAGACGTGTGGTAGAACAAAACTACAGAATATGGACAAATAATGCTAAAAACTTACTTTAATACCCATAAACACTTACATCTATATTATGGACGCCCACGTTTGTGGAATTACGGCTCGTAGTAGCATAATTACCGCACAGATATGTTTTCTTGGTTGACTGGCACTGCGATGTGTCACAGTCCGCGAGAGTCGGCTAGCATACTGCTGGGCGCAGCTCAGCTGGCTGGAGTTGAAGCCGCCGCCACCAGATTTCAGCAGTGTTCCTTCCCCAAAGTTCGGCGGAAAGACGTACCTAGCACGCGCACTTGTGAATGGCTGGTTTGAATGTAACAGAGGTGACGTCGCAGAGAATGTTTACTGGGTTGTTATTAAACGTTTTGAATTCTGGTAACCCCTATAGGGTTCAATTGGGTAAATTGATTTGAGATAGTGGACTCGCTATCGGGTGGATGATTGTAGCTACCCCCATAGCGAGGCAATGCTGCTATTTATTATTTAAATGCTGGTAAAACCTGGCACCGGGGTCAGATACTTGGCTGAGAGGGAAGTCTTCCATAGATGACAGGTCAGGTATTCAGTTTGATGACTGGTTGTTAAAAATGTAAAAACCCTTTAGGAGATGCACAAACGTCAGTTTGGCGCTCTCAGTTTTCAGTTACAGTCAGGATATTTCTGTGATGGATAAAATTAGCAGTTTAAATATTTCTGCACAACTTAATAAGGAATCGCTTCTTAGTTTCAAATGAGACATTTATTAGTAAATATTAGAAGTGGAACTTTAATTTTCTTGTTAAAAATTATTTACTTTGTATATTGTCAGTTCTCTGCCATTTTTGGGCTGATGGAATAACTTCTTTCATTATTTCGTTTTGCCCACAGTTTTGTAAATGGGCTATTTGGGAAGATTATATTGGCCTCTGCCAGGACTCAGAAGCCAAAGATTTTCCCCCGTTTAATTTTGCCATAGTTGTGGATTTACTTTTTTGAATAATTGATATCAGAACTGAAGTAAGAAATAATTACCTTAAAATAACTATCAATAGCCATGAAAATCTTAGGTAGCCAAGTTGGGAGACGTAAACATTTTGTGTTTTTTGAAAAAGAAGTAAGAGCTAAAATTTTAAATGGCTTTTCAAAGTTATGGCCATGTGAAATTTAAAAAAATGGAAATACAGGATAAGTCACGAGTTACCCATTCTAAGGAATTTTGTAAAAGTTTTACAAGAAATTTGGAGTAATTAAAGGAATACTCAGGTGCGTGCATATGATATTCTAGTTTTGTGTACTATTTGCTTCAACACCTAGGTTTATTTTTAATGGTAATATAGAGAATGTTTTAATAATTCTTGTGAGATAACTAAAGAAATACTTGTTTGAAACAGTCCTTGTGGAACATATATATCTATCTATGGAATATTACTGCAAATATTTTGTAAGGATTATCAGCTTTCTAGAAATTTGTAAACTAATATTTTGTTGAGACCATTTGGGTTTTTGTATATTTTCCCAAAAGAAATAATATTGCTGTATTAAAGTAAATATTAAATTTAATCATGTTTCTATTTGGTAGTGTAGACTGACCTTGTGCAACTTAAAAAACGGTTTTATTCTGTTTTTTTTTTTTTTTTCTGCTTCATGACTATGTTTAGTGCATAATCTATATCTCTTTCTTTATCTAACCTTGCTTTTCAAAGTTACTTCGTCTTTTTAAGTATTTGTAGTTGTATATTTGAGGTGTTCTGGGCATTCCCTGGGCGTCAATTTCATTTATCGAAAACCGCATTTCGTGATCTGCAACCGTTCCTGAAATTTTGGGGTTTTCCTCGTTAGGCGGAACATCCTGTATGTAGTTGGACCGAAAGCAAACAGAAGAAAGCTTATTTATGTTCAAAAATAGTTCAACAACATTCTTGTTACCCGAAAAAGAAAGCAAATGCAAATCGATTACTGAATTTCGCTTTTGGCAAAATTTCAATATTACATGGAACAATTTTGTAATTTGGATATACACCAAATACCCAATATTTTTCACGCTGTCTAAGTAGAAAATAAGTAGATAAGTAACGATTTCCTGAATGTCAGGTCATTAACATTAGTATACAAATGTATGTTCTGATGCGTAATTCAGAAATTTTAACGTGGAGCTAATAAATTGGCCAGTATTTATGATCGCTCAATCCATCCGTACGACAGCCATGTTGGATAGTTATAATCTTAAAAGATAGCTGTGGTTGTGAGTTACAGACATTTTAAAAATAGGCGGTCATTTTTGTATTTTACAAGTACAGGCTTTGCAAAATTGAAAATATATATTTACCACATGATTAAAAAATATATTTCCCATCCGACAGTGTACTTAAATAAAGTGGCCATCGTCCAGATGGATTGAGAGAGCACGATTACTGGCCAATTATATCCACGTTCAGTATCCTGAATTCTGCGCCAGAACTCGTAATACAGTTCCAGATACAGTTCTTTAGAATCTTCTCTCTCCTCTATTAAACTGGAAACTAAATATGAAAACTTAATTTTGGTCAAAAGTCGGCAGCGAATATATATATTGGAATTTCATACCTCGGACCAAAAATAGTTGGAATAAAATATGTAACTACGAAAAACAATTATTTCATACCGTCGCCTCAGAAGGTATTGACACACCCACATTGTAGAGGCTGGTTTATAAATAAAGCCACGGTATTTGTGATTAAAATAAAACTATGCTATTACCGATTACCGTCTGTAGGAACATATGTTTAAAGGGTAGTCGTAATTTGGTCGACCAGTCCTATAAATTTTGGCATTGAAATGCTCAGTTTCAAGGCTATTTGCACGAGAAAGATTAAAAGTTTTCTAAATGCCCTAGATGACTGTTACGAGAGTGTTTCCAGCAAATTTCTCGGACCGTAACGTTATTCTAAAATGTTCCAGAATAGTACTATTACACAAGGGCAAAGATGTAAACAGAATATGAACATACTCCTAAAGTTTTGCCATATTTATAGGCGTATCACCTGTATGAATAAAATTACTTTATGATTACTATTTCAAAGCATAGACTGTCCTCAACATGCTATTTAAAGTCAAAATAATATAATAATTAGTATTGTATTGAATACCATAGTATAATTGGCAGCAACACTAATCATATGCAGTATAGAGTTATATGCTGTGACAAAGTGTACCGCAGCGTTATTTTTTACCACTAATTATACTCTTATGTGTATCAAATTATTCACAGGTACACAAAAATAGTTACATTTTTACCGAGTTAAGTACCTTGACTTTATTATGCAGAGCAACGTTAATGTGTTGCCACGAGCTATAGCATTATGACAATAACGTTATTGGCAACAAAGCACATGTACTTAACATTTACTTTCTCATGACATTGGTGTTACAGTGTACCGTAACTTGTATTAGGTTATCATAAACTAAAGCGTTATGTAAATAACGTTACTCACACCGACGTAAAAATACTCATAACTTTTTTACTTTGCTATGACCATGACGTTATAGCGCACCTCAACATTATCACGTTACCACTTGTGAAAGCGTAATGGAAACGACGTTATATACAAAAACGTAAATACAACTATGACTTTTACTTTGCTATGACCATGACGTTATAACGCACTTCAACGTTATCACGTTACCACGTGTGAAAGCGTAATGGAAACGACGTTATATACAGAAACGTAAATACAGTTATGACTTTTACTTTACTATGACCATGACGTTATAGCGCACCTCAACATTATCACGTTACCACTTGTGAAAGCGTAATGGAAACGACGTTATATACAAAAACGTAAATACAGCTATGACTTTTACTTTGCTATGACCATGACGTTATAACGCACTTCAACGTTATCACGTTACCACGTGTGAAAGCGTAATGGAAACGACGTTATATACAGAAACGTAAATACAGTTATGACTTTTACTTTACTATGACCATGACGTTATAGCGCACCTCAACATTATAACGTTACCACGTGTGAAAGCGTAATGGAAACGACGTTATAAACAGAAACGTAAATACAGTTATGATTTTTACTTTACTATGACCATGACGTTATAGCGCACTTCAACATTATCACGTTACCACGTGTGAAAGCGTAATGGAAACGACGTTATATACAGAAACGTAAATACAGTTATGACTTTTACTTTGCTATGACCATGGCGTTATAGCGCACTTCAACATTATCACGTTACCACGTGTGAAAGCGTAATAGAAACGACGTTATATAAAGAAACGTAAATACAGTTATGACTTTTACTTTGCTATGACCATGACGTTATAGCGCACATCAACTTTATCACGTTACCACGTGTGAAAGCGTAATGGAAACGACGTTATATACAGAAACGTAAATACAGTTATGACTTTTACTGATTTATGTACCGTCACTTCATGTGCGCCGTAACAATATTTTCTAACCACTGGCTATAGCGTTAAGCGAATAACGTTATTCGTGGCAACACAAATATTTATTAATAACTTTTCCTGGGTTCCGTATCATGATGTTATAGTGCACGTAACGTTATGGAGTTAACACTTGCTGTGAAAGTTCTGTACTGTAATTACCGAAATCGTTTAACAAGCTTTTTTGTTGCTCCGTAAAATAACGTTGCTAAATGTTACGGTTAAGTTATCCACTCTTGGTTTTTAGCCGATTTGGAGTTTTCTGAAACGGTGTTCCTAACGTGCGTGTCATGTCTTGAAAGCACTCTACATCCCTCGACCGAAGTTTGTGTTATTTTCGTTGATCAGCACATTAATAGCACATTCAATAGTTTGAAATGCATTCCAGCATATTTGAAATACCTATTTTTTTTTTTTACGAACCTGCTGAACGCATCGCTAATATGTCTCTCTGCGAAAAGACGCCATACCCCAGACGAGGACTGAATGGTATTTCCAAGATATCACACTTGCTATATTGGGCTTTTGAAACTTTCGTATCTTAAAGCATACTACGCTGACACAAAATAATTTACGATAGGAGACTGGATTCAGCTTTGTTATACAGTTTCCTTCAATAAATTGATGAGAGTCGCCGCCTAGCAGTTTTGGTCACAAAAATTCATTTTTTTGTATTTTTTTTTGTACGAAATACGGTTCAAATACTCCCATGTATTCTACTATTATTCCCTCGCATAAACATATCTTTGGCCGAATATATTTTAATACCATGACAAAATCACAATTTTAATTCAATTTTACGTACAAATAATGCAATTTAACTCACTCGCCGAAATGAGATAATTCACATTGAAATTAAGATAACACTACCTGATTTAAGGGATCTTTAAAATTACGCCGGGTTTTTTAAATTTTTAAAAATTGCTGAATATGTGGTAATTTTTGGCGTATTTTTTTATTTATAACAGTCTGTCATATTTGCAAAGTTGATTGTGATAAGCAACTCAAAATGTGTTAAGACATGGCCTACCAGTCACTCTTGCCAAACTTTCTTTAAAAGTTTTCGTTGAATATACTTGAACGTTCCGAAAACAATAAAATTATTATTTTTAAATGCCATAATACCAAAAAAAAAAAAATTATAAAATATAATAATTTTTTGGTGAGGAAAGAGTTCCTACAAGACACGTGAACGAAACATCGTTCAACTGGAACAAATTGCTTATCGATGTCTACAAGTAGAACACTGTTACGTACGAATTAAAAATGACTATTCCGTTTGTCGCCGGTGTGTTTAAAGCTGCGTAGGTGCACGCGACACAGCGAGAATACTGCACGCTAGATCACAGTCTTGCGCTCAGCAGCGACCGCGCACTCGTATCGTGTGTCAGGGACGAACGAACTTTCGTCGTTTTTCCCCTCTTCTGAGCCTCAAGCGGCAAATTGCGTTCAGGTGATAGCTGTTCACGGCAAAGTGGGCACTTCTCATATCAACCTTTGAAAAATGCCACTGCCTAGACCGTCGTGTCCGTCCGCCATGCGTCCGTCAGTCATACGTTCGTCCGTCTCCCAGTCGAGCGATTTACAGCCGAACTTCGTATGTCCGTCGTAAGTTCATCGCTGCAAACAAATAAAAACAAAACTCTTTACAAATAGGATAAAAATTCTCCATAAATACGTAACGAAAATTAATCGATGAAAAAAATTTCTGAATAGTATGTAAAGCAAGAGTTTATTATTTTTACTATTGCACAAGAGGAGCTCGTGTTACCAACCGCGATTCCAGTTAATCTACAGGGAAAATTACACTTAATTAATTTTTACAGGTAATAAAACAAACACACGTAAACAAAAGACAGTCAAAACCAAACATTGCACACGCTACACAACCTTGCAAAAAAACTTGGGATGAACGAGTGACAAAGCGTACACGTTTGGAAGGCTGTAATTTCATCCATTCGTCCGTCAATCTTGCCAAGGTTTTGTCGGACGGACGGAAGGAATTAATGGCCACTTCTGACTGGCTGTTGTGGTCACGTGATTGACGGTCGGATGGCGGACGGACGGACGCGACGGGTCGTTGTGAATCCTGCCTACGTTCTAACGGACACACTGACTGGGCAAGTAGTTGCGAACTTTAACGTTGAATTAAAAATATTACGTAAGCATTTATAATTACTGAAGTAATTTTTAATTTTATGTTTTCTTCAACGCATTTAAGGTTGAGAATGAGTAAATTCGTAAACTATTTAATTCCCTAATCATTCCACAGTTTCACTTGTCTGACGCACGTATAAAGTGATCAGGCCCAAGATAATGATAATTGTATATATGGAAGATTCCATACAGCCTACTGGCGGTTTCTTCGCACTTTTTTAATCACACCTTTGAGAAGTAACCCTTTTTATGGCGTACTGTGGCTGTTTCCTTCATATAGGCCTATCATGTATCGCAAGTGTTTTTTTATTTCTGTCTACAGTACATTATTTTCGGCGAAACAAGCTTTAATTTATGTTTCACGTATAATTTAAAATATTTCATTTACAATTTATATGAATAAAAAAGAGAGAAAATAGTTGCGTTGGTAATGCGTTGTATTAAATATTTGTAATCTTTGAATGAGAAGTGCAATGGGGTTGAATGAGTAGGAGATATTTGTACATTCGCCATTGCTATGCAAATGTTTGTCATGGAAAAACAAGACTGAGCACGAAAAAAAAAAAAAACCCAAAAAAAAAACAACTCACCTATGGCCAAAAAAATATATATGTATGCAACACTGGATAATGCCAAGCGGTAATAGAGTAATAAAACAGGACAACTGTCAACAAAAAATATATTGGTTACTGTCTTTTTTTTTTGCTCAGTCTTATTTTTCAATGAGAGACATCTGCATCGCAATGGCGAATATCCACAATACATAGTTCTTTGGAAAATATTATTAAAGGCTGTTCACTATAATGTGAACACTTTTGAAATCAACCTTAGAAAGAAGTCACTGCCCCTACCTGCATATATTTTAACGGGCGCCCTGAGTGACATGCGCCCAGTAATGTTGGTAACGATGGAGGGGAAAGTAGTTCTACATACTAACGTGGAACAAAAAGTGTAAGGTAACGATTTGTGATGACTTAAATTATTTCTCTCGCTTTCTTTATTTTCTAATGTATCAAAGCGTAAAAACGAGCTGATTCGTACAATATTTACTTATCTAATAATACCGCAGTTTCACTTGACCGACGCATGAATAAAGTGATGAGGCCAACAGCAATGCTAGATTATATAAGGCGGAAGAACATACAACGTGCATACAAGTATATATCAAGCAGGTCTTTCAAAAGTGCTTATTTTACCGTGAACAGCGCGTTGTACATTACTGTGGCGCGTTGTACATTTCGTGTGGTTTTATAGACTCGGTTTAGCTTTATTTGCATGAGGCGGACGAATGTCCTTGAAGTAGAACTTTAGCAGTGCTTTAAAAAGTGCACGCTTACAACCGTGAGCGTTGTTTAGGCGACCGTTACAATATCGTGAATCACATGGATAATGCATGACGCAGCGATTCGTGTTGGCGGAGTTGTGTTTGGAAGGCGGCGCGGTGTTTCCGGAAGCGGCCGCTCGGCGCGCTGCGCCCACTCGGCGCATTTCCGCTTGTGTTTTGTTAACGGCTAGGGTGTTGATGAGGAGGGGGAAGGGGAAGTGGTGGAGGGGAGGGAAGGTACGCGCGGCGTGGTGTAGGCAAAAAGTAGCGCGGCATAGCCACGCAGGCAGGCAGCCGGCAGTCGCGCTGGAGAAGTCCCGCGTTGCGCACGAGCCTCGCAGCCGTCCCCGATCCCGCGCCGAGGCCCTGCCACGCGCGAGAGGCGAGCGTCGAAATTGCCGCGCTAAAGACAATCACACAGGACATAAATAAAAATTCCTCCTTTATCGTGACGGTCCATGGCAACTTAACGGACAAGGTGTTCCTGTGATACTTATACCGAGATACATATCATTTTCTCTTTGCGACTGGGTTGAAGACGGAAGAATCCGAAGGCAAGCACTCGAGGTAAGGCGAATGCCAGTTAAAAGAGTTGAGTTGCAAACATGTGCGTGGTTGTTTTGTTTTCATTGTCATGCCCAGTGTCGCTTGCGCAACATGTGCTGATAGTTTTCCCGCTGCTTGGACCTCGACGGAATTATTTTTCCTATCGTGGATGAGTTGGCACGTGTTGAGCTGTGATATGTCTTGCCCGTTTCCTTGTTATGCATTTGTTTGATTGGCGCGAAAATGACGATGAAAATAAAATTCACATGAACCTGTTGTTACAAATATGCTACCCATAACGGAGAGGTAAAGGAAAAAGTTCGTTGAACGAAATACTCTACGATTACACTTTGATATTACGAATAAATTCATACTGAAATACCGAAAAACTACCTACAACATTTCGTATATTTGTGTAACACACTCATACGTTTTCGGTTGTGTATTTATATGGCTGAATCATATTCGTGAAGTCTACGTTTTTATAGCGTTTCCGTAAGTGACTATTCATTACATGCAAATCCTCGTGCATTTCTCTGCTACGTAACTCCTCACATCTTCCCAAATTAATATAATGTTCATATTACAGTAATTATTCGCATTCAGATAATTTAATTAGGTATTAATTTTATATTGCTACGAATACTTTATGAAACTTCTGCGAAAGTTTCCATGCAAAATTTTGGCCAAAAATGTTTCAAATTTCGTTCATGTGTTTTATCTCGCTGCCGCATAACGGTTGTTCGTTTAGTTTTGACACAGGCAGACTATTTCCTTTCGCGGGGAAGAATTTACGAGATTATCAAATAAAGTTTCTGTTAATGACGTGGGACTTTTTTCCATTTTTGCATGCACTATTATTCGATTAAAATTATTCTTGTGTGATTTTTTTTTTAATTACTCGTTTTTACCACTAATCTTGTGACCACCTCACATATTTTATGTTAAGCTCGCGGCAAACTAAGCACTTTTAAAAGCCCTCTCGTTAAAAAAATAATAATACTAGTCAATAAGTATATTTTATTTTATCCTTAGACGCTAACTTCCTAGTGCTGTGGAATATACCCGATGTGTTTATTATTTGCATGGCATTATTTAAAAAAAAGTGGTTAAAGAATGAAAGAAATGGCTGAAAGGAAAAAGTAACTAGAGCTTCAAAAGCGCTCACCTCTCCGCCGACAGCCTATATCATGGTTGATTATTGTAAATCTGTCGCGAGTTTCGATTATCTGTAGCCGAGCACCTTGCCCACATATGAAAATATATTATCTCGTAAACTGCGCCGCACATAGTTCACGAACCCGCACGGAAGATCAGGTTACTCTAATGCGCCCTTTTATACCCATTTCCATGACTAACGTTATGGATCAATTCTTAAGAGCTCGGCGATACCTTTCGAACCTATTCACAGTCCATTTCATTGTATAGGAGTTTAGAATATCTTTATTATTTAATCTCGATAACAATAAATTAGAATATGAACCATTTATGCTCGAAATAATTTGAACAGTGGCATACACAATATAAAGTTAATTCGTATATATTGCAACATTGAACAAAAACTAATAATAGGCCATGCAAATGAAATTTAATATCATATAGCATGTGCATTTTAACGGTGTGAATAATAAGCATGGAAAAATATGGTTTATAGCGACTGGAAGAATTGTTCCCTTGGTATGAGAAAGAGTTGACATATGGACGGTATGGGTTCGAATACCGGTTGAGACATGGCTCTGGGTGCATTTCTCTGTGCCTCTTTATCACAGTCCACATTAGGAAGGCCGTTTAAAGATCACTTGCATGAGGATAAATATATATAGGCTGTTCACGTTAAAGTGAGCACTTTTTAAGGCCCTGCTAAATTTTTGCTATGAGTAAATTTCTCTATTTTTGTCATTTTTAAAAATATAAACACTGCCACGTTACTAATAGAAACCACCTATACATTGCACTTAACACAATAGTCAACGTCTGAAGCAGTCACATAATGTATTTATTAGTGGTCAAAGCCATTCATAAGGGCCTTAAAAAGTGCTCACTTTACCGTGAACAGCCAATAGTCGAGCCAACAGCACCGCATTCGCGTTACGCCATGCCGCCGCTTAAAAACTTAAGGTTGAAGTAGAGCAACTGCCTATGGAGCACTGCACCCGACTATACAGCGTGAAGAACTTATAAAAAAAGGGGTACGGCCACATAGAAAACTTGTCAGGAAAGTGCGATTAATGATGTATATGGAATAAGGAGGTATATATTTTGCGACATTATAAAATATGTTAATAAAATAAACTTTTTAAATGTTAAAATATCATCGATTAAATAGTCTGTATTTTTAACCAAATTCAAGCACATTTCAATTCTGGATGCTTCGGAAAGAAGAATTTGTAAGAAAATCTTCATCAAGAGAGATCGGTATAATATTTACTGCGATGGTGTGTAATAAAATCAGTGTAATAATGTATCATATCCATTTTATAATTAACATTAATTACATCAGTTTCAGCCATAAATGTTTGTGACAAATGGACGCACATAAAAATAATTGCAAAAATTAGTTCCTACAATATTATTACAATTTTCTTGCACGCAATCGCAGTAAATGTCATGATGATAGTCCATGACGAAGATTCTCTTGCAAATTCTACTTTATGAAGCATCCAGAACGGAAATACGCTTAAAATTTTTTTAACTGCAGACTATTTTAATCAGTTTTTTTTATTTAAAAAGTACATTTTAGTACAATATTTTATAATGTTGCCAAATATACACATTCTTCTTTCATATACAGCATGAATCTCACTTTTCTGACAAATTCTGTAGCGTCTGTACTACTTTTTCTGCGTTCTTCGCGTTGTATAGTCGGGTGCAGTTCTCCACAGGCAGTTGCTTTGCTTCGACCTTAAAGGACACTTCATTAGGAAGCAACGTGTGCATTACGGTAGTGGCGTAAAAGAAACCGCTGGAACTTGTAAAACGGCGTGTGTATTTCGCGAGAATCCCGAGAGATACGCAGGGGGCGTTAATAAATTCTCTCTCCTCCCCCCCCCCCCAACCCGGACGACGGTAGCCCGGTGCTCGCCAGCATGCGAAGCTACAACAAACTAACTACAGAGAGCTCCGCCTGCCTACCTGGCCGGCTATTTTTCGCCTTCGAGTCAACTGGAGCACGCGAGCGCAGCCACGGGCGAGTGTTATCAAATGCGGCATCGCCTCTGCGCGCAAAGCTCGGAATCGGCGCGCAGTCTTGCAGTCGATTAGCGTGCGTCCGTGGGACATCGATAAGAGGCCACAGCGAATAAACCAGCAACCAATACCAGTAGGCTTGGAAGATTTTCGCGCGAAAGTCTGGCGGTGCTGTCGCCCCCCCCCCCCCCCCCCAGATAGCGGCACCTGTGTGCAATACCACATTCCACCGATAATAACACGATAGAGGCTGTTCACGATCAAATGGTCACTTTTGTAAGTCCTGCTTAAGATCTGCTTGTATGCCCGTCGTGTAATTTTACGCCTTACGTAAAATTAATATTCCAATGGGCCTCATCACTTATCCATGCGTCGGTCAGCTGAAACTGTGAAATTATTAGAAAATAAAATATTTTACAATCTGGTCATAAGCGAAAAAATAATTTAATTGATCACGAATGGGTTTCCTAACACTTTCTATTCGACGATAAGATGTGGAACTGCTTTCCACCCATCATTACCAACTTTAGTGGGCATATGTCACTCAGTGCGCCAATTAAAATACGTGACGTTAGTACCAGCGATTTTTTTCTTAGGCTCATTACAAAAGTGCTCACTTCATCGTGAACGGCCATTACCAACATGGCGGATATGAGAACGAAACTTTATTTTCTACCTCGAAAGTTTATTTAACAATGGCCAAAACTCAAACGACGAAAACTAATTCCCAATATGTCAAATGGTTCAGAAGAGGGAAGTTATTTACTGATAAATGATAGTAATGAATAACTTCTGAAATATTTCCGGAAATAAAGCAATAGTAACACCTCTTGCCACTCAGTTGTTTTTCGCACGGAGCGTGTGCTATTTGCACAGAGCTGTCCAGTAGCGCATTTGGGAACAGTACGTGGCTTGGTATGCTGTAGCGTGCTCGTTCTAACGGGAAGAAATTATTCTATTTCTGTCTCGAGATAACATCGAGCAACAATCATTATTAACTTTCTTTTTTTTCTTCTAAGCAAGCGTACGTTTCCGTATGTTTCCATGGTGGGAAGGGGGGGAGGGGGGGGGGGGGGTCGGCGTCTGTGAACACTCTAACCGGAGCTCGATTCCTGTGTTGGAGTTCAACCTCGGATTCCTGCGGTTTGGGAAACGTGACTGCAGTTACATCGGCATGTGGCTTGCTGGAGGTACTAGATCCGTTCGCCCTCCACAAACACGATTGCATTCCTTTGTCGCTTAACCGTCGTCGACGCGCACACGCTAAACCAGCATCAGTGTCCTCTATCAATATATATATATATATATATATATATATGTATTTTTTGTTGACTATTCAAGTATTGAGCTGGTATGAACTGGCGAATGAGTGAGATGCAGCGAGGTTTTTACCGCCAGGCCAGAGCATTTCACCTGTAACCAATAGGAATCGCTGTTTAAATCAGTGAAGTCCGGTAGCTGAAATGATGAACAGAATTCCGCTCATTCAAGTGGAGCAGTTTCAACGTATCTGTAGTCGAATTCGTTGATTTTAAGCAAGTTCGGCTCATTCGATTTGAGAGCGTCAGCCAGACTCGCGTCGCTTTCTCGCTCGGGCGCTTTTTTTTTTTTACTCCTCACTGGAAAATCATTGCTGCCTCTTAAAAAAATGTTTTTTTTTTTTTTTTATAATTTCTTTTTCATGTTGGTTTGCCAATTTCTGTAAGTGTGATGTAAACTCTTTTTACGTCAATTCTTGCATCACGCGAAATAGGAAATAAAGGCGCGCTTCGCTAGAAATATGACACTATATAGCGGAATGAATACATTCCCAAAGCACCAGTGTTGAGCAGTTTCGCTGAGGAAAATCACCGTGAATCTGACATAAGTTGACGTGCGGCCAAGCCCTATGGTATCACGTTCGCTTCTTTGTCTTGCAGAATGTAGACCATAGGGGGCCGTGGTGGTGTGGCGGTCAGACTAACCACCTATCACCGCAGCGCAACGGGCACACGAGGTTCTTGCGCGGACTTAGTAAGCGGGAAGCAAGGCGATCGTGTCCGTTGTCCGGCGGGTTTTCTCAAGCCACTCCCCCCCCTCCCCCCCCCCCCTGGACCATTGCATTCCGCCACTTCTTCGCCTTCACTTCATATCGCCTTCACTGGCACTCAAGAGACAGATGCTAAACGACTATCAGACTCTTTAAAGTCTCTCAACCCTTTAACCATTCATTTTCCTTTGCAAGCTTCAACAAGGCGAGAAAAAACAGGCCTCTTATACGCGATAGGGGCCGCAGTGGTGTAGTGGTTAGACTACTCGGCCTCCCATCTAGGCGAATCGACCTCGATTCAGGGGCGAGGTCGCGCCCGGATTTTCGCATGTGGGAATCGTGCAAGACGACACCGCTGGTCGGCGGGTTTTCTCGGGGATCTCCCGTTTCCCCCCTCCCTTTCATTCCGACGTTGTTCATTAGTCGCCTTTCCTCGCCCTCATCGGTTCTCAAGATCCCGTTGTTAAGAGCCGCCAAAGCCTCTCACTCCGCTCAAGATTTAAAAATATTCAAATAGGTATGCAAATTTCAGCCCAATCTATTTACCGTCGAATGTCCGTGGAGTTCAGGGCGTTAAAACTATCAGCGCGCGCACTGAACTACAGCAGAACCTGAAGGGAACCCTGGTGGAAAAAAAGGGGGGGGGGATAAAAAAAATATGTATCCAGAATGTACAAAAATAAAAGAAAATACATACAGCCATGAGAGATGACAAACTAATAGGAAAGTGATCTGAACACTCAATAACACATCGAAACTGAGCGTTACCATTTCGCCGTAATGGCTGAATATTATTATTACGAGTCTAAAAGCTGCGATCCTCTAATTTTTCCGTCGAAAAGTTTGTGCTCAGATTTAGTGCAGCGACCCAGCCAAGTTTCGTAGATACTAACGCAGAATATTTTAGAAATTTGCCAGTTTGGGAATTTCGTTTATGGCTGCGCTTGATGGGTTACGAAATAACGTTTGCGAAATGTGGGCTTTTTTTAAAGCGGCATTTTAGGATTAATGTGAAGCACAGTTCTTTTTGGAATGAAGAACGATCCCGGACACGTGGAGTTGTTTTTGTTTCGAATAAATTATACCATATTAATTATTTTGCAGCACACGGGAAAATATTTTGTTGAATCAAACAAAATGAGTTTGGCGGAAGTGAATTAATTGTTCGTATAGGGACAATAAAAATATTTTGTCGTTAAATTCAAATTCTTTTCTTGTTCGTATTCGATTGCCCCAGACTGATTTTTTTTGTCTCTACGTTAATTAAACAGCTAGGGTTAGTAGGCCTATAAAATTGTGCAAGCACGACTGGAATCGAGCGAACATCGTTTACGGCCGAGCGCTACGTCAGAGCAACCTGAGCTAAAGTAAGTAACTGATTATGTTTCCGCTTATGTTGTTGTTTTGAACAAACCTTTCTCTCAGCGAAGGCATCTCACGTGTCAGATAGGACATACGAGCCGTTCATCTGGCGCATTAATTTGCCTTTAACATTATGTTTCGTCCTTTCGTGACGGGAGACGAACATCTAATTTTATTTTAGTATATGCTTAGTTTTCATCTTCGTGACACTATGAAGTTAGAGTTATGGATTCACGTCGGTACGTTATATACAGAGACGCTTGATGAGTTTAGGACTGCTGTAATTATATTTCGCTCCAAATAAAGTTGTAACCGAGGCGGTGTTTAACATGTGAGTAATAGGAGAGGTTAGCTTCAGAATATAGCCACCATCCTTTCCTGTCATCGTGCCATGTAAATAAAAAAATAATTTTACTGAGATATTATTTATATGTAAACAAATCGTTTTAAAAATGCAGTAATGTTCTTTGCAAAATACCTCATTTTTAAGGTTACGAGAGCTGTATTTGAAATAACTACAATTTAGAATAATGTTTTTACTAACCAGTATCCACTTTGTATCGCGAAGTCAACGTTGCAGTATATTACGTACTGGTAAAAATGTTTAAATTTATAAAGAAAAATGTATTTTTGAACCACGCGCTATTGAATAGAAATCATAACAATTGAATGAGGGCATTTAACATTTTAGTATTCTTTCGTATGTACGAGACTTATTGCACTTAACCTTGATTATTCAAGCATGGAAGGCCTATGTTTTAAGCGATTTTGTAACTACGCACAGCTAACTCCCCCTACCCAGTAATTTCTGAATCCAACAGAACGTACAATAATTATATTTATAGGAATTTAAAACAATAGATTATCCCTTCGAGAATATTCATAAAACACTAGAGTACACAGTCATGAAATTGAACTGTGCAATGTGCAATAATGTGCATATAATGTCATTATGAAGTGGAGCAAATCCACCTTTAGTGCTTCGAAAGAAATGACATTAATATAAGATTTATTTCCCACTTGGTACATATATCAGTCTTATGGCAAACATTTTTTGCAACGTCGTAAGACAAAGTGGTCTTGTGATAAATGGCTCGAACGTTAAACACTCGGAGTTCTGGTTCAAAATATGGTGCCACCAATTATTTTCGTAAATTATATAAGAATGTTTTTATAATTGATTTTAATATATTTATTTATCACTGTTGTTTTTGAGGGAACAAAAATACTTTATTTCCATTTCTCAATTATATGAGTTGAAATATGACCCACTTCTTTATATCAAAAAATACGCATTGCATTTTTGTTATAAGGCAGCGTATTATACTCCTTTTCTGCAGCCGGGTTTCTAGTGAATTTTATTGTAGACGTACTAAAAAAATTTGTGGTGTGTTGCAAGAATGTCAATATTTGTCGTTACAATTAATTATTTCTTTTTGCAAATTACTGAATTTATAGCACAAAATTTGCACTGAATTTCATGCTACGTGGGCAGATTTATTTTTAAATTAATAATTATTATGAATGTCAAAATCAGCTAAGTATTTCACCTTTCGTTATTTCCCTAAATTTCATCGTTTGCAAAAGTCCACACCTTAATTCATTAAATAACAAATATATTTGCTCGCAAGTTTCCTTGTCACACACGAATCGCAGTTTTGTTAACCTTCTCTGCTATCTCAAATCAAGCGAAGTGTTCTGTAGAGTGTAGCGCACTGAGTAATCATCCGTCCGTTTAGAAACCTATTCTGCCACGGCATCACGAAATTTAAAGGGAACTACAAGCGACGACCTAGATAAGGCTGCTTATACTAAGCTTCGTCGGTAACTGCCGACACCGTCATTAACCCACCGTCTCGCATCCGACGAAAATATTTGTCCAATTCAAAACGGTATTCAGCAGTCGTTTAGCACGGGGGAGCAAACGGGCATCTACGGCTTCCCACCCCAAGTTAGACGACGTTTGTGTCTCTGCGTACGGTCGACAACGTACCAACAAAATATTACTAGAATTGCTCGTTTTAAAATTTCACAAATCCGTTGAAAAAAAAAATTACTTAAAGACACGAATAGAAAACTTTGTATTACTTAGCTCGTGAAAAATAGTATAAGCAGTAGAAGCGCACGGGTTTCATTTCACATTGGATTCATTGGGATTAATTGATGGATTATCGATTTGATTGGATTAAAACTTAATCCTATCTTAATGCGATCCAAAAATATCAGATTAAGGATTAATCTTAATCGGATAAAATGTCATCAAATTAGTTTGATAAGAAAGTTTGATCAATTTCTTTGGTAGTTTTTTTGTGATTGTAGATCTTAATTTTCTTTCTTTCTTTTTTGTGGTGGGGGAAGGGGTAGCAGGAGCTCTGTGCGATGTTTATGGTGTGGTGTCCTGGAGGTGACTGACCAGAGTGGTAGAAGGCAATATCTTATATAGGTGTATAGTTGAGTGCAAGAGTGGGCCAAGGCTCATTTTTCTAATTCTTTATAATTTTGAGGTGTTTGTAGGGATGTTAGTGGTAGATAGACGATTTTTACGAATCTATTTAACACACAAGAGAAATTCAGAGTGTTTAAACAATTTCTACGAGTGGCCTAAGTGTAAATTTTATGTTTATTGGTGGATATTGCTCATAGATGGAGGTGGGAGATAGGCGACTTAGAAAGATGCGAATTACATGTTAAACTATCTGTTTTCGGAATGCAATTAAATGTTAGAGAATTTCGGAGTGTGCTATGTATGAATAAATTACATGAATCGAATCGGATATTTTAAACGACTATGCCTATAGTAAGTGGAATTACATGAGCCTTAAACATAACATGAGTCTCGAGCTTAGAAATATAATTTACACAAGAGAGAATTTTAACTACGTGAATAACATTTGATGTCGACAAGTACAAACTCACTAAACGAAATCCAACTAGCCAGTATGAAATTACACAAGGCAGAGTCTTTAAATGAGTTCTGCATATCAATAAATAACATGAGAGACAAGTATAATGAACAACTACAGTCTTTGAATGAAATCCAGCTAGTCAGTATGAATAATTAACACATTAACACGTTTCAGCCTGGAGAATGATATCTTACAGGAAAAAAAAAACCTCGAATACGATTTAAACCAAACACATTAGCGCGTGTCTATTCTGATAGGTAAAATATGTAAAGATGTAAAATCTTGCCTCACATGATTTATTTCAAAATAACCAACTTGCATAGAGTGTAATCCCACATCGCTTTATATATAAGAGAAAAATGCACAAACTTCCTCTGAGAGAGAATTATTATTAAAGTAATGGACGTACAACAAATTTCCAAAAATAGGGCACACTTGTTAATGCAAACTGTATTTTCGTCTACCAAACACAGAAATTGAAAATTTTATCGCAATATTGACTAAATACAAGAAAAAAGATTCTTGATAAAATAGTTTTTATATTAAAGTGTTAATCGTGGGTAACACTATAAAGATAAAGGAGTGTGTAATGGTCGCCGATGCGTAGTTTGCACTACCCTGAGGGTGGCCTCATTGCAGCCAAGTGTCTACAAGTACAGTGTTTAGCTGGTTCAGAGGAGCTGACGAGTAACATGTCTGTCTCCCACAAGCTTTAATGAATGACTGAATATGGCACCGACTGACTGAAGAGGTGTAGATTGGGTCCTGGCTGCCTGCACCCCCTTTCCCTCCTCCAGACCATGTCTGAATGGCCCTAAGGTCCAGAAACCAGATTGCACCCACTTTTCCCTCCCCTCCCCCATCAGTGTGCGCTGACCACTGTCTGCAATCGTCAAATGTTTTAGATAATTCTCAAGATGGCATCATCTGCCTACTTGCGTTCACATCAAGAGCTTCTTGTTTGTAGCCACCCCCTACCCTCCACCCCTTGCCTTCAGAGCTGGTCCGACTCCACCATGCCGGCAATCCCCCTCCCCACCAAACCATGTCTGCAAGGTCCTGGGAGTTAGTCACCTGTCTGTCCTCAATTGTCAATTTTCTCCACTGGTTCAAGATGGCGACAACTACCTACTTGCGTTCACATCGAGAGCTGGCTGCTTATAGCCACCCCACCCTCCACGCCTTCGACAACAGAACCAGCCCGAGTCCAGGATGCCAGCAAAACCCCTACACTCCCTTCCCAGCAAGGTTCTGTTCACCCCTAGTCCCAAAGGTGACTTTTCTTTAGAACTCTGCTATCGATCGAGCCTGGTGTTCGCAAAACCTGTTTTACACGCCCCAGCATCAGCCCTGAGAATGCCTTTTCTTATTTTTTTGTGAATTTACATTCCTGCAAAATCTGTTTCAAGACAACGTGCCCTTTCCCGCTACTGTATTCAGAATGTGTTATCTAGTGTTGGTTCCCCTGCTTCGAGCCGCAGCACTCTCAATGTGTACCCCAAGAAATTTGGCCTGACTCGCTGTCGCTTCAACCTTATGCAACAGGTTGAATATATGAGCAGTGAAAAAAAAATTTATCAAGTCCCTGAAATCAATTTCCAAATATAAGGCCCAGATTTAAATTTCAAACAACAACAGAAATGTATATTTGAATCAAGCAAACTATGATTTGTTAAATATCACAGAAATACTAGACTTATTTTATTCACTTGTTAAAAAACTATTTTTTACAAGTATTCAAACAATATAAATATATATTTGTATAGGAGAGGATAAATATTGGGAGAGAATTGTACATCTTTTTTTACGAGGTCTCGAGAACCTATGAGGGTAAAGCAAGACGAGAAGCACCAGGTCCTGTGTGCGAGACTAGGGGAAACGATAGACATCTCCTATGCACACTTTGTATAAAAATTTGTTTTTATGCTGTAATCCGCCCAGGGAAGCGAGCATCATATGCGCTCAGACAACACGTGCCCTCTGTTTTTATGTCTAACTAAAAACATTCCAACAGCAAAATATATTCCATACAACATAACATTTAAGTATTATATTTTATTTAATATTTAAACAGTTTCCTACATAAGTTTAACAAAATAGTATGATATTAGGCAGAAATCATGTTTCTGGATTTGGAAAATAGTGATTTTGGCATTATTGTTACTTTTTTACTAAAAAGTCCAAATTCTTGTAAATCCTCAGAAAAATATACTGCTATTTTTACATAACTTGACAATTAGATTGTATGTATACATTGATCTCAATTGCATTGGTATTCGTTTTTAATAGAATATAAAATAAACTTTATTTATTTATTATGATTCAGAAGTTATTTTTATTGATACATACAATCTAATTTAGTAAATATGTTCCAGTTTTTCTTAATCAGTATATTGATAATCATATTTACATTAAACATATATGGATTTTTTTTTCCGTTAATGGGTCCGAACACGTTTCCAATTTGGTTAAAATTCTATTTTATAAGATATTTCCATCGAATTCTTTGGTAAAGTTTAATATGTATGTGGAGAAGTAAACTTGTTTCCTAAATATTTATTCATTTTTTATATCTTGTGTATTTTTTTTCTATATATTTTCCTGTGTAATGGAGCTTGCAAAGAAAAAATTAATTTTTATCAAGTAGAAAACAAAATATTTTTGTTCGAGATATTTCAAACAGCTAGGAAGACATTTTGACCTTGTTAGTCTCGACAGTTGAAAAAATTGTTGACCTGAAATGCGCTCCCCTCCAGGGACAGGGATGTGTTTGGTTGCTGCCTTTGTGAAATGCTATGTGCCTGGGCTGTCTCCATGGTATAATAAAACAAAAATGCATTCTGTGGGGGTTTGTTGGACTCAGACTGATAACATCTGAAATCTTGGTTTCTGTAGTTGGTACTATTGAAATTTAACCTTGAAGGAACAGTCACACTTCTAAGACCTGAGATCTCTAAATGTAATGGTTTGTTGAGACAATGGTAAAGGTTATTCTTCTAAAATTTCGAAGCGATTATAAATTAAAAAGTTAGTAACGTTTCATCAGAAAAATTCCACAGGATTTATTTAAGTTTAAACATCTATATATTTGAGGATATCTACCTTTTTCACATGGACGAGCAAATTAATTTTAATTTAATCAACAGTGTTATGTTCGTTATTCTGTGATAGAATGTTATAGTAATACTAATGTAGTGTATCATAACAAACTAATGTAATGTATTGTAATGTACAGTAACATCTATTATGTCTGAACCCTTAGAAAGGAAACAAGATTACATTTGTACATGACCTAACCCATATTCAAACTCAGCATATATCAACCAAACCTTATCTGGGATGTTAGTTTATAAAATTAGTCATGGAAAAGCAATTAGAGTGCTTGTTTCCAGATTTTTTCCCTCAATAGTCTCTGGGGAAAAATTATTATTTTTTAACCAAAACAAGATTGTTTTTAATAAAGAATAGGGAAAATAAATTTTAAGAAAGAATTTCATTTTTAAACAATAATTTATTGACATAAATTAGTAAACTATAGGATGTTACAAAACATATGACATATTATACAATTGTTTCAAAATATATGCAAGTACTGGGTGATCCAAAAAACATTTCAAAACTGAAGCAGTACACTACGTTCAAAAACATATACAAGGTACATACTCGTTTCAATCATTTTATTACTAAAAAGTACAAGTTTACCCATAATTATTTCTTGCCAAAACAAAGTCGAAATGATTTGCTCTACCATGCTAGTAACTTGCTGATATTCAATTTACATTTTGATTTCTGTATGCAAGAACAGGTGATTTCATTATCTTTTTGATCAATCTTTACAACTAGTTGACATCATATACGTAAATACTTTTATATAAAATTTTACTCGTCCAAAATAATGCCATATGACAAGAATAATAACCACAGGTGATTCGGGAGGAGAATCATCATAGTCATCATTGTCCAGGTTTGCATTAATTTCGAGTTTTCTCTGCAGAGATTAATTTTAAATTAGATCCTTATGTTTTACATAATTGTTTGAAAAAAGGACAATTGTATTCTTTTTGAATATATATTACTTTCCCATTATACACATTTTGCAAAATTTTTTTTGCTCAACTTCACTTACATTTATTTCACAATTATTTAGGCAATGTTTGCAAATATCTTCAACGTTCCCATACTCTATACATCCGCTTTCCCAGGTTAAACCATGGTGATGATTAGGAAGGCAATTTTTTTGTTTTCTTGTATTTGGGAATTAGATATTTCCGGTCAAATGGTGATTTGAATCTGAATATAGTTGTATGTTCTTCCATATCAGTAATATCTAATTCTTTAATGACAATTTTTTTTCTACAGACTGAAATCCTTGCACATTGCAAAACATCTCATTGCAGCCATGGTTCATTGCCTACTGGCTCAATTAATTATTTTCACCAACTTACATCTTACATTGTAACTCACTAGTATATCGTAAATTATCTGAGCAAAAGATTGCATATTTGCTAGAATTGGTGCTATTTGTAATTGTCTTGTCTTGCTTGTTTTCATAAAATACAAATAACGTTTCTCTGGTATTAAATGATTCTGGTTATACAATCAGTGAATTAATTTTATTATAATACATATCCAGAAATTTAGATTGCATATTGTAGCAAATAAGGACTTACCCATTTTCAAAGTTCATATTTAAATCCATGTAGGGCTAAGCTTGACTATTTAGATATAGTTCAATATTTTTCTTATTACAATTATCGAATACTGATCTATCAGCTTTTAAATTGTTATGTCGATTAGTTTGAAAACCAATAACGACCTATCTCTGTTTTTCCGATGAAAAACTTGATTTCACAATTCAACTGACTTAGTGATCATGACAGTGTTGGAAAAACTTCTAAATCCCATGATCTGAAGGCAATATCTATATTCTTCCCATTTTCGATATATTTTAAAAACTTTACACATTCACGAGTGTTAATTTCAATATGTGGCATCAACCATTCCACACTGCTTAAATCAAATGTTACACCTTCCTTGTTATTAGCTGAATCGTATATAGCATTAAAATGTGTATTGGCATATAGAATAAATAATTCTTGTTTAGCATTTAATTTGACATGTTTGTGGTCTTCAGAAAATCCCAAAACTATACTTAACAGTATAACAACTTTGTATTTCCCAATTAGGTATATTTGTGAGTAATTACTAGAATTGTTCCACCCAGCCATAATCCCTATATAAAGATCAGTTACAGTTCTCAAGAGATACTTCTTTATCATGGAGGTAATTCCAACATCTCATGTTTCATCAATTTCCACACCATTTAGCAGATCTGCAATTCTGTCGATTCAATGAAGTATTCCATTTCTTATCATTTTTGTACTTACTGGATTACTTCCATCAGCTGTATTATTAATTGTTCCTCTAAACCTTAAATTTGATTTCGAAGGTAATGTGTAAATATTGAGATTTTGTAAAGAAATCCTTATTTCTAAAGGAAACATGTGGACCTGGTTGGAAATGTTCATACACATGTATTTCTAGATTGGCGATTGCATTTTCATAAGTGATCAGTTCTTCAACATTAAATATGTCTTCCATTTCTATTAACAGTATATCCTAATGCTTTTATGTACAATTCGTTGCCTTGTGTCAACTTCACAGGTAACTTATTTGAAGTGAGCATTTTATGCTTGTGGTTACATATTTTTACACTTCCTGACTTTGAAATACATTCCTAACAGATATAGTTCTTAAAAGATCCTCCTACTTACGTCCGAATTTACTATTATACACTATATCCATTATGATTGTAATGTGCAATGGAATGCAACTGTTTATATAGCTTTTTTTTAATGTAAACTAACAGTAATTTATTCATTTATAAAATTAACAAGTTTAGGTACCATCTTGATCGACAATTGAACCAACTATTTCATAAACATGATTAACTATTACTGAAGATATATTGATGTATTTGGTTTTTCAATTATTTTATATCCTGGAGCCACAGTACATGCGAATTCATGTAGAGTATTTGTCAGTTTTCCATTCAAATATGAACCGCCTACAATATTAACATTTATATGACATACATTTACCGACAATATATTAACATGTTTTAATGATTAATGAAATTCATTAGCGGGACAAAGACTCCATTCGTAACCTAACATATTTAAATTGAATTGTCTTCTGAGAAATCAATATCAACATTACTATACATTGCACTAGTTAACATATTTGGATTTCCATGTAATCGGAAATGTACATCTTAAGGTAATGCCTCTTGAATGAATGTTTCAACTTCATTCGATTTATAAGATGCTACTGGTATCACAATCTTGTATGTTTTTCACCAATATTAGCAGTAAATGATTGGTTATGCATATCAATGTTTAGTATGCTGTTGTAGGTAACAAAATCTATTAGACTTATTTGCCATTCTCCATCACACTCTAACAAATGCAAATATACCTCACACAATTGCTACAAATTTCCACTTAATATCAACATAATTGACATATTACTAATATGTTTTATTATTACAATTACTTATATACCCTATTAAAGCCAAAAAAGTAAACCTAAATGTCTGCATGTGATTTTATTTGGCAATTGCTCCATTTTGTAATTGTATCCTAATTGTATGTTTTTGAAATAATTATGAATTTCAATTAGAGGACGTAAATCGGCGATAATGTCATAATACAATGATTGATTTATGTTTTTAATTAATGCAACCCTTCATTTTGTTTCGAATCTAAATTAACAATCGTACATTCGCAAAGATTTGGTTTCTTTGGTGAATCATCTCTCTTATACACACCTTGGAAATAGGGACTATCCAGTTTCTTTACAAATACATTAATATATTTTTTGTTAATGCATGTTTTGGAAGACTGTTAAGGACTTATAGGGTTTCAAATACATTCCTCTATCTTTTGATTTAACTGCTCTACTAATTGCCGGGACCCCTTGGAGGATTAATCCAAGAGCTGTTAATGCTGGAAATAGGAATGGAATGATTCCTCCTTTCTTGGTTTTTATTTGGGTTTGCATTTTAATCCCATGCCTCTCTTCACCTTCGAGCACATACCTTAATCAACAACCTATGCTACAAGCTTTTCACCTGTAGATGTAGATGGATTCTTCCTTATATTTGCTGTTTTATTGGCTATAATTGTGTCCACTATATTTCTTTCTTTTTAAAATCATTTGTTCAATTGTAAACTAAATAGTGTTCTTTACACGTGTTATCGAAAGTGTTTTATACCTTCGTCGTTCCATGCTAAACGTTTTGTATGTTTAGTAGTTGGTTCACAATAATTGTAGTTCGGTAAATGTAGTTCAACTGGCAATTTATTAAGCAATGTATTCAATACACAGCATCCTTTTTTATATGTTTTGTACAAGCCATTGTTTTTAACTGAACTCTAGCCTATATATATAGACATACATTTATAGATTTATGTTAGTACATTACACAATACTGTGTAATTGTGTAGAAATGAAGGTTATAAAACAAAGTGTACATCTGCCAGTAATTGTAAATACAAAAGAAAATGTAATTAAACAAAAATATGGTATTCTTTTACCATCAAATATATATTGTATGACAAGCAGTCCTTCTTCATGTGTAAAAACTTGTGTTATTATGTCGTTGTTGGAGCATCCAAATGGACTTAAATTTAAAAACGTATATGTGTTTTCTAAAACAATACAACAAGAAAAATATCAATGGTTAGGGACCATTTTAGTGTTAATTGAAGAAATGTGATATTCCCCTTTTACAAATAAAGAAGATATAGTGCCTCCGAATGAAGCATTACCCAATTCTGTATTTATTTTTGACGATGTTTGGTGTGAACTGCTGGGTTAAATACAGAAATACTTTAGTTTTGGTCGACATTCAAATGTTGATTGTTTTTATCTTTCACAAAGTTACACACATATACCAAAACATAATTTATGCAATAATGCAAATATGGTAATTGTGTTTAAAATGGATTAAATAAATCTGCAACATATTTACAATGATAATGTTTTGGCGATATGACATTTACAAAGTTTAAAGATATGTGTTTTTACTGTTGGAACAAAAAATACTGTTTTGTGGTGATTATATCAACACATCCCCTATATAAAGGCAGCTATATGTATCATTTTGACAGTTTTTTTACTTCCAGGTGAAGAACAATAAGTATTTAAAAATTTCGGTATAGCGGTATAAAACACAATCATTACAATAGCTGTTTAATAAAAAAAACCCACGGGAATTGTTATTTGAATGGACATATATTATGTGATATGGGTATGGCGGTTAAACGTAGTGAGTGTGGTAAGTAAATGTTACATGGAAGACTTAAACACTATTATGCTAAATGTATTTAAATACATTCAGATGATATTCAAGAGAAATTAATAAAGTTTGTTGATTTGAATGAAAATGTTTATAAAACACGAGTGTAATTGCAAACATTGTAAGCAATATTATGACTGACTTGTAGAGTAATTAATTTAGAACAGAAGAAAATTTAAAAGGATTTAGTAAGTATTTTAATGATATGACAAACATAGTATTTACAACACAATGTACAGAAATGCAATAAAATTTAAGAGTTGTAATTAATGAAGTGGTAAATACTACTATTGCATAACAACTTGAAACACGTATGGAACAAATAATGCAATATATAAGAGATGAATTGATTAATAAAATATTTAGTTTAGTTACACAAACAGATTTGAGAAAACAAAATAATGATTTGGAAACAAGTGTTAATTATTTTAATAATAATTTGAAAGCTAAAACTGCAAGTAAATTAGATAGTTTTTTTTTATAAAATCGATTATATTGAAAAAAACACAAAGTAGTCGATCTACTACATCAGTTAGCAAGCAACAAATTAATACACATATAAATAGTTTGAATGTAATGTAACTTAATCAAACTTGTCTGCCTCTGTTTCGGATTTACATAATGTTATATATGCTGTGAAAGAGAAATATTTGAAAGCCAAATGAACATCCAATGGAACAGGATGTTTTACCCGAAGAAATATATAAACTTGTTACGAGCAGCATGGATACATTGCATTCTGTGTTTAATAAATCTAAAGAAGCAGCTTTTGAAATTAAAATGGATAATGAAGCTTTAACAAAGAAAAAGCAATTACTTTCTCTATTAACACAATGTTATTTCACATTAAAACTATCTATGTCTACACGCGATACAACATTTTGTGTTTGCTGACATGAAAAAAATTGGTTCCTGGGAGATTCTGTGATTAAATTTTTGCCTGAAAATAAACTTAAAATAGGTGATTACGTAACTGATGTTAGTGGAGTATTATTAGAATTAATGTTTTAAAACTTTCCAAATGGATATTCTGACACTGCTTTGCAGAAATATAAACAACTTATTCGTCGAACGAATGCTAATATTCGTTCAGCAGATGAAAACCATCCGAAAATACATTTCATATGAGATATAGCCAGAAGTGTAATATATAAAGACGAAATTGACAATCATGTTTCACCTGTATATTGGAATAATCCTAATGAATTGGTCGATAGATTAAAATTTCTCAACACATCGAGAGAGTCTGGGAATAATTCACATACAAACGAAATTGTTTCTATTATTGAAGTGTTAATGGAAGATGGTTATATTACAAATTAAGTTTAGTACGATTGCTCAAGAGCTTCATGCTCCTGCAAGGATAAGATATCCTAGAAGAAGAGTTATAACTTGTGGTTTAAATGATCTTTTTCTAGCTGATTTGTGTGAAATGACATTGCTTTCAAAATACAATAAGGGATACAAATATATTTTAACCATAATAGATGTTTATTCGAAATATGGTTGGGATAAACCTTTGAAAAACAAAACTTAGAAACAGGCTACCGATGCAATGAAGATCATTTTGAAAGCCCATTTCGCTCGAAACTGACAGAGGAACCGAATTTTTTCTTCGCCGTTCTAAAAACTAATGGCTGAATATGTTATTAATAACTACGCAAAGTATTCGGAGCTTAAAACCATTGTTGTGGAATGATACACTAAATTGATTAAACAGTTAATATATAAACATTCCACATCGAGGGGGACTTACAAATGGGTTGATGTTTTGCCTGAAATAGTTAAATTTTATAATAATAGATATCATAGAACTGTCAAGGTGGCTCCCAAAGAAGTTATGGATAATAGTTTAATGGAAATTTATTATAATAATGTTAAAGTCATTGATGAAAGAAAACCAAAGTTCAAAGTTGGGGAATTTTTACGTATCTCGAAGCAGAAAGGTATCTTTTAGAAAAAATTTACAGTGAATTGGTCTTTTGAAATATTAAAAATTATTTCAATTAGATGAACACATTCCAGAATGTATTACATAGAAACATCTGATGGAGAACCAATAAAAGGAGGATGTTATGAACATGAACTGCAAAAAGTCAGTTCTCCAAATGAATATTTGGTTGATAAAATCATTAAAAGGAAGAAAGAAATGAGCTTAGTTCGATGGAGAGGATTCTCAAAAGCACATGACTCCTGGGTTAAGAATCAAGATCTTAAAAAATTGGTAACTGTGATAGATTGGAAATTCGCATTTAGGTGTTAATTGAGTGTATTTGGTATGTATTGTAATTCACTGTGTTTTGGTGTTAATTCATTGTATTAGATTCCTTTTAAATGTGATTTATTTTATAGTTTTTATGTCATGTTTCTTGGAATCGGGATAAAATTTAGTGGAATTTGTTTCTCTAATTAGATTTCTATAGTGGTTCATGTTTTTTTTTTATTTAATTGTAATGTAAATCATCATTAGTTTATTGGAATACTTTGCTGGGTTTCATAATTGTTTATAGTAGGTTATATTTCTTTGCTTGTATCGATACAGTTCTAGGAAATTGATGAGTTTTAAGAGAGTAAAATAATATTCCCCATGCTAAAAACTTTTAGATGTGTCTTAGGATGAAATTTTTTATGGTGTAACATTGAACGTGTTTTTCATGGTGGTGAGTAACTCACAGTATATTTTTTAATGTGTATTTTAAAGTATGATAAATAATAAAACAATTCGTTTTTGCTAATAATAGTCTGCGTGCTCCAAATGTGTAGCTGGGAAAGAAAGACGAGACGAGGGCGAGACAGGCCAAGGAAAATCGTTGCGTAAAGTGGATGTGAGCTGTAGACAGGGCAACGCGCATTGTGTAGTGAAGATTGTCTGGGCAGAGGGATGGGGGAGTTCTCTCTCCTAGCCCAATTGTACAGGCGGCAGCGGTGAGCATCAAGCTCTATGCGTGAAGGGAAAATTGTCTAGCAGATGGAAGCAGGTGGGTATCGATAGTGGCGCACGGCGCGGCATGGACAGCATCAGTTTAGTGTAGCATTCTCTCATTCCCTCGCCCGACGGGCCACGTGCATATCTCCCCCGCGCGAGCCAAACACCGACCCGCCCGCATCTTACACTGCTCCATACTCACCAGGTTTCCCCCTCATGAGCTCTCGAGACCTAAATATCGCCCACTCTCGCATACACTCAATTCTCGACTATCCGTTAGCTGGTATTGTTCATGAGGTTTTAGAATGACTCGTCTCTGTATCTTTTTTAAAAATACTTCGTTGTAGTCAACTACTTTTCCCAGATAAATTATAGCGAGATTATATAATATTTTCCTATATTATAGTACTCTCTAAAAATTTTGGCTAGGAAAAACTATACTTGAAATATACATTTTTTCAAACTAAAACAACTTTTCCAAAATGTTTGTCTAACGTATGTTTTCAATGGTTGAAAATAAAGTTTAACTTGATTATTTGCTTAAATCATAATAGTTAAACTTGAATAAAGATGTGTGTTTGTTTTAGTACTTTAAAAAATATGCCTTGTATTTCTATGTGGTTTTACAAATCATAGTTTTCTTGATTCAAATATAGGGTTACACTTGTTGTTGGAATGTTAAATCTACGGAATATGTAGGGTATTAAAGAAACTTTACTTCAGGGTTATAATATTTCAGGTATATAAAGTTTTATCGGGGGTGGATGAGACATTTTTTTATTTGCTGAGAATGCACTAGGCTCTTGCCTTCCGAAATATATGAGGAAGCTTCAGTGTCTGAGCGAAAAATAACAGTTGTTAGAGGATAGGAGAAATAGTACAGGACAGTTCAAAATTCACTGCTGCCTCCCTAGGGAAGCCGTCGCTTTGGTCTTGAAGCAAGCTTTGTTCATAGCCGAGGCAACACTTTGGGGTGAAATGCCGGCGAGTTGAAGCAGGGAAACCATCACTAGAAAAATACTTTGCTGAATATTGTAGTGGGGGAGGGATCTGTAAATGTGGTCTTGGAGAAGAACTTGCTTTTCGCATAAAGACAGCTTCTGGAGTAGGGTTTGGAGGGGTGGGTGGACAGGGTCATGTCCCTCTGGACAAGGGGTGTAGGGTAGGCTAGGAGGGTAATGGATGTCTATAGCCGAGCTGGGTGATCTGAATGTAACTAATCAGTTGTCGTCATCTTGCCTTAGATCCTCGCACTCCAGCAAGGGGCGGGAGGGTAGGGGTGGGGGAGGTGGTAGCAGGAGCTCTGGAGCCAAGTGACCTCAGCTATCACAATCGCCGCCATATTTATTCGTCAACAATGCTTGTGGGAGACAGACGTGTTACTCATCAGCTCCTCTGAACCAGTTAAACACCTCACCTCTAGACACATGGCGGCCGACAAGGCCACCCTAGGGGTAGCTCAAACTACGCACCGGCGATCAAAACACATACCTTTATCTCTATAGTGTTACCCATGATCAACATTTTAATATAAAAACTATTTTATCGAGAAACTTTTTTCTTGTGTTTAGTCAATATTACGATAAAATCATCCATTTCTGTGTTCGGTAGACAAAAATACAGTTTGCGTTAACAAGTGTGCTATATTTGCACAGATCTGTAGTACGTCTGTTATTTTAATAATAATCCTCTCTCAGAGGAAGTTTGTGCATTTTTTCCGTTATATATAAAGCTATGTGGGATAACACTCTGTGCGAGTTGGTAATTTTGAAATAAATCATTTGATGTAAGATTTTATATGTTACATATTTTACTTATCAGAATAGACGCACGATATTGTGTTTGGTTTAAATCGTATTCAGAGTTTTTTTTTGCCATAAAATATGATTCTCCAGGCTGAAACATGTTAATGTGTTGTTTATTCATACTGACTAGCTGGATTTCGTTTAAAGACAGTAGTTATTCATTATACTTGTATCTTGTGTTATTCATTGATACATAGAACTTGTTTAAAGACTCTGCCTTGTGTAATTTCGTAATGGCTAGTTGGATTTCGTTTATTGAGTTTACACTTGTCGACATCAGATGTTATTCATGTAGTTCAAATTCTCTCTTGTGTAAATTACATTTCTATGCTCGAGACTCACTTCATGTTTAAGACTCACATAATACCACTTATTATACAAGTAGTCGTTTAAAATTTCCGATTCGATGCATGTAATTTATTCACGTGTAGCTCACTCTGAAATTCTCTAATGTTTAATTGCATTCCGAAAACAGATTGGTTATCATGTAAACCACATATTTTAAAGTCGCCTATCTCCCACCCCCGTCTACGAGCAATATCCGCCAATTAACATAAAATTTACAGCTAGGCCACTCTTAGAAATTGTTTAAACACTCTGAATCTCTCTCGTGTGTTAAATATATTCTTAAAAATCGTCTACCTACCACCAACATACCTACAAACAACTCAAAATTAGAAAAATTAGAAAAAAATGAGCCTTAGTCCACTCTTGCACTCAACTCTACTCTTATATAAGATATTGCAGCCCTACCACTCTGGTCATCAACCGCGGCTTGCTGGTCTGACTGGCGGGCTGTCTGAGTTGCGCCGGGACGTGCAGGGCGTCCTGACCTCTGGGCTATGTGTTCTTTGCGGTCTGGAGAGGGAAACTTCCTCAGCCCGCAGAGAGATACAACTGCTGCAACCGAATGGGTGGTATAAGGGCCCTCACAAGGGCCCGAGCACACCCCCTGCTCTGAGCTTCGGCAATGATGAGTTGTACTCTGGTCATCGCCTCCAGAACACCACGCCGTAAACATCGTACAGAGCTCCTGCTACCTCCTCCTCCTCCCCAAAAAAGAAAGAAATAAATAAAGAACCATACACACGAAAAAGTCATCAAAAAATTTGATCAAACTTTTTCATCAAACAAATTTGATCATATTTCTTTGGTCACATTTTCTGCGATTAAGATTAATCCTTCATCCGATTAAAAAAATTTGATCGTATTTAAGATTGATCCAATCAATCAAATAGATAATCCATTAATTAATCCCGATTAATCCAAGGTGACATGAAACCCGTGTAGTATATGATTACAAATATGTATTTTATAAGAAAATAATAGTGTACAGATTTCTTTAATTTTGTGCGGAGTTTGAGAAAGTGTGGTTGGTAGCCATGCTGAAATGTATTTTTTTATTCCCTTCATGAGACATAGATGTTTACGTGTTATGGATGTGGCCCGGGTGTTTAGCAAACTATTTGTATATGTGGTAAAGAAAATATTTGGCCAAGGCTAAGTGAAGCAATGTTAGTAGATTTTATAGATTTCACGTAAAACTATCCTGAATAACAAAGAAATGTTCACATCTTGAATCGATTTGACTAATATTCCTAACCGTAGTGCAACTGAAGGTGATTATTTTGAATAAATATAAAATAAGTAATATTGACTTAGTTACTGGCTTCATACAATTTTTCTTTGGTTGATAAATTATTATAGTGTTGCTAACCCCCTACCCCACAGGTATTGAATTTGGTGCGAATTAAATAACTTGACCTCCCTTTTTACCACATATAAATCCTAGGGTTTATTAAACGCCAATAACCTTCCAGCGCAGAAAATATTTATTTGGTACAGAGGGAGCATATTTAGGAACGAAGAATTTGAATGTATTTGTGTTATTCATTTTGGCTTCAAAGTAAGTTTTTAAATTATTAAATGTCACTGAATTTGTTACGTCTCTACTTTCTGGAATCACTGAATGGAATTGTCATTTTATTACAGAATATATCCATAGTAATTAAATTTATTCACGATCCGTTTTAGTTACAGTATATAAGGCCTACCTATCAAATTTTATATTTCAATTTTAAATTAACAGAGTCAGGTCCAAAACACTCCAAACTGTTGGCTATTAGGGTCCAAAATACAAACGTACACAGCTTATAAGCTTGCTTTTTTTTTAAATGCTGTTATCACATATATCACATAACTGTATTTCACAATATTTAAGCAAATTAAAAATTAAACTAGGTAAAAAGTTTCGCTCTCATACCATCGCGACGATCGTATTACGTAACACGAACCTTAACCACTTGACCACCAAACACATACTGGTTAACGGACGATTAAATGTTTATCTACGGTAAGATAATAGTAGTTTATCGAATAAGTATCGAGTATCCGTACATTTACGCACTTGTAATATCACCCCAAGGGTAAAATAGCCCGTATCACGTTGTGCACAATGTTTAAGAAGGACGGGCGTGTGTGGTGCAAGTTTGCAATAGTTGAGACCGATCTTCTCATGCTTACTCGTATCGTAAATATGCGTGTAGGAAAATTACAACTCCGTACAACACGAACACGTGCTGCACTGAATTTATACCGCACAACATTTGTATCGGGTATCATTGAAATACACGGCCATGTTTAATACCGACGCCTGCCACATTGGTTTGACTACGGAATTCTAGCCTGCCAACTGCTTGTGAGTAGTTGAGACGTTCCGAATCCACTCGTGACGTCACTCTACCTTCATTTCTTGCTTAGAATACCGAACGGTGGTCTGAGCAGACAGTTGTAAAGAATCTATCGTTTTTCGTTGGAAGGAGAGAATTAGGAATAACCCTCCTGTAAACAGATAGGTCCTACATGTTTCGTAGGGCGAGGAGTTTCTGAAATTGGAACCATTGCTCATTTTGCACATACTTGGCTTCCATCCTAATGCATCGTAAAATTTCTAATAAACCCCTTCTCTAGCTCGGGCTTCAAAGACACAATCAGTCCTCGGCAATCATTAAAGTCTGTAAGTTGTATACATAATTATCCTGTACTACACATACGAACACTGTGTGAGACGGTGGTTCGTTTTAGAAAAATGAGTTGGAACCATTATACTACGACATACACTCTAAATTTGAATGAGTGAGAATTTCACTGTTTAAATCAAATAACAGCAACTGACTTCGAAAGTCACCCCAAGATAATTTAACTTTTGAATTGGTGAAAAAATGCAGGTTTTCCTTCACTTGCTGATTCATTGACATTTACCACTGATTCATCAACCATTTCACTCACAGTTTTTTCAGTGATATATATATATATATTCCATTTTACTACGCAACATTAACATTCATTAATCCAATTCCTTTTACTTTTTTCGTTTCGTTTTTGCATATTTATCATAGTGCATTAACACGTACTATTTGTTTTAGCAATCCTAATGTAATAAATTAAACTTTAAAATAAAATATAGGCTATAAAATTTAAAGCTACATATTTAAAGAAATAAAATATTTTATTTTCTCTCTTGGAACCAACGACGACTTGGTAGCGCATTGGCTAAGATAGGTGAACGCAAGCGGGAATACGATTTATTAAAATCCTGGACACTGCAAAATGTTTTCTTTCTTTTTAAATAACTTTAAATTGCATATTATAAACAATGAGTGTCGGAAATAAGTTTGTTTATCGTAATCATTTAGCTAAATTCAATTAAAGACAATATTTAATTCGCCGCACGTAGTTGGCTGTCACTTGTTAAATCAGTGATATTATTTCACTGAAACAACAAGTGATTTTCAACCATTTTCACTGATTCGGGTCGTTGGATTTCACTGCGAATCAGTGTGGTTTTCCACTGACGTGAGGATATAAGATTACTCGTCTTAAGGAAATTAGACACGTGCTATGGTATTAACCAAAGGCGGTGTTTTACCCCTGGGAAGTGATCGATTATTGTGACGCTAAATAGGCAAACACTTTCCACGAAGTTGTTGTTTTGACTTACGTCGTTTCTGACGTTGTTCAAATAACATCTCAGTTTTCGTGGTTGTGTCTGCCCCTGAAGAACTTAACCAGTATAATCATGTTGCTATATTCTGCTCACTTCGTTACGCAATCTTGCGCAACGCGAAAAAAACCACGCGCAGGCTCGAAAAAAGGCCAGCACACTTTTTCATAACGCATTTTCCAAAAGAGAGTCGAAGATGTCTAAAGTGTTAACAAGTTGGACAATCCGCCGTGGTATGACCAAATTGTTGGGTCCAGCTGACTAATCATAGTGACGGAATGTTATCAGAAATCTTCAATGAAACTCCAACTACCAACCACGCCATAACCGAACAGAATTAAGGGACGAAGCAACACTAGTGGAGCGAGGAGAGTACTCAGGTCTCCGAACTACGGGACGAGCGCAGTTAGCGAAGACCAGCGTGATGGACTTCTTCCTTCTTCCTTGGACTTCTTCCTCCTTCTTTGGACTTCCTCCTCCTTCCTTAGACGGCGAGAGAGGCGGGCTTGTTCGAGTTTGGGTAAGTCCCTTACCTTCTTATTTTTCCTCGCATTTTCTCCTAGCCCTTACTCGCTGGAGATCGAAGTCGCTGATGTTATAATAAATTGATCTTTGTTTTTGAACCACATTAACTTCTCGTAGTTATTTTTAACTGGTCTATTTACTCTAGTCGTAGTTCGCCTCTCAACGCCCTCTCAACCTAGCCATCTGAACTTAAGGTCATATTTTTCATTTTTTTTTTTTTTTTGGAATTTTGTTATCTGAGAGAGGTTTCGAAAAATGTCCACATAATGCAGCTGTTAGTTGTCATCATTATAGTTCTCAAAATATAACATTCAAATTCCGACACAAAAGTGTTATAGGCATGTTCAAAAAGTGGCATCAGAGTCTAAGCGCGGCATACTGCATTCGTGTTACAAGCTACAAAAGGAACAAAAACAAATTTTTCTCTACAGTTTATGGTTTAAACTATTTATTAAATGAATGTTAACAGTTTCGTTGAATGAACAAAAATATATTTACGACAAGTTTGACACCGATTTTCAAAAAAATTCAGTGCGCCAATACTCGCTCACATGTTTATAAATCGCACTAGTACTGAATCAGTATGTTCTGCACACCATACAGATAGCATTAAATGCAATTCGATTGGAAAAATTCAGTGCGCCAATACTCGCTCACATGTTTATAAATCGCACTCGTACTGAATCAGTATGTTCTGCACACCATACAGGTAGCATTAAATGCAATTCGATTGGAAAAATTCAGTGCGCCAATACTCGCTCACATGTTTATAAATCGCACTAGTACTGAATCAGTATGTTCTGCACACCATACAGATAGCATTAAATGCAATTCGATTGGAAAAATATCTAGGAGGAAAGGCTAGTATGCTGCAGAATCCGGGAAATTGAGAATTTTGAGTGCATATTTTGAAAACTGTAATGATTTGACAACTAATAACTTCATTTCGAAAGCTTTTTCAGATAACCAAATAAGAAAAAAAGCAAAATATGACCTTACAAAAGGAGAATATAATTCCGTGTATGTCATCGTGTTTTCTCATAACGAGACAACGGCTGCGCTTGCAGGCGTTTTGCTGTGTATTCCCGCAGAATACTTATGAGTATAGGCTATTCACGGTAAAATGAGCACTTTTGAAAACCCTACTCAGGTTCTACTTGTATGCACGTTGTGTATTCATCCGCCTTATGTAAACTTAGCATAGCCATGGGCCTAATCATTTTATCCAAGCGTCGGTCAAGTGAAACAGTGAAATTATTATGAAAGTAAATATTTTACAAATCTGCTAATTTTTACTAATCGATGAATTAAAAAAAAACATCCCGTGTTACCAACTTTATTGGACGCATGTCATTCATTACGCCCGTTAAAATATATTCAGTCAGGGACAGTGACTTTTTTGTAAGGTTAATTTCAAAAGTGCTCACTTTATCGTGAACAGCCTTTAGAGAAGTGCGATAGCAGCTCATAACGCGAACTCCAGCCGCACACGGCAGCAAAATGGCGTCGCTGTCCAGGAACATGCCACCTAATTCCCAACCGGTAGCCCAACAAACAAGGAATCTTTGACAGCACGCAGTAGTCAATCAGACACAAGGTCCGTTCCGTATTCTCGCTCGCTCAGCCAGCGAATGGGGCGCCCACGTCAAAGGAAACCCCGCGCCATTTTACTTCACTATACTTTTCTATTCTATGGTAGAGTTTGTTGTCTCTCCGCGCGACAGTTACGAGTTGGCATTTCTCACCGGTACAGACAGAAGGCTTGCCTGCAGCACGGCTACTCTGTGTGTTATCATCCTCTATGCCGGTCCAAAGTCCAGTCATATGGCTAAGGTGCCGTAATATCCGGAATTGGTATTATCGGCAGGAAGCACGTATCCTGTATTGGCTGCTTGCCGTGCACATTTCCTGCCGTAAATATGTTTCCTCTGTCCGAAACCGAGCGAGAATGTCCGGATCAATACGAGAAATAGAAGAGGCAAATTGAATGTTACCAAGATGAAAACTTCGGTGCTTAGGAAGGCTCTTAGGAAAATTCGACGCGTGAATGAACCCTGTGAATGGTATGCGCAAGAAACAGTTTTAAAATGAATATTCGAAGTAAGTCACTTGCCATATCTGACGCAAACTCTAACTGAAATACTGAGAGTACGGTGGGCAGCTGATTAACGAATCAATTCTTCAATAGGCCTACCAGTAGCACATCGGCGTTCGGCGGCGGAACTGTTCGTGTTCTGTCATTTCAATCCCCCGGCGGCCATCTTGTCCGCCATGTTAGATGTATGTGATCGAGGCCTTGACCTTTGACCTTGACTACGGTAACCTTTGACCTTGAAAACTCAAAAATGCCAAACATCCAGAAAAACAAAAAATAAATAAATTTAAAATTATTAAAAATTATTAAAACATTTATTATTAAAATTGTGTTATTAAATATGTATTATTAAAATAATTTAACAAATATTTTAATGTTTATTTTCAAATTATTATAAACAATTTATTTTTAAAAAACTTATATTTTTTTAAGTTCTCCCCAGCACCACACACGCCAGACGACTAACCCCCACCCCCAATTACTATTGGCTATTTAGTCGGCAGGTCTCCACCCTCACCACCCCTCATCCGTACTCATTCTATAGTATACAGCCATCTTGTTTTTTTTTAGTTTGCCATCTGTTTATACATTGCTGGAGGATGCCATCTTAGATTTCAAGCTTTTGCTTTTACATCACCTAGGTGGTGCTAGTGTAAATAATCGATATCGACACCTGGTATGTTGTCGATTTAGCTTCCAGGCGGCTGCCATATTTGTTGGATTCTATTTTACAACACATAGGTGGCGTTAATTTATCTATTCAGCCACTAGGTGAGCTGAGGGCACTCATATTTATTGATATACGAAAAATCTGTACTTTTCATTCATATTATCAGTATACATATATGTATGACACGGGACTTCGACTACCTGTATAATTTATTAAATATATATTTTTATTAAGAAATTTAAGTTGTTCAATTTTAAGAAAGTATTTTTATTTAATCATATAATTGTACATATAGTACAATGGTTCTTATTACAATACTTTTTAATAAATTAATTTTATTTCTGTGCCTTTTAAACATTAATTTTATTCTGTCACATTAGGTAAACATGAAATAAAACACAATTATTTTATTCACAGGCATTTTATTCAATTAATTTATTACAGTCGCTCATGCCCTCGAAAATTTTTTTTCGATATTCTTCAACATATGTGCATCTCCATATATGCAACTTTGTTGCTTTGTTGTAGGTTATAGCATTTTATGCATCTCACTTTTCATACTTGTGTTTTCCTTGTGAGAAAATATCGTGGCTGTTATTACACCGACACGCTGGCAGGGCAGATTATGTGGGTAACTAACACTATTGAGGACATATACCAAAGTCACAAGAGACCTGCTTGCAGCAAATCTTTCACCTAGGTACTGGTGAGAAATTCACTTCGCCTTTGCAATAAGTATTTATAGCTTATGGTGTAGTGCTTGCAAAATTGTTTAATATTTTCCAAATATGGACGTATTTAATTTAAATGAGTTTATGTCACTAAAACAGCAGTGTTTCAGAACAAAATAGATGTTCACTATCTCGGTGTGTGATGAATATGAAAAATAGCTGAGTAGGAATGTATACTGTTGTTTCAGTTCCTACGCACTTGGCAGCAATTAAAACTAATGCTTGGTAATTAATTATATCTTCGCTAATTGTAAACACGGTAGATTTGTCAGAAATTTTGCTATTTTGTTTACAATGTTAAATTATAATGACGCCTATGTAAATTACATTGATTGTGTATAAAAATTATGTATTTCTTTATACATTTGTAACTCGCGTTGTTTGAAACGATAGTGTTATAATCGTGCATAATATCACACAACAAAACAGTGAGTGAGAGAAAGAGAGAGGAGATAAGATTAAAATGAAATTGGGTATGATCACAGGGTTGAGACTCTCCCCCCCCCCCCCCTTTTTTTTTGTTCTTCAGGAAACATAAAGTATACACACCAATGTAATCAAGTGTTTAACGTAAATAGTGAATAAGTGTACATTTATTTCTGACAATATAGCATTCTCTGTTTTGGTGCAACGGACTAAAGTACTCCTAAGAAATGTTTATGATTAAAAAATGCTTCGAATAGAAACTGTGTTACGTAACATTAAAGTTTCGCTGTTATGATGTATGAAGTTAACTACAACGTACGTTAGCAAAAATTAAATTATTTTTCTGTGTTTATACCAAACATTAATAGAATTGCAGACATCCGACAAATAAATAAGTAAATAAAACTGTAAAGGTATCGTGGTAGTAGATTTTAATATATGCTTAGTAAAATTTACTGTATGGGAATTTAGGAACAGCTATAAACCGAAAGTATGCAAGTCTCTCCTAATATCCTACCATTAAAAGAGATGCAAAAACTTTTCTCACTGTGGTTACTAGAGATTTGCAAAACTACACGAGTTCGGTGATTTGCAAGTTAGTCTCAACTGTCGTATGTACAATCACGCAGATATCTATTGCTTATTGGAATTTTGCTGTCAGAGTGGAAGGCGAATAATGGGCATGATTTATTTTGTGCACTGAATTAAAAAAAAACAGTTTTGTGGTAACCAAAAGAATTTTGTTGGCACCCAAAAATCATTTTTTCAATAAAGACATGAAAGATTTTGTGGTGCCAACAGAATTTTTCTGTCATTCGAGTATGTAGTGGAAAACACTAGATGAATTTTGTGGTTACCAACAAATTCCGTCAGTGTGTTTCTAGGCAATAATGAGTTCGTTGGCCACAGTAAAATATTACGATGATAACTGGCTAGCGTCGTTCACAAATGTGTATTGTTTGGTGTGGTTTTTGTAGGCAGGTATGGTTTATAAAAATAAAACCCTAAATTCAAAGCCGTCGTAAGTTGGATTCGAACCTCGGACCTCTCAACTGCGAGAACAACATGATGCCATTACGCTACCTTTTTTTTTAAAATGTATAAATAGATTTATTATCACACACGATATAAAGAGGCGTTTGCATATTATATACAGTACACATTCAACCCACAAAATATACAATAACAAAATACTCAATAAAATATCTACCCAATTCTTACATAGGAACACAAAACGATATGAACATTTGGTGAAGTGGTTTTACTGACTAAGTCGATGAACACATAAAAAATTATTTAACGTGAGGGGCAGCGCATGGCGTACACTCCGACACGTGACACTGACTTATAACACTACCACCTATCGACGATTACTATTGGAACATTAAAGCGTACACTTGTAAGGACCGAGGGGTGGGCAGCGCACGGCGTACACCCAACCTCGGTAATATACACGCACTTCCTGCAGGCGTGAACGTCAGAATGAAAATAGAAAATTGCCGTACCACTCACGCAATGTGCCACGCTGCGCCATGTTCCACCTGTCTTGACGAAGAAGCTGGACAAAGTCTTGAACTGTCACCGGTTTCGGATGGTCCACCAAAAAACCGATCGCATGAAGAACAAACCAGGCCGCAGCTCTTCGTCGAACTGAGGGGAAGGTGAAGAAATCGCAATGAATCATGTGCGTGTCGCTGACATCTCCCCGTTCGTCGCGAATTATTTTTCGTACTCGTACGCGACACCACTGCCAGATTGGAGCTGCATATACACAGGAAATTACCCTATGAAGGGCCGTGTCAGTGTTCCCATACAGCGGGCATGCAGGGTCAGCTGTCAGGTGAATGCTGTATTTACGCTGCTGAGTTGCCGCGATATTATTGTAGAAGCCGAATGCTGCAGCTCGAAGATCCGAGGAAAGGTTAGGATCGGCAAGTATTCTCCATGGGCGCCTCCAGTGGATGGTTGGGGTGCGATTCACAACAGATGGTATAACTGCCGACATTTTGGAAGCCCGAATGTACAAATATCTCGCTGATGCGACTGTCCCTTCCGGTAAATGTTCTACTAGAGTTACGAGTGCTTCCTTTGCCTGGGGGAATTGAAGTGGCATGAGTCTAACTTCAGACCACATCATTTTCTGTAATGCTGTGTAAATGTCTGCTGGGCGCAGAATTGTTGCAATGGCTGAAGACTGACATAAGGCCTCACACTTCAAAACGTGATTAATTATACTCAGGCCTCCGTCTTGCAAGGAAAGATAAAGTTGCGGCCTAGATAATTTAAATATACAAGATTTCCACAACATGCGGCCAACAATCTGTAGTATTTGTGCACTTTGTTGACGAGGTAGTGGGAATATATGTGACACATACCACAGCTTCGCAAGTAAGAATACATTTACTTAAGTAACCCTCTGTATAATATTTGTACGACGATAATTCATTTCTATTTGACGAGCACGGAGTTTATTTATTGTCATGTTCCAATTATAATGCAACATAAGAGTGGCGTCTGCGTGGAAGTATATGCCCAATATTTTCACAGTTCCGGCCCTCCGAAAGGGAAAAACGTCGTCAAATGACTCGCTGGTCGCGCTGAGCTCCATTACGGCAGTTTTGTTAGCATTCGCTCGCAGATTAGAGACACTGCGAAAAAGGTCCAGGCACTCTGCCGTCTCTGTAATTTCCCGCTCTGAACGAACGGCACATGTGATGTCATCAGCATAGGCATTTAATTCAAAGGAAAGGTTCGCTACAGGGAATCCTTGCAAGCGGGCACTGAGCATTCTGCACAGAGGTTCATTGGCGATAGTAAATAAAATCATGGATAGCGGGCATCCTTGTCAAACTGAACTCTCGATCTTAATTGGTGGGGTAAGGAATCCGTTAACCAACAGCCGTGACCAAATTCAGGTACACACCATCCGCACCCACTGTACTGCATTGGCTGGAAAATCGAAATGATGCATAACATGAAGTAAAAATTTATGATCGATTCTATCGAATGTCTTATCCATATCAATACTCAAGATAGTCATTTTACTGTGATGTATTGACGAAAGTAATTGAATCTCCCTTAAGGCAAGCACGCCTTGTAAATTGGAACGTCCTGGAACAGTACATGTCTGGCCGGGACCAATAATATCTGACAAGCCCTTGGTTAATCTGGTCGCAGAAAACCCGAGCAATTATTTTGTAATCGGCACATAAAAGTGTAATTGGCCTATAATCCGCGGGTTTAAGTGGACGGGATATTTTGAGTATAAGAACAATTATCCCTTCTTTATGAGACTTGCATAACTCCCCTCTTTCAATCACATCGCGAACAACTTCGCAGAATTCGGCACCAATATTATCCCAATAAGTTTTGTAAAATTCGTATGGAATAGCGTCAACACCCGGAAATTTTTTTGACGGCACTTGCTGTATTATTGTATTAACTTCCGCATCTAAACATGGCGTCTCCATGCCCGTCTTGCTGTCACAGCTAACTCTGTTTTCACAACCCTGCAAAACCGATGGAAGCAGAGCATCGTCCGTGTCTTGTTTCGAGTATAAATTTGCAAAGTAACTGCAAAGCGTTTGCATTATTTCCGGCCTGTCCCGAACAATAGCGCCATCACTGTCAGTAAGCTGGATGATAACCTTGCGTCGTTTTAGCTGTTGTTCCTTAATGAGACTAAACATTCTAAATTTTTCTTCTGCGAATAGACTTTTATCATTTATCATAATATGACGATTTTTAAACTGTTCGCTGAATAAATGCATAAGCTTCTGTTTCGGGTCTCTAATACGTGGAGTTACGTGTGCACCATTGTTTGTCTGCAGGTGAAGTTCGTGTAGCATACGTTCGTAGAATGCACGTGTTCCCCTACGCTCTTCTGCCAGTTGGTACGCATGCCTTTTAAAAATCCTCATGACGTTCGGTTTTACAAACACATCCCACCACATCGTCACAGAGGGGAACTGGTATTTTTTGCTATGCCAACGTACCCAATTAGCTAGGAAGTCCTCTTTTACTTCTGAGTTGTCTGATAAAGACGTATTTAGACGCCATGTCCCTCTGCCAAACCGTGTTACATTCGCAAACTTTTCATACGTAAATATCACTGCAGAGTGATCGCTGAACGCTACCGGAAGAACGTCATATCGATGCACCTTATGTATATGCTGTTTTTTCACTTAGAATCGGTCAATCCTAGACCGACTCTGTGAAGTCACATAGGTGTATCGAATTCCTTGGAAGTTAGATGCAACATCACACAAGTCTAAACGAGTTATTAAAGTAGATACGGCAGCATTAGTAGGATAAATGCCACCCTGATGATCATGGGGGTGAACTATGCAGTTTAAATCTCCTCCGAGTATGAACTGATTACAGGGTGGACGGAAAAACCGAATCAAATCCACGGAGAAAAACTGATTGGGAGCCGGAGAGAGCATTAACATTGACTAGCGACACGTAGTTTATTCGTCCTGGCATCACTCGGCCTGACGGGTGGTAGCGCAGGTCTTCAAGTTCCAGCCCCGCACGTGCAATAATCGCTGTCCCGCTTCCCCTGTCACCTACGTTTGTATACACATTGAAGATATGAACACCTATAAAATCTTGAATCGCTACTTCATGCAAGAATGCAATGTCAACTGCCTGTGTTCGAATCTGTCTCTAGCGCCGCCAATCGCGCACTGGCCGTGACTGCACAAATATTTAAAGTTAAAATTGTCAATAACTCTAAAAATGTAGTGATAGTATCAGGGGGAGGGAAATGGAAAGGTGGACGAAAAGGAAAAGTGGACAAAGAAAAATGGGGGCCGGTAATAGGGCATACAGGTGGGGGATGCACACATGTGCCGGTCGTATTGTTAGTTAATTGGGTTATCAGGACCTTCTTGGCTAGAGGCACACATTTTATTTATAACGGCCTTTGCTAGTTCCAAAGATTCCTTCCTGTCTTGTACCTGTGATTGTTCACTCTGCGATAACACCTTCGCTTTGCGAACAGGACTGACTCTTGTGGCCCGGGCGTCGCGTTCGTAAGGTCGTTTTTCTCTTGCGGACATATTTTCATCCGCACTTGTTACATGCTCCGGTCGTGTGGTTGCATTGTTTTCGCTCTCCACGTCCATGCTGTCCACCCATGAAGCAGAGGACAATGCAATGTGTAGCGGCGAGACATCCTGTGTGTGTGGTGGTAGCCCTGCGCGAGCCGTAACAGTATTTTGAGCCGCCTCCACGTGTATCTGGCGTGACGCGGCCACTAAGGCGTTCCGGTTGACCGCATGCTCAGCAGATGAGTCACCGACAGGTGTTTGTACTGGATTTTGCTGCTCGCGTCTGCGCAGTGGGGAGGTAATCCGCTCGGGGAGAGTGCTGTACAGGGGTGGACAGTATAGGCGTATCAGCTGCGGGATTTTCCGTTGCCCTATCCATCCCCCAGCGGCGTATTGCACGTTAGTCCTTTTCTTGCACCTAGAACACGCAATTCGTTCATGAGTAGGAGACTTGCAGTAACTGCACGTTTGTGGTTGTCCGGGATATATCATTACAGCCCGAAAGTCGTCAACTGAAACGTAAGATGGATGTCATTTTTATTTCCATCTTTGCCATGCGTACTCCCGTTTTTACTTGGATATTGTATTTATGATTCCATACTTCATCTTGTAATGTAACGAGTCGACCATACTTCACTAACTCCGTCTGAATTTTTTGGTTGTCTATTGCTGTAAGTAAATTTAGAATTCTTACCAGTTTTAAGTTATCGAAAGCTTGTTCGATGGCGACTTTGATCCTTTCCTGGTCTGCGGTGACTAAAGTTGACTGGCCGTTGGTGCGACGCAGTATCGCTTCACAAGGTCCAGAGGAAACGAGTTTTAAAAACAAACAGTTCTGGTGCCCGTCCAGTTGAATAGCTTCAATTTGATCTTCTGTTGCAGTTAAAACCGTATCAATCCATTCATGTATTTCCATGGCCGAAGGTCGTTTGGCAAACACGATGCGCAAGGTATTCACGCGCACATTAGACATGTTGGACAAACCTGGACGCGACTGACACTAATATAGAACTATTACTACGCGCGTCGGACCAGAGCCCCGTTCAAGAGCGCGGGGCGACAGAACTCCGCGCACCGGACGCGATGTTTACTCGGCCGCGACTTGCTCGCCGTTAAAATGAATGTCTTCAGGATCACGGCAAGGCTTGCACACTTTCGCCTCGTGGAAAATGAATTAACTGGACTCATTTACGTGTAACATTTGCTTACTTGGTATAAAGGAATGATATAATCCGTCCATAAGTACTTAGGAATATCCCTCATGAATTAGTTCGTAACCTGGTGCAAAGAACCGAGCACAGACAAATATGGCGTCGTGTCCGGACAGAATATGGCTACTTCCTATAAAACAGAGCGCATGCGCAGATTATTAAGGACGTAGTTTTGCAGTCACAGCAAAATGTTTTGCTGTGGATAACATTAATGTTGTTCCTGGCAACGAAATATTTCAACGTTTTTTTCCAGTAAACGAATATGTTCGTGAGCCCATCAGTCCAAAATAAACCACTCAGTAAACAGTGAATAAAAAAGACTGATGAATCGGTGGAAAATGTCACTGAATCAATAAGTGAAGGCAGTGTGGTTTTTTTTTCTTCACTGATTCATCAGTTAAATTCGCTGAAGTAACTATTGGATCAATCAGATACTTTTGATTGATTGAAACAGTGAAATTCTCACTGATTCAGATTTAAAGTGTAATTTTCTATACTTAGTTAAGCTTAGTTTGTATGTGGCGGAGGAATATCATGGAAGTAGAATTTTTAGCAGGGCTTCAGAAAAGTGCGAAGTAACCGTGAATGGAATATACCAAGGCACTAAGTGAGGCTGGGAACGGAATAAGTCCAATATACCAAGCAAAATATTCGGCCAATCAGAGACGTTAAAAGAACATAGATAACTCGGAGTTTTAATCTTTCTTTACGCATGCGAATTCACACTCTAAGCTCGAAACAGCTGAAAATACTCCAAATTAGAGAGTTTGCCTGCAGAGGTACAGAAACTGCTCCATTGCAATTAGCAAAACTCTCCTCTCCAATTTAGTTGCAAGGGGTCGCTGTGGTGCAGTGGTCACACTACTCGCCTCTCACCTGGGCGAACCGGGATCGCTCCCGGATTTTTCGAACGTGGCAATTGTTACGGGGATCTCCCGTTTTCCCCGCCCTTGCATTCCCGCGCTGCTCCATACTCATTTCAGTTCACCCTCATCGGCTCTCAAGACCTCGATTCCAACTGAATTTCTCTGGTCTGTCAAGTAAATTCTAAATTCATTCCACTGATGCGCCAGTAGACAATAGCATTTAGATAGCACTCGTATTTTCCAGCCGTCCACCGACTAGCCTGCCAACAGCTCAAGCTACTTTCTGCGAATAATGTCTATTATGGCGACAAGTGCATCAACCTACAGATGAAAAGTGGCACAAAACTGCTTGGTGTGGAAAGGAATTGAACCCGCAACTGGGGTAGCATCACGCGTTATCAACCAGCTAAAATGACTGTTCACAGTAAAATGAGCACTTCTTAAAGCCCTGCTTAGGATCTACCGTATGCACGTTGTGTATTCTTCCGCCTTATGTAAGATTAACATTGTCATGGGCCTCATCACTTTATTCGTGCGTCGGTCAAGTGAAACTGTAAAATTATTATAAACGTATGCTCTTTTTTACGCTTTACTACATAAATAAAACCACACAAAGCGAA